>CM032231.1:73890000-74575000 GCA_019009955.1 Riptortus pedestris
CCCAAAATGCTTTAAACTGTGTTAATGTTAGTCTAAAATGTTTTTGACATTCAAATTTGTATAAGTATATTTCTATATTTAACATGATATCACACCCTCACACATAAACACTTAACCAATAATAATTTAACGTCCTTCGTTAAATATATGGAAAACGAAAGTTTAATAAACAACACTGATTTTTATTTATTTGGAAAATATTCACATTTTCTTAAATTATTTTATTAAGTTGATTAAAAACAAGAAATACATGTTAGCAGAGCATAATCAAAGATGAGACTAAAAAACATTCGCCTTCACAACATTCTGTTGTTTACAGATGATAGGCTCTGTTGCCACGACAACGTTCATTACGTTACCACGACAACTAATACTGCCACTACAATAATATGATGTGTTCCTAGGCATGCTTTTATGTGGATGCTTTTTCGGGGTCTATGTATGTTAGCATTTTAAGATATCCTTAGCTTCATATAACTGTTGTGTCCTTCCAATGATTTGTTTTCGAGGAAGTTTTCACATATTTTGAGGAAATAGCTACTAATAATCTTTACCAGGTACACATCGAGTATTTTATGGATTCCTTGCATTTTCACAGCCTTGACATATTTCACCAGAGACACATATTCGTTCTCATTATTCTTCCCACATACTTAAGTTACTTTTCTGTCTATTAAGGTGACAGTATTCCGTTTTAATTCCTTCAAAAGTATTTAATCGATCTTTCCCAAAATCCAGCAAACAGGAAAAGGATAATGTAACCACGTTAGTTGTCCTATTTCATTGTTGTGTCTGGCCACCCATACTCTCAGAATATTTCATGAAATGTAGTACTGGTAGCCGGGATGAATATACAAGATGTGTGGTCAAGGTTTTTCAAGGACTTTAGCGCCTAATAGTTAATAATAAAACAATACGATTTTTGTAATCTAGCTTTTTATTTAAATTGCTAATGATATGACAAGGTTGGTAACCTGTAGATAACCCGTCCCGATTAGCCTAAGTTGCAAAAAGTAGACGTTAATAAATAAATAAAAAAAATAATGATATGACTTTGAACCCAACAGGTCATTTTTATAAGCTTCATTTCAATATTCAAGACGCAAGGGGGGGGGGGTACAGAAGAATAGATTTTGTACTCATATCGCTACTTCAAGGGCTAGATTAAAAGCTGATACAAATAATTGCTGTCCAATTGTATAGTCAATTATTTGGAGTCCATTTTTATATACTTCGGTTTTTGGATCAGCAAACAGCGATTAGAACTCATTGAGCCTTCTCACAAATTCAACATAAAAGACCTTCATAAATTAGATTTTGAATTACATAAATAAATAGATAATATCCGATCACCATTATACATTCGAGCAGGAAAAGAATTCGCCTAACTCTCAAAACAATGAAACCTCATTATGTAACTTCTTCACACATTAATTTCTAAATGTCATTATTTTAATTATACTTTTCGTGTGCCTGTGTTATTATTTGCTTTAGATACAGCAGAAACAGTTTAACTTGGTATAAGTTTAGTGTGGAATGTATGCCAGGGATAATTTCCTCATAACGGATCTGATGACAGTTGGAAAGGACAAAGCTATTACAAGTTGAGAGTAAGTTTATAGAGGCGAGTCAATGATCCATCACAGCTCCGTCTGAATAATCAGTTGCTTGGAATAGAGTTATCAAGCTTGGCCTGTTTTGTTAATGTTCACTAACAGCATTAGCCGAGGATAGCTATCTCGTACTCTGGATAAGGTTCTCTGCCAAAGCCGACCAGATATTATCAGCTGTATTATTCTGGAATAGAGGTTCCATATTATATAAAATTAATATATATTTCTGTATAAATAATAAATAGTAGATCTACACATTAGGCATATGTATGAAGTTATAAAACATATCTAGCTTCATGTCCAGAATATTCTTCTGATGATTTTTATTGAAATCAGCTGTCACGGGAAGCCTCATAAAATGATTAAAGGAGTGATCTATGAATTTTCAAGACATTAAAAAATATATTAAAAATTTGAAGGTTAGCCATGTGAGTTAAGGCGTTGGTCTTAATCTCACTTGGTTTCTTTGTGTCAAGAAAAGTGGGGTAACCTGTTGATAACCAGTCTCAATTAGCCTTAGTCGCATAAAGTGGACTTTAATAAATAACGAAACATAAAAATGACAGTTTATCAAACTATTTAAATGAATTCAGTAAATATGAAACCTAAATTTTTTATCGGCACAGAGGACAGGTACCTCAATCATTACCACCTCAAATATTATGTGACGCATAGACAGCCTTATCACATATATTTTATTAGGAGCAGTATGTATTTTTGCAGATTTCCCTTAAGGAAAATCAGCTATTGAGGTTGTACTCATGACGCGAATTTCGAAAAATTACTGGATATAGTAAATAGTATTCAATAAAATTAATTAATGTAACGCTTTCCGTTGGGAGGTTATTTAAATTGATTGAAAGGTTTCTCATTACCCTTTGTATTTATTCAGTGAATATTCATGGTTTGTTGAGTGTTACCAGTATGTAGATTTATCTATTGCAAAACTCAAGTGAGAAATCCGCTTAGTTTACACAGCCCCTTTTTAGTCAGACTTTTTAGTATTGATTAGTAAGTTAGCACATATATGGCGAGACATTTTCTATTGATTCCTATCCTACTTATCAGTGATTCAGTATATAGAATAGCATGAGTTATCGCTTAAAAATGGCGGTCTCAACCGGAGCCATGTTTAGCAGGTCCAAGCCCGTCGAGAGTTGTTTTTCTGAGAGACACTTTTCGTGTCTTGAGAATATTTATCGGAGACAGGGATCCTCTGTAGATGCCCCTTGTGCAGTTTCCTGCTGCATCGCCCCTTCGGTAGGCGCCTCCGATCTTCCCCGTCTAGTTGGGGGACAAATATAATTTGTCTCGCTCCCAGACCTACGGCTCCGCCTCTTTAGATGCCCTCCAAATATTTTCTCCGAATAAAGCATAGGAGTCGAGAGAAAATTACAGTCTATATGGTTGTGACTCTCTGAAAAAGTAAACATATATGCAAATAAATATGGTTGTTTGTCTTTATATTCACTCTTATATAAAAATGATAAGACATTTTTTTCTCCTCATAGTAACCCTATGAGAATTTACTTATTTGAGTTCATGTTCCGTTCCCCTATGGCATATATATATATATATATATATATATATATATATATATATATATATATATATATATATACACACGTCCGTGGAAATGTATCAGCCGTAATGAAGCAAACCTTATCCTTTGGAGACTAATGTGCCACAGAGTTTCAAATCTTCTATTAAGTTCATTGCTTATGATATTAACAGTCATCCCCTTAATAATTAACTAAAATATTATTCATCACTTTCTTCGCCCACATTAAGTGCAATTGTCTTAAGTTTATGGAGAGATCGTGATCAATTAAGATTTTTTATTATTTAAAAAAAATAGCCCTAACTCCATTGTTTATTCTAGTCTATAGGTTTAGTCTATTAATAATAGCTTTTTTTAGTATTTATTTAAATATTTTGTCTGGAAATTTATTTTCTATTTTTAATATTTTTTAATAGTTGTAATTTTAATTAACTTTAAGTTTAATGTTATTTAAATAGTTTGTCTGAAAACTTATTTTATATTTAATAGTTGAAGACTTGGTGGTACCGGTACGTAGGTTTCAGGGCATACGGCCGAAAACCCCCCTTACCCAAAAAAAACTAAAAAAAGGGGTGGTAGGTTGAAACAAAAAATAAAAACTAAAAAAAATAATATACACAAACGAATATACATATATATTTAAAAATCGGCATAGCGTACATGTGTCTGCGACTTCCCATAGTAGGGGAACTCAAATACGGTTCGATGAGTGTTGGGCATTGATGATCGTGATGTTTTTTGCCCAAAATCCAACAAACAAACATTAAGTTTAAATCTTTAAGTTTAAATCTTTATTAAAATTCGTTCCACCTTCTACTGACTTCTCTTTAATATCTTATGCCTTAAATTAATTATACCATATCTATCAAATAACTCGTCAGGCAAATACCGTTGTTCAATGTGGTTACCAAAGCTGTAGTCGTCAAAACAAATTTCGTGGAGAAAATGTTATTGTGATGGTCAGCCATGTAAAATTCACAAGCCCATTCATGGCCTCTCATATTAAAATTGTAGTTTTTTTAGGATACTTTATTAGTTACATGAAAAATCAATTTTAAAATACATATTTTTTTTGTTCACAGCAACATTGTTTATTAAAAAAAGCTTAAGCTACAGAAAGAATGGGACTCATTAAACTTTATTGCTTCAAAGAAAGTATCAATATTTCATTTTTGTAGCTCTAATATTTTTTTATAATCATAGATATTTTTTGCTAAGGAGACTATTTTATTGTAATAATTATCCTTTGCTTATGTTAAAAAAAATTATTCTTTTTGAATGATAATAACTTGCTCATCTCCCCAAAAATTATCTTACTCTTAATACTCTGGTTATTTCAATATTAGCTATCATAAAATTATCCCATTATTTTCTAGTCAAGGATCTTTAATTATTGAGCATACCATTTCGTATCTTAGTATACCTATGACTTAGTATACTTCAATCCATTTATTTCAAGACCGTTCCTTGGTGTTATAAATTGTTTTTATTTACATGCTACACTTATTATGTTTCCTCATCTGGTGCTTGCTAGGCACTTTGATAAATAAACTTTGTAGAAAGACTACTAGTGTTGATAACTTGGAGCTATATATTACTTTGTTGTGAGATGAAATATTGTGCCGAGAGGTTGCGGAAAGAGGTCAGTTTGGACCAACAAGAGGGACTTAGATAAGTTGCTTAGTATTCATGGGGAGGTGAAAGGCGATGAAATCAGTGATTTACTGCAGGAACTAGGTGTTCCCTCCCATCTAGGGGGTCGCCATCCTATTTTTTACACTTTATTGAAAATTGCTTCTCTTTCACAAGAATTTAGTGTCATTCCTCAAAGGGTCCGTCCGCATGTTAGCAAATCATTTTTGTGACTTGTATCGATTGACTCTATAGCTAATATTTACAGAAATCAATGTTATAGAAAACTCTATAGGGTTATGAGAAAAGCTATTAAAATAGTCTTTCTGACGCGACTATTCAATCAATAGTTTCTTCGTATGTTTGCCGACGCTGTTCAGTGCTGTATGTAGTTAATTTATAAGTCTAAGTTCATAAATACACGAAAAAAATCTCATCACATCCCTTCCTTGAAATCCTTTTTAATTAAATATATTAATTGTTTGGTTCCACACGAAGCGATACGATACCTTTGCTCCAATGCTTCGGATTGAAAAATATCATATAATGTAAATTACAGGCCTCTATACTAAACAAAAATTATTCAGTAAGAGGGATAGAGACATTTCCATCCACCTTTATACCACACCTCTTCCTTAGTCAATTTCGATAAAAAGGAGACGCCCACAACTATTTTTTGGAGGATCAAAAGGAGACGGCCTCAGAGTTTTTATTTTTAATTATGAAATTTCAACATTCTAAGGCTAGCTGGCTTCTAACGAATATGATTTCCTTTTAATACAAATATATATATATATATATATATATATATATATATATATATATATATATGTATATATATATATATATAAATATATATATGTCTGTCAACGCTCAAGCGGTCGGAGTATTTGTCTGATCGTTACCAAATTCGATATTTAAACGTTCTATGTAAAAACTGAAGATCAAGTTTGTTAATGGCCAAAAATCAAACCAGTAAGAGGGGACAGGGGGGTTTAGAGGGGGAGAATTTCGAAAATTCGAAATATCTCCGTTGTTATGCGTCGTATCAAAATATTAAATGGAATTAATCTTATTGCAAATGTGATGTTCTATAAATGCTGTTATACGCATGCTTTTTCTAAATTTAATATTATATGAAATATTTCCATATTTTAGTGTTTGGCCATCAGTAAACCTCCACTCCTACTCACACCATATTAACAAAAAGCTTATGAAGCATTTCATTTGAAGCCTAAAAACTAAATGTTCTCATTGAATTTTTATGTTTTGAGATAAATGCAAATACGTAACGCACGTGGGAAATCTGCTTAGTTAACGCAGCCCCTGCTTGGCGGACTATTTGAGTTATGCGAGATACGTAAAGACGTCACACCACAAGTCAAAATTGGTTCTAGGAAATTTTTTTTAATTTCTTAGGAAAGTAGCAAAAAAAAAACGGATTTCCTTGCAGTTTTTTCCGTAACATTGGAGCACAGTGAAATATCGTAATGTCCCTCTTTTGCTAGTGTGCATATTACTGACGCTGCAGACTGCACTGCGGGGATAAGTTTAATAATAAAAAATTACTTGTTCTTGAAACAATTTCAGTAAAGCATAAAATGCTATTTTATTATTATATTTATCTTGATAAATAAAGTTATTCACTTGATATGTATGCTCTGAAAACAACAATTTCATTTAACAGGCAGTAATTTCCAAATAATCCCTTTTAAGCATGACAGATGGTCGCCGATGAAAGTAATCCCTCTATTACCAACCTCCTCTCTTATATTAACACTAAACAGAGGCTGGCCTTAGCCATTCACTGCCTTGCATAATTTTCTCTTCTCTCCCTCTGACGTTTTGATAATATAATCCCTCTCCTAAACCCTTCCAGACCGCAGGCCCTTCAACCAGCCATAATAACCCCTGTAATATTTCAATGTGCTACAAGGGGCTGTTCCTGCGTTCCCTGAATTTTCCCCAGGTTCGGGCTTAGTCAAGGAGGCCCATGAATCAGTCATCCCTTCCAACGAGTTTATGGCTCAAAAGCCTGGCACACAGGCGCTGTGTAAACTGAGCTCAAATGTCACATCCAATTGTACAAAATGAACAATTTCGGTACGTTTCTAATGACTAAAAATACTACTGTCAATGCGATACACACACGAGAGGTCATGTATCTATCACAATAAACCTCCAACTCTGTCTTTAGTAAAGGCCATTGAAAGCAATAGTTAATCTGGGAATAAGACATTTCCTGAAGCATTGTAAAAACCAGATAAGCAGGATTAGTAGTTATTCAAAGCTGAAGACCAAAAAGATTTTAACACTCAAGGGTTGTGCAAACTAAGCACATTCCCCAGAAGCTCGCAGTTAGTATCATCTTCGATTTCTTCCTTCGCACGTAGCTAATGCAAACAAAACTAAATATGATATATATTTAGCAATATTTTGAAACAGCTAAGTCATCAATAATCCGTATCAAATTGTCCTTGATATGGACTCATCATTGATGACGTTGTTTTCAAGTATGGTATCATGAAGAAAATCTATTAATGTGGAAATATAGATTAAATCTGATCTATTTGAAAATCACAGAGCAATAATAAACTGCTTACTCAGTTTATTGCATAAGATACATTTTTATTAAAAAAAACTCTTCATACAAGATTATTTGTCATTATTAAAAAGTAAATCCTTAGATAACAAGATTAAGAAAACAAAGCTACATATTCAGATTGATTTTTACAAGAATTACAAATAAATATTCTTTAATACTTCTTTAATTCTGCAATATTAATGTTAACAATATTAATAAATATTAAAAATATGTACATGTATGTCAACATATTAATATTTATATAATTATATATTTTTTTAATAATATTAATATTATACAAAATTTTAAAATTATATCAATATTAAATAAGGAAATATTTTTTTAATCAAGTAAAGAATTTCGATCAATTACACAAAACAGTGATATTTACTATTTTTCTGAACTCTCAATGCTCTTGCTCCGATTTTGTTAAGTTGATTCTTAGTCTTTTTCAATGAAAGTTAAAAAGTAGAGTTTTGTAATAAGGAAATAAAACTTTTGACTACTGTATTTAACAGACATTCTACGCACGCACACACAGACACACACACGCCCAGGATTATTATAATATTTAATATTTAAATTATTTATAATATTTAATAATATTTTTTAGTGCTGATTTCAGTTTTACCACTTACTTTGGTTGACCCTGCGGAAAATTAGTGTACACGTTTTCACTTTCTATCAAAACTTCCTTTAGCGCTTTTTCTGTGGTGAGTTTTAGAGTTTTAGATCGTCACTCTTCAGCACCCAACAGTAATTGGCTATCATTTTTGTATTCCAACTACCTTGGTATATTTTTTTCAATTTCTTTAATATCTTCATTCCTCTTGTTCCACGCTAACAGTAACAAGATTTTCTGGAAAGAGGTCAAGAGTTTTCCGCCATCTTGGCTACAATAGACTTGTAATTAGGATCCTTTTTGTTCGCAAGGAAACCGGGTTCAACAAGCTTGAAAGGTAAGATCTACTTTTGACTTTTCATTCATTTCCGTGACGAAGTTGGCCATCCCTCATAAGTTAATGCACTGAGTCAAAAGACAAACTGCAGAAGTTTAACCGTAATCAAAGAATTGACAACGCTTGCCAGAGGTACTCGACCATCAGCCAGTGACGACGGTCTTCACTGACAAGTATGACAACAGTATCATTTATACTGGCTGTTCTAACCCTTTATTTGATTTACCAAACAGCTAGCTATTACAGTGGAGAGGATTGAGGAGAAGGGTAGCTAGGCAGAAGGACTAGACACAAAAGCTATCCAATTTGCAATGGATTTGCCTAGTTGTTCCACTGTCTGTTCAATGGTTGATGGCCAATTTAGTGAAGTAAATTCAAAACCTCTAAAGTAAACAATGCTAAAAAAAAAATATTTTATTTATTATATTGTAATTACAGGTTTACATAAAAGGAAGCAGAACGTATAACTTAAAAATGAAATTTGCAATTTGAGACTAAACCATACGTAATGAAATTTTGTCTTTATTTTTTTTTATAATCAGAGCAAAAAGTACCTTAAAGAACACCTTACATTACATACAATTTTTCGATCCCAGATCTGATTTATCTATCGCTACTGATACATAAGTATCATCTAGTAGACTGTTCGGCTTCTATTTGTTTTGTTTTTATTTTTCTTCAGACGGAAACAGACGGATTTAGATTTTTATTTTGATAGACCAACAATTGTATAGATTATTGTAAAAAATTCTCAATACAATAATTCTCCTAGGTCTTCTTGATGACTTGGTTGTCCCTACACATTTCTAGTCGTATGATATCCCTTGAGGAGAGTACTCTTACTTTACTCACGACACATTGTATCAAAATATACCCAAATAGATGGTAGTATCTTCTGATTGTGATGTGAGTAAATATTTCAAGTTATACTCTTGAGAAGGGGCGATACATGTAGAGCCAATAAAGTTTCAAAGAAACATAGGTAGTATTAAATTGTTGCACCTCTTACCACAAAATAGTCATGATTTTGTTGAACCTCCTATTGCGTAATTTTATCTGGGTTACAGTTATTGATGAAGTTAAAAAGATGTTGTGAATTCCACTTAAATCTTAGAATTGGTCAATCGACACTATTTACGTGGCATCTTCAGTCCTATTTCGATGTTTCCTAATCCGTCCAACGATACATCTGATGTAAAGAATCGACAACTATTGCCTCTAGAAGGAATAGTTATTGATAAGTTTGAGTGTGATCCATTACTGGGCGTACGCCTAGAAGTATTTCAACAATACTGAACGTCACGAACTTAATCAGCTGGTTCATAATGTGTATACGTGGTTTTACAATAATTAACTGCATTTTGTGTTCAACAAATGAACAGAATTACATGACTTCCCTGAAGATGAGCACTTTGCTAGAATAGCAGCCATTTTTGAATGGCTGATATTATTTACAACTCCTTGAATACATTCTATGCTTTTTCGTAGTCAAATAGAAGACCCGGCACTCTTCTCCTTCCATCGTCTTAAGTGCTTCCACAGTGGATTCTTTCATAGTATTATGCTCCTCTTAAAAATATCCTCGTTCTAATTTTTCTTTTTTTTACCAGATACAGTAAATACTCCAATTCATTCTTTTCCTAAGAATTATTATAAAATTTCCAGAACTTGAAGTCAGAATATCAATGTCTATACATCAAAAGGTGTATACGTTTTGGTCTATATTGGGTTTAATGAGTATTATGAATACATTAGATTATTTCTTATTCCAGATAACATTTGACTTGTCTTTGTTCTATCATTTATTTAACTAGTATTTTATTTCGTATTGATTAGTATGTTAAATGCATTTATTCAAGAATGTTCTAATTAACACTGATTAAAAAAAACATGCAGAAAACATGTTTTTTTTTTCTAAATTTATCTGAATTTAGAAAAACAAAATCCCAGGCCTGACTAGAAAAGGGTAATAACCTATGCATAACCCATCCCGATAGTCCATAGCATAACAAAGTGAACGTTAATTTGAATATTTAAATAAAACGTATAAGCACAATATTATTTTACCGTATTTAATATCGAAGCATGATAACATATATTTTTTTGTCACTTTTCTAACACTTGAAATCTCAAATAAGTATATTAATAATTTTGCCTACGAAATTAATTAAAAATAAAACTACAGATTAAAGTAAGAGCGTATTACTTAAGCTCAATAAAACAATACGTCGTTTTTAATAAGCAGGTATATTAAAACAAATCAGATTTGGAAAATCTCCATTATCCTCATATCTTCGTAATATATTCTGTTATTTCACTTCATTCTTATAGTCTCATTTCATTATGAGCCCTTCGTTTGAAACATACTATGTTTGTTTCGTTTTATGATTACGTGTTTCTACTTCTCGCTACTCAATTGCCTCAATATGCAAAGGAACGGATGGTTGTGTCTTCCTCGAATCCCATAACTACTTTTATCCAGGTAGATAAAATGTATCATGATGCGTCCAGCCTGGAACCACCTAGCTTTAATGGGATCCATTAACATCTCAGGCGGCAAAGTTCACAGTTAACTTTTCAATGTATAAATTGTCATTAAAAGGGTGTATATTTCATGTTCATGTAAATTTTTAAGTATTGATCCTAAGGTTCTGGGGTCCAGTCGATAATACAGCAATGTGAAAGCAATTCAAGAAAAAAGAATAATATTTATTTTATTTCATTAAATGAGTTCCGCAATACTGGCGATTTACTCATAATTCAATTGCGCACAAAAAAACGAATAGCAAAAAAATAGAAAGAAACAGAAAAAGAGTGAACTATGGTGGTTTTTGATACGATTCATTGGCATACCAGTTTTGTATGAAACAAACAATATTGTATATGGAGACATCAGGGTGGTGAAAATAATATAAATGAAAATGTAAGTATCGACGGGAGAAAAAAAAGAAAAAAATAATAATAAAATAAGGAAAAACAAAGAAATGAATAAATAAAACAAATAAAATAAGGAAAGAGAAACCCAAAAAAATGAATAAATAAAAAAAGGAAAGGGAAACCAAAAAACACAATTAAAGTGTATACGCCCTGGTAATGTAGGAAAGGAGTGAAGAGTAGTGTGCAGAAATTGTAGATTATAGTGTGTTGTATATATTAGTGTATTTTAGATGTTTAATAACCATTCAGTTAACTCTGAAAGACTTTTCCGTTAATATTAGGATTATGTACGTTTGAAATATTACCTAAATAACCATAATTAGCCCAACTTATATGGAGAGTGAAACGTATACGTCACAACTAAATCAATTTGGATTCAAAAGGAATATTTAAGTTCGTATGTAGTTTGTTAGTTGTTCGTTTAGGAGTTCTGAGTAATTAACCTTTATAAGAGAAAGCTACAAGCCTCAAGATAATATAAGGGTTCATCTTGGAAAGAACATAATTTAAGAGCAAACAGAACAAAGACAAATTCTGAGAGAGAAGAAAATACCATAGTGAAGTAAAAGTTTAAGGCTGACTTTGGAGTAAGACGAGAAGCGGTAACAAGAGCTGGTAGCCGTCAGCCTAATTTAGTCGGGTTAGTGCGGCTAGGTTGACGGGGTTAGTGCGGTTCAACAAAAACAACATGAGCGGAAAGCCTTGTTCCTACCTAGAATATGGGTCAACCCCCAGCTACAACCCAGCGGTGATTGATTCCTTCAATCCTTGCCTCCTAGAACCAGCCGATGTTGCAACGGGTATAAACAGTCTCTTAGCTCAAATATTGGCCGCCGATCCTTGTGTGATTTGTCATCCTTATTTTTCGGCATTTTATTTCATAAAAAATAAACAATTAGTGATGACGAATTGTATATCAATATATTGTATTTATCATATGTTAAATAGACTTTTAAAAATGTGATTAACGAAAGTGAATTTCCATTAAAAACTGATTGGACAATTTTTAAAATGCAATACACCTAAGTTTGTTGATGTTAAAGAGAGTACTGGAAATACTGGGGGATATGACGGCCGTGGTCGGATTGAATACATAATACGAAGCCACGGTGAGAGTGATTATGATGAATTTGGGAGAAGAAAAATTGACAAGGTGTCTGAAGGCAAGAGTGGTGACAAAATAAGTGATGAGAGATACTCTGGAAGTCATCATGATTAGGCAGAATTCTACAAAATACAAAATATTTTTATATTACCCTTTTCCTATATGTATCTTTTTTTGTATATAATATAATCATAGATTATCGTATTAATCATATTATTCATAGTAATAGAATTCTGCAATCCGAACGATCTTTGAATAAACGTTCATTTCCTCAAAAGTGGTCAAAAGCACTTGGATGGCAGCTGTTTTATATACGTAATAACCACTATTAAAAATACTCTTTTGTTTGTTTGGAATGTGAACTGTATATTCTTAATGGTACATAGCTTTTTCAGGAAAGTACAACATATATTAACTGTGCAGAGTTAATAAATTCCAGAAATAACTGAGTGTACCTCTCCAGAGATCATTCTTTTAAATTAATACTAAAAAAAATGTAAAATTGCATTTATCAAAAGTTATTTAAATAACAAAATAAACAACTTTTGTTATGTGCATAATCGCGGAAAACCCAATAGGAAACGAAATATCGCTTCCTTTTTTTTCAGACCTCCCTTACAACCCCCACTCCTGTTCGTACCTCGAAATTTAAATATAGCTTATAATCAGGGAGGTGTTAATATCAAATCACATACGGAGTTTCGTTTAATTCGGTTGAGTCTTTTGTCCCATATAAAACTGTTGACTCTCACTATTGTTTTTAGCGTTAACTCATTTATACTTTATTTATTTATACTCATATAAGTGTTTATTACAAAAGTTACTCTAAATATTAAAATAAACCACTGTTGTTATGTGCATATTTGCCAAAAACCCAATAGGAAACAAAATATCGCATTTTTAATTTCAGGCCTCCATTATAATCACCACTCCTGTTCGTCTCAGAGAATACTAATATAGCCAGAAACCTAGCCTGAGTTAGTAGTAATAAAAATACCAAGTTTCATAAAATTCGGTTTAGCCATTTACGAGTCTATAAAGGACATACAGACAAACATTCATTTATATATATATGATAAAAAGTTGATTTGAAATATGATAAAAAGTCTATTTAACATATGATAGAAAGTCTCGTGTAAAACAAAGGAATTAATTATTGTATTGTGTTACTATGAAAATAATGTGTTGTATTTAAATATACATATTACAGATTGAAAAATAATATTCTATCCTGTCTTGCAGAAATATAGATTTAAATCATTTCGTTGAATAAAAGATTTCATATAACAGAATTAATAACTATGTTCTTTAAGACCGAATCGTCGCTATGAGATAGATGCCTATTTTAATTAACCCACGACAGAAATAACAGTGTGCTTAGTGGGTGTACTCTGGATGTAATTGGGTTGTTCGTGGCCCCAATGCTAGTGTTTAACAGGGTTGTATCTCTATTGGTACATGGTTTCATATTTGCTCCCCTTGTTCGTCAGGATGAGGCGTTCCTGGAAGTCCGCTCACATCTCATGATGGTGGGAAATATGACTGATAAGCCAGGATTCTGACACAGGACCTTACTGATAGCCTTCAACACATAGCTCCCTTTAATAGATGGGCTAGAGTCCAACCAACAAGTCCACTGAATGGTGAGTAGGGGCATGTTCTCTTTGTTTTCTCCTATTCTATACTATGCCACTTCATTAAGATTTTTAAATGCGTGCATACAGACGCGGGGTGTGTGTGTTTCTGGATAGATGAGGGCCTCCTCCCCCCTGGATAATGTTGGATTATGTTTAAATATTTAAACATTTTGACTAATTTATTTATACCTCCCTGCCTCTGTATATACATACTTAAATGTCAATCCTTAAACTTTTATTGCACTAATTCCTGGGTTTTATTATAATGTTAACTTGAGTTCATTATTCATAATTGCAATTTGGTAATTAGTTGTATTTCAGTGAACTGCAAAACGGGTATATGCCCTGAATGTGTTAATCCATATTTTGAGAGAGGTTGGCTTCCTGTTTTCTTACGAGAATTTTCTACTAGATTGTAATTTTACCACAAAAAGGATGTTGTTTAGAGAATTAAATTTGGCAAATTAATAATCATTTACAATAAAATATATGTCCTTTTAGGAGATTTCCCTCAAGGGAAATCAGTTATTAAGGTCGTACTCATGAGGTGGTTTTCGAAAATTTTCCTGAAATGTTCATCAATCCTACGTAGTAGATAACAAAAATAAGGTTCGTTCAAAATTATATATATATATCATTTACTAAAGCCCTCCAAAAGATGTTAAAGGACCAACAAACCGCATTTCAATATTATTGAGATTAAAGGATCTACGCCATTGTAAAATATGATATCACCTCAACGAAAATGAGGTCCGTTCAATATATATAATCCGTATTATATATATATATATATATATATATATATATATATATATATATATATATATATATGTCTGTTGGCGTTCTAGCAGGCGCAATTTTTGTTTGACCGTTATCAAACTTGATATTTTAAAGTTTTATGTAAAAATGAAGATTACGTTCGTTAACGGCTAACATCGGACCATTGGGAGGGGGAGAACTTCGAAAGATTTCCGTACATTGGATTGAAAAATTGTATAAAATCCATCTTATTGCATAATTAGTGTTCCATAAATGTTGTTATATACATGTTTTTTTTTCTATATTGAATATTAATCGGGGTGTTTCTATATTTCAATTTTCGGCCATCGGTAAACTTCCACTCGTACTCAAGGCATACTTACTATAAGCCGTTATAGCGAACTTCTAAAAAGGTTTATAAGTTCAGTAGTATTCATTTAATATCGAAACTTATAAACGAATGAATAAAAACATTGTTCATGAGCCAGTATATCAAATGAATAAAGTTTGTGTTATAGTGAAATAAAAATTTAGTTAGAAATACTTTAAAAATAATATTTCAGTTTTAAGGCAAATAAAAATAAATAGTTTGAAAAACATGGAATAATGGCCACATTTTTTAATTTATTTTTGTATCTCTTCTATTTGAAATTAGTTCAGCTAAGGGGAAGAATAAAATAAATATTTTTCTTTTGCTCGTTTTTCATCTAGATTGGCAAATCAAGGTGCAAATTGAATGCAGTTTGCAACTGTAGTAAGACTGCTTAGCGACCAATTTAATTTGCATGGGATGAATATTCATGAGTTCCATGGGGTATATGTCGCTGGGTGTAATCAAACCCCTAGATTCTCTGTTATCCCGTCTCCAGGGGTAATAGTCTCACTCAACCATCAAATATTGGAGTACTATCAGATTATTTCTAACCACGATTATATTAAACGATGTGATATATTTAGAAAAAGTTAATATATTAAGAGTGGGGAGTTCGAGTCCCACCTTAGCAATAGGAATTTATTAGTGACGAACTCATTAAATAAAATCCTTAGTCTCACCCTAGCTAGGAAAAGAGTGGTGACCTGTAGATAACTCGTCCCATTGACAAGTAAGTGAAGTGGCTGTTAATGTCGTGCATTAGTATGTTGTCACATAATTGTAAATAATTCATGTCACTTGCTTATCACAGGGATTAACCGTAAGCAGGAAATTTGGAATTTAGTCAACAGAAAAGTCTTGCGGACATACAGTCAACAAACAGAACCGCGAAGAGTAAATGTGATAAGTAAAGATAAACTATGAATCACATGAATTCTCTACTTTTTAAACCAAGGATCAAGAGAGGCAAAATATTTAAACCATGGAAAAGTTGTCTGGGTTAAATTAACAGAATAACTCCTATGTCATAGGCAAATGAGGTGGGTAGGTTATCGGCTGAGCTTAGTGTCAATCTATATATAACCGTCCAGAAAAAAAAAAATGTTGCTCAATGATTTTCATTTTCTGCGGTGGAAGGTAGATATCAATAAAACACAAAAATATTGGCTTTCCTTCCACAAACATATTTAGCAGCGACTGAGTGCTTTCAGAGCAAGAGCTCATGCAGAAAGAAGGCCCTGTTTTTGTGTTTTCTTCTTGCTTTTCTTTTTTTTTTAATTTTAGTCAATTAATTATTGGTTATCTTGGGAGCCTAAACCAAGTATTAAAAACTTTTAAACCTAGAGGTTATAGAACGTATAGATGTCGCAGGAATTTAAGAAGAGCTTAGAGGGTATGTGATATCTTTCAAAGTATTTTAATATCAAATATGAGAATCGCCTGTAGTCGTTGTTAGAAATGTTTTATGACACAGTTAAATGAATTGAATGCTTCCTCTTGTGTTAAATAGTCCTCAAATCATTTTCTTCTGAATAGTGTCTGAATTTGACTTTCAAATTGTGCCAAAAAAATGTTTTTTCTTTTTTTTTATGAGCAACGTCGTTCCAGTTCCCTTGATTCTTAAATAAATAGAGATAATACATTTCATTTATTTGTCTATGTAACTGCAATTTTTATATATAAAAATCTATTTAATAGCAATTGTTTTTCGAATTTCCCAAGATGATTCTAACCGGGTTTCAGATGCAACACTAGTGAAACGTGGTATTTGAACATAATATAATAAATGCCATTTATAAGAAATCATAGCAAACAGAACCACTGATTACCAACCTTATCGATCAATCGATAGCAACAATGACCATAGCCACAACATCAAAGCGGCCGAAACGGAGAGTAGCCATAAGATGATCCAGAGTTCCTAAAGGCCACTTATCAAGACCAACTGCAGAGAAAAAGAAACTCCCCTTATCCCCGTCCCTCCTGATCACATTAACTCTATTGTGAGCCGCTTGGGGTCGTTAGTGGCGGCGACTGACTCTTCACTGATACCATTCGACTGAAGTAGAATACCTACCTCTAATGATTTCCTGACTACCATGGGGTCGTTCGGGAATGCTCAAAGGTCCCCTACTAGCAAATCCAGTTACCCCCTCCCTCCTGCCTCCCTCCGGATATCGAGGTCCACCCACAAAGGGTCGAAATGGATTTTAAAATCTAATATGTCTTTTCCTTTTATCTTTCTCCGGCATTGTATATATAAAATAATGGTGGTAAAACTAAAACATCAAGAACGTTTCAAGTTCAAGTGAACATAAACTTTTCATTCTTAAAATAAATAATATATAGCATACCTAGGATAAGGAATCATAAAAATAATCACAAGGTACCATTTAAGCCAGATGCTTTAAATGAATTTTTATCATTTCCAAATTTCATTATATAACTCCATTCGAACCGCAAAATCAAATATTTTGGTATAAACACCATATACTCTTAGGAATAGGATTTCATCTGACAGTCATATATGACATCTCTGTTCCAAAATATTATTACTTTCCAGAATGTAAAATTTGAATTGAAATTGAAAAGAACATAATTCATAAATCTTTTCATGGTTTTCAACAACAAAAAAGGTCCTACTCAAACCTTTATATCTGTAATAGGTACGGCTATTTCTATTCTTTTATGTTCGACTTCCTGTAAACTCTACCCTCTTCCCCTTAATCGATTTATCAAAAGAACTCCAGAACTAAATTTTAAAACTCCAAAATATGAACTTCAATATTTTAAAGCTTCTCGTTTTTGAGTACATCATTAAACACATATCAACTTGTCAAAATGGGCTAGGGAAACATAACGACTGGAGATTCCGTTGAATTCTGAAATCCTACATTTCTCACCAGTTCAATGCTTCCTTTCATTTGTACGTAGAAGCAAATATAGTTTTTGTCGCTATCATTTATCTACACAGTTCAGGATACATACATTTCATTATTATTGTCACATTACAAAATTAATAACTTTCCCTTACACCAATTTAAACAAATAATTTGCCATTACCCTGTGCATATCATTTTAAACTTAATTAACTACACCATTATACAAATTTTGCTGAAGTATTAAAATGATGCCGTATCACTGTTTGACAAACAAATAAGACCAAACTAAGGGTAGAGATTGATAAGGAAGTATAATATATTTAATTATGTAGCAATGTTTGAAGTTAGAAGTAATATATTAAATAAAGGGTTAGAACCGCCAGTATAAATGATAGTGTTGTCATACCTGTCGGTGGAGTCCGTCGTCACCGGCTGACGGTCGAGTACAGCTGGCATTGTGCTTTCGATGCACCATCTTTTAGGCCGACAAAAATTGTTACCAGTTCAACTTTTGACCTGCTTGAAAATGGTGCTATCGCATCGAAAGCGATTGCCAGCAGTACTCGATCATCAGCCAGTGACGCAGTCTTCACCGACAGGTATGAGAAACGAATAAATAAAATGTTTCTGGTCTGCTCTCCTTTAAGGTACCTCATCGTTAACATTTATTGATCACCAAGGAGATCACAGCAAGAAATTATTATATGTATATTGGTTTTAGTGGCAACAGTAATAATAGGCCACAAGGAACTCTATGGAGGATATAAGATTCGAACCAATTGGGTAACATTAATCAGCCATTGGCATTATTCATATGAAATATTAAAAATTCATAGGTTTCATACGTTGCATCGGGAGTCCTTTCCAGAGCCATTATTATGAATATATGGGAGACGGAAGGAGGATCGGATGGGAAGGAAAAGGTTAGCATAATAGGATTTTAATACACTGTCACGTTAGAGAGTGAAATAGAGCTGGGAATTTGAAAGTGAAATTTAACTCGCCTCCCCCCCCCCCTATCAGGGGCTTCTGTCCCCCATTCTGATGAATCGCCAGGAAGATCTCCCTTCTCCCTCATATTGCCCATCAGGGCAATTCTCCAATCTTCAAAGGCCCTTTTCTCCTTTACTTTTATTTTCCTTTTCTATTTTTTATCTTCTTTTTTTCCTCCCCATCCTCTCTCTTTGCCGTGTTGCGGAGAGAGGAGACCGTCTGCGAAATAAACCCCTTTTCGAGAGGAGCACATGGTCTCCTAACCGTAAAATTGCAGGACACCAGTGTAATCTTTCCCTGAATGGAAGAGAGAGTTTTCTTAATGCGTCTCTTGGGGACCTTTCTTGGGTTCTCTACCATCTTTTGAGGATTTACACGATTTTGCTTCGGTAGACATGTTCTTTTTCCATTTAATATCCGTTCTAACGTAACCTATTTTTTTTATAAAAGAAAATACTAGAATAGATTTTATCTACACTATGAAATAAATAAAGCAAAGGAAGCTAAAAACAGCACAAACAACGATTTCAATGGTACATATTCTTAGTGGATTCATATTGTTTTCTAATTCTATTTAAAATCATACCTTATCATTCATAATACCCGTTCAACTCCCCACTGAATACTAAAGCCCAAAACACTCACGCTATGCTAATACTGTTGAAAGGTAATTTTGTATATCTATTATGTTGTAACTTCCGGTATGTGCTTACTTCAAATTGTCAATAAGAGTGTTATTACTTTAGCTAAAACAGAAATATTTAATAAAAGAAGTAAGCACATTGGTGTAAAATACTATTTCATTTATGATGATGTTAACAGTGGCAAAATTAATTTAAAATACTGAAAGAAGATTAGCCAGTTGACTTATTGACATAAACTTTGCCATTGGTAAAATTTAAAAAACACTGTGATTTTCTTGTAAAATAGATTTAAACTGTTGTTGTTAAATATAAAATTAAGGGGGTGTGTTGAGAAGTAATTTTATATATCTATTATATTGCACCTTCCTATAGAGAGAAGGCAGTGTAACCTGTATAGTAGTCTTTTAGGCATTGACTGAGGTCTCTGTAAAACTGTATATAATACAATCGGTGTATTTAAGTGTAATGTAATGTTCCACCAATTAAGGACTTAACATTTAATAAGTAGGAAGTTCCAACTATATTCCATGTATATTCGAATTACAATTGGTAATGTATAATGCAAGCATATATTTTTATATTAAAAACTGTTATTTGCCAAGACTGTTTTATGCTAGTTGTATGCAAACTCATTACCACCATAGTCTAGCCAGGACGCTACTAAGGATTTTCATAAGTAAGTTCGCCATTAAATAAATCCCCACGTATTTAGTTTTACCAAGTTTATTACGGTCTATACATTAACGCGACTTAAATCACATTAAATACTCATAAAATGCAAAGGAAAAAAAAATTCCTTATTAAGGGCCACATAAAGTTATTAAGGCTAATCGGGCCGGACTACTTACAGAGAACAACGTTTACAAGCCCGAATGGTACTAAGGATTTTTTTAGCGAGTCCGTGACTAAGTAAATTCCTCTTAACCATATAAAAACCGAATCTACTATTCAAGTTTTACCAAATCTATTAAGATTAAGATCAATGCTTTAACACGAATGGTTAAACAGAGCCCCAAAATCCCATATAATAAAATTAAACCATATGGAAAATATAATGTTAATAAAAATAATTTTAAAAAGACTATAAGGCAATAGATAAAAAAAATGATTATATGTATTGTCGCGTATTCCGAAAAGCTTTTAGAGTTATTTCCATTTTCCCTTTTTGATATGAAGGAGACAATAATTTGACACACGCCTGCATTGCGGTGACATTTTTCTCTCTGAATTTGTGTAATTTGATCATGTAAACATCTCCAATAGCGTATTTCTTAACAGAAAGTATTTGAGATATTTTTAATTAGAAAAAAAGAAGTAATCATTGATCAATGCAAGTAGTCCAGGGAAATCAAGTGAGCATGTTCCATAAATACTTCCTGGACTCTACTTGCCCGAAACTAAATACTTGGTTCGAGTCAGGAATGAGTTTCTCTCTCTCATCGAATTCTGATAATTGATTCCCTTCTTAATCTAGAGGCGACAGGGCCTTTGTGATGAGCTGGCTGAAGAGAGGAAGAAGACCAATCTGTAGTTTAGAAACTGACCAGAGAAAAGTAGGGCTAACTTTATCCAACTCCTCGACCCGAAGAGGAGAAGTCTTCCCAGAGCTTGGTCAATAGTGTCAGGCCTCGTCGAGTGCCTCACTCTCGAACGGCGGATCCTGTTGGAAGTGACGTCAATATTAGAGGCAGAGGGGACTTTAGCCCTAAACAAAGAAGTAGGAAAGAGACTGAAGGGACGCCTTATCTCTGAATACTCCATTTATTCTTTATGAAATCATTTAAGCTTACCTTTTGACTTTTCAAAAGTATGATTTCCTGAAACTTCACGATCTTAGAGTGTTGTCTATTTCGAATAGATACATGCTTTTTAATACAATGATAATTGGGCCATTCTTTAAAAATGGGCACATTCGTACCCAAATAAAATTTAAGAGCTCGTTTTGGGAAATATTATATACACCCCTTTAGCAAATTACTCAAGGAATTCATTCTGAAGTAGATATGCATTACCAAATCTTCATAAATTAACAAATACGAACCGAAATATCGTTTCGCCCCTAATGCAGTCATATTCAACTCCATGTTTCCCCCACATTATCGGTACTTTGAAAGCAATAAGCCAGATGAAGAAATAAGATTTATTCGAGTTAAAATCAAATAAATAACTTTAAAAGTTTGGAAGGGCCTCATTTACATTATAAATTTGTAAATCTGTTGCAAAAACATTTAAACAATACATTTTTGACCCAATTGACGTTATCTAAAATTTATATTTAATTCTCGAAATGCTGTATAGAATTTTTAATAAACACATTTTTACATTTTTTTTATTGATCGAAATATAAATAAATATAACTCAAAGGTTTGTCTGATTTTCTATTTAAATTCGGCAGGAAACAATTTTTATTGCGTTTGAATCTATTCTAAAAGCACCTAAGTCCCACCCTGGATAGAAAAGGGTGGTAATCTGTAGATAACCCATCCCAATTAGCCTTAGTTGCAAAAAGTGGACCTTAATAAATAATATTAATAGTAATATTCTAAAAGCAATGGCATTAAAATTCAAATCTTGTTTGTCTGTCCATCCGTATGTTACTCAAACACTCAAAAATGACTACGAAGATTTATAAGGTTTAATTAGGCGTGAAATAACGAATTCTTCTTCAATATTTTCATTAATATTAGTTTTATTAAGAAAATGGAAAGAACAAATTGTGTTTAAAATAACGATTTCAATCTCAGAACGTTACTTGACTTAATTATTTATTAGTATATTAACTTACTTCAAAATTACTCAATAGGGTGGATAACCTCAATAGAATACTTATCATGGAGTTCTTACCAGAAAAATAAATTAAAAATTTAATTTTAACTTTATGTTCCAACAATATTATAATTATTATTTATGTTAGGGAGTTAATATTATAATGAACGGTTGTTATATTTATATCTCTATTTAACGGTAAGATATAGGGTAGATGTAAAACATACTTTTTGCTATGCTTTTGTTTTGGCAGTCATGAGTTGAAGAATAAAGAGGCACATTCTGATAAAACATGATACATCTTTTTTTGTGCTTAAAAACAATTTATTAACACCCACTTTGTGCTACTGTGGCTAATTGGGAAGGGCTATTTGCGGGTTACCAACCTTTTCTATTCAGAGGATTTTATTTAATGAGTTCGGTACACGGTAGGCACGAATCGAACACTCTACTCTAGATTTACCAAGGTCACTAAGACCAAAGACTTCACTCACGTTGCTAACCTAAGCCGAAAATTCAACCTAAATTCATTAATCCTGTTAGAAGACGGATTCTCATACTTCCTACTGTGTATTTTGCCATAGTGGCAATCAAAGACATAAATAAAAAAATATCGGATTCAATTTGTTATTACCCAATTAATAATAACTTAAAAAAATTATTTTTGTTAAACATTCATTAATTCTACTTAATACTAATAATTGATATCTACATTTACAACGCAAATGGATAATTGAATGGAGCCACGTGAGTTAAAGCATTGTTCTCTTTGAGTCATGGGTTGGATTCTGACATAGAAAAAAATAATTTATTCAGTCTCCAACTCACTTCATAAAATTATTAGACTGGTAACCGGGCTAGAAAAGAAGCATGTAGTGGACCAAATACCATTAGTAGAGTAAAACATACTAATTTCCATGTTATACACACAACATATCCTATGATTTTATTTTTGGGAGAAGTAAATGTTTTATTTAAAAATTCTCTCCTTTTGTTTAATGAAACCATTTATAATACTGACTTTGCAACACCTCATTATAAAATAAACATCATGGGAAAAAATGTCTTTATTATATTTTTGTTTCTTTTTTAATCAGAAATCTCCCCTCTTCAGTGATAAACTAAACACTCTCAGCTCTCTTTTGTGTTCTAGTGATACTAACTCGTTTAATTGCATTTCAGGGAAGAGATCTGTTCGCACCTTCTCAAATCAATACCTGCTCAGTTCTGACAAAATTTACTCACCTCACCTTCAACATCACATCTTTCATTCACAAGCTTAAAGCCCGTACAAGCAATTAAAGCCAGTTGGCTTTCCCTTCCGAATAGTTTTTACATATACATTAATTTTTTTTAAATAAAGAAACTATGACGTACTAGCAGAGGAACCTAGGATACAGTTATGAGAAAAATAGTAAAATGCATCACTAGAAGTACGAATACAAACTATAGTACGTTCAGTATTAAAACTCGTAAAAACAACAAGAAAAACATTTATATATTGGAGTATATTTATATTCCAATTATCACTCTAGTAGGCGTAGTTTTCATGTAAAACTAAAGACTAAGTTATTGTATTGTCTCAAGTGGAAAGAAAATCGTTATTGAGAATTTGCTACTCATGCAATTATGAATGCCTTCTATTAATTTCCACGCACCTTACTTAATAAATAACGTTGAAAAATGAGGATAGTTCAAAATTACAATATCGTCAAATTTCACAAATGTATGTATTCAGGGTGTTTCAAAACACCTGCTAAACCCATTTTTCTTCCAATAGTTTTGAGAATTTCGAAATGTAACTTAGTAAGTCCTAGTTGTGAATAGTTTCTTTTGGGACTGAAGTCGACTTGGTATCATCCAGATTTTATCTAGGGCACCTAACTCCTTTTCGAATTGAAAGGCATAATTTTAATGAAGGCTTTAAATTGAAAATCAATTTTTAAAACCATATTATATCAGAGATTTTTTTTTTTTTATCTCGTCAAGAAAATCTCCAAAAACCACTATAAACAACACATTCGGACAAAGATTTAATTATCTTCAGAAAGAAGCATTACATCAAAAACCACCATGATACATATTAAAGGTTAAATTTACATTAAAACAAGGCCCTGCTAACAATTTTAAGTGTTAACTGAGTTGATAAGGTTTGAACTGTTAACCTGTCATTTTGCCTATAACTTCAAAAGGCTCCTTGGCTTGCCAGGGAAACAAATTAAGATGACAGGTACTCAACAATGAACGCCCCTGCTATGTTTTAACCAACAGTCTACCACTCTCTGGTGTTTGAATACAATTGAGCTGTGTTCCATTCGTCACATCAAAATAACAGTAATCCCTAAAGGTTCAGCCCATCAAATACCCTAACCACAGGTGATTGTGTTCATCACTGCCTAGTATATTAGTTTCTGAGAAGAACACGAAGTAAATGAGATAATTGATTATGAAACGTTCCTAAATGATTATTATTGCCAACAGCATAATTACTTAGGCCCTGGTTTAGAGTGATTATACCGAACTCAGTCGATACTGAAGACGAAGTTCATTAACGCGATGTATTGTATGATGGGATACGAAAGTTTCACTATATATTGTCAGCTGATAAACATGGCTACCCTTGTATACCTGCGGTAATTGGTATTTGGGCCTTATAATTACACTGCCAGTGGCCAACATATAGCTGGTTATTCCATATATTTTGAAATATATATGCATGTGTACATATGTGTGTGCTTATGTTTTTATTTGTATTAATAGTATGTATAACAATATTATTAATTCTCTTAATTAACTTCTCTTACATAAACGTTAGAGCTTATATCGGACAACAAGTAAAACGTATCAAATTAATACTTATTTACAACTTTTAGGCACTAAAAAAGTCCGTCACGCAGGGGCTGCGTAAACTAAGCAGATTTCCCACGTGAAGTATTACAATAGAGAAATTTCACGAGAGCCGATCCAGTTAAGGAAACGGCCGAACTAGCTTTTGGCGGGAAAGTAACTCTCGTCCGTTAGGCCCCCAGATTTAATAAAAATGCAAATATCTCGGTTAATATTCAAGATAGAGAAATAATGTATATAACACTATTTATTTATAGCAAATTTAATTTGCAATAAGATTGATTCTGTACACTTTTTCGGTCCGACGTATAGTAACGGAGATATTTAGAATTTTCGAATATCCTCTCCTCTAAACCCCCCTCCCACTGGTCCGATTTCAGCCGTTAACGAACTTAATCTTTCTTTTTACATAAAACGACTAAATATCGAGTTTGGTAACGATTAAAGAAAAATTGCGACCGCTAGAGCGGTAACAGACAAGTATATATATATATATATATATATATATATATATATATATATATATACATACAGTTTTGAACGGACCTCATTTTCGTCATCTACTAGGTAGGATCGATGGACATTTGAAAAAAAATTTCGAAAATTCCGTCATGAGTACAACCTCAATAGCTGATTTCCCTCAAGGGAAATCTGCTAATAAATAGTAAGTCTAACAAGGATAAAAAACTAAGAACATTAAAATTAATAGTCAATAATAAACTACAATAGTGTTTTAAATATATTCTCTTGACTCATACCTATATGATTATATTTTATAGTTGACTAACCCTTACTTTGGAGGAACTCAACCACCTCTTATTTTTCCAAATCAAAAATTGTAATTAAAAATCTAATCCTTTTTACGTACTGGTATCCATTGCTCTTAATTTCAAGATTAGCTCCTGGTTTATTTTGTAATATTTACACAATTTTTTTCTTTGCGATTCTGTTGGAAAGTTTTTTTTTAAACAAAAAGAAGTATTATCATGAAAAATATGAATACAAATAAAAGTCCGTCACGCAGGGGCTGCGTAAACTAAGCAGATTTCCCACGAGAAGTTTTACAATAGAGAAATCTCCATACGAGAGCCGAACTAGCTTTTAGTGGGAACTTAGTCCCCCCCGTCGTCCGTTAAATTTAATAAAAATGCAAATATCTCGGTTAATATTCAAGATAGAGAATACTTGTATAGAACAATATTTATAGTAAATTTAATTTTTAATAAGATTGATTCTGTACAATTTTTCGATCCGACGTATAGTAACGGAGATATTTCGAAAATCCTCCCCTCTAAACTCCCCCTTCCACTTGTCAGATTTCAGCCGTTAACGAACTTGATCTTTCTTTTTACATAAAACGATTAAATATCGAGTTTGGTAACGATCAAACAAAAATTGCCACCGCTAGAGCGGTAACAGACAAATATTTATATATATACAGTTTTGAACGGACCTATTATTATTGCTGAAAATTATACTGCGGTTAGAAACTGATTTCAATAATTCACAAGGGAAGAGTTTCGTTAATAGTAGTTTTTTATTTTATTTACTTAACGGAATTTGTAGAAAATAGAGAAATAACCTTAGAAAGCGTTTGTTACGATTATTATTATTTATTTAATTGGGACGGGTTATCTACAAGTTGCCACCCTTTTCTAGCCTGGGTGAGACTAAGGATTTTATATAATGAATTCGTCAATAAATAAATTTGGATTGCCAAAGCAGGAATCAAATCGCCACTCTAGATTTACCATATGAGGTTAAGACAACGCTTTAACTCACATGTCTGCGCCTGAGCCCAGCCTTTCTTACTTACTATACACCACACAAGGATTAAGTACCAACAGGAATTAAATATCAGAGCATAAGTATATTTTTTATAAGCAGAATTAAATACTATTGGCAAATATTCCTGATTACATATTAAAAGGTAGTTATTGTTAGGTTGAACAAATAAATTGCACTCAACGAATATTACTTTGTTGAATTATTTTCTTACAATGAACTCAAATCAAATGAGAAATTTAAAATATCAAGAGAGAATGGGCAAGCTCCATAAGGGGTAAGGCTGTTCAGTTTCAGTTTAATCATAGTAGTGGGTTCGTCCCATGCAATTATAGAGTGAAGCACGTTCTCCTTTATTTTCTAGGATATTATTGTGGTCTGAGGAAACATTGGTCTGGCTTATTCTACTAGAATACAGCTGGTTCAATGGGAATTCCAACTATTGTAGTCTATTTCGCTTCCGGGAAAGGCACAATCTCTAATATCTAGCACTACTCAGTAGGTATTTTGGTATTATACTACGGAGTAGGTATTTTGTAAGCTTTTTCATCCTCTAGGAAGGATATAATAAGCAGTTTTATTGAACCGAAAGAAACTGATTCTAGTAAACAAATTAACCAGAAGTTAACTTAATACTTGAAGCTCAACCCATCGAACAAGGACGAAAATATAACAGACATATTTTTGGCAGACTTCCCTTAAGGGTAATGAGCTATTGACGTTTTAGTCAGGACGCGATTTTCGACAAATTTCCTCAAATGTCCATTGATCCTACCTAGTAGATGACAAAAATAAGGTTCGTTCCAAATTTTATATATATATATATATATATATATATATATATATATATATATATATATATATATATATATACCAAAATACAGGGTGTCCAAGATAAACTGGATCTAAAGCTTTCAACGATTAAACAAATGATTTACCAAAAAAATACCAGAGGAAAAAGTTCAGAAAACTTTGACGTGCCATGTACGGTTGACGCGTGTCCAATTGTTGTGGTCTGCAGATGGCATTTATTTCTTATTTCGTCCTTTCGAAGTCCTCAAAAAGATATTAAAGGAGCAACAAACCACATTTCAATATTTTTTAAATTAACCTACGACAAATTAAAATTTGTATCCTCAACATCATTATATTCATTCACATTTAATTTTGTATTTTTTGAATTAGCAGATTTCTCTTAGGGGAAATCAGCTATTGAGGTCGTACTCATGACGCGAGTTTCATATATATATATTTGTCTGTTAACGCTCTAGCGGTCGCAATTTTCGCTTGATCGTTACCAAACTCGATATTTAAACGTTTTATGTAAAAATAAAGATTAAGTTCGTTAATGGTTGAAATCGGACCAGTGGGAGGGGGGGTTTAGAGGGGAGGATTTTCGAAAATTCGAAATATCTCCGTTACTATACGTCGGATCAAAAAAATATATATGATCAATCTTATTGCAAATTACATTTACTATAAATAGTGTCATATACACGTGTTCTGTATCTTGAATATCAACCGAGATATTAGCATTTTTATATTTTCAGCTTCAGAGATGAGATCGGCTAACTTCTGGTCTAGTCGCGAGTTTCCGTCAAGAGCTATTTCGGGACGTTCCTGTAACTATTTGGCTCTCTATTCTGAAATGTCTCTATTGTAAAACTTCACGTGGGAAATCTGCTTAGTTTACGCAGCCCCTGCGTGACGGACTTTTTTTTATAAATTTGAGTCAAATATTTCAAGTTACTACATAGGCTGTATGAGAATTAGAACTTTCAACTAAATAAATAAATGCATGTGGGGTGTTTAAAAAAAATCTACTAAAACAATTTATGGTGAAATACTTTTAGAGTGTCTTTGTTTGTTATTTACGCACAAAAGTAAAAGTTTAATAATGTAGGGGAAGATAGAAGTATATTAAATACAGCGAAATATCAAGACGACATCTGCCAAATAATCATAGAAGCATTGTCTCGAGACATAGGAAGGAAGGGGACCAGCTGAGTGAAGAAAGAAAGACTGCACTAGATTGTTAGAGGCCCTTGTTTTAACGACCGCGCGGATACTTGTCCTGAAGAGTGTTGCCACCTTGAAACATCATCCATAAACCCCTTGCCTCCCTTGTTGTTTTACTTTCAGGCCTTCTCTTACTCCCCTCCACTCTCCTGTTCCTTTCTCATCCTCTGCAAGCATACGCGCTCTTTAAACTCAGGCTGTTTTTATCACAATTAAATATTGCATTCATTATCAGTTTTATTTAAAAGGAATTCATTATTAACTAGAATAATTATTGATATATTTTTTTAAAATAGTTTATTTAAATTGATTATATTAATTTATATTGGTTAGTTGATTTATAGTAAGGTTATATTTACTGTCTCCGTTGTTTATACAATTACTTGTACAAAGATAGTGTTACTTGACCTTGTATGATAAACAATTTAAAAAATTGTCTTGTGACAATCTTAGGTAAATCAGTATTATTGCCCTTAGTATTAAGCTTTTAACGCAATGTTAAATTTCATCAATTAGATGACTATATATGTATAGTACGATCCTGTAACTAGCTTCAGTTTTTGTTTTAGTCCAGTATTCGTTGAAGGTATTATCTAAGTCTTAATTAAAATAATACCACATAAATAATAAGTTTTATCAAAATTTATTTTGGCTGGAATGATACTAGGAACATTCCAGGTGGTCTTTAAGATTAATAGGAATATTTTTTCTCAATCGAAGATGAAAAGCTTATTAACTTATAAAAATTTTAAAAAAAGAATTGAAGTAAGTGAATTGATATTTTAAGTCAACAATAATTAATTCTTAATTTATCTTTAATTCTTAAGCGCTTTGATTATCAAACTTCTTTATATAATTGAATATTGTCAACATCCACTATATTTTGCTTCAATCAGTGACAGGATTGTAGACTTACTTCGGCGACAGGCCTTATATTCGTTAATAACAACCACAATATTTTCATTATCGAAAAAATGTAAAGAAGACATTGTATTGAATTGTTTTCCAATCGTAAATGATTGTTTAAATCGATGAATTAAAATTTTTGACTCCGGTGAGCAAATTGATTTTGTGTTACAAAACAATGGCTCAACAGAATAGAGATTTTTTAAACTTCTACCACTTAAAGGAGCGGGTTTACTTAAAAATCAAAACATATATTTTACTTACTTTAGGAATATTTTATTTTTTTATCGAAAAAGGACTTCAACGGACTTGAGACTCAACAACTTCTCTACATTTCTATCATTGCAAGATAAGATTGTCTGAGCACCTCCCTACCTTTTCCACTAATGCTAAGGTGACTATAAAGAAGCATTAACTCGTCAATATTCGTCCAATAACCATTTCATGCTAATATTGAAAGCCAGGAGATTATTTAATGCTCAAAGTACGTTAATCTTTACACTTCCAAAGGAAACCATTTTTAATCAACCTTTTAATGGCGCGTAACACAAATAGTCACACAATACAGAAATTATTATTAATAATAATATAATTATTATTATTAATAATATAATCATTATTATTAATAATATAATTATTATTATTAGTAATATAATTATTATTATTAGTAATATAATTATTATTAGTAATAATAATATAATATAGTGAACGTTAATTAATAATAATAATAATAACGGCGCGTAACACAACTAGTCAAACAATACAGAAATCAGGATGAGAGTGGAGAGAACTCGCCGAATATCTATATTTAGGTATAGATAAGCTAACCCAATGCAATGTATTGCATAGATAAAGCTGCTCGTGTCATATCCTTAGTTTGAATTGTGTCAAACTGTTGTGTGTTTCAGTAAATTTGTTTTCAATAGAATGGGGACACTATCAACAACTCAGGATGTTCATTTTGTTTACTTTTTGCCCATTGGTCAGTATGCATGTTTGTTCAGAAATATGTAATAGAGTTAGTTACATAAGCGATGTTGCAGGGTAAATTTGATTTTCCTGTCCTGCTATACTCGGCTGTTGTTATTGAACGGGGAGAGGGACGGGTCTACGAAGACAATACAAAGACTGTATATATATCCCCGTTTCTATATATCAGGACAACAATTATTAAACGTTAAGTAATTCATTTTTAGTTCATTCTTTCTAATATAACCATAAAATATGTATACATACTTTTCCAGTACTATTGAGTACGAGGAATCAGCATCAGAATTATGGGCTCAAAGGATCAGCAAATCTTAAAATTTGGTTTTAAAACTGCAGATGACCTTTAAAATATGTTTATTAGCAATACACACACATCATATAAATATTTGACAATGGAGGCAGCAAAAAAAAGTTTATATTGTTGCCATTGTTAGTAAAGCCTAATAAATAATGTATATTCCGTCCAAGTGATTTCCAGTTGTAGAAAGCTAGTGTAAATCCCCCAAAACTAAATGTAATTATTTTAGTATTGGACTTTAAAGGTTTCATCATTTTCACTCCACTTTTAGTATTTGTGATAGCCTGTGAAATATGACCTCTGATTAAAGGATTGGATCGATGGAGAATCAGCGCCTAGCAGAACGGCGGTGACTTGATTGATGAATGCTTTCAGTGTATTAATTGGCTCAATTGAAATGGATCTCTGAGAGCAGTGAGGTTAAAAACACCCTTCAGAGTAAAGGCTCGATCAAGATGGATTAATGCAAAATTTATTACTCTTCAGTCTTTTCCTAGAGCCTCTCTGAAGAGTCCGAACTAGTTTTGTCTTTGTGCGTGTCCGTTCGTGTAACCGTCACAACTTTATAGCGTTTTTCGTGATACAAAGAAAAAAAACCGTTCAAATTAACACATATTTCTTTATTAAAATAGTAAAAGAAACAAATTTTTTAGGACTCCCATACTTTATTTTTGGGGTTAACAAACTTAACCAATTGATTAGAAAGTGTGTTCCTTAAATTGATTATGTTGCCACTGCATCTACATTGTGGGGAGACGTAACTACATGAAATTTAGTATATTTATTTGTACCTTTTTATGGAAAATCATAACCTTTAGTCACTCTTATTCTTCTTTGGCATTTTATTGGGGAAATTTGGGGGAGCTTGGAAATTTTCTATCAATGATTCCCACAGTGTCAGTAGAAAGCATTCGCTGAGTACTCTATCGCTCTCTCTCTCTTTCTCTCTCTCTCTCTATATATATATATATATATATATATATATATATAACATAGTAGGACTGCTACATAGCAGATGTTGACGAAGTTGATATTTTCCCAGAAGCATCGGGATGCGGATATGGTAGTTTCATTATTGTAAAACTTGCATATGTGCTTAGATTACCTCCCTGGATGTTGCAATTTAATTTCTCTGTCGCTTGCTTCATCTGTCCAAATCTTTGTGACATCAGAAACATCTCAAATCCACCTGGAGTAGAAATTCACCAGCCAGCCAGAAATACAAGATACTAGAATATACTAATCTCCCCATGATATTGCACAAAAATGACCCCTACAATAGAGAGTAGAATACAAAAAAAACACTCAAAAATATATAATAATATATCCGGAATTTCCGATACATCCGAGAAATACACACAGTTGGGGTTGGGTGAATTTATCAGCAGAATCATCCCCTTTTTTTTATATAGTATTAGGAAGTCCTTTTTGAATTGGATTTTGAGAAGGCTATATCCCTATATTTTTAGCAGATTTCCCTTAAGGGAAATCAGCTATTGAGGTTGTACTCATGACGCGAGTTTTGAACATTTTCTTCAAATCTCCATCGATCCTACCCAGGAGATGACGAAAATGAGGTCCGTTCAAAATTAAATATATATATATATATATATATATATATATATGTATATTTGTCTGTTACCGCTCTAGCATTCGCAATTTTTGTTTGTTCGTTACCAAACTCGACATTTAGTCGTTTTATGTAAAAAGAAAGATCAAGTTATAATGGCTGAAATCGGACCAGTGGGAGGGGGAGTTTAGAGGGGAGGATTTTCTAAATTTCGAAATATTTCCGTTATTATACGTCGGATCAAAAAATTCTATAGAATTAATCTTATTGCAAATTAAATTTACAATAAATATTGTTATATACATTTATTCTCTATCTTGAATAATAACCGAGATATTTGCATTTTTATGAAATCGGGGCGGATAACGGATGAGAGTGAGTTTCCCACCAAAAGCTAAGTCGGCCGTTTTCTTAACTGTTCGGCTCTCATGAAATTTCTCTATTGTATAACTTCACGTGGGAAATCTGCTTAGTTTATGAAGCCCCTGCGTGACGGACTTTTGTTAATAATAATCTGGAAGGTAGAATGCGTTTTAGTTCAAAAAAATCAACAAGTATTTCTTTATATAAGACATGTTAAAAGTGGTAAGTTATGTCATTTATACATTATATACTTCATATCACACGTATTCCATTCCTTTCCCGGTATTATTCACGGACAATATTAATCATTTAATAAATAAATTAGTAGTCATTCATTATTCTTAATCTATTATATTATATTAATGACTAATAATATATACAAGGAATTTGCAAAGTATATATGATGAGCTCCAAAACAGTTTGAAGAAATGGTAGGGTTTTCTTTTCCAAGAATAATTAGGTGAGAGTATCTTTGAAGTCTAAGGACTCTATTTTAGGCCTCTTAGTGTAATCCCGAGAGTAACAAGTGGTTTCTGCCAGATTTCCCTTAAGAAAAGCCAGCTATTACAATTGCAGACATTTTTCATAGCTTTCTCAAATGACTGCCTAGTGGATTGAAAAAAAAAAAAAAAAAAAAAAAAAAAACATCTCTGGTGATCTCATCCAACATTCTATGTCCGTTACTCAGTTCATAAGAGCTTTATGTAAGCAAGGGTTAAAATTTAGGCTATAAATGCAATGTTTAGTGGCAATAAATTAAATGGGAACTAGCGAAAAAGGGATACTAATTACTGAAGGATGAAAACGTATAAATACAAACAGCTCTGTTAAGAACTGTGCCTCTATTAGGATTAAACAATTTCAAAAAGGAGATTCAGAAACAAGTTTCACGCACGCATAGAGGCTTAAACACACATTTACTGCCCATTTTAGCAGATTTCCCTTAGGGGCAATCAACTATTGAGGTTGTACTCATGATGCAATTTTCGAAGATTTTCTTCAAATGTCCATCGATCCAACCTCTAGGAGATTACAAAAATGAGGCCTGTTCAAAACTGTGTGTGTATATATATTTGTCTGTTACCGCTCTAGCGGTCGTAATTATTGTTTAATCGTTACCAAACTTGATATTTAGTCGTTTTATGTAAAAAGAAAGATCAAGTTCGTTAACGGCTGCAATCGGACTGGGAGGGGGGTTAGAGGGGAAAAATCGAAATATCTCTGTTACTAAACGTCGGATTGAAAAATTGTATAGTATAGAAGCAATCTTATTGAAAATTAAATTTCCTATAAATATTGTTAAATACATGTATTCTCTATCTTGAAAATTAACCGAGATATTTGCATTTTTCAGTTTTCAGCATTTAGTAACCCCCATTTCTACTCATGTTACATAAACTATACTCTGTTATTTAATAAACCACATTATTCGAAGCTTAAATACCAAATATTGTTTTCCAGAGACCTTTATTATACGAGATACATGCAAATTTGTTCTTGTGACCCCCCCCCGACTTAAATTTTAGGACTTCTAAAATTTGATTGATTGAGATAAAAATTATTCTGATTCATTATAAATTACAGTACTAGATAGTTTCAAATAATAAATAGTTTTAAATCAAATTAATACGTTATATTCCGGTATACTACAGTAATTGTTTTTCTTTCTGGTAAGTAGTTGGCAGAACTGTTCGTTTACATCTCAGATGCTTTTCGTCGGGAGGTTTCTTATTATCTTCTGTATTTAATCACTTAATATTCACGTTGGTGTTGTATTACCGGTATGTAGATTTGTCTATTGTTATACTTCACGCGGGAAGTATACGCTTAGTTTACGCAGCCCCGGACAGTCGGAAAGCCTGACGGACTTTTTTGTAATAATTAGGTCATACCTCAGACGTGGGTGGGGGAGATAGTGTAAGTTATGGTAAAAAGGTCATTTTACCCTGATGAATTTTGTAAGTTAGGAAATAAGAGAGAGATTCCGGGTTAACAGTGCTCCATTCATGTTTAGAGTAATGGATCCCTGTGGCTGCCGATCGGGAAGATCCCTCACGTTCTGACCCCCGGATTCATCAAATATCCCACTCTAGGGTCGACCATCACTCACCAATTCTCCACCTCCCGATCCCATTCACATTTCAAGATAATATTATGTTAATACCATAAGTGAGTAATAGTTCGCGGGTATATTTAAATGTCAAGACTAGACATACCATCTGGGCTGCATGTAACAATGTCCTGAGGTTCGAACACATTCTAACTACCAAAAACGTCTTAACATACAACTTTCCTCTAACGAGAGTTTTGACAGATGGCACGCACTACCAACACAAATATTTTCATAACTGAAAATTTTAAATATTCTGAACTCAAGGCATTGCTCATTAGAATATATCATATATGCTCATACAGACTGAAGAAAATATAATAAATATTGCAATCAGTCACTAATTATGAGTATTCAAAAATCGTATGTTAAAAAGTCATGCCAACTGAGAATCAATATGTATACCTCCTTAAAACTGCTCTTAAGGAAAACCAGATATTTATGTTGTACACATAACACAATTTTCGAAATATTTCTGCTAATGTCCATCGATCCTGATGGCGAAAATTAGGTCCGTTCAAAATAATAATATATATATATATATATATATATATATATATATATATATATACACACACACACACACATAGAGAGAGAGAGAGAAAGTGGGTGAGTGAGTTAGTCAGATAGATGGCGGTGCCACATCCTATAACTTGGATATTTGTGATTTTATAATTTAATATATTTAGTATCCTAAAAATATAATTTATTGAGTTTGAAGAGCATTGCTAAAGCATACAGGAATATAATCCTATAATTTGGTAATTTACATCATAAAATTTAAATCACCGCAATATTATGTATATATTTCCTGATTAAGGAAACCACTTGCTTACAATTCCTAGAGTCTAAAAGCCAGAGATACGTTCATTGCAAGCCACCCAACATAACTGCAAGACGATTAACTGAGACAGACTAATACTTTAGCTAAGGCCAGAGGGCATTCATGAAAGAATACGCTCACCATCCTAAACTTTGGTAATTTCAATGTATGAAAATAAAACTCTAAGGTTTGTCAGATTTTCTATTTAAATTCAGTGGAAATCATATTTTTTAGTTTCAGTCCACTCTAAGAACAATGCAATGAATACGTTGAATATCTTGTCTGTCTGTCCGCCCGTTTGTTACTCAAATACGGCTTCAAGGATTTCTTTGAATGTTTACATTTATGAGTTAATTATTCCAAGGTACAACATAGGCTATGTGAGAGTCTAAATTTTAAACATGAGAGGGGAGGGATTTCGAAAATACATATTCATCAATACCTTCGTTAGCATTGGTTTTATCGAATAAATGCAAAGAACTAATTGTGTTTAGAAGATCGATTTTGGTCCTGAACCGTTATTTACATTTATGATTTTCTAAATGATGACATCCACCTTCTGGCCAACAGCAAGTCTAATCACAGATTTGCCTAAATGGACATATCTCTGGTAAAAAAAAAAAAAAGTCCGTCACGCAGGGGCTGCGTAAACTAAGCAGATTTCCCACGTGAAGTTTTACAATAGAGAAATCTGCCCAAAAACAAGTGTAGTAAGTAGTAAGGGATCACTAAACTTATACACGAGGGACGAATAGTTACGAAAACGGCCGCCAAAGCTCTCTTCGGAAAGTACCAAACAGCTCACTCCTGCCGACCAATGCAGAATACAAATGGAAATATCTCGGTTAATATTCAAGATACAGAATAAATGTATAGAACAATATTTATAGTAAATTTAATTTTCAATAAGATTAATTCTATACAATGTTTCGATCCGACGCATAATAACGGAGATATTTTGAATTTTCCAAAAATTCCCCCTCTAAACCCCCCCCCTCCCACTGGGCCGATTTCAGCCATTAACGAACTCTTCCTTCTTTTTACATAAAACGATTAAATTCCGAATTTGGTAACGATCACACAAAAATTGCGACCGCTAGAGCGTTAACAGACAAATATATATATATATATATATATATATATATATATATAAATATATATATATATATATATATATATATATATATATATATATATATAAAATTTTGAACGGACCTCATTTTCGTCATCTTCTGGGTAGGATCTATGGACATTTGAAGGAATTTTTCGAAACTCGCGTCATGTGTACGACCTCAATAGCTGATTTCCCTTAAGGGAAATCTGCTATAATAAATGGCAGCACTTTTAACATATTCCCCTCCAGCGAAATCAGCTATTGAGGTCGTACTCGTGACGCAATTTTCAAACCTTTTCCTCAAATGTCCATCGTTCCAAACCAGAAGATGACTAAAATGTGGCCCGTTCAAAACTGTGTGTGTGTGTGTGTGTGTGTGTGTGTGTGTGTGTGTGTGTGTGTGTGTGTGTGTGTGTGTGTGTGTGTGTGTGTGTGTGTGTGTGTGTGTGTGTGTGTGTGAGTATATGAGTTCGCAATTTTTGTCTGATCGTTACCAACCTCGATATTTAGTTTTTTTTTATGTTAAAATAAAGATCAAGTTCATTAATGCCTGAAATGGGAGGGGGGGATGGGAGGGGTTTAGAGAGGGGATTTTTGAAAATTCGTAATATCTCTGTTACTATACGTCGGATCGAAAAATTGTATAGAACCAATCTTATTGCAAATTAAATTTGCTATAGATATCAATATATACATTTATTCTTTGTCTTGAATATTAACCGAGATATTTGCATTTTTCAGTTTTCAGCTATTTGTAAACCCACACTCCTACTCATGTCATATTAGCAATAAGCTGTTATATTATAAAGCACATTATTTGAAGCCTAAATTCAAAATATTATTCTCATTCAACGTTTACGATTTGTGGAAAATGCAAATACGTGACGCACGTGGAATCTGCTTAGTTAACGGTACATCTTCGTGCGGACATTTACTGTGATTGGTGAATATGACGGGATGATTTTGTAAACCCAATCTTTATATTTCCGAGGGAAACCATTTTTATTTCAAACACGGCTAGTTACTCATATAATTTAAATCACCACCATATATATGTATATATTCCTTCAACCCGAAGTGCTGTCGAGGTTGAAGAAACTACTTACTTAGAATTCCTAGAGCCTAGAACCCAGAGAAACATTCATTGCAAGAAGCTCATCTACATAACTTGAAGATGAGTTAGTGAAGTAGACTGGCCTAATTGTAGACGTGAGATAGAGAGCTTAGCTATGTTCGGGAAGAGAGGGAGAATCCCGGCCAATAGATAAGGACTGGGCTTGGCGAGATAACGAGACAGGGAGGCCTCGGGGAACTTGCGGCCAATTAGAGAGCCTAATGGATATTTAGTGTGCGCACCGCACTTCTCTTATATCTCGCTGTCACAGTTGACTACAATGTTCTACTACGTCAGCGACGTGAGCCGCCTCCTCGACGAGCCTTGTATTAATATATTGAAAAGGGGCTCTGCTCTTGGGACCACTTAGACCTCTTATGTAATTAAACGACTCTTCACCAGCCCCGAATTTACTGTTGATACGGGCTAAGGTCGCCTTATATGCCAAGCACGTACGCATGTGTTACACCATTTGACTTCTGATCAGTCATTTATTACGAATTAGTATGTTTATGTAAGACGTCTGTAAGTGAGACAAATGGCGCTGGTAAAGATTTGCTAATAATCGGGCTTCTAACTAACCTTCTCATATAACCTTAGTAAGGTCTCAAAACCGTTTAACTACAAAAAACCTCCGTCACGCGGCGACTGCATAAACTAAGCAGATTTCCCACGTGAAGTTATGCAATACATAAATCTACATACTGGTAACAATTAACACCACCGTGAATATTAGGTGCATAAATACACTCGGTAATAATAAACCTTGCAGTCAATATTAATAACCTCCCAAAAGAAAGTTTTACATGAATTGACTAAATATCGAGTTTGGTAACTATCAAACAAAAATTGCCAACACTAGAGCATTAACAGACAAATATCTATTTATAATTTAGAACGGACCTCATTTTCGTCATCTTCAGGATAGGATCGATGGACATTTGAAGAAATTTTTCGAAAATCGCGTCATGAGTACAGCCTCGATAGCTGAAATCTCCTAAAATTAATCTTGCAGATAGACAAAGGATGGCCCCCTCCCTTATAATTTAAGTTGTCCCTTTTATATGAAACCTAGCTTATGAATTAGTTTGCTTATAATTTAGTATAAAATTTGGCCTTTGGTCACCAATTATTTCTATACTTATATTAGCTTTGTTCTTGAAAAAATACGACGGCCATTCACTCATTTCTCCAAAAAATATTATTTCTTACGTAAGGAACGTCTATTATTGATTTAATATATAAAAAGAAAAAAATTATTTGTATTCCATCTTAAATTAAATTTGTTTTCATCCTTTCATTTATTATAATTAGTCATTACATAAGCCATTACGAATTAATATAGAATATGAAATTTATATTTAAAAATATGACATGGGGGCTCAGGTTAGCCATGCGAGTTAAAGCGTTGACCTTTATCTCACATGGTAAACCTAGAGTGCGAGTTCGATTCTCGCCTGGGCAAAGGAAATTATTTAGTGACGAAATTCATTAAATAACATCCTAAAATCCCACCCTGGCTAGAAAAGGGTGGTAACCTGTAGATAACCCGTCCCAATTAGCCTAAGTTGCAAAAAGTGGACGTTAATAAATAATAATAATAATAAATATGACATGGTTTAGGCTCATTGAAATCTCTCTGCTATTTAAAGGATGAAGGTCATAATAAAGCCATAATAGCCAATTCCAACTTGATCCCATGACGTTGAGCGATTGCTCCGGGAAGATCGCATAATTCATTAACCATGTTTGGAATACTCAGGCCATCTATTTAGTATTTGTCTTGATTTATTAAGTGAACCCGAAAAAAATTAGATATAAGGAACGAATCAAGAGTGATCGTATCCTTTTTCCCATGTTGCTAAATGTGCCAAACCGAAAACGTAATTCAGAAATGTTTTGATAAGATAAAAAGTATTGTATAACTAAGCAATTGCACAATTCAAATGTAGGATCTTAACTTAAATAGATTAAATGAAATAATAAAAATACTTGTTAACAAAAGTCAGTTATTGTGGTTGCATTGAAGCCGTGGACTAAGACCCTGAAATATTTCATTTCTTGTGACTATAGAACGGGTGTTCTTAGTCATTTATATTAAGAAAACAATTATAAACCGTCTACAGAATAGGTGTAAATGTAATTGAAGACATTAATGCTTAGCCATAATTTTATTTTAGTTGGAGATTTCTTTTTTTTTTGTCAGGGGATTTCAGTGAACCTGTGTTGCATATACCATTTTATGTTTGTAGTTCATAAAACAAATATTAACATTTTACAGCGGAACAATCTGTCTAAAATGAGACGTGGAGCAATATTTATTCAGGTCGTAGCACCTTTACATAAAATACCTATGTCAAACATTGGTCTTGAATTTCCAAATTGATTTCAATATTTGAATAAATGAAAGGGAACATTGAAAAACCGATTTATATGTATGCTGTTTGTCAAATAGTAATTCAAAAGGCATTTTCAATGGCCAAGCTGGACAAATGGAACAATTTCAATTTCTCCCTCTGTCAATCAAAGTGAATTTAACTGGAATGGAATATTGGCCGGCATAAATCTATACGAGGAAAACATTTAGCGTTCATCTAAACAACAATCAATTAATCTTTTGTTTTATGATTAGTCTATTTCTTGTACTATTAATTTGTAATTTCTCTGAAAATTTTTAACATAAGACATATTTTAAAAAATACATTTTAAATGGTATGAAAATCTACAAAATAATAATGTGAATATTTTATGAGTTGCTTTTTTGAGCCACCCTCAATAAAATGATAATGATAACTGGGGAGCGGTCGAAAACGCAAAGAAAGATTTAGTTCTTTAGTTGATTGGAGTACAGCAATCCAGGTTAGACGCACCCTAGACAAGTCACATAGAGGAGTGCTGAAAAGCTGTGGAAGAAAGAAGAAAATTGAAGATACTCAGCTTACAGAAAATAAAAAAAGACAAGGAATCGAGAGACAAGTGTGAGGCAGCTCAAAGACTTAGATCTTAGAAAAACCAATAGAGAACTATATCTTTGAGTTCCAGCAACTCTAAGACATACAGAACAAACAAAAGAGTAGTGCGAAAGATCGATGCGCTCATAAGAAATGAGAGAACTGACAATGTATGTTGGAGTATTGGTGGAAATGAAAAAAATAATATGAAAACAGCATTAAATCAACAATTAAAGAATGTTAATATAGAATTATATGAACAAATAAAAAATAAGTGTTTGGGCTATGGAAATAGCGCTGCAAATAGATAATTAATAGTTAAACTAGTGTGAAACCATCAATGAAGAACTTTGATGAGCTCTTGACTCCGAAATGGCATATGATGGTAAAATCAAGAGTTGAACCCCCCAAGATTCACATTTTTACTCTAGACATTGCAAAGAAGGGGTGAAAAATTATGACTCTATACATCCATTTATCATAAGATAGGAAAGAGCAACAGATTCCGAGTAAGAACACAACACACGTCTAATCCTGAAGCCACTAATGATAGCAGAAATTAGAGTACTGCTCGCGGTAGATCCTAGATTCGGAAGATCCTATTGCTTGTGGGAATGAATCTGAACTAGCCTTACGCTGCTTGAACAAGAACAAGAAAAGAACATGTTTGCCCGATAAGATATCCACTATCAAACACATATTCTTGAATTCTTGAGAGATAGAGCACAATGTCTACGGCCTGAGCATTAACTTCAAAGATGTAAACACTTCAAGTCGTTGACAGCTGACAGTGTAAAATAACAGGACTTCGTTATCAAGGAACATTTTTCACAGTAATTGAGCGCGCATCAATGAATACACCTGTGAATTGTTATTTAACTAGCCATCCATCGCGAAGGAAAAGCAGAGGTGGAGAATGTTAGAAATGGTGCCCAAAGATCTACTGAGTCTTTAAATCTAACAACAACAAAAATACTCTAATATAATACATACCTCTATTTCATTATTCATGCCTCAAATTGAAAGAAAATATAAGTGAGCTTAGTAAGAAGCCATTTAGGTATAATGAGATCTAAGTCACGAAAACAATGGACAATGAGCTAATCAATTAACAGATTTTTTTTAAGATATATCAGCTACTTTGGATGACCATATTATGTATTCTGTTCCCATTTTACATCTATGTTTGTTCATGAATTGAATTATTTTCATAGACCACTTTCTAATTACTCCTTTCCTGAAAATATTAGAACACCAGTGGATGTAGATCATCCTAACTAAACCGATGCATAGATAATATTTATTAACAGAGTTTAAGTTTAAATGTCCATAACCTAGAAAGTTTTCCCACCAGCTGCAATGACACTTATGACGCCATCCAGTAATCTATTCTCTATTAATACTGTAATTAGAAGCCTATTTAAACAGAGTCACATAACTAACATTACGGGTTAACTTGAGCTGAAAACTAAAAACTACAAATATCTCCTTTAATAAAGGATAAAAATTTAGAACGCAAATTGTGAAATTTTCAACAAGATAAACAATTTTCGATCCAACTCAAAATAACGAAGATATTTTTTTTTAATTTTCCTCTTCTTTAAGCTTCTACTCTTATTCGTTCTATTTGAACTATTAACAAGTGCAACCTTTGTTTCCTAAATGATAAAATATAGAGTTTGGCAACGATCAGCTATCATTTTTGGCTATGGGCCACATTTTCTTCATTTAAAGAAACGTTCAGTTAAAGACTTGAATAGCCCTTGAAGGAAATCTGCCACAAATGTTGAGAAAGCGAGGCACAAAGCCGTGTACTCATCCCTGTGTATGCTTATTCCTAGGACACACCTACTAAATGCTGATACAGATTATCTCAAGTAGTAATGTCTAGATAGGCGACTCGACTATCTAGGTTAACGAGTTTGTTTGAATATCGTGTCTGCCATTTACAGCTTGAGTGCCCTTATCAGGACTGACGGAAGATGATCCAGTGACTGCGATCCCTACACACAGCTAAGAAAATAGTAATATAAATTATATATACCACTCTGAGATTTCTGAGAGTTTTGTGATCGGCAGGGGCTGCGATGGAAAGACTTTTCAAAATATAAACAAACCTCCTAATTTCCTCGCTAACGGCGCGGGACTTTCTTATCGCGAGCATAACTTCTGCCAATTGCCTCCTTTAGGGCTAATGTAAATCCATTTTACCTTATCTGGCGCAATTCACTTCGATCATGTTGACGAAGATTCTACATTAAGGAAAGTGTGTTTGGCCTCTGAGAGTCATAATTACTTAAAAACAAAACGAAAATTACGGACTGCTCGGTTTCTTATTCTTTTCCACAGTATAACGAAGCCGAAATATATAAAATATTTTGTAGTCGACGCGTGACCTTGATCTAATCTACACTGAAACGTAAAATTGTCTAAGGTTAAACGATAAAAAACAATGATATTTCTTTCGGTTATTTATTTTCCATTCTACTTATTTCTTAATTTATTATTTAAATATATAGAGTAAAAAACAAATAAATGACAGAAATTAAATTTAAATAAACCGCCGTGCAATGACGCTTACAGTAAACAGGTATTGGACATTAATAGGTATACATCATCACATCGGATAATTAGAACTATCCAGAAGTAACCCCTATTAATTCGTTTCAATGCATATTAACTGCCGTACAGCTGCCATGATTCATGACCGTGCATTGCGTACTAAATTTTATTTGGTTTTTGGATTTCGAGATTGGCAACTTACTATCGTGCGGCAATACATTAGCTATTTGAATAATGAAGTGGAAAAATAGCTTCATCATAGACAGTCATGGTCCCTTTACATAGGGCCATTATTAAGAACCTAGTCTAGTTATGTCCAGCCTGTGCGGTGTATCAAAATATATGTGGAGAATCTCCCTTATTATTAGACACAACAGACACTGTTACCAAAAGCAAACTTCATTGTCCAAAAATGTTATTCTATTCAATTTAACTCTAGTATTAAGCCAGATATTTTCTATTTTTAGTTTTCAGTCCTGAGTGATTCATATTAACAATAACTCGGGTCTTATTTCATGATTATGCGCGATGTATTATTTTCACGGAACAAGAAGAAGGGGTGGATTTAGAGGAGGTGTCAAATAAAAAATTCAAAATATCTTCTTATTATGAGTTCGATCGAAAAATATTTGAGGGGTAGCCTAATGTAATTTTCTACAATTTTTGTTACATATACAAGGTGATTACTGGGAAACGCATGTTTTTGACTTGCATAGTCAAGGACAATGGCCGGAAGTTGTTGTGCTGTGGAGGGGGGAGTGTGGAGTTTCAGTTGTAGCCGAGATGTGCAACCTTGAGGACCGTACTTTTGTCATGCGACGGTTTTACGCAAATGGTGAATCAGTCACTCAGACTCAGCGAGACTTTCGTGTACATTTTAACATTGCACGGCATGGTGCTATCCCTGATCGTAACACGATATTCCGTTGTATACATAATGCCTTTTATAGTACATTTTTCCTAAGTGGAATATATACCAACATATTTGCAACTTTTAGTTTTCAGTCTTCTGTAAACCCCCACTCCTTCAAGTCCAATTTTCACAGAGTACCTTGGATAACTTTTCTGAATTTTGTTGTTTGCTCGTTGTTTGAATGGTTGACATAAACATAGTAATATAACTCCTAGCTTTGTTCCTGGACCATAGGTTAATTCGGCTGATTAACGAATCAATAGGCTATTTGAGAATTGCAAATGCACCACTTGCCAGACTTGCATACATTAATTAGAGCTCTTGGGCTCAGTTGTGGTAAGTGAAGCCCGAGGCGGTCAGCAGCTTCCACTTGCCCAAATTTACAACTAATCAACTCCTCATTACTTAGTCAATGTCCTCACTCGAGAACAAATTTGATTATAGGTCAAAGTTATCTCCATGAATAATAATTAATCAACACAACAAGCTCCTCCAAAACAAATGGTAAATAAACTAGTTATATCCCTTGTTTTGGACAAAAAGGGAGGACACAACAATAAATGCGAAATGACCTGACCACAACGTAGAACATAAATCAGTCTTAAAGATGTTATCAAAAGATAATAAGCCAAAATTTGAACAACAATTTTATGATATTCCTTCAAAATTCTTTACTTTGAACATTAAAGTACTTAGTGGAAGAGCGCGGAAAGCCTGTAATTAAAAATACCAGATGAGAACCAAACAAAATTAAATAAGATATACGCCATGGATCGAAAATATTTGGTGGGTCTATACAATCCTCAATATTTAACTGTAATGTTCTTAGTCCTTAATGGCTGAAACCAGACCAGGTATAGAGATGATGGGTTCGAACTTTCCAAATATGTATATCCTTTATTATGGAGTCTGATTGAAACATTTTCTAGAATCAATCTTGTTAAAATATCGGATCTTACAAATTTTGCTCTATGCATTGATTGGTAATTCATACATTAAGAATTCATACATTAAGAAAGCTATTTCTTGTATGTTGTGTTCTCATGTCTTCTGTAAACCCCGTCTTCTATTCATCGGATTTTTCTTAGAAATAGAGAATAAATGGTGAGATGAGATTCCGAGAGTGTTATACCAGCAGGTGAGAAATCTGCTTAGTTAACGGAGCTCCTTCGTGGCAGACCTTCTTTTTACATAGTGCAGTAATCATGAGAGAAACAAGACATTGAAAGTGAAATAGAAAACCGTCTTCCTGTGCTATTTCAGTAATGAACTACTATTTGGAATTGCAGCCTTACTTATAGTTCTATTCCTCCTTCCAAATTATGTTCTAAGCTTATAATAAATAAATAAGTTATATAACTAATATCAATTGTTAAAAAAATGGAAAATTCTGCAGTAAATTTTTTTTACATTTTGATCCAATATTTAATATTTTAATAAAAACATATAAGCAACAGAATATCCATCATTTTTCGTTAAATGAATAAACGAAAATACCAGAGAAATTCCTTATTGTTCAGCGAAACGCCCTGCAAGTTCCTACTAACAGAATGGCATCTGTGGAGCATACCTGGAATACCTGTTCCAGCTATTTCATCCCGAAAAACGAACTCTTTTCTAATTTTATTTCTTTTTAATGAATACTATATTTTTCAGCTAGTAGCTAAGAACATTTTATTCAAATCTCTTGAAAAAAGACATTTGATTTAATCATCCAGTGATTAACCCATCGTGGTTGGTGGTTATTATGTTCCATACCTTCTGAAGGAATAAAAAAAAAGAAAATTAGGGGTTGCGGGAACAATACAGACTTCCTACGTACTGGAATGGTGTACTTGTAACCTCATCTCGTCTTCTATTCTCTATTTCTCCCTTAAAAAAACCTATGTTAACAGAAATTGAAATATAAACTAGACGCCAGACGAAATGACTACAACTGTACTTAATGGTTGAAAATAAAAACAAATACAAATAACTAACTTAATATTAGAGAAAACATGTACAAAACAATATTGTTAAAAAATCAAATTTGCTACAAGATTGGTTATATAACAATTTTCGACCAGACTCAAAATAACTGTAATATTTAGAATTTGTTACTCTCCTGCTTTTCTAAACCCCCTCTCACGTGTATAGGAAAAGAGAAAGAGATAAATTCCGTACATTGGCCAAAATATTCTACACAATAAAAACGACAAATCACAACAAACAAATCAAGGAACAAAATGCATCAAATAAGGGAACAAATTAACAACCAAACAAAAAATAGTTGGCCACATACATATAAGAATGAAATATGAATTAAAATTAATTAATTACAAATTTAGAAATAAATAAAGTATATTTTTTAAACGCGTCTGCTATATATTTGGATATGCTTGAAGTGTTAGTCCATTATAAATATATCATTGAGTAGTAACTGGAGTACACAATTTAGTCTTTTTATTTAAGTTGTTATTTGCTCCTATTCGTGGGAATACATTTGCTGTAAATATATATTTACACGAAGAGTTTTTAATCATTATAAATAAAAATTGCAGAGAGAATAATTAAAATGGCTACATGAAACAAATCTATCCTCTCATTATTTCCTTTGGAGTCAGTTAAAATTATCCTGGGAATAATTGAGTTAATATAAATAAGTATTTTAAATAGCATATTAAGTGAAATATTTAATAATTAAGAACCAAGCCTCATAACTTTAATAAAGTCTAAGAAATGGAATGTTTTATGGAGTAAGCCTTCTCCTTACTAAAAAGAGGTATTTATACAAGCCAAAACTAACAAACAGCCATTATAACTGAATAACCAACGTTGGGAAAGACAAATATTTATTCAAGCATCTCTCTCTATTACATTTCATTACGTTTACGTTTTGCTTCAATTATTCACTGATGCTCCTGATTTTTTTTTTTTGTGGAAAGTCATCCACTGACGAAAGAGGTTTTAATTGCTCAATATGGAGTTGAAATTATGTTCGGTTCATTGAAATACCGATGACTTTCATCTTAAAATTCAAAGTCTCTTTTTCTGGCAAAACGAAATTGCAAATTCAGAGGGAAATACATTTTCTGGATGAGTTGAGGACCTGATTTTGGAGCATCAAAAACGTTTCATAAAATTTTCAGAGGCATAATATACTTATTGAAATATAACATTGTGACATAGATAATTGAACAGAAAATAGCCAAGGGTTATTAAATATAAATTGATGAATAACAAATTTTTGTGTTTACTGTTTTGAATACCCAAATGACTTCAGGATCAGTAAATAAGATTTTCCCTTCAGAAATATTTATTACGTGAGCAAAATAAATCCCCATCACAGTATACCAGCGCCTCAGAAAACATTTTGCTGCATTTAACTACTTCTGTGCTTCAATATTCAGAATTAAGTTCGCTAATAGACATTTTTTACTTATGGAAATAAAATTCTATATTTAAAGTATTGAGGGACAAGAAAAATATAGGCAGTTTGATGGCTATGTAGAGTCCAAAGTGGTTGTTGCAAGAGAATACTAAGTGGTGGAAAAGAGTATTAAGACACATATTTTCATTAACGAAGTTCATACCAAGGTACCCGGCTTCGCTCGGGAAATCATTTGAGACGGAAAGATTTTATTTTGTTTTTGGCAATGCTTCTATGTGTACAACTGCTTTTCCGGCTTTTCCCCGTAAGGGATCAATTGGGCGACTTATGGAAAAAAAAATTTTAGATTTGAAGAATAAATGAAAATAAGTCTCTAATCATTCCCTCTCCACTGTTTGACACACCGTGAATAATTCAAATCTTAATCATGGATAGCATTTATTATAATTAAATATCATCTATAATGTACGCATTTTGTATTTACAATCTAGCTAATATAACCCGGCAATGCCCGGGAAATCATCGTTGACTGACTAATGATTGTATTTTTATAAAAAAATCGCTGAAAAACCAATTGGAATCGGAATGTCACAATTTTTCATTTCAGGCCTCCCTCATAACCCACCCCAACTCCCATTTGGACCTAAAAATTTTAATATATCTTATAATCAGAGAAGAATTAATGCTAATTCACATTCCGAGTTTTTTTAAGTTCGGTTCAATCGTTAGTGCCAAACAAAATTGTTGGCTCCCGCTCTAGTTTTTAGTGTACAACTCGTTTATACTTTGTTACACGACAAAAATGAATATAATAAAAATTACTTTAAATAACAAAATAAACAACTTGTGTCGTGTGAATATTTGCAGAAAACCCAATATAAAATGAAATACCGCTATTTTTATTTCAGGCCTCCCTTACAACACCCACTCCTGTCCGTCCCTAGAAATGTTAGTATGGCTTACTATAATAAAGGCGTTAGTGCTAATACGCATACCGAGTTTTATTTAATTCGGTTAAGCCTTTTGTGCCAAACAAAATTGTTCACTTCCGTTATAGGATTTAGCGTATATCTCGTTTATAATTCGGTATACGAAAAAAATATATATAACAAAGGTTACTCTAAATAACAAAATAAACAACTTTTCTTATGTTTACATTTGACGAAAAACCAATAGGAAACAAAATATCGCTATTTTTAATTTCAGGCCTCCTTTATATCCCCCACTCCTGTTCGTCTCAGAGAATATTAATATAGCCTAAAGTCTAAGTTCGGTTTGTAGTAATATACATACCAAGTTTCATAGAATTCGGTTCAGCCGTTTATGCGTGAAAAGGTAACAAACAAAATAAACAAACAAACATACAAGAAAGAAACAAAATGCAGTGATGGTGTCTATGACATTTGAAACGAAAAGTTATCGTGAAATTTCGCGAAAAATATCAATGTACAGACAGAGGTTACAATTTTATATATATACATAAATTTGGGACGGGAGGCACTGAGATCTCAATGGTAGTGCAAGCAACTGCTGAATAGCAATGGCGAGAATGATGGACGAAAATTCATGAATGGACGACAGAGAAATTTAGTTTCATCAGTTCACTAGCAGAGCTCACTAGCGCCGTGGCTGTACTGCAAGTGTAGCGGCTAAATTGTGCAAACATACCAGTCGGTATGACTAAAGACTTTGACTTTCCTAACACCTTACGATATTGCATCTACTGCCGAGCTCGGGCCACTTACCTCTCCGGGTAGAATGAGTCCAGTTTATTGGATACATATTATTCCAGGCCCTCTTGGGTCTTCTACATCGAGCTGTTCATTCGCTAAGTAAAACTCAGATATACAGGGGGGGGGGGTAAAAACAATATACCCAAATGTTTCAATGCTGTACGAAAAAATAATATATGTTTAACAGGAGATATGACCCTCAATTCAAGTATTCACCAATAAGGACAACCGGGGTTTCATTTCACTATTGTAATTAAAATAAATTCATTATTTCTCATATTTATAATAAAAATACATCACATGATGGCAAGAATTTGATGAGTCTCGGGAGGCTTTGTGATAGTGAAAGCAATAGATGGCGTAGGGTAGGAGCGGAATGCCACCCCTGACAGTCTCCCTCCCTCTTGTTATTAAATATAAAACCCATCCACTTTCATCGCTGGAGGAAATCGCTTCCAGGAGAATTAGCCGTGGAATTCAAGAGCGGTTTCCCTGAACGACGAGATGGAGATCCGTCTCCTCCAATATCCGAACCTGAGTGACTCCACTTCCTGGGGGATGCAGGCAAGATTAAGGATTAAGGTAACGGCTGCATTCTGCCAATCCATCAATCATCATTGAGAAGAGAATCAAAAGCCATGTAGTAATATATTTAACACATCCTACATATGCAACCGTAAAACGTTACTTTTTAGTTCTCATATTTTATCGGAATAAAAGAAAACACGAATTTCACTTCTTGATGAAGCTTTAATTAACGGTAAACCAAAATCTTGTAACGCTAAAGACTTAACAGGCATACGAGTAAATTTCCAATTTTAATTGCACTAATTAAATTCACCAAAATATGGTGAAAAATTGATCGTTGTAAATTCACTTCACAATGTATAAGTCAGGTCATAAAAAATAAACAAATGCAATTATTTTCACAATTTTATTGCCTAAATATTTTCGTATTCTGATTGCAGTTGTATTGTGAACAGAAATACAATGTTCTTAGGAAAATCTGTTAATAAAATTGATTGGAAATCAATTACATATAATACAGACCTCATATATATAGGGTTTCCATGAGACTCCCACTCTTTAACTTTTTCTCTATTTCGGGTAGAGAATTGGTTCTAAGGGCTTTCTCTTCATATTTTTTAGGAGATTTCAAGTTCAAAGTTAATTTAGACTTATGGTGAAGATTTTTTGACACCAGCTTCCTTATGTCCAATGGGAAACGTCATTTTGAAGAATGGAACCCTCGCATGAAATTTCACGGATAGTAAAACACGATTAATAATTATGCTAAAACGATGTTCTTGTACTAACTCGATTACTGTACAAGACCTTAAATATCTTATTTTATAATTTTTCATGTAATATACTCAGAACATTGTTTGTTATGGTATCAATTGATGGACCTAGTTCGCTGCAAGCCAAAAAGAAATGTATAAACACACTCAGGTACAACTGTATTTATGACTCTGTCAGCCGTAATTTATACATGTCCACTGTAAACTAATACATTTTTTTTAGTATTTATATAAAACTAGAGGTCAAATTCGCTAATACAACAAGGAATTTATGTATACAAAAGGGATAAAAATAAAATCTTAAATAAATCCGACACAATGTACACGACAATTTATGATGATGTTGTAGAACGAGTTATTTACTTCAGTTGTTTGAATATTAATAAAGCTATTCGCCTCAGTCCTATGTAAACTTCCATTCCCACTCTTGTTATTTTCATTTATTGATATTAGTTTTCTAAAAATATTTCGTGTATAGATTAAAAATATACTCCTAAAAACTGAGAATTAGTGAATAAATTATGAGATTCGTGTGCCATTTTTAACCGTGAAATTGCAGCTTAGTTTACTGCAGCTGTGCGGTCGAAGTTAATTTAACCTACCCGAAGTTTCAAATATATTATTTGAATAACTTATTGATACAAATCTACAATTATTTATGGTTTAATTAGTGCTGAATTAGTGGTAAGCGAGTTACGTTAATTAACTGGAAATTCCTGTTTGAAAATTTACCACCAAAAATAAATAGAGAATCCATGTCTTTGCTATCCGTTGAACTAGCACCGACCAATGGAACGGAAGAGAGAATGACATTCACACATAGGCAGTGTTTTTCTGAACTATGTTAAATATTCAACAGTAGGGACTCCCCGCTGAGGATTCTGATAAACAAGACAAGACCCAGTTTATTCTTTTCTTATGGCGCTATTACGCTAAAAGCTTAAGACGTTTCTTCTGTATTTGCAACCCCTTCAAGGAAAAAGGAAGAAAGGAACGCCACGTAATCAGTATAAGAAATGCTCTATCGACGCTATGATTCCTTCAAATTTTACTTTTTCATTGTTCTTAATAAAATCACTTACTTCTCGCTCAATTATATTTTAGACAAATTATCTGTCAACATCTTCAATTGGTAGATTAGGCTGAATAATCGCATTAAATTTTCCTTTGTCCCCCGCGGAATCGAACCCACGACTTAATGTTTTCCAAGAGTATTAAGGCCGAACTAGATAGATAGATAGATAGATAGATAAAATTCTGTATTTAAGTATAAACTTTTTACAGGGGGTCCGAATATTTACAAAAAAAAGAAGAAAAATTAACACATAGCTAGGCACAATACTTATCTAAAGTAATACATATAATATTGGTGATTGATATAATAAACAATTTGGGTATAATTAGTATAACAATAAACAAAGAATTACATTATAGTAAAAATAGCTTACTCAACATTGGGTGATCTTCAAATTTGATACATAATTAATCTTAATTTAATAGAAACAAAAATTAAAATAAAGAATAAAGAAATAGAAAGAAAGAAAATAAAATAAAAATAAACGAGAACATAAAATTTCATTAATCTGCTTATATTAAAGAAAAATAAATAAATAAATAAAAAATAATAATATAATAAAATGAAATTATAATAATAAGTAAATATAATAAATATATATGTATAGTAATAGACAAAATAAAGAGACAGTTCTTCTAAATCATCAATCAGTTCCGAAGGCACAGTATTAATTATGAAAAATAAATAGATAAATAAAATATATAAATAATTATAATAATAAATGAAATATTTACAACTTGTGTTGGAAGTGATAAATCAATCAAACATTATGAAAGCTCGTACTTTAAGGGCATTTATAACAAATTTATAGGTATCAAGTGCCTTAGATTTGGCTTCTATTGTGAACAATTGCTTGAGCTGTGTATTTGGTGAATCAGTAGGATTAATATGTTTGGAGATGTATGCATTTCTGATGTGGCTATACATAGGGCAGCGGAAGAAGAAATGGTGGAGTGTTTCCTCTTCATACAGATTGCAAATGCTGCATAATTCCTCACAGTTAAGCTTGTATGCACTGCCGTTCCAATATATTTTGAGGGTCTTGTCCGATGAAAGTCTGCACTGTGCTATGATTAAGGCCGAACTAGAACTCTTAGTTCTAATACACTCGGAAAACTTTGAGTCGTGCCATCAATTAGTAAGTTAGTAGTAAGATCTTTCTTCAATAAAAACAATGATTTACATAATAACGAACAATCGACTATTATTTTAAAATAGATATTACTACAACTTAATATCTGCTATATCGTGTTAAAAAATGCTTATTTTTTATTTTTATTTTTTATTCTTATCAAGTATTACATTTTAAAAATGCAAAACAGTTAATAATTTTAAATATACTCATATTTCATTATTAAAATCGAGGCCTCCGGGTATTGACCGTGTAATCAACACGGGTGTTTTTAGGACATATATATATATATATACACACATACATGTGTGTGTGTGTGTGTGTGAGAGAGAGAGAGAGAGAGAGAGAGAGAGAGAGAGAGAGAGAGAGAAGAGAGTTTGAGAGAGAGCGCAGAGTTAGGAACGAAACATATCGACCCCACATGGCAATATCTGTACAGGAGTAGGGTTGCCACAGCCGTCAGGACCTGTGTGTAATACGGGTTTAGCCTATACCAACGGCCCACACGGCTCTGATGAGGACTTGTTATGGGCCACAAGTCGATCCCCTTCAGTTCGTATTAATATCAATTTCAGGGATGGTTAAGCCGAGCCAGAATCAATTACTGACCCTCTAGGACCGTTTCTCATCCGTTCTCAATAAGGAGACCTCTGTGTTCATTCCTAGTCAGCATATACAATAATAATTGCTGAAAAGATAATCTTATATCTCCCACGTTGAATTTCTACTGTATCAGCACGATTCACATAAAAGGATAATCCCAAGCAAACATTATATTATACGATCCTTTTAGGATCCTTTCTTTAGAACTCAAATTTTCCACAAAGAGGAAACATATAATTAAATAAATAAAAATGCTAATTAATAAAAAATTGGTCCGCAAAACATCAGAGTATAAAATCCCAGTAGAGCAAAGCAAATTTTATTATTCTATGCAGAACTGACTGTGACGTTCACCGATGATGATTGATAGAAGAATTGCTTACCTTAGGAGGTATAAATACAGACTTAAATCTAACAAGTAATTATAATACACGTTATTCTTCAATCTAAACTTTTTTATTCTTCCACTTGATAGAACGGGTTCATCTTTAGCAGATTGTTTCGAGCAGAGAGACAGGAATAAATACAATTCACTTCCAATATTTTATTTTCAGCGGTTATACCTATTCTGGTATATGCTTTTAAATTTTCAATTTCTTTGTTACAGGAGTTGTTTATTGAACTAACATGATTATGTCATGTATCTATAAACCCAGTTAGTGAATGAACATTAAAGATGGGGCTTCAGAAGTGAAACTGAACTAAAAGAGCCATACAGTGAGACTGATATAATTTGTATTATCATAGACAAACTATAGTATTAGGACATACGAGAGGTTTATATTAAGGCGGCCGAATCGGTTGGGGAACTCTGAGCTGAAGATATAACTTAAAAAAAGCTTTGGTTCATCAAGTACACTAGAGACAGGAAAATTACTTTTCGTATTACGTAGCAATGCAATGGATGTGTGGGGCTTCTCAGAAGTTTTCTGAGCTCTCGGATTGATATGTTCCATTAAATTTATTTAATAAAGCTAGTCTTAAAAATTGCATAGTGAAGTTTCTATTTAATTCAGGTTCCCCTTCTGAAAATTTAAAGATCTCATCAGACCTCTTTGAAGAAAGCCCTTATGAACATCAAAATCTCGTTAAGCCTTTATAAAGGAAGGAAATTAAAACAAAGGTTGGCAAGAGCTTTTAATTCAATGAAAGCAATTTTTAGGTGCAGCTATCTACCCGACGGAGTGTTCCTTAATTATTTCCAGCACACTTCCTTAGCACATTGTTAAATGCTTTCTATGTAACAACAATGCGGCATCCAATATGTTTCTCAGTAAATATCTTCCCAACATTTCTATACAATTATTATTGTTGTATTTTTCAGAATCTTTCTTACAGAAATCTACCAAGGTATGTAGGGATAAACGTGTGTGAAGGCTGATGGGACGATGGGGGTCGAAAGAGGCACCGGATTTACCAGGCTTGAGGAGTGGGACAACAATTTCGTGTTACCAGAAGGTTGGGAATTATCGTACACGGAAGCAGGGGTTGAAGACGTGGTTAACATAGGAAACAGACTTACCTCAAAGCTGGTGCAGTACAACACACTGTACAATGAAGAGAAAAGGGGACTTTTTCATGCTTTTCAGTTATCTTTTCATCGAAATATGCTAATAAATTTCAAGGCATAGAGAAGTTTGAATAGAGTTCTTAATTAATAAAAATAACTAAGAAACAAATACCTCATTGTACCTTCCTGAACCTACCTTAAAAACTGAATAGAATATACAATTTTTTTCTGCCAATACTAATATCAAGCAATCGTTATTTTTTTGAGAAGGAGCCCATGTTTGTTTAAACCCGTAAACGAGCATAAATTCGTTATTTAACCAGCAATAGCCAGATTGAAACAGCAAATCAGCCGTTCTTTCAGTCAGAATTTTATTAACTGACTAACGCTTAGCGCTTTCAGAGAGGAGCACCAATCATTCTCAGATCTCAAGTAAAAAATCAAAAAAAGGAATAGAATAAATAAAGACCTACGCAATTCCCATGATTATTCTTAATATGTTTATAAAATTTGGGAAATGCCATTAAATAGAACAAGGGAGAGAGGGAAAAAAATGTAAAATAGCCCGATAAAGGAACGGTGAAGTGACGTGAAATATAACAAAGCTAATAAACCGGAGTATGAGCTGGGATTCCAAACTGCCCATTGTACGGTTCGGGCAACATGCAAACGTCCGCTATGGATAATAAAGGCATCTCTCCAGAATTGAATAGTTCTGTCCTATTATTAATGTTGTTACTATGCAAATATTTGTCTATTTGTACAACCCGTCCCTTAACACTCTCATTCCGCTGCCCTCTCAATCTCTTTTCATTACCGCAATAAAATGATTTCCAGGAACTTGTCGTAATCATGATTGAAAAATATCAAGCATAGTTTTATTCCTTTCATCTAATGTAGTACACATTTATTTATTAATGATTATACTATTAATAAAGCAAAGTGATATACCTCTATACTAATTGCTGTATGAAGAAAAAATATATTTATGTTTTGCAGAAAAAGTAGAGATATCAGAGTAATTTTTCTTTTTAATGGCTGTGAGTTGTGATAAAGCAGCCGACCATTACGGCGAGGCCATGGCTGGCTCTCTGCTTTCCGTTTTAACCTGCATTTAACGCTCCATTTGTTTCAGAATAGGACCACCGTGTAGAAGCATTAAAAAGAATAAAACTCTTGCTGCATGACCAGTTTCAATTGTTAATGGGATATGATTGAAACAGCAGCTAATAAGCTTTATGTTGGGAGGGTCTAATGATTGAGGGATTTTCAAGGTAGGTTTGTTAATTTCACGTGGTTTAGAATAAAAAAAAAACAGATTTAAATATGGCACCGTTTGCATATATATTTATTATTAATAATATTTTTTAATTTTAAAAAATGAAATACATTTTTTTAATAATTATTAATTTTATGTGTCACGTATATATTTATGATTGTTGTTTAGGAGCTGAGGTTAGCCACATTAATTAAGGCGTACGTACATTTGGTGAGGCTAGTAATGGATCGATTACCGTGTGACCAAAAGTAATTAATTTAGTGACGAATTAACCGAAAAAAAATCCTTAGTCTCGCCCTTGATAGAAAAAAGCTGTAATAGAGAACCCACCCCAATAAGCCTTAGGAGCATAAATTGGACTTACATAAATAGCATTTTGTTCTGTACAGTTAATTATGATTTTCTAGAGTCAGCGAATATGACAGATGTCTAAGTGATGGGCCTATAGATTACTCGAATGCAGAATTTGAAATCAGCTAATGCTAAATGGACAGTACTAAGTTTGCTAGAGCAATCTCTTGACTCCTTAAACCGAATGTGCTAAAGGAATGTCCAGACTGGAGTACTAATCACATCTAATTATCTCTCTGCTACACAGTACAAAGTCGTTAATAACATGGAAACTAGTTTTGCTCGTTCTATAAAGAACGAAAACTATCCCCTAGACCTCAAGTAGTTAAGATTGCAATGCATAGAACATACCTATAATCTATCGCTGAATATTGGATTCGCTCAAAATTCCCGGTTTTTCTTCTTAATTATTCTGGTCCTTCTCTGTTTTATGATAAGATGATTATGAAATGCAATAATAGCAGCTTTTCTCGACACCATTTCAGTGCAATAAATCAATTTGTCCTAAATCTAGCAATATTGGACGTCTGGGTGGGTATAGGTCACCACCTCAATCTAGTCAGTTTAATTATATCTGTTTGCAGGAATGTAGTTCAATTTGAGCAAATTGCCATATTTTGGTCACTATTTAGGCTTGCGTGGACTCTATAATTTCGTTTGGTTTCTATTAAATTCCACTTAGAGCAAGAGCTCACTGCATACTGGGCTACCGCATGAGCATTTAGCCAATTTGGATTCACTCCCTCCTGGTACAATTAAATTGTACCCGGTTGTAGCACAGGCTGATCAATGGCCAGTTCAGTTGCTAGTTATAGATACACGAATTGATTGGACAACAATTTTCAAAGAATCAGCGAATACTGTATATATCCAGTATACAGTGATTGATCAATGTGTGAATCATTTTACCCACATATCCAAATAGGATCAATTTTTTCAAATTTTGGAATTCCGGCAAGGAAATAAGACAATAAGATTGAAAAAAATGTTAAAAAGATAAAATAAAAATAGGTAAAAGGAATACAAAACTAAAATTAAAAAAAATAGATAAAATGACTGCATGATAAGTAAAAATAGATGTAATGAAATAAAATAAGATGTGATGGCTGTAGAGTATATCTGGAAATTGGATCTATTCTTGTAATAACACAATAAATCCAAGCATACATAAAAGAAATTAATATGTAAACCGCTTTTGTATATACAGTACAAAACACTCATTAATTTTAATTTATAGTTATTTTTTAGTTTAATTTTGAAAATGTGCAAATTTTGTGTAGGGGAAACCACCAGATTTAAAAGAAAATTTGTACAAAGCAGAAAATAAATATGCAATAAATACGATTAAAAATATATACCAACAAATTTTGTAAAACACTGTACAGACAAATTACTGGCTGAAAATGTTTAAACAATTTTCTGTGATTACTATGGATAGTAATTACTATTATACAATCAATTAATATAAAAAAATAAATAAAATGAGCGGAATTACGGTTCGTAGATAAGTCCTAGGTGGATTAAGGTTAATTTTAAGGTACGTTAGTTTACTATAATTACCTGGTTCAGTTTATTTAAAAAATAAAGACGTGCTAAAGTGTTTTTTTGCCAATTTATATAAATGGAGATGACCATATATTATAATATAAAGGATATTACATTAAGAAACTATGATCGTTACAAGTAAAAACACAAATTTTAATTAGTTGAATATTAGCATAGTATAAGATAATTTTAATTAACTTATTTTTTTTAAGAGATTTATTCTGACTTCCCATTATATATAATAAACATATGTGGCTGTGAACTTACCTTCTGGTACCGGCAACTTCTACCACTTTGCATGCGTTCCTCCTCCACCAGCAGGGTGAAAGAGTCCAGTAAGATGACGCCGCGCTCCGGGCCCATCCTTCTTCTGGGTATAAAAGCACCTATAATACAAAATGCATGATAATTGTTTAAATGAATAAAAAAAACCCAGTATCTTACCATTTCTAGTATCAGTAAAACCATGAGGAGGAGTGGGGTTTGAAGTAGTAAAATACTAAATCGTGTGTATCTCCGTTATTATTTTTTGGGTTAAAAAAATGTATATAACTCCGAGATGTACGTATGTATGTTTATATATGTGCTACAATTTGTGTGAACTCTATAGGGTGCTTTAAAAGTGTTGTCTCGTGACCTGAATAGTGCAAATGAAGGAAAGATTGATGGTTGGATGACCCCAGGCAGGACCTTTAGGAGCCAAGAGGTCGGCAATTGGAGAATTCTGACAGTTGACCTCACTCTGTGGTGTGGGGTTAGAGACAGAGAATCAGTGGGATTATTTCAGAGAAATAGAATTCTGTGTAACTTAGTCATATGGAACGTTTTCCTGAGGAAGTTTCAAATTTTTACAACGAATCTTATAAACAAGGAAAAAATAATTATAATATATTTCCTGAAATAATAAATCAATTTTTCTTTTTGAGTATTGTAAAACTGCAGGCCAGACACTATATAATATGCAATATTAAAACATTTCATGAATACGAAAGATCGCTAAAGGACGAAATCGGACTAATAATAATAATAATAATTTATCAGGTTCAATAGGTTTGCTGTATCACGAAACGTCTTATTCCATGCACAATACATTGTTTTTATGAACCCTTTAGTTTGTGAGAAATATAGATGAATTTTTGATTTTACGTCAATAAATGCCATTCTAGTAACGTAATGCTCTAAAGGTGGTTACATTTATTTTATCATTATTGCACTCGATATATAAAATAAAGTTTAAGTTCTTTAGTACCCATGTGAATTGAGGGCTTGAGAAGCGGTAAATGTAAACGCAAAATAATCTCAGCTATACTTTTTATCTCTAGTTTTATCGGAAAACGTTTAATTAGCAATCATGTTGATTGCCTTTTTAGCTTTTCTCATACTCTTAAAAGACATCACTAAGCATCCCACAACCATAATAATATGTTATTAAAGAAGAGTCTTAAAGAAATGATGGTGAAACGGAGTCATCTCTTTCAGTTCGCAGAAAATCTACTCATTACACGCAGCCCCTGCGAAAATCAACTTTATTTTTCTGCCCAATTAGACATGTCCTGGCTTCATCTTATAGTAATGATTCAGTTTAGTCTAAATCCCACGGTAGACTAACCACGTTATCAATAAACACGTTATCAGTATGTACGCAAACGCTGATCCTAATCCACTCCTCATTAGGAATCGATCACATGCATATTAGTATTATGGCGTCTAGGCTAAATTAATGCTAGGTGACCCAGCAGCACTAATGTTAGCCGTCTATGTACATACACAGTCTGTTGGATTTAGGTGATTAGTAGTTCTGACCGTTATGAATCTGTATATCTTCCAGAAATCTTCCTGGGCTCTGTCCAGGTGTTAACACTCCCATGGTAATTGGCCCATTTAGTAGTTCAGTTAGTTATGTCTCTGCCTGCATAACTACCTAGAAACTCACTCTCGTATCTCGTCAAGTGTTAAATCAGACTGTTAATTTGAATTGATTAGTAGCTATAATTAGTCAAATAGTTTGGTAGTACTAATTAGTTTAATTTACTCCCTTTTATTAATAATCAACCATGCAAGCGCAATCCGCATTCACATCATAGAATCGATGGTCTGGACCGAGAGACTATCTAATTACTGGCTCTCAACAAAGAGGGAAAAAATAATTCTCAAGATCTTTTTTTTTTTTCATTTTCATTGAAAAAAATGTTTGCTATTGGGTATGATATACTGCAGTAGTTGCTCAGTATTACAATTATGACAGATGGGATCCCTGTATCAAGTATTTTACTGAAACTCAGGGAGAGTTGCTGGTAGGGACACTTAATCCTCGAAATAGGGTAAGGTGTATTGACCGAGGTGTTGGCAATCCTCATGCCTCATGATCGGTTTTAGCAGATTTCCCTTAAGGGAAATCAGCTATTGAGGTCGTACTCATGACGCGAATTTCGAAAAATTTCTTCAAATGTCCATCGATCCTACCCAGAAGATGACAAAAATGAGGTCCGTTCAAAATTATATATATATATATATATATATATATATATATATAGCTCTGGCGGTCCCAATTTTTTTTGATCATTACGAAACTCGGACTAGAGGGAGGGGGGGTTTAGAGGGGGGATTTTCGAAAATTCAAAAATTCTCCGTTATTATGCATCGGATCGAAAAATTGTATAGAACCAATCTTATTGCAAATTAAATGTACTATAAATATTGTTATATACATTTATTCTCTATCTTGAATATTAACCGAGATATTTGCATTTTTATGAAGTCTGTGGTCGGGTATAGTTCGGATTAGGTCGGCCATTTCCGTCATTCCTCGGCTCAGGTCCAAGGCTTCTTCTAACCTTACCTGTCTTTTCTAACCTTACCTTACCTCGTTACTTTGTGAGATTTATGCAAATACGTTCTGTTCATCCCCCCTCCCCTTCTTTAGTTCTTGGACTACTATAATTTGAGTTATTAAAATATAAATTATTCTTACAATTCAGAAGCCGTTTCAGTTGGGAATTTATTTTAATTAACTGAAAGATTTCCATTACCGTTTGTATTTAATCACGGTGGTATTGTGTTACCAGTATGCAGATTTCTCTATTGTAAAACGCCACGTGGGAAATCTGCTTAGTTTGCGCAGCCCCTGCGTGACGGACGTTTTTTAAATGTTTAGATGGGATGCACTGTAAAGTTATAGTGTACCAGAATTCTGTTTATATTGCACTATCTCTGCGTATATGTCTTTCACCGATTAGAATCTGAACATTAAAAAAAATATTAAATTAAAATACGTACAGCTAGCAGAAAAAAAAATGTTTCTGAAAAGGGTAAACAAAGTGTATGTGGTGTCTATGTTGGTCCTTATACAGACCGTGAGTAAATTACCCGAACAAGATCCCGATCAACGTTAGCTTGAAATAAGGAACTATATGACAGACTTATCTCAACTAGAAATTAAGTACCACTAAAAAGTAAAAAAAGGCACAGAAATGCCTGGCACAAAAAATTAATGGTCTCCTCTAAATAATTTAGTAATATATGCAGTACTGTTCATGTCAGGTAGGCTTATCTGTAGACAGAATGCAGTTGGGAAGCTGAAGTTCTAGAGAAACCAGATATGTACAGTGTTTGCAATAGAGGCTGTTCACGGACAAAAAGTAACCAACATGCCGGAATGTAATCTGCTTTTTAAAGTAACTAAGTGCTCTTAAATTAAGCTCAGCAATGCAAGGAGTGTAAGGAAGTCATCCACATCAAATTTATTTAGTATCGGATCTCAAAGATATTATATCAATAAATCTTTGAGGTGAATCATCTCAGAACCCATAAGCTCCTTCATAGCATTAGTAATCTGAGGATTAATAATAATACATAAAACATGAGCTCTTAGATGAATAATTTAAAGACAGGACAAATCGCAGAAAAGTTGGACTAGACTTCAATGATAAGCAGCGTTTAGATCTCAACAATTTGTTTATTTTACTTACTCCAAGAGTTCTCAGAGGAAATCTCCAATGAAAATTAATTCTTTATAACTTCTGGGAGATCTTTTGAGAAAATATTCATGAAATCCTGAGTCCCAGTTAGATTGAATAACTTATGACTAGAGAGCTTTGACTAGCTCTAACCTGTTAGAGATGAGAGTGAAAGGTGTTCTTTTGATAAAAAGTTCGTTAGGAAGGGAGAGTGTAGAAGAAGGATGCCCTGTTGAAAAAATAATCTCCTTTGGAAATTCCCAGGCCGCCATGGCTGGTTGAGAATTATGGAAGTACAAACTTATAAGTCGCCTTATCGTGCTTCTTCTCTTCCCAGTATCCCTTCATGCCCAGAATTTAAATGCTTTAATCCCCCAAGTGATTTTTTATTTACTCCGGCTGTGATATAAAAGGGAATATATTATGTTAAAAACAATAACTTTTAGGGGGTCTAATTTATTAAAATTTTGGTGTTGGTAAAAAATATCTTTTAGAATAAATAATTTCAGAGGGTATGGTGATTCCTAATTATTTTTCCCCTTGAATATTAAGATATAATTAACCTAAATTCACGTGGATTTAAATAATCATCACCATATCGAAGATTTTAATTTTCATGTATGTTTATGTGGATATTTTCATTTATATTTTATAAGTTGTGAGTTCCATTCAAATCAGATGGTTCATTATCAATTCATTGGTATTTCAATTTTACACTGAAATTTGTGAAATAATTTAAAAACCATGAAGAAAAGGTTTTGATATTAAAAGTGAGTTTACATATACTATGTCTGAACAAAAACTAAATGAAGGCCTTTATTTCTTGCAATAACTTTGTTAATCGGATAAATCCACGGTAATTTATATCAAGATATTAGAGGGTGAAATACGGAAGGGTTCACTATTCTCCTAAGCTGCTGGACGGCGAAGGAACCAATTGATCAGGATAAAAAAAAATGGCCTTTTCTGCAGATATCTATTATTATTATTATTATTATTTATTAACGTCCACTTTTTGCAACTTAGGCTAATTGGCTAAGTCAATCAACAATAAATCTAATAACAATTCCATAACAGGTCAAAAGCACAATTAAACTAAAAGTAATAGACAACAATGAAATAAAGACATACAGGCATGAGTCAAGAGGATATTTTAAAAAAAACTCTAATAATATCCAAACTTAATAAAAACCTCCCTATTCACAATAGATAGACAAAACTATCTGAATCACATAATGGTAGAATGTACATAATAAATGGCGAAATGCTTGAAAGCCTGCACTAGGCCCATATTTTGGGCTATAGATCTGTTTCCAAGTGTTTGTATACTCATACCACAGTTTTCCTGTAGTTTAGAATGATTATAATAGATACAATAATATTTCATGTTCCACTATATAATTAATCGATACTTATTTATTTATTTCCTATTTTTTCCTGGACCTCCCTATATTGAGATGGCTCCAGTTGACTAAGGGACATGGAGCTTTGGTCTCAGATGATATTCCAGCAAGCGGTGTAAACAGCTGGATTACCTGTTGCCCGAATACACGCAGATCAATTGGCAATCAACCTAGAGCTGGTAGACCAACTCACCCTACAACCTACTAAACATCGCCGACACTATCTAATAGTTATAACTTGTGAATAGATAATCGCCCATGAGTAGGTTAAAACCTATTTTTGCTCCAACCACAATGACCATGGAGTTTCTCTACGGTATATTTATAAATTGCATTTTTTTTCTGGTGTGTATAACATTGAATTCAGATTGTAAAGGAATAAAATTCCGTCACGTAGGGGTTGCGTTAACTAAGCAGATTTCCCACGTGCGTCACGATTAAGCAGATTTCCCTTAAGGGAATTCAGCTATTGAGGTCGTACTCATGACGCGAATTTCAAAAAATTTCTTCAAATGTCCATCGATCCTACCCAGGAGATGACGAAAATGAGGTCCGTTCAAAATTATATATATATATATATAATTTCGCGAAAAAAATCAATGTACAGACAGAGGTTACAATTTTATATATATATATATATATATATATATATATATAAAATTGTAACCTCTGTCTGTACATTGATTTTTTTTGCGAAATGTTACGATAACTTTTCGTTTCACATGTCATAGACACCATATCTGCATTTTGTTTCTTTCGTGTATGTTTGTTTGTTTGTTTGTTTGTTTGTTACCTTTTCACGCATAAACGGCTGAACCGAATTTTATGAAACTTGGTATTTATATTACTACTAACCCAACTTAGACTTTAGGCTATATTAATTTTCTCTGAGACGAATAGGAGTGGGGGTTATAAGGGAAGCCTGAAATTAAAAATAGCGATATTTCGTTTTCTATTGGTTTTTCGGTAAATATGCACACTTATTCTCTATCTTGGATATTAACCGAGATATTTGCATTTTTATGAAGTGTGTGGTCGGTTGTTGTTCGGGTTGGTTCGGCCGTTTTCGTAAGTCGGCTCTGGCGGATGCTTCTAACCTAACCTGTAGATTCTAACCTTACCTAACCTTCGTTACTTTGTGAGATTTATGCAAATACGTTCTGATCATTCGCCCCCCCCCTTCTTTAGTTCTTGGACTACTAAAATTTGAGTTATTAAAATATAAATTATTCTTACAATTCAGAAGCCGTTTCAGTTGGGAGTTTATTAAAATTGACTGAAAGATTTCTCATTACCGTTCGTATTTACTTATGGTGGTTTTGTGTTACCAGTATGCAGATTTCTCTATTGCTACACTTCACATAGGAAATCTGCTTAGTTTACGCAGCCCTTGCGTGACGGAATTTGCATTTATGTCAAAAATTAAAATAAATTAAAATTTAAGCTTCAAATAAAATGCTTCATGACATAATAGAATATTGTTAATATGAGATCAGTAGGAGTGGGGGATTACTGAAAACCGAAAACTGTGAAAAAATGTACATAACAACATTTATAGAACATTAAATTTGCACTAACAATGGTTCTATAAAATATTTCGGTCCAACGCATAATAATGGAGATTTCCCCCTCCTCTAAACCCTCCCTCCCCTTTGTCCGATTTCAGCCGTTAACGAACTTGATCTGTCTTTTTGTATAAAACGATTATATTTCAAATTTCGTAAAGATAAAACAAACATTGTGGCTGCTAGAGCGGTAACAAACAAATATATTTACAGTTTTGAACAGACCCCATTTTCGTTATCTCCTGGGTAGGATCGATGGACATTTGAAGAAAAATTTCGAAAATCGCATCATAAGTACGACCTCAATAGCTGATTTCCCTTAAGGGAAACCTGCTAAAACGAAAAGCAATAGCAACAAAATTATAATGCAACAGTACAACTCTAGACGGCTTGAAGATAGTGCCTTTGCATAGAAAGCACTTGCCAACTGTACTCGACCTACAGCTAGTGACGACGGTATGCACTGACAGATATGACTACAGTATCATCTATACTGGTGGTTCCAATCCTTTACTTGATTTACCAAAAATATAATGACTCAAGCAGAATTAAAAAAGTCCGTCATGCAGGGGCTGCGTAAACTAAGCAGATTTCCCACGTGAAGTTGTACAGTAGAGAAATCTGCCGAATAACAGCTGTAGCAGTAAGGGATCTCTAAACCTATTCACGAGGGAAGAACAGTTACGGAAACGGCCGCCAGAGCTCTCGACGGAGTCCCGAACATAGCCGACTGCTGCCGACCACACACAGAATACAAATGCAAATATCTCGGTTAATATTCAAGATACAGAATAAATGTATAGAACAATATTTATAGTAAGTTTAATTTTCAATAAGATTGATTCTATACAATTTTTCGACGCATAACAACGGAGATATTAGGTATTTTCGAAATTCTCCCCCTCTAAACCCCCCCTCCCCTTAACCGATTTCAGCCATTAACGAACTTGATCTTTCTTTTTGCATAAAACGATTATATACCAAGTTTGGTAACGATAAAACAAAAATTGCGGCCGCTAGAGCGGTAACAGACAAATATATAGATAGATAGATCTATATATATATATATACATATATATATATATATATATATATATATATATATATATATATATACATATATATATATATACATACAGTTTTGAATGGACCTCATTTTCGTCATCTCCTGGGTAGGATCGATGGACATTTGAAGAAAAATTTCGAAAATCGCGTCATGAGTACAACCTCAATAGCTGATTTCCCTTAAGGGAAATCTGCTAAAAATATATATAGATCTCGGACCTAACCAGACTACAGATCACATCAATAATTAAGTCTTATTTCCCTTATTCTAATCCTCCAAAAGTTAGTCAGTTTTCTGTTAAGCTTGTATGTATAACGCAGATATTGTATGCTAATAATATAGGTTTCACCATACGTCAGAAAGATAATTAATAATAAAAAATATAGTAATTCAGTTACAAGTGTTCCATTCCTCGGGATCTATGGAGCTAGTGAAAAAAGCTAGTACCGGAAGTTTACTATAAGTACTGAAAGTTTTTGTTATATTGGCTCCTAAATCAAAAGCCAGGTATACTTTGTGTTGAATCTACTCCTAATCTCCTCTAGGGGACTGCAAAGCCTGCCTGTAGATGAAAAAAATGAAGCCTTTTTGAAAATAATAAAAATGTGTCTCTGTGTTTGAGAGAGAGAGAGAGAGAGAGAGAGAGAGAGAGAGAGAGAGAGAACACGTATGAGTACGAATATGCATATATATAAATACACACACACACACACACGTGTTTGTGTGTGTCTATATAAGAGTATAACAACGTATTCTCCTTAATCGTTTTTCTACTTATTTTTCTTTTGTTATTATATTAATATAGGGGGACGCATTTTTTTTCTTTTTCAGACATTCCTGATAGGGCTACTTTTTAATATCGGGATACTAAAACAGTCAATAGGACTTGAAATCTAAGATGTTCTTGAGATGGTTCATCTTAAATTCCAAGTCTTATATTATAGGAAAATAAAATGTGAAATGATTTCATGAGCAAGTCTTTCCTTTTGAAATCTGCTTTACGCAGCCTGATTGTGAGAATTTTTTCTAACAATAAAAGGGACAGAGGACAAAGAAAAAGGGACGATGAACTAAGTTTTTCACCACTACAACGGTAATACAAATCATTTACAAGCTACTTTTTTCATAAAAGAAAACTTCCAATCGTAAATAAATAAATATATTAACAAAATGGATGAGATAAGTATAAATAATAAATTTCAGTTTACCATCGTAGTCCTTTCATAAATATTTTTGTCCGAGTATCTTGAGATTATAATATAAAAGGGAATAGGCCTATTAAAAGAGGGAAAAAGAATAAAAAAGGGCCTTCATTACAAGTAACTCCCATTAAATCAAAGTACTTAGGAACAAACTCGAATTATAAGCACCCTCGACTCAGGCTGGTACTTTCCCTAACAAACCCTTCCACACTTCAAATTGTGTTCCAATTCAAGTGTCTAAATCAACGACGATTTGTTTCTTTAATAATGAAGAAACAAATCAACAATTTAATTGAGTAATTAAGAGCGATTCTCAGCCTCACAAAAACTTCCTATTAATACTTAGACCATGCAAAATAACCATACTGAGCCATGAAGTTGAAACTGATGTTCTACTCGAATTTCTAGAATTGTTTTGATATAATCAGAATAATAACCATGTTAAAAAACTAGCACATCTCTCTCTCAATTCCGTGATCCCCACATTGTGCCTCGTATTTGTTCAATGCCCGGCCATCTGAAGAAGTTTTGATAAGCCACGTTATTGGGAACTGGTTAATAGCTCATTTCCCTTAACATACAGAAACAGTAGATTTTGCCTAAGATGAGGTACCTATTTTTCTTGACTTTCAGGAGCAGAACCTACAGTAATTTCCTAAAATTACATTGTTTCTCATTTTCTAGATCTCCTGCTAAAAAAACGGCCAAGTATAGGGCTAGAAAAAAATATGAAATTACTGGCGCGCACTCCATGTCAGCGTTCGTAGTGTATCAAAGCTTTGCGTAAAGTGTCCATACATAAATATGCATAAAGCTGTGAACGAAAACAAATTATACTTCGCCCAAAGCGTTCAAAACAATCCAATGTGATACAATTATTTTAAATGTTTACAATACGAATGCGAAAAACCTGATATTAATAGTACATGAATGTTCGTATATATTTAATAACAATAACAGCAAGTACTAAAGTTATTAAGGAATGTAACCTCTCTCCGGCGGGGGATGATTCCACAATGCTGAATGAAAGCACAATACATTATACACTAAAGAAAAATATATAAGTACATTTATAGAATTAACTTCGGCAATTAATATTACTGCACCACACGCCGGGCTTCCAATCCCAAGATTAAAGAACCTTTTCATTCTGAAGTGCATTATGGAGCAGTGGACTGAGCGTTGCACAATTGCCTAACCAGTATTGAATGAGCCGCCATTTGTAATGATGTACAAGGAGCATACTCCATCCCACAGAAGCTATCCAAATGTAAACACAACAGAGTAAACAGGAGCCCCCAGCTGTGTTTCGCCATGTTTGAATAGGCTCAACCACTTCAGCATGTTTCAACGGATAAGGAGTGAAAAATCACTTAATTAACCACCATAAATGCATACTGCGCAGGTTAAACTTTATTTTATAAGCTGTCATATTTATTATTTTTAAAATTAACTTTCAATTGTGAAACTCAGAAAAACAATTAACAAGAGTAATTATTTCATGATTGTCTTTCCTCGCTGACAGACGTCAATGTTTTGGAGACTTGTTTATCCATAAATGATATATTTTATTGAATTAAAATGCCGTCTTGATTGGCTTTATAATAAAATAAAAAAGTCGTTTAAAATTTAAAGAATAACTAGATGTGTTTTCTGAACTTGAATATTCGTTCATGTGTATTTTGGGACACAATCACAGTGTACGGACTGTTTTACAAATTTGAAGCTATCTTCCAATCCATTTTTAATTTGTTACTGAAATACTTACTAATTTCTCTCTGAAGGTTTGCATGATTTATCACTTGAATTTTTTCCAAACAATATGCCTGGTTACATCCATGAAATTTGAATGTTAGGTATCTTCAAATTATCTTTTTTCTTTAATCCGATCTATCGTTGAAGCATTGAGGCTCATCATAAAACATTCTAACTCATCAGACCAGTTTTGTTTTTTATACCAGACAATAATATTAAAAATATCCTTTATTCAGTACTAGCAACACTAAATCCAGAGATTTCGTGATAGAAATATCAAAGAACCCCATTTTTGTCACATATTTTGAAAGAGTACCTAATTATTTATTTATTATTTTATTTTTATTTATTTATTTAAAATTAGAGTTCCGCAACACCGGCGATTACTCACAATTCAATTATGCACAAAAAAGCGAATAGCAAAAAAAAAAGTCCGTCACGCAGGGGCTGCGTAAACTAAGCATATTTCCCACGTGAAGTTTTACAATAGAGAAATCTGCATACTGGTAATACAAGCCCACCATGAGTAAATACAAACGGTAATAAGAAATCGTTCAGTTAATTTTGATAAATTCCCAACTGAAACGGCTTCTGAATTGTAAAAATAATTTATATTTTAATAACTCAAATTTTAGTAGTAAAAGAACTAAAGAAGGGGGGGGCGGCGGATGAACAGACCGTATTTGCATAAATCACACAAAGTAACGAAGTTAAGGTAAGGTTAGAAACGACAGGTAAGGTTAGAAGAAGCTTCCACCTGAGCCGAGCAGTTACGAAAATGGCCTAACTAATCCTAACAATACCCGACCACAGCCTTCATAAAAATGCAAATATCTCGGTTAATATTCAAGATAGAGAATAAATGTATATAACAATATTTATAGTAAATTTAATTTGCAATAAGATTGGTCCTATACAATTTTTCAATCCGATGCATAATTACGGAGATATTTCGAATTTTTGAAACAAAAACCCCTCCCACTGGTCCGATTTCAGCCGTTAACGAACTTCATCTTCCTTTTTACATAGAACGATTAAATACCGAGTTTGGTGTCGATTAAACAAACATTGCGGCCGCTAGAGTGTTAACAGACAAATATATATATATATATACATATATATATATATATATATATATATATATATATATATATATATATATATATATAATTTTGAACGGACCTCATTTTCGTCATCTCCTGGGTAGAATCGATGGACATTTGAAGAAAATTTTCGAAAATCGCGTCATGAGTACGACCTCAATATCTGATTTCCCTTTAGGGAAATCTGCTAAAAGAAAGAAGGAAACGGAAAAGGAGTGAACTATGGTAGTTTTTGATACGGTTCATTGGAATACCTTTTTTATATGAAACAAACAATATTGAATATGGAAACATCAGGATGGTGAAAATAATATAAATGAAAATTTAAGTATCGACCGGAGGGGGGGGGGAAGAAAGAAAAAAAATAATAATAAAATAGGAAAAAGAGAAAAACAAAGAAATATATTTATTAAATAATTTATAATTTAAATTTATTTATTTGTTATTTATTTATTTAATAACGAAAATTCCGAAACTGAGGCAATTTTCAGTATGTAGTATAGTCGATTACATAAAAATTCGATTAGTCTCCCTTCAAAGCTTTTTTCTACTATTTGTAAGAAACCCAAGGCTCTACCTTCGGTGGTAGTGTTACAACATCCTTGTCATTTCACGATCTTAAATCTTGTCATATCTTGTTTGCTCTATAGTACAAACTAGGTTTCCTAGTAACGCAGGAGCTCTTCTCAAACGGCAATGCACTAGTAATTAGTAGCACTTCCTTCTGACTACGAGATAATATCATCTTTGGACTACTACGATGTTTAGCGGACATAGTAACTTCGCTAGCTATTACAAAAAAAAATTTACTGAAAAATATATCAAGGAATGGGTGAAAACGAAAAAGCACATCAACTGCCCAAAATATGATTCCACATTTGAAGAAATTTTTCAAAAATCGCGTCGTTATTACGATCTCAATAGCTGGTATCCCTTAAGAGAAATCTTGTAAAATGTTTTTTAGAGTTGTAAAAATTTTTTACATATTTAAGGCTGTATTAAGATTGTTAATGAAACTAATTTATTCTATATAATTATTTAAATTGATGAATTTTATACTATGTATTCATAGAATTTGACCTAATTTTTTAACGAATATATTGATATAAGTTCGATTCTCGTCTGGGCAAAGGAAATTATTTAGTGACGAAATTCATTAAATAACGTCCTAAAATCCCACCCTGGCAAGAAAAGGGTGGTAACCTGTAGATAACCCGCCCCGATTAGCCTAAGTTGCAAAAGGTGGACGTAAATAAATAATAATATTATATAAGTATAATTGTAATTCAATAATTTGTAAAAAATTATTGATATAATATTAGAAAATATTTTATAGAAAAACAAACAAAAAAAACTAATTATGCTATCATGCTATAATAACATTTATCATGCTATGATAACATTGGAAATAAACACATTTCATTTGCTAGCACACACTTAATATAATTCTATGCCATTACATCCCCAAAAAGGGCATACAGAGTAATACTAAGTTAAAAACATAGACGAACTTTCATTAGAATCTATGCTAAATATTAACAATATCGAAAAGCTGAATAACATGTTTTCCTATATTAAGATTATTCTCAGTCTCAACGTTTAATTGTTTTTGTTTTTTTTGAACTATTTCATATTGTTGCATAATTATTGTTATATATTACTTATATTGTAAGAATATTCGAAATTGTATTATTAATTATATAAACATAATAGCTAACGATACTAACATAAAATGGCCAGACGGCAACGCCATGTATTTATGACAAAATAAAAAAAAAAAAAAACATTTAATTGAAATAAAGATTATGGAATTTCATTTACTATTTCTCACATGATATACTAATTAAGTAACAAAGATGATCTCTACCATATGCCAAGTAGTTACCTTGTTAGTCTTCTTGAGTATCTTCTTGCAGCTGACCGGGGTGGGTGGTTTGGGGTGGGGAGGGTCTGGGGTCAGAGGCTGCTGAGGCCCGGCGAAGCACAGCCACGACCGTAGGTCGGGCATCTCCCCTAGACACCTCTCCCCGCTATCTATTCTCTACCTGCAATACATACACACATATACAAAATTAATACAAATAACTACTAAAATCTAACAAAAAAAAAAAAATACACAAAAATAGTACGATTTCATCCAATTACTGATATTTATTGATTGGGTGCTTATCATATATGTATTGGGTAATATAACATTTGTCGGTCAGACCCTGGATGATAGATATTTACAAATTTGTTTGTTACTTATCGATTATCGCAAGGCCACCCATTTAAAGGCGATTATTAAATCATAATTTAAATAGAATCACGTCTAGAATTTATAAATGACAAAATGGTTAACGGGAGGTCACTCATTATTTACTGATAAAATATTGTTGCGAAAACTACTTACATAAAAAAAAAGTACACAGAGTTAATCACGTATTTAAGTATTACGAAGTATATGAAAGGAACTGACCGATGAAAGCGGAAAGACCTCTCACACCACTTACGATCTAGAAGATGCTAGTCCCCCCACCTAGACCAGTCTGGGCCCTGTCTCTTTGATATTATCCGCCCGTGAATAAAAGTGGTACAGCTCGCACGAGAGTTAGTTTACACCCTACTTCCAGTTGCCGAGTTATCCTTCGTTCCATTACACCCATCTCAATACACAACACCCCCTTATAATGGAACCTAGAGTGTTCAGTAGAAGGGGAACTGTCGGGACAACCACGGCAGGTCACTCTGTCCTTTCACCAAAAGAACATCTGAAAACTGGGTCACAGATAAGAGAAAAAAAATAGTTTGTTCCCACTTCTCTTCAAGTGAATAACAGTACGTTCAATGCAGCTTTAGTGAACAGTTCTTTTAGTTTCGGTATAGTGTTTTATGTAAAGAACAGTGTAGTGCTGTGTTTATGTAAAGAACAGTGCAGTGCTGTGTTTATGTAAAGAACAGTGTAGTGCTGTGTTTATGTAAAGAACAGTGTAGTGCCGTGTTCTTTGTGAAGATCAGTGTAGTGCTGTGTTTATGTAAAGAACAGTGCAGTGCCGTGTTCTTTGTGAAGATCAGTGTAGTGCTGTGTTTATGTAAAGAACAGTGCAGTGCTGTGTTTATGTAAAGAACAGTGTAGTGCCGTGTTCTTTGTGAAGATCAGTGTAGTGCTGTGTTTATGTAAAGAACAGTGCAGTGCTGTGTTTATGTAAAGAACAGTGCAGTGCTGTGTTTATGTAAAGAACAGTGTAGTGCCGTGTTTATGTAAAGAACAGTGTAGTGCCGTGTTCTTTGTGAAGATCAGTGTAGTGCTGTGTTTATGTAAAGAACAGTGCAGTGCTGTGTTTATGTAAAGAACAGTGTAGTGCTGTGTTTATGTAAAGAACAGTGTAGTGCCGTGTTCTTTGTGAAGATCAGTGTAGTGCTGTGTTTATGTAAAGAACAGTGCAGTGCCGTGTTCTTTGTGAAGATCAGTGTAGTGCTGTGTTTATGTAAAGAACAGTGCAGTGCTGTGTTTATGTAAAGAACAGCGTAGTGCCGTGTTCTTTGTGAAGATCAGTGTAGTGCTGTGTTTATGTAAAGAACAGTGTAGTGCCGTGTTCTTTGTGAAGATCAGTGTAGTGCTGCGTTTTGTGAACTTCAGTGATCGTGTGTTATTGTAATGTGCAATAAGAAGTGAAGTTATCAATGCATACTGTGAATAATAGTTAAGAATTACTTACTAAGTGTTTAGAGCATTGTCAAATAAATTTGCAGGTATAAAGCTTTTGTGTTTAATTTTGCAATCCAAAAAAAAACTCTAATAAACAACGTTTATTATTTTTGTAATAAACGTAAAAATATAAACTGATTCAAACTGCTTATCGCTATTCGTTTTTATTGCTATAACATTATCGACATAGACTGTTCATACTTGACTAGATTATCTTAGTCATTCTGTATCTTTTATTAACAGAAAATGAGTGATCGTTATTAGCACTACGCAGTGTTTATTAACACCACTTGGTGATCGCTATCATTACACCACTTGGTGATCGTTATCATTACACCACTTGGTGATCGTTTATTATTACACCACTTGGTGATCGTTATCATTACACCAATTGGTGATCGTTATCATTGCACCACTTGGTGATCGTTATCATTACACCACTTGGTGATCGTTATCATTACACCAATTGGTGATCGTTTATTATTACACCAATTGGTGATCGTTTATTATTACACCACTTGGTGATCATTTATTATTACACCACTTGGTGATCGTTATCATTACACCACTTGGTGATCGTTTATTACACCACTTGGTGATCGTTATCATTGCACCACTTGGTGATCGTTATCATTACACCAATTGGTGATCGTTTATTATTACACCACTTGGTGATTGTTTATTATTACGCCACTTGGTAATCATTTATTATTATACCATTTGGGCATCTTTTATTATTACACCACTAGGACAACTACCTTGTAGAGTTCATTTAGCAGACGACAGCCGGGGACGACCGCTTTATGCAGCTACTCCGCGACATCGTCCAGTTTTGGACTAACTCTAATGTATAGTATAATTACATATTGTCATTCAAATAAATTCTATAAGTGTTATTTTAATTAAGCGTTTGGAATTTCTGAAAAACTCCAGTTTTTAAAGCATTTCAAAACCCCAAATTTTGAGATACTTAGAATATCTCAAAATTTGGGGTTTTGAAAATGTTTTAAAAACTGGAGTTTTTCAGAAATTCCAAACGCTTAATTAAAATAACACAAAACCCCAAATTTTGAGATATTCTAAGATTTATATTACAGCTTAAACGATAGTTATATAATTCAAAATACAAAAAAAGTGTATTAAAATATGTGTTTTAGTTTTCAAGTTAAAGTCTATTTTCAGTAATTCTTGAATATTCTGCTTCTTTTTTTTTTTTGGTAAAGCTATGAGGCGGAAGTAACATTTGTGAATTAAAGGGTAAATAAAACATTTAATTTTGAGAAAAATGATGTAGAAACCAATTTAGTACAGCAACCAGAATAAGCCTCTGTTCCTGAAAAGTGCTTTGGAAACAGTGTTATATTGTGCAATAAGAGCCCAAAATGGAAAAGCTGATAAGTTTGCAAGCAATTGGCTATATTACTCTGCAAAATCGCTTTACAAGAGTACTTTTGAAGGTGAAATTAGATTTCCCAGTTTCATGATTTGTTTTGTTGTTTTTACAACCTAATCTTCTTATGGTAAATAAAACCTCCACACAATGCAATCCGAATGTATCCATGTATTGTTCTCTAATGGAATATGAAACCCGATCCGGTCTCCCGTAACTCGATTATTCCGCGACAAAACCGTCCTCGCATAATCCAATTTAATTAGACTGGAACATTTCTTTCACTCATTTCGCTTAATTAAATAAAATAGCTCTGCCAGATGTTAATTACCTATATTAAGGAGGAAATTGACTATTTTACCCGACAGTGATTTTATGAAAATGGTTATTCCTTTCACCACATCTATTCAAGAATCCAATAGTCTTTTTATGTTTCATGAAAGCGTGACACATAAATAGACGATTGGATATATAATAAAGAGCTAATCAAAACCCGTATTAACGAAGTTATTGATGAGTACCATATATATTTGGCTTCTACGTAAACACTCTCTCCTAGATGTAGGATCGCATTCTTATATACAATAGCTTACATTATATATTATATTAACATATAGCCTATGTTGTAGCTGATATAATTGATTCATAAATTATAAACAAATGTTCAGTGAAATCCTTCGAGCTGTTCTTAATTGATTGAGTAACAAATATACGGACAGACAAGCAAGGCTTAATTCTGAAATTACTATCTGAGGTTTATACCCACCAACATTAAATGCAATTTTAGGCGAACCTTATTAATAACTATTATATAGATCTGCTCACTACATACGTAATTATATAAATATGCTCACTATGTACGTAAGCATATAAATATGCTCACTACACCTTATATATATCTGCTCCCTACATTCGTCTGCCAAACACAAAACATTAAAAATGCAGGAATTCGCCTCGATACATGGGCATTTAAATCTACGCCTGTTTTGCGCTTATGTGCCGAGTCATGTGAACCACCCTTAACATATAGAAGACAACTTCTAATATATCAGAATTTGTTCTAAAAAGTATTTCATCAAATAGCCCATGTCTTAATTACAAAACTACACCTCTTGTTGAGATATCAAAGAAATCTTACAACACAGAAAACTCTAATAATCTGATACCAACAAACATTTACTGACATACCTGAAATTCATATTTCAAACTACAGACAATGACTTCTCTCCTTGGATACTCAGTAATAAACTAGATATAAATATTTCCCTTTCTAAATACTCTAAAAAAGATCCTCTTTCGACTACCATATACAAAAAATATCGCATACACAGTAGACAGGAAAGAGTCATATTTCAATACACATACGCATCCAAAACAGACTATGGGACAGGGATTGCTGCAGTGGTAGCAGGCAATACTATGCACGAAAAACGACATGACTACACTACTACAATATACACGGCAAAATTACACGCTATACCTACGCATAGGACTAACGAACATCACAACTACTCAAAGAGACATAGTCATTTGACATATACTCCACCAGTCCTCCAATTATTGACATTTTTAATAATATTCATAGACTAAAAAAAAACATTACTATTTATTAGTTACCAGGCTATCTGGGCATAACTCAAAGTAATATAGTAGACAGAGCACCGAAATAATCAACTGAACTCACCAAGACGCTTTCTCTGAAATAAGAAAACTTGTAATTAATGATTGGAATAATTTATAGTATAACTCTCACAGTAAACTTAGAGAAATCAAATCGAACACGACACTCTAGAAGAGAAACAATTGTATTTACACGCCTATATATAGGACACTTTAGAATAACACACTCATATCTAATGAGCAGGGAAGATGAACCGATATGTCGCTACTGCAACTGGGGGCTCTGACTGTATAACACATTAACTGACTGCACACAAGTAATAACGTACACATGGCCCAGAAATGTATGCGAACTACTAGCCGACAATAGCCAATTTATAATGTTTTTAAGAAATAATGAATTATTCTGTGAAATAAAAAAACTATTACCATTATGTAAAATTGTATATAGCAAACACTGAATTTGTGGAATAAGATTTACCTTCTTCCAGTTTACCTCTTTATAGTTTTGCTCTTTTTTCTTTTTTATGTTGTACATATACTAACAATTTATATTTAATTTTGTGCATGGTATTTATGTACATTTGTAAATTTTAATTTTGTAGATTTTTAATATTGATTTTATTTTGTAAAATTATATTCTTCCATATTTAAACGTGAATCTCTATTGTTGCGGTATCTCAAATAAATAATAATAATCACTACATAAGTAGTGAGTGTGTCTTATTCATATTTAAATGTTCATTTATATTTAGAAAATATACCTTTTAGTATTCACTCTTTTTAACGTAGGTCACGTGTAAAGACGGAGATAACGTTTCATTTTGAAGATTACAGATGAGATATGAAGTAAATTTTGTTAATTGGACAACTTCTTACCTATACTACACTGGCCCAAGTCTTATCATGCAACCATTACTACTGAAAGCATTTTCCTTAAAAGAAAATTCGTTGAACGTATATATAATGATATAGAATAAGAAATGATAGTAAATAATATATATAAGTGATTATTTTAAGCTTAAAAGATCAATAACATCGGCAAATTTTTCAAGTTGTTTTATAAATTATAATTCAAGTTCTCTCCTTGAGTTGGCGACTGATTTACTTTTCTTTAACGTCATTCCTTTGTAAGTAACATACTTAATTTATAACAGTCATTAGTTGTAATGTTTTATTTACATTTAAAATTGACTAAATATGAAAAAAGACAAAACAGTAATCTTGAAGACAATCTTAAACGTTTATTTGAAGAAAAGGAGGTTACAGACGAAGGGATGACGAGGATTCAATATTCATACCACAGACGAGGGCTACACCCTAAACAACGTAGATGGTACAAAGTGATTCAGAACAATGTTAAGGAAGGAAAAATTATTTATTATCAAACATGGTGTGTGAGTGTGTGTTTGTGTGTGTGTGTGTGTGTGTGTGTGTGTGTGTGTGCGAGAGAGCCTGCATACTTAAAATTTATGCAAGGAAATGTTGTGCGTGATTATTTATCTAGATTGGCACAATAATGAAATTTCTCCAAAGTCATATATTTTCAATTTAACTTCTCACTAAAACATTAAGAATCATATTAAAAGGAATGTCTCTATGCTGCTATTATTTCAATGGAGGAGAGATAACATTGTTTTTATTTTTACTATAACATTTTATTATATGTTTTAGAATAAGGTACGTTTTCCAATTTTAAAACTTTAACACGTCTCAATTATACTCTATTTCACATGATTACAGTAACCACATGTCATTTAATAGAGAATGAAAATGAATAAAGTTCACTATATTTGTCTTTCAAAATCATAAAACAAGTTTTAGTAGTTTATTATAGTTGAAAATGACATCATTCAAATGGGCAAATGGAATCCTTCGTAAGGTTTATCCGTGAGTTCTGCGAATTTCCGAGAATTTCTCTTTTGTGCAAGAAAAAGCGCTGCTGCTGCTCTAAAAGGAAAGGCCAGAAAGGAATACAGGTGCGGAACCGGAACTGGTCGAATGTCAGCATTTATCCTTTCATTAACTTCTTGCGGAAATATCGGATGAACTTCCATCCTAAAACACCTATGAGAACCATCACACAGAGAGCGAGGTACACTTGGCGGAAGATGACCGCACAATCTAAACAGCCTTACATCCGGCAAGCCAACCGAGCAAAGGCCAAAAGAATACGGTCTTAGGTTGTCTACACGATCCTTTTCTAACTAAATATATAGACGATTAAAACTAACCAAATATTCTGTGTTTCATAAAGGAAGTTGTTTTTATTTACACATGACCACAGTACCCACCTCCCATGTAGAAGATTAATAGATACTAATTTCAGGTTAGCGAGAGGACATCAATAGTGTGTTATCCCTGAGCAGTCCTGCGTGGTGGACTTTTTTATTATAAAACATATTTTCCAAATAAAAGAAATATTCACCTTCTGTTTCTTTTAAAAACGGGAATAAGTTAGCCGACGTGTGATTCCCTTTGTATCAGACTATGATTTCTCCAGCAATGTGATCTGGACGTCAGGTCCTTTGAATTTTGGAACCTCCCCAACGAAAGGGTCTACAACCATTAGCAAACAGTGGATAAAACTGTGTATTTAATTAAGAGGAAGATCTGTCTAGCTGGCCGTATATTCACCTACGAAGAATACCTCCTAAACTTTTGAGTTTTATACTAAAAATAATTGTAAGGTGACAGCGGACATTTGAGAAACGGTCGTTGTTGCATGTTTGCTTGTTCAGTAAGCCGTTCAAATTGGCAATACAAACGTATGCTACTAGCTCAAAAAAAAAAAAAAAAAAAAAAAAATGTAACGCCTGTTTGCAGTCGCTGCACAGAAAGTGACGTCAATTAGAGCCGCCGTCTCCTTTATTTGACTGATTGACGCTAGAGATTGAGCGAGCGTGAAAAATAACAGCGCGGAACCTTCCCCGGATATGAGAACGGATTGGGAAGGTGGTGACTGAAGCCTGGCATTCTATTAGGATTGATTGGTACAACATTCAGCTTGTCTCTCTGTCGACCTGACCCGCATCCCTACACCGTCCCCACCCCTGTTGTTGCTGAGAAACAACGAGTACAACAAACATACACACACACACACACACACACACACACACACACACACACACACACACGCACGCGCGCGCAAATAAAAGCTTACAAGGGAGAACTTTTTTTTCTGATAAAAAATTATAGGTAGTTTTATTTTACTAAATATTAATTTCGTTATTTTAAATAACGAATAACTACAGGCGTCACGATAAAACTAGCGAAATGGGTTCATGGAGAGTCAAAAAGGATAATTCCATTGAAATATTGAAACCAAAAATTTTATCGACAATACTCAACAAAGTAAAATTCGAATGATAAATATAAAATCGTATATCGTTAGACCATTCCATCACCCCTAATAGGCATATTCACCCACTCACGAAACAACTTCAGGAACTACTAACTAACTTACAAACACAGATGGGCAAAGTAATAACTATCCATTGGATACCAGGACATTCAGACATCACGGAAAATATTTTGGCTGACAAACATGCAAAATTAGCAACTCAACTTGACTTATTACACACTGACCACATTACAGGAGACGACGCCATTAAATTCATTAAAAAAGAGGTCAACTTAAAATGGGAAGCGGAATGGCATCTGACATACACCAAATTACGAGAAATAAAAGACACTATCCGTGAATGGCAGTCAAGTAATCGGGAGACTAGAAGAGAAGAAGTAGTCCTTGCTCGGTTTAGACATGGCCGTTCACGGATAACACACGGACACCTCATGACTAGGACTGATCCACCTTTATGTACACTCTGCAATACACAACTAACTATCAAACACTTACTTACAGACTGCAGTCTAATAACCGACAAGAACTTACCCACGAACCTATCAGAAGTACTACACGAGAACAGCCCATACATAACAAAAATTATGGAACACCTCAAAGACACGAACATTTACAACCAGATTTAACATTTCAAACACTAGACTAGAATAATATCCACTGGAGAATAAATAAATAACCGCACTTTTACCTACCTCTATAGATTTGTTAACCTTTTTTTTTTTTTTTTTGGATTTTATAAGGTGGCTTTACCTATTCTATGTCAATATTATAACAAGAAAATGTGTGAATCCCTTAAATTGCGACACACCTACATAAATAAATAATAGGCATATTGCAAGATAAAACTTTTCAATCCGATGTTTAGAAATATAGATCATTATAACCCATCCTAAGGACAGTTTAAACGTTCGGAAAACTAATATATTAAAAGTCTAAAGCTATAGCGAATTTCTTTCTTAACATTTAAATATTGAATAAATATGCTTAAAAGCAGTGACAGTCTGATTTCGTTCATGCACTCTCTTTGACTCTCCTTCCTGTACGAGCGTTTTATATTTTATATTATGGATATTTGTTTTAGCATTTAGCTCAATTGCAGTATTCACATCTTGTATAACATTCAACTCGGCTTGATAAAGGTAATAAATTACACCGAAACGTCGGCAAGCTGATATAGTTTCATTTCAAAGTTATTGACCGACATAATATAATATAAGATTTGCTGCCACAGTGATATTTTGTAGCACTGCAATACTAAAAAAAAAGAAAAAGAAAAAAACCTTATTTGACCATAATTTTTCTTTTTTCGCAAATCTACAAGGTATTAGGGCATGGTGAGGGGGTAACCAATTTTCGAAATGCTCCAATAGAGGTGGAGGCAACCGATAACAAGGAATATAAACTGGACGTGAACAGACGAAGGCAGGTAATTGGCAAGGTTACTGACAGCCTGTTAGGACCACCTACCGTGTTATCACCGACAATATTGGACCACTGCAAACCCTAACAAACCCACTTCGTCTTTTACTATTCTCCTTAATAAGTAAATAAATTACATTTGAAGGAACTTCCTAGCTACTACATTCTTGATATTCACTAGTTACTTGTCGTATCACCCAATAATCCAAAATACGTTAAGAATATCAATACAAAATAAAATAAATAAGATAACATTCTATATTTCAAACAAGTTAGAAAATTAAGGACCTGCTATAGTTTTTCTTATAAATCAATTAATTTTAAGTATTTAAATAAAGCATGTAATTATAGGTTACCATTGGTGCGCGAAGTAAGTCTATAAATTAATTCTTCATTTGTTCCTATATGTAAAAAAAATGTTTGAGAGATAATAACACAGGCCTCCTGGCTATAGAACTGTCAATAGGTATGTAAAGCTCAGACGGTTCCATAGAATAGAGAATTTTGTGAATGCGTTATCGATTGTGATTGAACATTATCAATGTGCGTTATTTTATACTTATAGTTAAATTTGTCACATATTTATCAAGGATATGAATAATGTCATCGTGGACTGTTTTTTCACATCACCTATGGTACATTAATATTTTTGTTCATATTGGTTTTATTTATTCTCCAATGACCCGGAGAAGTGAGGATTACGAAATACAAAATCGTAATATATATTCCCTTTATAGTGCATTGGATCAATAAATGTTTTTCAAGAATGCAATGTGCAGCGATTTGTGTTCGTTTCAACTTATCCTTTTATCTGGAATACTGTCCGTTATCTACTCACAGTGTTTTAGCAGATTTCCCTTATGGGAAATCAGCTATTGAGGCTTACACAGATTTCGCTTAAGGGAAATCAGATATAAAGGCATTAACATATATCGCTCACGGGAAATAAGATATTAAGACTGTACTTAACCCGTGATTTTCGAAACATTTCTTCAAATGTTAATCGATGTTACCTAGGAAATGACGAAAATAAGGTCCGTTCAAAATTGTGTGTGTGTATGTATATATATGTATATATATATATATATATATATATATATATATATATATATGTATATATATATATAAAGATAAAGTTCGTTAACGGCTAAAATCGGACCGGGGGGGGGGGGGGCTTTAGACGGAGAGGATTTCACAAATTCGTCATTTCTCCGTTATTATACGTCGGATCGGAAAAGTGATTAAACTAATCTTATTTTAAATTTAAGTGTCTATAAATGGTGTTATATACATATTTTCTGTAAGATTAATATTAACCGAGATATTAGGATTTTTAGTTTTCAGCCTACAATAAACCTCCTCTCCTACTCATGTCCCAATAACAATAAGCCGTTATAACATGAACTTCTTCATTCTAAGCTGAAATACCAAATATTGTTTCCATGGTACATTACGCGAGATAAATGCAAATTCGATGTGTGATGACATCATCAATTAAGGTTTTACGTCCTTGTCTCGAAAATATTCATATTAACTTCACCATACTCAATATTTAACTGATTTATTCAATACTAAAGATCACATTTGTGAAAATTCAAAATGTCTCCGTTATTATTAGTCGCATCGTAAAATGATATAGATTCAATCTTATTAAACTATGCTCCCCCTTCATTCTATTTATCGGATTTTTCTCAAAGAAATAGAGAATATGTGGTGAGATGATATCTGAATGTTATGCTATCGAGTTGGAAATCTGCTAAGTTTACGCAGCCCCCGCGTGGCGGACTTTTTAATATATATATATATATACCCATATCATTAACACTTACATCCGGCTTGAATTTCAAATACTCTACTCATAGCTTATTTTTCGGAAGTAATATAGAATAGAGAATGTGAACCCCCCTCTCTCCTCTTACTAATCCTAGTCCTTTCCACCTCCTGGTTCCAATACCGGGGTCCCCCAATAAATTATTTTCATATTGTCCATTGCTATTATATCCCTGGCTACATACATTAAATCTATTAAATACATTAATATATATATATATTAAATCTATCTATACATAGTATGTTACTGATCTATATTCTCCCTGCTTATGAGTCCCTTACATATATGCCCATTGCTATGTGTGCTCCCACTTCTCTGGCTCCTTCAACATGTCATTCTAACTCGTGGGAAATCTGCTTAGTTTTCGCAACACATACCAAAAAGACTATTTAGCAGTCCTACTGGGGGGGGGGGGGGGGTGCTTCGTCAAGTACTCAGACTGCCTTAACTTTTGAATATTTTGCTCTCTTCTCTTTCCTATATACCTCACTTATCCTGAGTTTTGTTTTCATCTCAAGTGTGTTTAGATCCTAAAAAATTATTTTTTATTTAATCTCACCATGTTGTTTTATATCTGAGGCTCTAGTTTATTTTTTCTCTCGATATTCTAAATATTTGTTTCTTTTAGCAGATTTCCCTTAAGGGAAATCAGCTATTGAGGTCGTACTCATGACACGAGTTTTGAAAAATTTCCTCAAATGTCCATCGATCCTACCCAGGAGATGACGAAAATGGGGTCCGTTCAAAATTATATATATATATATATATATATATATATATATATATATATATATATATATATATTTGTCTGTTAACGCTCTAGCGGTCGCAATTTTTGTTTGATCTTTACCAAACTTCATATTTAATCGTTTTATGTAAAAAGAAAGATCAAGTTCGTTAACGGCTAAAATCGGACCAGTGGGAGGGGGGGGGTTTAGAGAGGGGATTTTCGAAAATTCGAATTATCTCCGTTACCATACGTCGGATCAAAAAATTGTATAGAACCAATCTTATTGCAAATTAAATTTACTATAAATATTGCTTTATACATTTATTCTGTATCTTTAATATTAACCGAGATATTTGCATTTGTATTCTGCGTGTAGTCGGCAGTTGACTATCGGGAGTTTCCGCCGAGCGCTAGTGCGGCCGTTTCCCTAACTATTCGTCCTCGTGAATAGGTTACTACTACTGTTATTACGAGTATTAGGCAGATTTCTCTATTGTAAAACTTCACGTGGGAAATCTGCTTAGTTTACGCAGCCCCTGCGTGACGGACTTTTTTAATTCAAACGGGAGGTTATTAAGAACGAACGCAAACACTTTCATTCGCCACCAAAGAGTATTAAAATTAATGGAACGCTATGTATAAACTGCAAATGCCAGTTTCTCCGGTAATATGTAGGTATCATCAGTAAAGTAGAGACAGGGAAAACAAGTTACCAACGCAAAAAAAAATATCGATTCAGTTTTAATCCTATTTGGACTAGAATATAGAAGGTTAGAGAGGTTTAGGAGCACCCTTTCGGATTAGAAGTACTTAGTATTGATGAGTTTCTGAAGGAGATTAACTCTCCCATGGCAGGTAAATTAACTACTGTATTCGGCGTGCAATCATTGAGGATTTCTGAAAATAGTTTAATCACAGTATTACATATGGAAAACATAATGTAGAGAGTTTTCCTCTAATCTACGATTATATCTCTCTTTATTACTGATATATATGTGTTAGGGGAAATGTACACGACCAATAGAATTAAGAAACTAAATTTAATAATCGTATAACGCAACCTACCAAAGGAATTCAGGTATAGGTATGCCAAATATTTAAAATTAAGATGAACCAAATAAAAGCAATACTCCATATCTCATATTTTTGACCAAAAAGACTTATCTATAATGAAAATAAACACACTTTCATATTAAAAATAAGACATTTTCATTACAAGTACTTCACTTTCAGATCGCTTTAAGTTGATGGTGTTAATTATAGCAAAACGTTCACGTTCTTTATTGTGAAAGTACAAAAATAATTATTTGTATTTTTTTTTCATATTCAGCATTTACTAAACCCTCTTTACTACTAATACCAGTTCTCTTAAAGTTACTAAATCACTAAACACATCATTTTAAATCTGTTTCAGCCTCTAATGATTTCCCGAGCAACCCGAGGATTATGATTACCGGGTATCTTAGCTAGTATATATATATATATATATATATATATATATATATATATATATATATATATAAAATGTTAAATCATATAGTTAATTCTTGATTGTTGATTCATATTAAATATAAAACTCCGTTGAAATAGTTCAATCCATTTTTAGCCTTCTGAGAAACCAACGGACGGACGGATAGATAACCAGAGAAGAATTTCAATTTTGATGTCATTGCTCTTGTTGAAATGCCAGAAGTGTCTTCTAAACTATTTTCATATTTCACACCACCTGGTAAAATTTGGCGTAGACAATGTTTTCGGCAAAGAAACGACAATTAAGAGAGGATAATCGGAGGAGGTATTGAGATTACAAAAAGTCCGTCACGCAGTGAAATTTTACAATAGAGAAATCTACCTAATAATAACAGTAGTAGGAAGGTATCTCTAGACCTATTCACGAGGGACGAAAAGTAACGGAAACGGCCGCACTAGCTCTCGGTGGATAGTCCCGAACATAGCCGACTCCTGCCGACCACACGCAGAATACAAATGCAAATATCTCGGTTAATATTCAAGATACAGAATAAATGTATAGAACAATATTTATAGTAAATTTAATTTGCAATAAGATTTATTCTATACCATTTTTCGATCCGACGCATAATAACGGAGACATTTCGAATATTCCCAAATCTCCCCCTCTAACCCACCCCCTCCCACTGGTCCGATTTCAGCCATTAACGAACTTAATATTTCCTTTTACATAAAACGCTTAAATATAAAGTTTGGTAACGATCAAACAAAAATTGCGACCGCTAGAGCGTTAACGGACAAATATATATATATATATATATATTTATATATATATATATATATATATATATAATTTTGAACGGACCTCATTTTCGTCATCTCCTCGGTAGGATCGATGGAGATTTGAGAAAAATGTTCAAAACTCGCGTCATGAGTACGACCTCAATAGCTGATTTCCCTTAAGGGAAATCTGCTAAAAGTCACATCATTTTAGTAGATAAGTTGGTTTTAAAGTCAGCAAGCTGTGGACACCTGTTGCCGCAAAGAAATCAGTAGTTATTGTTGAGCACTTAGAAATAGAGATCCAAATGATCCAATAAGATAAGAATAAATTCATCGGTTAGAACAGCTGACCCTTATTCTCGGTTAAGATATTTTAGGAAGCTAGCAGAGTTGCAAGCGAAGCATTGTAAGGAATACTATGACACAGAGAATACAAGAAGAGGTTGATAATCATAGCAAGGACAATGGAAAATAGCGAGGTGACACGAAACCACTATCTCAGATATAGTTTCAAAGCTTGTCATAATAAAAGAAAAAAGAAAAGAAAACTGAGATTACATCTTTCGTGAACAAATTTTACCCCAGTATGAAAGATTTTTGTATGCGTCAAGTTCAGTTGAAGTTATTTCAACTATAATAAAAAAATAAATAATAATACCCGTCACGAAGGGGCTGCGTAAACTAAGCAAATTTCCCACGTGAAGTTTTACAACAGATAAATCCACATGCTGGTAACACAACACAACCGTGATTATTACGTGAATAAATACAAACGGATTACCGTTTTTTCATTAGATAAATCTTTCAGTTAATTTTGATAACCTCCCAAAGGAAAGCGTCTGAATAAGATTGGTGCTATACAATTTTTCGATCCGACGTACAGAAATGGAATAATTCGAATTTTAGAAAATCCTTCTCTAACCCCCCCCCCCACTGATCCGATTTCAGCTATTAACGAACTTGATCTTTCTTTTTACATGAAACGATTAAATATCGAGTTTGGCAACGATGAAACAAAATTTGCGACCGCTATATATATATATATATATATATATATATATATATTTTGAACGGACCTCATTTTCGACATCTGGTTAGGATCAATGGACATTTGAAGAGTTTTTCCGAAAATCGAGTGAGTACGACCTCAATAGCTGGTTTCCCTTCAAGGAAATCTACTAAAATGAAACTTAAGATGAATCTAAATGAATATCCAAAGTAGGAATAGTTTATAATTGTGTGTTTCCAGTCACCCTAAGCATTCTTTCACCTTAACCAATTTCTCTAGCTAATGACATTTTACATATTTTTTTCGTAACTTAAAAAATTTAATTTATTATAATTGTCCCATACATAATCCAATTGACATCCTAAAGTAACTATTTGAATTTTCTTGGTACGTATAGCCAGAATCAAAGGTGGATAGTCCGTAACGCAGGGCCTGTGTACACTAAGCAGAAGAAATTGTTCGGTCACTTTACTAGTTAATAATATCTACAACGGAAAGCGTCTAAATTGTAAACAAACAGAGCTTCAACATCGTAGGGCTGAATAGATAGAATATAGACCGGAAAGAAGAACAATTAATGAAATATATCTGAATATAACATATTTATTTTATTGGAAACTATTTACTATAGCTAGTACTGTAAATTATAATGAATCAGAATAACATTTATATCAATCAATCAAATTTTAGTAGTCTCCAAAAACTTAAGACGGGGGGGGGGGGGTCACCACAACCTATTTGCATGGATCTCGAATAATAAATGTCTCTTGAAAACAATATTTGGTATTTAGTTATTTAACAGGATATTGTTCATGTAACCTGAATAGAAGTGGGGGTTTGCTGAAGGCTGAAATATGCCAATATCTCGGTTAATATTCAAGATAGAGAATCAATGTACATAACAATATTTAAAGACCATTTCATGCTCAATAAGATTGATACTGTACACTTCTTCGATCCAACATATAGTAACGGAGATATTTTGAATTTTCGAAAATCCCCTCTGAACCTCCCACCCCCTTGTCCGACTTCAGCCATTAACGAACTTGATGTTTCTTTTTACATTATAAACGATTAAATATCGAGTTGGGAAATGATAAAGCAATAATTATGACCGCTAGACCCATATACATATATATATATATATATATATATATATATATAGATATATATATATATACAATTTTGAATGGACCTCATTTTCGTCATCTCCTAAGTGATGGCCATTTGAAGATAAATTTAGAAAATCGCGTCTTGAGTACGGCTTCACTAGCTGATTTCCTTTAAGTGAAATCTGCTAAAAATCCATTGGAAAGCAGAAACTAAAGTATATTATTATTATTATATTTTTTTTCATTTATTATAAGATTTAAATAAATTTGGATTTGTAAACATAGAGTGTATTGTTGTAGTTAAAAAGTCAAGTTTTATGTAATTAGACTTTTTTTTAAATTAAAAAAAGCATTTTTCTAAATACCCGTTGTTGAAAAAAGGTTAACACCTCCATTATTTTTAAATATTTGTTCCAAAACTAGCTTTCGAGGGCCCAGCCTCATCATCAGTGCTCTTCCTCTATTTTTGGGCTAGTCGACTAGCTGCTGCCCCTGACTCTGGAATAAAAATTGAAAACCTTATGGAGATGATGACCTTTCTTCAACCATTGATGTATTCATCGACCCCCACCAGCCAGGAGTTTTAAGAACTTTTTAAATATTTTGTTTCAAATGAGCATATAATGTGCAGATTTTTATATAATTAGGTATTTGGAAAACTATTTTACTCTTTTAGCACTATTAATTAATCTCGTGTGCAGAAGGTCTATTATTTCTACTTTCCTTTGGATTTACATTGTTGTAAGAGTATGAACAATGGTTCAAATTCGTGAATTAATGAAATTGGGCTTGTGCGCTAATAAATGCAATAAATCGAATATCTAGGTTGGAGATTCGTCTCATCATCTAACCTCTAGGATTTGTCGAGTCTATTTTTACTGTTTATAATTCCAATTTAAAACCAACATACGTAAATTAAAACATATTGCAATATAAAGGGAAAATATATTTTATGTATTATGTGGCATAGACTGTAGACCACAGTCTATATCTTGTTATGATTGTGATGTATGAATTCACCGCCACCATTAATTATTTCATCACCATTTATCATTTTACTATTTCCATATTATAATAGAAAAAAAGTCTGACACGCAGGGGTTGCGTAAACTAAGCAGATTTCCCCCGTGAAGTTTTACAATAGAGAAATCTCCCCAATAACAACTGTAGTAGTAAGAAACCTCTAAACCTAAAACATTATTTAGGGCGTACCTAATAGCCCAGTAGTTTCTAGCCCCAAAAAACAGTTAACCTAACCTCTAAACCTATTGACGAGGGACGAATAGTTATGGAAACGGCCGCCAGAGCTCTCGGTGGAAAGTCCGAACATAGCCTACTGGTGACCACACGCAGAATACAAATGCAAATATCTCGGTTAATATTCAAGATAGAGAATAAATGTATATAACAATATTTATAGTAAATTTAATTTGCAATAAGATTGATTCTGTACAAGTTTTCGGTCCGACGTATAGTAACGGAGATATTTCGAATTTTCGAAAATCCTCCCCTCTAACCCCCCCCTCCCACTGGTCCGATTTCAGCCGTTAACGAACTTGATCTTTCTTTTTATATAAAACGACTAAATATCGAGTTTGGTAACGATCAAACAAAAATTGCGACCGCTAGAGCGGTAACAGACAAATATATATATATATATATATATATATATATATATATATATATATATATATACTAGCTCAGATACCCGGCTTCGCCCGGGAATTCATTTGAGGCTGAATGGTGATGGTATTTTTTAGCAGGCTTTACATTGCACCATATTTTGACATTTACCCGTCCCAGTGTTTACGATTGATACCCGTCTTTCCCGTGGATTTGCTAATAATAGAATTATTTGTTCGATAAGGCTTCACAGTCTTCGATATTTTTATATTTCCCGCCTCTTATACATGTAAATATGGTAAATTTTTATTTCAGGCCTCCCTTATAACCCCCCTCCCGTTCGAACCTAAAAATTTTAATATAACCTATAATCATGGAAGAATTAATGCTAATTGACATACCGAGCTTTGTTAAGTTCGGTTCAGCCGTTAGTGCCCGCTAAAGTTTTAACGTATAACTCATTTATACTTAAGTATACGACAAAAGTGTATATAACAAAAGTTACTCCAAATAACAAAATAGACAACTTTTGTTATGTTTATATTTGCGGAAAAGCCAATAGGAAACGAAATATCGCTATTTTCAATTTCAGGCTTCCCTTATAACCCCCACTCCTGCCCGTCCATAGAAATGTTGGTATGGCTTATTATAATGAAGGCCTCACTGCTAATACACATACCGAGTTTTATTTAATTCGGTTGAGTCTTTTTTGGCAAATAATATTGTTGACTCCCGCTATAATTTTTAGCGTATAACGCATTTAAACTTCGGTATACGACAAAAGTGTATATAATAAACGTTACTCTAAATAACAAAATAAACAACTTTTGTTATGTGCAAATTTGTCGAAAAACCAATAGAAAACGAAATATCGCTATTTTTAATTTCAGGCTTCCCTTATAACCCCCACTCCTGTTCGTCTCAGAGAAAATTAATATAGCCTAAAGTCTAAGTTGGGTTAGTAGTAATATACATACCAAGTTTCATAAAATTCGGTTCAGCCGTTTGTGCGTGAAAAGGTAACAAACAAACAAACAAACAAACAAACAAACAAACAAACAAACAAACATACACGAAAGAAACAAAATGCAGATATGGTGTCTATGACAAGTGAAACGAAAAGTTATCGTGAAATTTCGCGAAAAAAACCAATGTACAGACAGAGGTTACAATTTTATATATATATAGATATATATATATATATATATATATATATATACAGTTTTGAACGGACATCATTTTCGTCATCTCCTGGGTAGGATCGATGGACATTTGAAGAAAAATTTCGAAAATTCCGTCATGAGTACAACCTCAATAGCTGATTTCCCTTAAGGGAAATCTACTAAAAAAATATGATATGGAAACCACATGACATCCTCGTATCAATAATAATTTAAATAAGGAGTGCTGAACCGAATCATACAATGTCATAGAATCATAATTATAGATATGTTTTACAATAAATTAAAAAAAAATCCTATATAATTCTTTTATATCTGTAATGGATGTGGAGAAGTTTACAGTTTTTTATTTTTGTTTGTGTGTGTGTGTGTGTATGTGTGTGTGTGTGTGTGTGTGTGTGTGTGTGTGTGTGCGTGTGCCTGGGTAAGCGAATGAGAATCCATACGTTAATGAATGAAGTTTTGTTTAAATATTTATCTATAGTATTCATATTTTAACTATCTTATCTATATGAAATCTATTTTACTTATTAATTAATTCTTATGATTTTAGTTATTAAAATAATAAAAAACAGAATTTTCTAACAACAACAAAATAATCAGAACAACAAGAAGAACAAAATAATCTAATATTAAATAATTTATTAAGGTGTAAATATTTCTTTATAGAATTGTAACTACACATCGTAAGTAAATATTGAACTCCCCTAAACAAGAAAAAAACATTATTCGCTCATATTTTGTAGTATAAATGTATGTTTGCTTTATCTGCAGCGAATTCAAGAGACATAGGTAATATATAAATTGTAAAATATCATGTGGCCTGTCTGATGAAAATATAGATTATACTAAGTCTACGACCACAAGATTTTCTTCTTTTTTTTTTTTTTTTTTCATTTCGCAAACAACACGCAAAAAAGGCGTTAAGACTTATTTTTTTATCCATGCATTACGACTAATGTTTAAACTAATGTGCCATCTTCAAACTTGATATGAATATTTTAGTGTTCTAAAATTAAAATTACAGCTTTCCAAAGTTTTGAACAATTTATTTTCTTTATCAAGACAAATCTGAGAAATGTAACATTACATATAATAAATATCTAAAATCTCCATTAATCAGTTCTGCCAAGCATTAGATATGCCTAAGGAATTACATTTTCTGAAGGTTATGAGAATTACAGTTTTAATTTTTGAAAATCTACTACGGATATTTTCGTTAAATGATGGTTTTTTTCATTTATTTTTTCTTTACACGGAAAAAAACATTAAAGCACAGAGACGCATATAAAACTCTTAAAGAAGTGATTATGAAAATCATTACTCTATAAATGAACGGTTTTGTACATTTTCTGTGCTGTAATGTTGTTTGCCAAAGGCATTTAACCTCGGTGCCATCGAAGAATGACAAAAGGCATCATATTTGGACGGCAAAGAGGTAGGCTGGGAGATCGCAGCTAGTGTGTAGGATTGAAAACATGACTCATACTTACTCGCTTCGTGTTGGTGAGCTGAGCTGAAGGCTCGGAGGGTACTGGGCTCCCCTGGGCGCGGGGTTCTTATGCCGGGCGCGCCTGCCCGGGGGTAGTCATGGCAACCGCATCCACCGCCGCTCAACCAAGGGCTTTCCAACAACCATACCAATATCCATGGCCTGATCATTCTATTTGACTACTACTCACCCCGTAGGGCTAAAGGGGAAGGAAACTGTGAATTCACAAAAAAAAAAAAAACCGTAACGCAGGGGCAGCGTAAACTAAGCAGATTTCCAACGTGCTGGTATTACACACTAGTCGACAAAAAGGACTAACCACTCGCTTAATAGTTGAGCTAAAAGAGAAAATATATAAAACAGCAATTGTAGAACATCAACAAGACTTGTCCTAACACATTTTTCGATCCGACTCATAGTAACGGAGATTTTTTGAAATTTCCCTCTCCTCCTATTCTGGGTCCGATTCCAGTCATTAAGTAATATTATATTTAGAGTTGAATGAAACTATTAAATATCGAGTATGAACAAAGGGCCATTTTCGAGGTAAGAACGTAATATCTTACATTTGCGATTATCGCATACATTAAAAGTTCAATGAAAACAATATTTAGTATTTAAGCTTATAATAAAGTGGCCCATGACATCATAGCTTATTGTTAATATGAAATACGTAGGAGTGGGGGTTTACTAATAGCCGAAAAGTAAAAATCCATATATCTCGGTTAATATTCATAAAACAGCAAATATGTAATATCAATATTTATAGGTATTTTAATTTTCAATAGCATTAGTTCTATACATTTATTCGATCCGATGCATAATAACGGAGATATGGTGAATTTTTGAAATTCCCCCTCTTAACCACCCTCCCACAGGTCCGATGTTCGCCATTAACGAACTTGATCTTTCTTTTTATATAAAATGTTAAAAAATCGAGTTTGGTAACTATTAAACAAAAAAAAGTCCGTCACGCAGGGGCTGCGTAAACTAAGCAGATTTCCCACCTGAAGTTTCACAATAGAGAAATTTCACTAGAGCCAAGCCAGTCAAGGAACGGGCGAACTAGCTTATGGCGGGAAAATCACTCTCGTCCGTTAGCCGGCCTGATTTAATAAAAAGTCCGTCACGCAGGGGTGGCGTAAACTAAGCAGATTTCCCACGTGACGTTATACAATAGAGAAATCTCCATACGAGAGCCAAACAGTTACGGCAAAGGGCTGAACTAGCTTTTGGCGGGAAACTCAGTATATATATATATATATACAGTTTTGAACGGACCTCATTTTCGTCATCTACTAGGTAGGATCGATGGACATTTGAAGAAAAATTTCGAAAATTCCGTCATGAGTACAACCTCAATAGCTGATTTCCCTTAAGGGAAATCTGCTAAAATTGTGGCCACTAGAGTGGCAACTGAGAAATATATATATATATATATATATATATATATATATATATATACAGGGTATCCCAATTTGCTGTGCTATAATTCGGACCCCTGACGAATCCTTTCAGATCATATTCAACCTCGTAACCTTCTCCAGCGACATAACTTTGGAATTTTCAATGGAATGCCATACTTTGTGTGGCGGATTCTTGTATAAAATCGACTCTAAAACGAGTTTATATCGGTGAATATTTCAATTTTACGCATCCTTTACCCGCAAAATGCATAAATCTTTATTTAAGAAACGGCACATTTTATTGGCAAATACTGCAACATTTGTTGTAGTCAACGAAATTATGTTTGAAACAAGTCGACGGGGAAAGGAATGGATTCTAAACTGAAAAATAAATGCAGTTTTGAGATGTTTTATCCAAACATCGTACAACTTATATTTTAAAAAGAAACCCAAAAGAATGACTTCGTAAATTATCAAAATATCTTGCTGTGTGCAATCTACGGTTAAATGTACAAGACATTAAACGATCTAGCTTCTTAATTTCTGTTTGATCGTTACCAAACTCACTGTGAAGTTTGGAAGCTTCCACTGAATTCCACAAATAAACCGAATCTTTCTGAATGCGGAAAAGTTTGAGGTGTACTTTATGAAGCATTATATTCTGGAATTAACAACATTTGTTACCCGATTTCCCCTATGGAAAATCAGCTTTTGAGGTCGTACACATAACGCAATGTTTGAGAAATTCCCTCAACGGTCCATCGATCCTACCCAGGAGTTGACGAAAATGAGGTCCGTGAAACAGTGTTTATATATATATATATATATATATATATATATATATATATATATATTTATCTGGTAACGCTCTAGCAGTCACAATTCTTGTTTGATCGTTACCAAACATTAAAAATTTAAACGTTTCATGTAAAAATGAAGATCAATTTCGTTAACGGCTAAAATCGGACAAGTGGAAGGAGGTTTAGAGGGGGAGAAATTCTAAAATTCTTAATATCTCCGTTATTATGAGCCGGATCGAAATATTGTATAAAAGGAATCTTATTGCAAATGTAATGATCTATAAAAGTTGTTATGTACTTTTTTCTATATCGTGATTATGATCAGGGATATTTGCATTTTTAGTTTTCGGCCTTCAGTAAACCCCGACCCATACATGTCATATTAGCAATTAGCTGTTATATTATGAAGCACTTTATTTGAGCACTAAATACCAAATATTATTCTCATTGAACTTTTACGATAAGAGATAAATGCAACGTGACGGACGTGAGAAATCTGATTAGTTAACGCAGCTCCTGCGTGACTTTTATATTTTTGAATTTAGCCTTTATCTCCTACAAAAAGCGAGACGATACACCGCTACTATTGTAGGTGGATACTTCTGAGAAGTAGGAAATTAATGTTCAACCATAACCTCCAAGAAATCCAGGTCTTCTGATTCGATAGAAAATGATTGGGATGGGCTGAAGAGGCTCATCAGAGCTTGGGATCATGCACCGGCGACACTTGTTGAGCTCTAAACCGCGTTATTGGAAGAATGGGAGAGGCATTCTCCTCAAGAAGGCAAGGGCACCCTCGTCCGGCCAACAACAAGGCCGGCATATATATATATATATATATATATATATATATATATATATATATATATATAAAATAGTTATTCGGTTATCGAAGGCGTTCACTTAATTCGATTTATTATTTATTAGGTAGAATAAAATTCAATTGCATCTACAGCAATTAGAATGGCTATAAGAAGGGCTGAATAAAATCAGATAAATTTGGGGCTCTGGTTGGTGATGTGAAATACGGCCCTGGCGTTAATGGTAGACCTAGAGTGGCGAGTTCGAGTCCCATTTGGACAATAGGAATTTATTTAGTGACGAACTCATTAAATAGAATCCTTAAAAGCACCCTGGCGAGAAAAGGATGGCAACCTGTCTATATCCCGTCCCAATTAGGCGTAATAGCACAAAGTGGAAATTAATAAATAACAATGACAGAATAGTAAAAAGGAGGGAATATATATTTATAGTATGGAAAGAAACAAAATACTTATTTGTTTTTTAGAAAAATGTAACTATTATTTTCTAGCAATGTGATAATATTTGATTTGAGCTACGGGAGTAAGAGTTTGTGTGATTTTGTCTGTGGGTGAAATATTAAAACTCCTTTAATTTCTAGGTTATTAGCGCCGTCTATTAGTAGTTAAAATTATTTCGTGTATATGTATATTTATATTAGCGATATTTATAGTAATATGTTGAAGTACAAAAGGTTACGTCATGCCTGACTAGGAGCGCTCTCTATCAGATTCACTAAAGGGAGGAGAGGTTTCCCAAACAAGAGCTCTCAATCGTTTGTGGCTGCTCTGTTGTCAAGGACACACAGGGTCCCTTTCACTCAAGAACAGATTTGGGTGGCCGTAAACTAAGCAGATTTCATTTGTGCTGGTATAACACACCAAACTTTTGAGTACAAGGGGGGGGGGGGGTTACTGACGAGAAACAGGAACTGATAACTCGCTTAATACTTGAGTTAGGAAAAAACGCATAGAACAACAATTGTAGAACGGCAATAGTTTAAGAAGATTGGTTCTATAAGATGTTACCCACAGACTGGGTAACAAGACTGCCCCGCTAAGTGGAGAAGGGTGTGGGTTTATTAGTTAAATTTAACCCTCATATCAATAGGCAGAAATAAATATATTAAGGGCGCCACGTTGTTTGTTCTCAAAGGTAACAACGAAACCAGTATTCTCAAAACAAATTAGTTTATTTACAATAAATCAACTATAATTATAATCTCTAACTTTAACTATAAAAATAATAACTAAATAAAGGATCAAACAATACTTCCCATGGGGACTTTAAAATACAAATTAATAGGCCTTTTCTTTTAATTGATTGTGTATACACAATGACTATAACTTTGGTACCTCTCGACCGACGAGATAACTGCTATTTTTCAAGCTGTATTACACTCTGATCCGCCAAAGCGTTTATCAGGAGCCAAAATCCTCACTAGAGCTCGAGGTGGACGCTGCTGTCTGCTGCTCGCTTGTTCCCTGCGATCGCTTCTTGTCTCCGGCTCTCGCGCAGCCTGCCCGCGCACCAATCTCCCGCCTGTCTTCTTTCTCAATCATCCGTTTTCGGCGACGTTGAAAATGGGCCGTAACAAAGATTTTCCGATCCGACTCATAATAAAGGGGGATATTTTGAATTTTCGAGTCCTCCCCTCCATGTCCAATTTCAGCCAATGACAAATACGATCTTTAATATTGAATGAAACTGTTAAATGTTGAGTATGTTATAAATCAAATAAACACTCTCCAGTAAAGAGCGAAAAATCTTAATTAATGGCGTCATCAAACAACGTATTTGCACGTATCTCACAAAGTAAAAGTTGAATGAAAAGAATATTTGGTATTCAACCTTAGAATAAGTGGTTCATGATATAACAGAAGCTTGTTAATATGACCTGAGTAGGACTGGGGGTTTACTGAAAGCTAAAAAGTCCGTCACGCAGGGGCATCGTAAACTAAGCTCATTTTCGTAAGATAAACCTACGCACTGCTAATTTCGTTAATCGTTTTATTCAACACTAAAGATCATATTTGTGATAGTCAGAAATCGGACTACTAGGAATAGGGGGGGAGGGGGGTTAGTGACGGAGGGGAATTCTAAAATTCAAAATATCTCCGTTATTATTAGTCGGATCGTAATACACTATAGAAACAATCTTGTTAAACTGTTAATGGTTTAGAATTGTTGTTAAATGCATTTTTTCATGTACTAAGTGAGTTATTCGTACTTCCTTGTTTTCAGTCTTCAGTCACCTTCCCCTTCTACTATCACTTTCATTGAAATAGAGAATATGAGGTGAGACGAGATCACGTGTGTTATTCCAGCACGTGGGAAATCTGATTAGTTTACGCAGCCCCTGCGTGACAGACTTTTTTCTACCATGGCTAATTGGGACGGGTTATCAACAGGTTACCACCATTTCTAGGGTGCCCTTTTCTCTGGTACTCACTCCAACGAACTCAAACGTTTCCGACTTACTACATTCCTAATCTTAAGGCTTGCAAAACATCAATGCAGCTTGCGGGGTACCAATCGCCAGAAAGTACATTCCTCCTATTCAGGATGTTAATAGTTTTATTTTCATGTATTTAATAGCCAGGATACACTGACAGAATTAATTTTACCCTGGAAAATGGTTTGGTGATTTGAAAGATAGTAACATACATACAGAGTAAATATGAAGGTTACTATTAACTGTTACTAGTCTTATCCAGAATTATGAAATAATAATTGTAAATTTAGCCCCTACACACATTTTCTTCGTAATTGCTCAGTTATAAAGGTCCAAGAATTGTTAGGTACAACAAACAAGTTGAAGTAAACGCATTAAGAGTTCTCACCTGTTCATGTGCCGACTCAGGGAAAGGGAGAAAAGAGGGCTGAAATTTATTTCTATCCCTTAGCAGTCGTTTGGGAAGCCGCGTAAATTTCCCTCATTTCAGAACCGAAGGCCTAGCTTCAAGATAAATGTTCCGGCTTTTCCGCTGAAAGAATTTAAGGGAAGAGTTATACACCCAGTCAAATAATTGAATTATTTTAGCGCTCTCAATGCAGTATCGTGCAAATCTAAATTACTACAATAACATTGTTCCTACTTCCGAGAGATATTTTGTATTCCGTATTACCCACAGCAAGATATATTAGCAGATTTCCCTAAATCGTACTCATGACGCGAGTGGGAATTTCGAAAATTCGAAATATCTCAGTTACGTATAGAACTAATCTTATTGCAAATTAAATGATCTATAAATGTTCTTCTATACATATTTTCTGTATCACGAATGTTAACCAATATATTTGTACTTTATAGTTTACAGCCATCAGTAAACCCACACTCCTACTCATATTAATAATAAGCTGTCAGATCATGAACCATTTCATTCCAGATATTGTTTTCATTGAAGTTTTACTTTGTGTTATATGCAAATACGTGACATGTTGCCCCCCCTTCTTTTGTTCTTGGAATTCTAAAATTTGAGTGATAGAGTTAAAACTTAATCTGATTCATTATAAATTACAGCATTAGCTACAGTAAATAGTTTTCAATAAAATTAATATGTTATATTCAGTAATTCTTTTTCTTTCCGGTCAAGAATATTTCTATCTATCTGTTCAGCTCTCAGAGGTTGGCTGACCTGTTTGTTTACAATTCAGACACTTTCCGTTGGGAGGATATTAAAATTGACTGATGATTACTCATTACCGTTTGTAATTATTCAGTTAATATTCAAGGTGGGACTGTGTATGTTACCAGTATGTAGATTTATTTATTATAAAACTTCACGTGGGAAATCTGCTTAGCTTACGCAGCCCCTGAGTGACGGACTTTTTTAGCAGGTTTCCCTTAAGGGAAATCAGCTATTGAGGACGTACTCATGTCGCGAGTTTCGAAAACTTTCTTCAAATGTCCATCGATCCTACCCAGGAGATGACGAAAATGAGGTCCGTTCAAAATTATAGATATATATATGTCTGTTAACGCTCTAGAGGTCGCAATTTTTTTTTGATCGTTACCAAACTTAGAATTTAATCGGTTTATGTAAAAAGGAAGATCAAGTTAGTTAATGGCTGGGAAGGGGGGTTTTGAAAATTCAAAATATCTCCATTATTATGCGTCGAATCGAAATATTGTATAGAATGAATCTTATTGAAAATTAAATTACCTATAAATATTGTTCTATACATTTATTCTTTATCTTGAATATTAACCGAGATATTTGCATTTGTATTCTGCGTGTGTTCGGCAGGAGTCGTCCATATGTTCGGACTTTCCGCCGAGAGCTCTGGCGGCCGTTTCCGTAACTATTCGTCCCTCGTGAAGAGGTTAGAGGTTTCTTACTACTACAGTTGTTATTAGGCAGATTTCTCTATTTTAAAACTTCACGTGGGAAATCTGCTTAGTTTACGCAGCCCCTACGTGACGGACATTTATATCTATAAGCTTTTCTCAAGAGAAAATGAATTTCTTTATCTAAATCTGAACACCAAAAATATTGGCACTTATCTCACACAGTGAAAGTTCAATGAAAGAATATTTGGTATTTAAGCTTCAAATAAAATGTACATGATATAAGAGACTATTGTTAATATGACATGAGTAAGAGTGGGGATTTACTTAATCCTGAAAACTAAAAAATTTCACATGTCGGTTAATATTCAAGATATAGAAAAAGTGTGTAGAAAAATATTTGTAAAAAATTAAATTTACAACAAGATTGGTTATAAAATATTCTTCAATCCAATTCATAATAAAGAAGATATTTTGATTTTTCGATTTTCATTTCTTTTAAGCCTCTGTACCCTGTCAGAGCTAATTAATTAATTACTACCGTCAGAGCGTAGTATAAATGTGTATTGGAGGGGCCAGTAGAGCGGCCGACCATAGTTCACCTGAGTGAAGCGGGGTCGAGCATGGTCAGAATGTGTAGCCACAGATTGTTACACCAGTTCGCTACCAGAGCGTGCGGTGATAGTGAAATGATGGGACTCTAGTGAGTAAATCAGTCTGACAGTCCGTCAGTATGACGGAGAGTACATTAACTCTCCTAGATCATCAACTAGTAAACTGGCCGTCGGTGATATAACCACTGCCCCCCCCCCCTGGCGGTTTAGGCCCGTAAGTCTATTATAGACTAATCATTCAGGATCCGACTTCGTTAAGGGGGGTTGTACGTACGTGATCACTCACTACGTAAAAACTCTGATCACGAATTCTTCGAGCCAGATTGCTGGGGGCTGAAGATCATTATATTTATATATATATATATATATATATATATATATATATATATATATATATTCGGTTGGCATTACCTTAGAGCAGCGGTTCTCAAACTTTTTTGGTGACGGGACCCTTTTGGAAAGTGAAATACTTGACGGAACCCTAGAATAAAGCAAAAATGTCTTTTTGTGCATTCCTTATTAATAATCATAATACGACTACAATGTAACAGTTACTTATTACATAACAAATATAATATTAGAAGAGATAAATAAATCTAATGGGTGGTATGAAACTGTTTTTTATTTTTCATCAACTGGTTGATATCAGTTTTGATAGAAGATTGTCATATCAGGTTCGGCGTCCAATCTATAGAAGTATTTTGTTTTCGTTGTTACATAGGTTGAGAATCCTCGCACAAGTATGTTGTTGGAAACGGGAGAAGAGCACACAGTGTCATTTTGGCAAGCACTGGGTATTCATCATGAATTGTGCACCAAAAACCGTTGAGAGGCGTCATTTTGGACAGTGACACCATACTTTTGTCTGATGTCATTTCTAAAAAAGATTCATATAATAGTTATATAGATCTTTTTTAGAAATGGCATCAGACACAAGTATGGTGACATACGTAGTCGCATTTATAGCCCTGGCCTCGATCTCGAGCATTATCAACGTTACTCGAGTCCTTTGATAAATAAATAAACCGAAATAAAAATAGAAATGCAAATTGGCGGTGCAAACAATTCTCGGCTGCCGTAGCGTTAGAGCCGAAAGTCGCTAATCCACAACTATAGCGCCTAATCTGAGTGGCGGTTTTATCAAAGGGGTTCTGCGCACACAGGTCGGCGGCGGCATAGTACGATTGTACTGTGGTGACGACTGAGTTCGGCTGCGCCTCGTGACATGTCACGTCAATGAGTCCCCCACCCACGTATCGTCGAACAGTCGACCAGAGAGAAGTGGTTTGAATTTTTTTCTAAATTCTTGCGAAGCACCAACAGTGGTATCGTGGAATCCTAGGGTTCTGCGGAGGGCTGGTCTATAGCAGATAATTATAAATAGCGAATATGAGATCAGTGGCGTGTCTTAGCTGGGAAATCTCCTTAGTTAACGCAGCCCCTGTTTGGCTAGCTCTGTACTCATGACACGATCCGAAAAATTTCTTCAAATGTCCTTTGATACTAACTAGCAAATGATGAAAATGTGGTTGTACAAAATTATATATATATATATATATATATATATATATATATATATATATATATATATATATGTGTGTGTGTGTGTGTGTGTGTGTTCCTAATTATCTTCTCATTCAACATCAAAATAAGGATTCTTTTCCTCCACATTTCTTTGTACCGATTCTTTGGGAATCTTGAATCTTTTAGCCTTGCACCATTTTCTGCACACAGGTCTTCTTCATTGCATAGAGATATGCATTTGATACCAATGTTCTCTTCTTAAGTACCAGAAAAGGTATTGACTACAATGTAGCTTCATGTATCTCTAATAATAAGGGTGGAGTTGCTTGAAAAACATGTCTAGAAGTGGGGGCTAACTAAAGAATAAAAAACACTTATATATAACTGTCAACATTTGAGTTACAAAAAAAAATCTACAAACAATTGTACAATATTGCATTTTCAACGGGAGAGAAAATACAATATTTTTCATTTCATAAAATTAGAGATAAGTCAATTTTTTTTTGTTTTTACTATACCTCTTTTCTACACCACTGTCATCCTGGTTCAATTTCAGAACAACAAATGTAGACATTAAATTTGTAACAAAATTGGTCATGACATTGTCCTACCCTCTAAAATATAAAGATTGGATTAGCGTAAACACTAAATAATCCATTTATTGTCATTAAATTAATAATTTTAAGCATGAACACCGGAATGTCTATTTGATGAGTATTGATGAATTTATTGGGATCAAATAAATATAATTTCCTGTCAAAATTAAACGATTGTATCCTCTTAGCACTCCGAGAAAAACTATGATACTTTTCTTTTTCAGGCAATCAACTGTAATGCCATTGAAGAATGTGAGGTGTTGACCGAAAGCAATTAGAAAGTTTGTTACTCGTCCTTGTCATTTGATATAAAAATGGTTTCCCGTGGAAATCAAATTAAGACTATACCAATCCCCAGTCCTGTCAATGGTAGGGGAGCATAATGTGGGCCACTTTGACAAAATTCATTCCATAAATAAATATGAAATATATATTCTTAAGTTTTTATAAATGTACATCAAATTTCCTTATTTGTTTGGGGGATTCTTATGGAATTCTAAGTGACCATAAATCGGAAGTCAGAATAAAATTAATAAATGAAAGAAATTCTTCAGGACTGGAAAATGGATTCTGAACACAATGCGTTCTTTTTCCCTCACCCAAGTTGATGGTAGTAAAGTATAAAGGAGTCCATATTGACAATATTCTTATCCCTGATACAGTTCAAAAACATTCACTGTATAAACTAAATAACGTGTTAGAACCGGAAACTAACTGCACTATTTGTTCTTTACATTTTTTTAAATAAAATTAATATTAAGAAATTTATTGACTAATGTCTTTTAATGTATAAAACCCCCATTCCCTGGTGATAGTAAAGTATAAATTAGCACATGTTAACAATATTCATAAACAAACAATTTCTCAATTAAGGCATTTTCTAGGACACAAATCAAGTCTTTGGTGCCTGAAAGTTGGAAGTCAAAAATTTGAAATTTATAAAAGTAAATAACGTTTCAGGCCCATAGCCATTATTGAAAACATTATATGATGTCTATATGTTTTTTTGATAAAATGAATATTAATAAAGATATTAACGAAAATGTTTTGATACCCAAGTAAACCCCACCCCCTCCGTCCATTCTAATCGTTTCTGAGTGGTCGAGTAACAAATGGGTTGGGAGAAAGACAGTCAAGATTTTCAGTTTTGATGCCATCGTTCTAAGAATGGTCTGAATCTGAAAAAATTGATTCCCACCAATTTTTTTTTTAATTTATTTATATTTATTATATATATATATATATATATATATATATATATATATATATATATTTGAGCATACAGTATGTGTTATCACCTAGGTAAGATCGATGGACATATGAAGAAATTCTGGAGAAATCGTGTAATAAAAGCAACCACAATAGCTGATTTCACCTCAAGAGATTATGAATTGAGTCAAATATAATAAAAATAAAGTGATAAGAAAAATTATATATTTTTAAATGCACAAATTATAATACAATTTGGACTAGTTTCAACATCAGTACATAACAATAACATTCAAAATATGAACTAAAAATGAAATAAACTGTCACAAAAAATAAACTTAAAATATTGGCAAAAATGTTTCATTAAATATGTTTCAGTATGAATAGTGCAAGAATGAAGAGTTTCGATTACTTTATAAGAGAGAGTTTTTAAAAAATTTTCCAAGTCCAAAGCACATTCTCCGACATTTCTTCTCAGTTCTCTGATTTACAGCACCTTTCCCTTTAACTTTAGGAAGTGGTAACAATTTGAAAACTAGCCCGGGGACAATAAATCAAAAATCTTAAAACACTATTTTCTTCAACTCACTTTTAAAACCCTACATGTGTGAAATGTAGTATCACACCATGGCCAAAAGGAAAAATATTTATCCTCTGACCTGACTAACTTTTTAGTATTAAGTCATTGAGCTCATGAATAGGTATTAAATAAGAAACATGAAAAGTGCAGAGTTGAAGAAAACACAATTTCAGACCCAATGCTTCTTAGCTATGACAAGTTAGTTAAATGTTGTTAGGCCACTAGGGAACTAGTGCGAATAGTATTTAGAACAAGAAAGAAAATAATTTTAATGAAATGTTGTTTTACTATTTAACTTATATTCTGAGCAGATATTTCATTTGAAACAGCCCAATAATATTCCTTAGTATGTTCAGTGCACATAAATTGACATAATCATTTATTTAAATAGGCCAGCAAAAGGAGATGATTTAACAGTGTTTCATGTTACATCTACAAGTGACATCATAATTTCGTACAGTCATACACATTGTAAAACATTCAAAATCTACCAATGACCAAAAGCAAAAATTTTGGTAGAAATAAATAATTAAAAAGCAATAGGTATTATTATTTTTTAGAAATTTAGTGACTAGCAATTATTATTATTATATTTGTATGTAATTTGTACTGTATTATACAATTTTTTTTAATAGAATCAGATACTTTTATGCTTTTCAGCTATTGGAGGGCAAGGGCTAGACACATTCATATAGCTCTTCACCCCCCCGCCCAATGTATGAATGTAAAATAATGAGATTAATATTATGTTTGTCAATTATAGGTATTACCACTGAGCCGCAGTAATGCTTAAATTATATTTAACAGGTTTTCTATGCAATGTATAAATGTTAATTTAAAAAGTTTCGAAGGCCAAATGAAATTTTCTTATTCTTATTTTCTTAATATTAAAAGAAGAGCACTTATAGACATGATTCTACATTAGATATCATGTTTATTAATTATTCAAATTTCCTATACCAACTACATAATTTTATACTATTTATATTCAAGAAAACTTTTTTAACTATTAAATATATGAACCAATAAGGAAGAAAATAATAGTGCAATAACGCTAAGCAATTAAAGCAATAGTGGATGTTTCTTTAAAGTACTTGTGCATAATTTTGCCAAAAGCAACTTTAACCTAAAGAAAAAAAATTAAAAGCATTTAATTTTATTAATTACATTTGTTTAAGTGTAGTCAAATGACTTTATAAAATACACACAAATACCCAATTAAGTATAGCTCACAGTTCATTAAATTCTCAAATGTATGTATATCAAAAAATTAAGTGATTTAGTTATTTTACAACTATTAAATTCCACTCAATCACACAGTTCAATAAACAACAAAATCAGAGAGAAGTGCACTACTGATAGTGTGAAAGGACTGATTGTGCGAACTGAACCTTCCTATGGATTTTTTCAACTTACAACTATTTTTTTCAAATTACACACTTATTTTTAATAAACTTGCTAATAACCAAATTATGTAAATCTTCATAACTGAAACATAATAAAACTCAATCACACAAGGAGGATATTAATGAAAAATTAAATTGAACACCACAGTTGGTAAATTTAACAAAAAAAATATTGAAAATGAATTTAAGTTACAAGATAAAACATATAATAATAGAAACAAAATAACTGTTATTATAATATAAATAGACAGTCAATTTTTATTATTCTGAATAAATAAATATTATGACAAGTACATCACTAAGTGTATCGTGATAGATGGTAACTAATCACAAAAGTAAATAAATAATAAAACAAATATAAAATCTCTCAAGTAAAGTAAATATATAATTTCCAGTTAAGATACTTTTCATTAACTAAAATAACTGATTGTTTTATTAACAAGTGCAAAGAAAATCAAGGAAGACAAATTTCTTTTACTAAACAGATTTAATTAAATATGTACCTTGGTATTTAAAAAGTATGATTAGTTATGATTAGATGTAAATGTACAAACAGTAATAACTCAACCTTGAGGAGGTTATTTGACTAAGACTTTATCAAAATGTATGTTCTTAAAAAATCACCACAAAAAATACAATATATAAAAATATGTAGGATTGAGCTTTTACATGAGGAATAATTTAAAAATAGAATTCAATAATTTAATTGTAATTACAAAAAAGACAGTATTTAAAATTAAAAAAAAAACACACACACACACACTGGATCACTTTCATAAGATAATGTAATGTTTATGTTAACTTATTTTCTTCAAATTACAATAAATGACAAAAAAGATGGAGTTTGAATTTTTGAGATGTTACTGTGTATAAAAAATTATCATGTGAATAATATACATAAAGCAAAGAACTAATTAAATAAATGGTGTTAAATATAAAAAATCGATGAATACATATGTGTATGTGTGTATGTGTGTGTGTGTGTGTGTGTGTGTGTGTGTGTGTGTGTGTGGGTGCAGAATGAAACTCCATAAAGAAGCCTTAACATAATCATGAAGAAACGTGAATAAATTAAAATAAATATTGTTTATCAAAAGCAACATAAGAACAATACTATATCATTAATGGCTTATCATTTTATACTCATTCAATAAAAAATAAATTGGCCTTACATCTTAGCAGAAAGATTTCAAGAAGAGCTCTTGAAAATTGTCACACAAAAACAACTGAAAATGTTAATATATATTTAAACTTCAAATTTCATTACAAGTGTCATTTTAGACCACAATATGCTGAAACACCACACCATCTCAAAATTTTATATTACAGCATTTAAACTATTAATCAGTTAAAACAGAAAATAGAAACAAACAAATCTGTTACCCTTAAAGCTATCAAAGTAACAATAAAAGACAAAGGACAAGAAAAATATAATGTAAATAAATGCAAAATTACAATGTCTTTTTGTATAGATTACACCTATTTATAGAAGTATGGTTATGAAGATTCATCAGAGGTTTATTAAGTACTCCACTTTCAGTATTGCCTTAAGATAATAAAGAAGATGGAAGCACAGCTCTTATAAACCTCCTGAGACAAGAGTATAGTCATATCCCCTCTCACTATAAACTCTTCAATATTAGAACCCCTTCCAAATTGTTGAATGCTTCAACAAAACAAAAGAGACCGGTAAAAACTCTTCACAAAACATTATAAAGCTCTTTAAAAATAAAAACAACTCTATTTTATCAATTAATACTTAATTAAAAACGAAAAACTGAAACAATAATTTAACCCTTTCTCCAACTAAATGTAAGCTGTGCATCCCATGTCTTTGAGCAACAGTCATTATCCATTCCCATAAACGATTTCAATCTGCCATTATATCATCCTCAAAAATGCCCTTCAAAAATTAACATAAATTCTGGCGAAACAAAAATAATATGATTGTGGTTTCAAAATTTATGAGAAAATAATCCATATATTGTTTTTTGAAAACAGTAAATATTAGACAATGTAAAACTTACAAAACTAAATTTACAATGAGAACGTTGGAATCCCTGAAATATTAAGGCGCTTGGGCAGAGTCAAAAGAAGAACATTAACTTTTCACAACAGGAGGTTGTTCAAATGGCATCATAAAATTTGGAATGCTAGGACCATAATAAATTTTCGAATTCGATGCAACAGCATCCACTCGTTTCAATTCGAGATATTGAGGTGTGAGAAGAAGTCGGTTGGCCTCAGCCTGCTTTTGTACTTGATAAAATTCAGCATCAGTCCTGCTTTTCTGTTTCGCAAGATGAATTAAGTCTAAAAAATTATAACAATTTTTTATGAGAAAAATCAAAAAAATAAAAGTTATTTAAAGAGTTATTGGTACTATAAAAATAACAACAGATAAACCAATGCCTGAAATAAAAACTTTATATAGCAAAAATAATCAATTTACACTTCCATTCAAAAATGGATCCTCAGATAAAAAGAAAAAAAAATTGATCACGAGACACGATGAAGGACACACACCTTAATCTGCTTTTTTTAAAAAAATGGGTTTATTTACAAAATTTTGCTTTTTTTTTATATATATAAATATTTTTAGTCAACGTGTTAGTTGATTATCCTTCAGGAAATAAGCTATTTAGGTTGCACTCATGACATTTTCTAATAGAATCATTTTAAATCTAGTACATCAAACAAATAGTTCATTTCTCACCAAAAAAAAAATAGTTCATTTATTTACTTGAATAAGAGTACAGGAATCTCATACGGAATATACTCAGGTTTTTTAAAGATGTCTGAAAATATTTGTAAAGTGGTACATTCCAAAAATAAATCTTGAAAGAAATATTAAAAAAGTCTGTCACGCAGGGGCTGCGTAAACTAAGCAGATTTCCCATGTGAAGTTTTACGGTAATGAGAAATCTTTCAGTTAATTAAAATAAATTCCCAACTGAAACGGCTTCTGAATTGTAAGAATAATTTATATTTTAATAACTCAAATTTTCAAAGGAAATGATTTTAAATGAACTGCAGCAAAACATTTTGTTTATTTAACTTAAAGGAGTAAAAGGAAACAATGTGTCCCCACATCAGATTTATTATTGTGTCATTACTTTTAATTCAGTGAACATTGCACTATCCAATTTAACCACACCTATAAGAAATTGTTTGTATATCTGTAACTAAGATTTCCTTTGTTGTGTAATATAATTTACTGGTACTATAACATTGTCCTAAAGCCATTGAAATAACAAAACAAAAAAACTCAGCAAAGAGAGGACCCAGAATTGAAATTCAGAAAAATACCAACTTATTTTTTTATTTAAGAATTACAAGAATGCTTAATTGAAGTATTGCCTTTTCTAATACAAACAAAGACTTCAGCAACTTAATATTAATTTCATTCTAAGATAAATGGGAATTGTACTTTACTCTGAACATTATTGTGGTCTGAACTGTATAGAGGTAAACCTGAGCCAGGCTGTCAATGGAATGTAATAGTACACTATTGAAACAGATATACTGAGTCTCAGTAACTCTGTGGTTAGGTGGAGTTTGACCTCTCCTTTCAAAACAATGATTTTGTGTATAAACTTTGCATTTTATTCAAATTTGGATTGGAAATATCAAATTATTCTGTAACTACATACTTTATTTATTGATCTGAAACATTCAGGTGAAAATTAGTTTTAAAATTACAAATCATGTTGTTTTAATTAATCTTATAAAGACTTTGCAATTATTAGAATCAGAAAGGGTCTCCTTCAATATTCCAAACCATCAAATCTTAGAAAGGGAGAGAAAATCTTGCCTCAGATTTTTTAGGTACTATTTACTTTGAGATAAAATTGTGTTTTTTATGGTTGAAGAAATAAAAAATCTTCGGCTCTACAGCCTATGAACAGACAAGCCAATAACAATAGAGATGGGCGCAAGTGGTCAGTTTGACACATTTCCTATCATATTACGGTGGCATTTTGAATTAGCCCTTTATTCAAATAGATGTGCAATTGTCAAGAATCTTAAGTGGCCATCAGGGGAATGGATAGAAGTCCAATCCCTAAGCCCAATAATCACACAAATAAATGAAAAGTAGTACAAATTCCCTACTCTTAAATCAAGTACTTCCAAATCAACTGTATAGTGCATTTATCCACAACACTATTGACACAAATTATATTAGATAGGGATTAAAATAAAATAATATCATATAATTAAAGCAAACATTTCATATCAACTTTATAGCACTGACCTTCAATTTCAGACATTCTTTGCAATGATTCTTTCTCCATAATTTTCATATCAAACTGAATTCGAGCAACTTGAGCAACTTTCTCAGCTTCAATAATAGCTTTCTTCCGTTCAGTTTCAGCATCTTTCTCAACAACTTTTTGATGTTCCTTGGAAATTAAGAGCTTTGTCTTTTCATTTTCCCTGAAAAGTTCAAAATTATTGAAATGCATAAAACTCTTTAACAAGTAAAATAAAAAGATATTATATATATATAATATCTTTATATCTTCTTATGTCTCCTGGATGGTTTAGATTCACAAATTAGCCCGGCAGATGGAGCAGGAGTGGGGGTTGTAAGGGAGGCCTGAAATTAAAAATAGCGTTATTTCGATTCCTATTGGTTTTTTGGCCAATATACACAGAATAAAAGTTGTATATTTTGTTATTTAGAGTAGCTTTAGTTATATTCACATTTGCCATATAACAAAATATAAAATAAAATATAAAAGACTAAAACATTAAATTGGGAGCCAACAAGTTTATTGGTCACTAACGATTGAACCGAACTTAACAAAACTCTATATATAAATTAGCATTAATTCTTTCATGATTATAAGCTATATTAAATTTTTTAGGTTCGAACGGGAGTGGGGACTATAAGGGAGGCCTGAATAAAAAATTTGCGAATTTCATTTTCTATTTGTTTTTATGCAAAAGTACACATAACAAAAGTTGTTTTTTGTGTTATTAAAAGTAGATTTTGCTTTAAACATAATATTATTGAATTTAATATCCTAATCGCTTAAAATATCATGCAGGACGTCTGTCGGGTCCGCTAGTGCGTATATATATATATATATATATATATATATATATATATATATATATATATATATATATATACACATAAAAGGTGTTTCTAACTTCCTGCTCACCCTTTCAGAAACTTTGATAATTTCAAAATAAAAATTTGGTTAGTCTTAGATGTGTAGAATGAAGTTTCATTTGGTGCTGAAGTCGACTTTCTAACCTCTTCCAATTCTTCTCCAGCACACCTAACTCATAAATTTCCAATGGAAAGGGATATTTTTAACGAAGGATTCTAACGGAAAATCAAATTTTAAAATGATTCAATATCAGTGATTTTTTTATTCAATGTATCTTAAAAGCTTAAAAAGCCCAAGACAATAATAAACAAAACATTTTCAGATTAGTTTTTAATTATCCTCAGAAAGAAGCACTGGATCAAAAACTGCTAGATGTATAATGAGGGTTAAAATTAAGGTTATAAATTGTAAGTATTAATGGGAATGATTAGATTTGAACATCCTATCTGTCAATTTGGCTAAAACTTCAAATACCTGCCATGTGAGTCTCATTGGCTGGCTGGGGAATCTGAAGATACCCAAGTTCCCCCCACCTCAAGTTGATATGTGCTCATAGAACTTGAGTCAATAATTATGGTACATATACAACTGAACCAAATAAAGTGAAACTTGGTAAACAAATTAGCACTGACAGACGACAGTTGACAGATTATACGGCTATATTAATATTTTTATGGATGTACAATAATAGGATTTTAAGTGAAGGCATACAATTAAAAATCATGATATGGATCATTACTGGTTTTCAAGAAACATATACATAATAAAAGTTCTTTATATTACAACTAGCGCAGATACCCGGCTTCACCCGGGAATTCATTTGAGGCTGAATGGTGATGGCATTTTTTTGGCAAGGCTTTACTTTGCACAATATTTTGACATTTACCGATCCCAGTGTTTAGGGTTTATAATCGTCGTTGCTGTGGATTTGTTAATAATAAAATTATTTTTTTATGTAAAACTTCGCTGTCTTCCATATCGTCATATTTCCCATCTCCTGTGCATTATGCATTGATTTGAATTATTAAGGACACAATATTAACATAGATTTAAATTAATATTTCCAGGTGAGGTACCTGGTAGTTCATATTGGAAAGGAATGTTGAGCATATCAACATTTCTACGAAAATTACTTGCTTCACACATTGTTCCTGAAAAAATGTATAAAACAAAAGTTACTCTAAATAACAAAGTAAACTACTTTCGTTTGTATACGTTTGTCGAAAAACAAATAGACAATGAAATATCGCAAATTTTCATTTTCGGCCTCCCCTATAACCCCCACTCCAGTTTGAACCTAAAAATTTTAATATAGCTTATAATCATGGAATAATTAATGCTAATTGACATACAGAGTTTTGTTAAGTTCGGTTCAATCGTTAGTGCCCAATAAAATTGTAGGCTCCCACTAAAGTTTTAGTGTATATCTCGTATATACTTTTTCATAAGACAAAAGTGAATATCACAAAAGGCACTTCAAATAAAAAAATAAACTACTTTTGTCATGAGCATATTTGCATAAAAACCAATAGAAAACGAAATACTGGTATTTTTAAATTCAGGCCTCCCTTATAACCCCCACTCCTGCCCGTCCCTAGAAATTTCAGTATGGCTTATGATAATTAAGGCGTCAGTGCTAATTCACAAACCGAGTTTTATTTAGTTCGGTTAAGTCTTTTGTGCCAAATAATATTGTGTACTCCCGCTATAATTTTTAGCATATAACGCATTTTTACTTCGGTATACGACGGTATAGTTTCGGTATAGTTACTTTAAATAACAAAATAAACAACTTTTGTTATGGGCATATATGCCAAAAAGCGAATAGGAAACAAAATATCGCTATTTTTAATTTCAGGCCTCCCTTATAACCCCCACTCCTGTTCATCTCTGGGAATATTAATATAGCCTAAAGTCTAAGTTGGGTTAGTAGTAATATACATACCAAGTTTCATAAAATTCGGTTCATCCGTTTATGCGTGAAAAGGTAACAAACAAACAGACACCAAAGAAACAAAATGCAGTTATGTTGTCTATGACATGTGAAACGAAAAGTTATCGTGAAATTTCGAGAAAAAAATCAATGTACAGACAGAGGTTACAATTTTATATATATATATATATATATATATATATATATATATATAGATTAATAATACTTCTGGTTATATAAATAAAACTTTAGGGATTTCTAAAAATCTATTTAAATTCAAAGAGGATAAACTATTTTCTTATTTTCATCCTAAGAACAATGAAACAAAGATTGAAATACTAGTCTGTCTGACAGCCCAATTGTTATCCCTTCACTTAAAAATAGCAAAAAGGATTTTGATGAACTTTTATATTTTTGAGTCAACAATATGTAATAGCTAACAGATTAATTCTGACTCCCTCATACTTCTCTGGTATAACAATAGAAGGCATGAACAGAAACAAATCAAATTGTTCCTACCATTGCTAAGATGATACAATCACCTTTAGACTTTCATGGAAAACAATATTAATATGAACCTACAAGTGAGCATAAATTTGAAAATACTCCATGATTCACACATACAAGATAAAATGACTGAAAGAAGGAACATTTTCAGCTTGTGAAGAAAAGTAAGAGATTATTTAGAGCTCAAGTGAATGAAATCTATATTTCAACTAGAAACCTTTTTTTTTCCTACCCATTATTGACAGGAAAAACCATTCTAAACAAAAAACCCGTCAATATTCATTCAATCGTCACTTTTTATTTCATGAGTAAAATAAATGAATGACTGTATAGCTTTTGAGAATGTTACAGAACATGTGCATCATTTAATCAAACAGGTGATTATTTTAGCAAATAAAATAATCAAAACCTTATTTTTCTGTGGAAAATAATTATTTCACTGCATTGCAATTGGTAACAGGGCTAGTACTTTTAGCATATTTCCCTCAAGGGAAATCAGCTATTGAGGTTGTACTCATGTCGCGATTTTTGAAATTTTTCTTCAAATGTCCATTGATCCTACCCAGGAGATGACGAAAATGAGGTCCGTTCAAAACTGTATATATATATATATATATATATATATATATATATACACATATATATTTGTCTGTTACCGCTCTAGCGGTCGCAATTTTTGTCTTATCGTTACCAAACTTGATATATAATCGTTTTATGTAAAAAGAAAGATCAAGTTCGTTAACAGCTGAAATCAGACCAGGGGGAGGGAGGGTTTAGAGGGGGAGAATTTCTAAAATTCTAAATATCTCCGTTAATATGCGTCGGATCGAAAAATTGTATAGAACCAATCTTATTGCAAATGTAACATTCTATAAATGTTGTTATATACATTTATTCACTATCTTGATTATTAACTGAGATATTTGAATTTTTTAGTTTTTGGTCTTCAGTAAACCCCCATTACTACTCATCTCATATTAACAATATTCTATTATGTTATGACGCACTTTATTTGAAGCTTAAATGCCAAATATTGTTCTCATTGAACTTTTAAGTTTTGAAATAAATGAAAATACGTGGCGCACATGTGAAATCTGCTTAGTTAACGCAGCCCCTGCGTGACAGACTTTTTATACTGGCAGAACTAACCCAATCTACGTAAAAATATCTTTTTGATCTCCTATTTTTTTTTTTTCACGTTTAAAGAAATAAATACATTTCAACTCAATCTTGGCTTAGATAACAAAAAACTGGCAACTTTCAGTTCTCTTCTTTAATTGCCCTACCAGTTTCACATACTCATCAGGAGGATTTTTACATATGTATATCAACTAGTTAAGATGAGGCAGCAGAACAATTATGTAGTGAATTTGGTTGTTGATGTATGAAAAAATACTCCTGGTAAGGAATCAGATATGTGAATTATAAAAGTGAACTGAAAGTTTCTAGTTTTTTGGACATCTGCCCTAAACGCTAGGGAAAGATTTAATAAAGCTTTTTAGTGATTCAAACTAATTTCTAAAAATTCTATTCATATTTTTTTATTCACAAGAAAAATGGCTTTCAGTCAAAATATTAGAGGTTTGAGCTTTGAATATATAATTCTTTAAACACACTAAGATAATCAACTTCAAAAAAAAATAAAATATACTAATTATATCTTACATAAGTTCATAGTTTTTTCTAATGGTTTCTGGTATCTTTGGTTTTGTTACACGTACTGCTTGGATTTTTAATCCTGGAGCCATTTCATTCAGGTCTCTTTGGAGTGCATTTTTAAGGTTTTCATCTATTTGATCAAACAAGTCAATATACACCTAAAGAAATTAAATATACATGAAAGAAACTATAAACAAACACAAACAAGAATACAATTGGCTATGGTATAGCACAATGTTACTTCAAACTAAACTTATGCAGGTGAAAATAAGGAATATTAAAAATTCTCAAATATATAATATAGAAGTATCTACTAACATTGTATTACATTCATATAAATATGTTATCGGAAATATAACCAATATTAATATTTGTACGATATTCTTAAAAGTACCATTACTACTCATCTTGTCTAGTCTAGAAAATTTCTTGGAGGTTTTGTTTAATTGATTTTAATTTTTTATTGATTATATGTTATTAATTTACGTCCACTTTATACAACTGAGGCTAATTGGGATGGGTTATCTACAGGTTACCACCCATTTCTAGCCAGGATGGGACTAAGGATTTTATTTAATGAGTTCGTCATTAAATAAAAATTCCTATTGCCCAGGCGGGAATCGAACTCGCCACTCTAGGTTTACCAAGTGAGATTAAAACCAACGCTTTAACTCATATGACTAACCTGAGCCCCATTTTTATTGATTATGTTTATGAGTTATGGCATTTATTTTTTCATGAAGATTCATATTTGAAGTTAAGTTTTCAATATATTGGTAGAGATGAAAGTTATCAAAGAATGGCACAAGTCTGGTATAATTAAAAATATAGGGAACAACGTATAAAGCATAATGAAATTGCTTTATCTATATTCAAACATATTAATTAATAATAATGATGTAATTCAAATACTAGTGTATTCTAAATACCAGCCAACTACTTTTTATTCTTCACAAAAAAATAAAATATGCATTAATTCAACAAGCAGCATACTTGAAAATAAAAGAGTCCATATGGATTATAAATATTATACCTCATGCAAATTGTGTACACTGCAGAATTGGTTAAGTTCATGATGAACTTTATTAAAAATCAAAGTTTTGTCATAATCAGCTGTATAATTTTTAACAATGTCAAACACTGAAAAATAAAATAGTATAAATTAACAAATAAATGATACATCCAATATACTGAAAGGCATAATTGTAGAACCCAAATTAAATGAGTATAACTGACATAAAAGAATTATCATAAGATGAACATATAATCAAAACATAACTAAACAGCAACTCTTCTGACTGATTATACTGACCACTATCAGCAGAAAGGTGATTAACAACTTCTATTCTATCAAAATATATCATAACACCTCCACTCGTACCACAGGGAACATTTTTCACTTCATCTGTTTGAAGAGTGACCTTAAAAAGAATTACAATTGTTCAGAAAATTTTAAAATGATTTATCTATATCTCGTATTACTTTCTCATCTGCACTACATACCTGCACTGACCGGAATGACGTAATAAATGGAATCATCATATGAAACCCTGGATTGCTCGTTGTTGAAAGCAAGGCACCGCCCTAGAATAAATAAAATAAAAATTTTAATAAGTAATAGGGAGTGTAGAAATGAAATTTAGCTGAGTTATAGTGAAAAGTTTATTGAAAGTGCTTAGACTTCTTCTCATTACTTTGAGTAATTTACAAGAAGAAATAAATTCTTTCAGTTGGAATCGCAAGCATTTGCTATACCCCCATTTATGACTGTCTTCTGAAGTCAAACAAAAATGTTGCTGAAAATCTTCTCACAAGCCACTAACTTTTCATAAGTTGCCTAGTTCTAGGGTCACCAGGCAAATATCAATTACGTTGCAATATTTAAACCATCATTACCATTGATTAAAATTAGGAGATAGCCAATATAATTATAATGAGAAAAATGAGCTTAATGAAATTATCTTCTTGGATACCATAATCATTCTGTTATTTAAAAAAAAAAAAAGGAAACTTGATTTATTATAGCAACGTTTCACAATTATTCTATATATAGTAAATTCATAAAGACAGGTAGGTTTGATTTCCGTATGAGTAAATGGTATTTATTTAGTGATGGATTCACAAATTCCTAATTCCACCCTGGCTAGAAACAGGTAGTTATCTGTAAATATCATCCCAAAAAAGCCTCACTTGCAAAGTATGTGCATACCATTTAACATATAGTGATTTATTCCTTATAGTTTTAAAACAAAATTGAGGACTCTATCTTTTCAAACCATAAAATTGAAAGAAATTTGAAAAACCAATCTTCCTTATAATCCATAGTGTTATTCAACATGGTAAGGAAAAATTACACTGCTAAAACAAGACATAGATCCCCAATTTCTAGTTTAAATAGCAGTCGAGGAACCAGTTTTTAATATGTTAACTATAAGGCAATTTTATGAATTGTTCATCAGCATCACATAATCATATTCTCAGCTATTGTTGATATAATGAATGGAATTTGGAGATTTGTTAATGGTGTAGTAACAAGTAAACAACCTATTATTGATCAGAAATAAATTTAAGCAAATTTATTTACTCTGTAATACACAGCTACATGTCCTTCCTCCACTCGGTGAACTGAAAAATTAGCAAGCATGCCAAAAAAAACCACTGCAACACCAACAACAGCAGTTTGATCTACCATTTTCAGAGTAATAAGTGTAAAATGAGTGTTAAACTTCAAGGACTAGATGAATAATTAAACATAAATTAATCAATATTGGACAAATAATATTCTGAAGATAATTATTGCATCACTCAAAATCAGTATCGAAAAAATAAGACAAAATAAACTAGGGAATGCAATGGACCGGTCGTAACGGCAGATGTTTCAGCAAGTCTAACAAATGGAAGCACACTGGTGTATAAAACTGGGCAAAATACAATCAGGCCCACTCAAGACACAATACAAATATTAATCGGCAAAAGAAACTTCTAGACAACATTAAACTCGTTCACGAACACATCGTTAAAAAAAATCTTCAAAGAGGTTCACGCACCTATTCTGCACTCATTTGTTGTTGAAGGGACTATAACCATAAAAACATAAATATATATAAGTATTTTGAGGAATTGATAGGAAAGAATACTAAGCACTGAATAACAAAAAAATAGAAGTCTACAATCATTAAAAACAATATGCAAAATGAAAAAATAAAAACGGATAAACAAATTTTAAATAGCAAATTTATATTATTATTTAATAACGTCCACTTATTCTTACTATGGCTAATTGGGATCTTGTAAATTTATTTTTTTACAAGTGTAGTTCTTCCAAAGGGTCTCAGGTTGGCCGTGTGAGTTAAGGTGTTGGTCTTAATCTCATTTGGTAAACCTAGAGTGACCGGCTCGATTCCCGCAATGGGCAGTAGAAATTTATTTTATTTTTATTTATTAAATAAATTCCTTAGTCCCACCCTGGCTAGAAAAGGGTGGTTTCCTGTAGATAACCCGCTCCGATTAGCCAAAGTAGCATAAAGTGGAAATTAAACAAAAAGAAAAAATCTTCCAAAATGGAGATGCTGCGAAAACTAAGCAGATATCCATATGTCGCTCTGATGATATTGATGAAGATGATGTCGATGGGTACCGCAACAAAATATGCGTGTTCAAACATCACTTTATTTAAACGATTTATAAAAACATATATTCCATCTTTAACACACATGGAATGGGTGTTACGTTGATAAATGTAGAAAAATGGGATGTCCATATACCCTTGTTTTTTTTTCACTTCAGAGGCAACACTAGGGGATCTCACTTCAGCGAGGTAACAATCCTGGTTATCTTCGGCCAAAAATGTCCAAAATTGTATAAATCCTACCTAGGAAAAGTCCTAGACGGCGGCTTGCATTACCAGTTAACTTCCAGGGCATCACAGGCAAATTTAGTGAGGCTGGATGCACAATAAGTCACTGAGAAAGCCAGAGCGTAACGGATCTGCGTCATTAGAGGAAAGATGCATTCGACTGACGGCTTCTAGCTGAAGAAATAGTGGAATCCATGCGCTCAACGAATTCATATCCGGGGGAGGGGGGGTAACTTGATCGAGTTGTCAGTCCCGCAACAATTTTAGCACACCATCAATTCCCCAGATCTCCCTTATTACAAAAGCCTATGTAATCTAGTATGCAAATACGAGCTAGATATAAGATCTATAGTGATACAGTTATTCAAAATAAACTAATAGAAGTGGGCATTTACTGAAGACTGAATTCTAAAAATACAAATATCTCGATTAGTGTTCGAGATTTTGAAAAAAATTACAAAGAAACGCTGAATAGGAAATTGAATTTTAATAGGGTTGTTTATGTGTAATGTTTCGACCCGAACCATTATAACTGAGAAATTACTAATTTTCGGGCTTCCACACTTCTAATTCCCTCCTACCATGGCCCGATTCAGCCATTAGTAGATATAATCTTTACTTATTCATGAATCGGTTAAATATCGAGTATGGTATTGCTAAAAAAAAAGTCAAGCAGAGGCTGCGTAACCTAGGACAATTTCCCACGTGCAGGTATGACACACTACTCATCTAATCTCACCAATATTCTTTATTTCTAATTAAAAATGCAATGAGTAGAATTGGGGGTTTACTGAAGGCTGAAAACCTGGAAGTGCTCATGACACACGACACGAAAAAGTGTATAGAACTACCATTGAAGAGAATCAATAGCCCTCTCCCGCCAAATCTACTCATAATAACATAAAATAAGATATGTTAATTTTCGAAATCTCCTCTACCCCCCCCCCCTATATAAACACTAGCTAAGGTACCCGGCTTCGCTCGGGAAATCATAGCTGCGTTTCTCGAGAGTCTGAATAATGATTGTGATTTCTTTTGGCTTTACTATGCACACTATTTTTACACTTTCCATCATAAGTCTTTAGGTTACTAATTACCCTAGTAACTATACTGAACTTATAGATTTTTTTAGCCTCAAAGAATAACAAAAAAAAAAGCAAAGAAAAATGAGTTCCTGATCAATCCCTCTCCACTGTTCAAAATACTGTTTATAACACAAATCATAATCATGGGTAGAAATCATTCAAGTACCAGAGGCCATGAAATTCAAAATTATGAACAGCATTATTTATTATAAACTATGCAAGAATACAAATTTCTTTTCCCAAAAGTAGCTCCAAGCACAACTATTTTATGTATTTATTTATTATCATTAAAAATACTCTGTTTACATGGTGACGAAACTTTGTATTCCTAGTTGTACTTATTTATGCCCGTTATGTGTAACATAGGGATCAATGTTAAGATTTAGCAGACGTCAATGGGTCCACCTCCCCAGCACTTCAATCCCTTATAACATTGTTTTGTTTAAATAATTTATGGCATTTAACGAAATATTTCTGGGAGAGAACATAACACCACTAAAAGAGCAAATAATAAGTGTTCTATAAGTCATTATCACGAAAAGTTTAATAAGTACATACGTTCTACTGATTTAAACACGCCATTTATTGTTTAGCTGTAATTTAAAAAAAAGAAAACAATTATTTTCAATTATTAGGCATCAACTATCTCTTCCCGGCAAAAGCCGACCAAAGTCACCTGGATCAAAGGTGGTCTGCCAGGAACCAACTGTGTTATCTCCTCACAACTTCCGCTCAATTATTTTGTTTAATTTGTAGCGGCGAATCACGTACTCGTGAGTAATATAAACCTCCACGGAAAGCGGATTTTTTGTAAGTTGGACCTGAACAAGGCTTACTATCAGATCCCCATAGCTGAAGAAGACATCGAAAAGACAGCCGTCATCACCCCTTTTGGTCTGATAGAATTTCTTCGGATGTGCTTCGGATTACGTAACACGGCACAAACATTCCAGCGATTCCTAGACAATGTCTTAAGGGGACTCGACTTTGTCTTCCCTTTCGTGGACGATGTCTGCATCGGCTCCGAAGATGAGGAACAACACAAGGCACACCTCGAGGAAGTTTTTAAACGTCTACAGGACCATGGACTCACCATTAATCTAGCCAAGTGCGTATTCGCCGTGGAAGAGATTGAATTCCTAGGACATCGGGTGAATCAGCATGGTGTCACTGTCTTACCTGATAAAGTCGAAGCCATCACGAATTTTCCACGCCCATCGAACGTCAGTGAACTCCGACGATTCTTAGGTATGGTCAATTTTTACCGTCGATGCATTCCCCACGCAGCAGAACTTCAAGGCCCGTTGAATGCATACATGTGAAGAAGAAGGACAAAACTCCGATCACTTGGAACGAGGAGAGTATCAAGGCCTTCGAGGGTTATAGAGATGCTATTCGCAACGCGGCTGTACTTGCTCATCCTAAACCCAACGCAGAATTAGTACTGGCCTGTGATGCTTCCAGCGTTGCTATGGGAGCAGCTCTACAACAGCGAGACGCAGATACATGGAACCTCTGGGTTTCTTCTCACGCAGTTTTACCTCAGCGCAACGCAACTACTCCACCTACGACAGGGAGTTACTTGCAATTCATCGGGCCATAAAACATTTCCGCCCATACATCGAGGGTCGACATTTCACAATATGGACTGACCATAAACCTCTGCTTTATGCATTTCGACAGAAGCCAGAAACCTCCACCCCAATGCGAATTAGACTACTGAACTACATTAGTCAGTTCACCACAGAGATCCGCCACGTGGATGGTAACGAAAATGAGGTAGCTGATGCACTTTCCAGGGTGGAAGAAATACAAGGGCCGGACGAAATGGACGCAATTGCAGAAGCTCAGGTCAACGACACATCCATACCTGAGTTACTCAAGAATCCCAGTCTACAGCTCAAATGGATTAATCTCCCAAATAGCTCCAAACCAGTACTGTGCGAGATGTCTTCGTCGAAGGCGCGCCCGTACCTTCCCGAAAGCGTACGTCGTGCCATTTTCGAACGAATTCACGGACTAAGTCATCCCGGCATCCGCGGTTCGCGAAGACTTATCAAGCAAAGATTTTTTTGGCCCAACCAGAACGTCGACGTCGGAGAGTGGTCACGCTCCTGCCTTGCCTGCCAACGTTCTAAAGTGCAAAGGCATACAGTCTCACCTCCCGGGAAGTTCCCATTGGCATGTCGTTTTGAACAAGTCCACATAGACATCATTGGACCCCTTCCCTCTTCGGGAGGTATGAGGTATTGTTTAACCATGGTCGACAGATTTACCAGATGGCCGGAAGCACAGCCGATTGAGGATATTTCCGCGTCTACCTGCGCTGCAGCCCTGATTTCTACATGGATTCCGCGCTTTGGAGTTCCGGTCAGAATAACAACCGACCAAGGAAGACAATTCGAATCTGACCTCTTCTTCCAACTCTCTAAAACTCTTGGTTTCCAACGAATTAGAACCACATCATACCACCCCCAAGCCAACGGGTGTGTGGAACGCTGGCACCGCACCTTGAAGACCGCCTTGACCGCTCAGTTGGACGTAAATAACTGGACTCTCAGGCTACCATTGGTGCTGCTTGGACTTCGAGCCGCTATCCACGACGATAACGTCGCTAGCGCAGCTGAGATGACTTATGGACAACCACTTCGTCTGCCTGGCGAACTTCTGGAAAAGTCCAGGCAACCCGAGAGCAACGAGGATTTTATCCGCCAACTTAGGGAGTATATGGAGCAGCTACGCCCAGCAGCCTACAGACCATCATCTGCGAAGACCTTCGTGCATCGCGATCTGCAGACCTGCACACATGTCTTCCTCAGAGATGACACTGTCCATCGCCCTTTGACTCCACCTTACACCGGGCCACATGAAGTGCTCAGCCGAACCGACAAGACCTTCAGCATCCAACTGCCAGGAGGACCTCGAACGGTGACAATCGACAGACTGAAACCGGCGTACCTGCTGCAGGACGACAAAATATGTTCAGTTAGTGAAAATAGTTAACCGGATTGCGAGCGAAAAAGTTAGAAGTGCGAAAATATCTAGTGTCTCGCGCTAGCTGGAACTTTAATATATTGAGTTTACTGAGACAGTGTTGTGTCCGTCGAAAAAGTGTGAAGTGTAAGCACTCTGAATAGACTTGTTTTGTGTATATATTACATCCTCATGATGAAGAAGTTATGTTGTGATCGTCCTTAATATACAATTTGAAAAGCGCCCAGAACTATTTATTTCACCCCACTCAGTCCACTAAAAATTTATTACAACTTAAGTTATTCTAAACATTAAACCATAAGAATACTTAAATATGTCTAAAAACATAACATCATTGTTCATAGTATGCCCTTATAAAAAACACTTAAATCTATATATATATAAAATTGTAACCTCTGTCTGTACATTGATTTTTTTCGCGAAATTTCACGATAACTTTTCGTTTCACATGTCATAGACACCATAACTGCATTTTGTTTCTTTCGTGTCTGTTTGTTTGTTTGTTTGTTTGTTTGTTTATTTGTTTGTTTGTTTGTTACCTTTTCACGCATAAACGGCTGAACCGAATTTTATGAAACTTGGTATGTATATTACTACTAGCCCAACTTAGACTTTAGGCTATATTAATATTCTCTAAGACGAACAGGAGTGGGGGTTATAAGGGAGGCCTGAAATTAAAAATAGCGATATTTCGTTTCCTATTGCTTTTTCAGCAAATATGCACATAACAAAAGTTGTTTATTTTGTAATTTAAAGTAACTTTTAATATATACACTTTTGCCGTATACGGAAGTATAAATGAGTAATACGCTAAAAACTATAGCGGGAGTCTACAATTTTATTTGGCACAAAAGATTCAACCGAACTAAACCAAACCCGCTATGTGAATTAATACTAACAATTTCCTTATAATAAGCCATACTAACATTTCTAGGGACGGGCAGGAGTGGGGGTTATAAGGGAGGCCTGAAATTAAAAATAGCAATATTTCGTTTCCTATTGCTTTTTCAGCAAATATGTACATAACAAAAGTTGTTTCTTTTGTTATTTAGAGTAACTTTTGTTATATGCACTTTTGCCGTAAACGGGAGTATAAATGAGTTATACGCTAAAAACTATAGCGGGAGTCTACAATTTTATTTGGCACAAAAGACTCAACCGAACTTAACCAAACTCGCTATGTGAATTAATACTAACAATTTCCTTATAATAAGCCATACTAACATTTCTAGGGACGGGCAGGAGTGGGGGTTATAAGGGAGGCCTGAAATTAAAAACGCGATATTTCGTTTCCTATTGCTTTTTCAGCAAATATGCACATAACAAAAGTTGTTTATTTTGTTATTTAGAGTAACTTTTGTTATACGCACTTTTGCCGTATACGGAAGCATAAATGAGTTATACGCTATAAGCTATAGCGGGAGTCCACAATTTTATTTGGCACTAAAGACTCAACCGAATTAAACTAAACTCGGTTTGTGAATTAGTACTAACGCCTTCATTATAATAAGCTATACTAGCATTTCTAAGGACGGGCAGGAGTGGGGGTTATAAGGGAGGCCTGAAATTAATAATAATGATTTCCTATTGGGGTTTCGGCAAATATGCACATAACAAAAGTTGTTTATTTTGTTATTTAGAGAAATTTGCTCAACACTTCTTTTCAATATGAACTACCAGGTACTTCATCTGAAAACATTAATTCAAATGTTTGTCAATATTATCTCCTTAATAATTCAAATCTATGCATAATGCACAGGAGACGGGAAATATGACAATATGGAGGACAGTGAAGTCTTACATGAATTATTAATTTTATTATTAACAAATCCATAGCAACGACAGGTATAATAAACTCTAAACACTGAGACGGGGAAATGTCAAAATATTGTGCAAAGCAAAGCCTTGCCAAAAAAAAAAATACCATCAACCTCAAATGAAATCCCGGGCGAAGCCGGGTATCTGAGCTAGTGAGTACTAAAATTGTTGACTCCCGCTATAATGTATAGCGTGTATCTCGTTTATACTTCGTTAGACGACAAAAGTGTATATAATTAAGGTTACTAACAAAATAAACATCTTCTCTTACGTGCATGTTAGCTGAAAACCCAATAGGATACGAAATAACGCGATTTTTTATTTCAGGCTTCCCTTATAACCCCCGCTCCTGCTACAAAAGTTGGCACATCTTATAATCACGGGGGAGTTAATACTAATTTGCATACCGAATATTGTTTAGTTCGGTTTAGTCTTTTGTGCCTAATAAAATTGTTGACTCTCGCTTTAGTGTTTAGCATAAATCTCGTGCATACTTCGTTGTAGACAAAAGAGAATATTATAAAAGTTATAAATAACAAAATAAACAACTTTTCTTACGTTTTGCTGAAAACCCAATAGAAAACTAAATATCGCGGTTTTTCATTTCAGGCCTACTATAGCCCCCACAAATATTAATATAGCTTATAATCGTGGAAAAGCCTATGCTAACTCATACCGATTTCTGTTAAGTTCGGTTCAGTCAGTGAGCAAGAAAATTGTTGATTACCGCAACTGTTTTAGCGTATATCTCGTATATACTTCGTTATACAACGAAAGTTTATATAACAAACGTTACTTTTAATAACAAAATACACACTTTTTGTTATGTACAAGTTTGCCGAAAGCCCAAGAAGAAGCGAAATTCGCAATTTTTAATTTCAGCCTTCCCTCATAACCCCCACTCCTACTCATCCCTAGAAATGTTGGTACACCTTATAAAATGGGGAAGTTAATGCTATTTCACATAGTTTTTTTTTTATCTTATACGTACCTTGTGTTTTTTTTAGTTCAGTTCAGCATGCCAATAAAATTGTTGACTCCCGCTATAGTTTTTAGCTTATATCTCGTTTATACACGACAAAAGTTACTCTAAATAACAAAATAAACACGTTTTGTTATGTGCATGTTTGCCGAAAACAGAATAGGAAGCTATACATGAATATTTTTCACTTAAGTCTACGTTTATAACCCCCACTTTTGTTCCTTCCTAAAAATGTTAATATAGCTTATTATCAAAGAGGCACTAATATGAACCCCCATATGAAGTTTTATTGAGTTCCTTGAGTCTTTAATATCCTTTGAAATTGTTCACGCCCTACAGTTTTTAGCTTATATCTTTTTTATGATTCGGTATATGGCAAAAGTTACTTCAAATAACAAAATAAACAACTTTTGTTATGTGCATATTTGGCAGAAAACCAATTAGAAACGAAAAATAGCAATTTGATTCTTAAGTTCAGGCATCCCTTATAACCCCCACTCCTGCTCATCTCTGAGAATATTAGTATAGTCTAAGTTGTGTAAGTAGTAATATATCTATCAAGAGTCATAAAACTCCTTTAAGTAGTTTAGGCGAGACACCAAAGAAATAAATTTCAGATATTATCAATCAAAAAAGTATCATGAAATTTTGAAAAAAAAAATCAATGTACACACAGACGTTACAATTTTATATTTATATATAAAGGGTTATATATGTCTGTTAACGCTCTAGTGGTCGCAATTTTTGTTTGATCCTTACCAAACTCGATATTTAAACAATTTATGTAAAACTAAATATCAAGTGCGTTAATGGCTGAAATCCGCCCAAGAGGGGGGGGGGGAGGTATGGATCAAAAAAGTGTTGAGAACCAATCTTATTGAAAATATAATGTACTATAAATATTGCTATATACATTTATTCTCTATCTTTAATATTAACGGACATATTTCAGTTTTCAGCCTTCAGTAAATCCCCACTCCTACTCATGTCATATTAGCAAAAAGCGGTTATATCATGAACCACTTTATTGCAAGCTTAAATACCATATATTGTTCTCATTGAACCTTTTCGTTTTGGGGTAAATGCAAATGCATGACGCAGGGAAGCTGCTTGGTTAATGCAGACAGCCCCTTCGTGGGCTTTTTTTTAAAAATTTTTGATAGCTATTTACGAATATAAATATTAGAGTTGAATATAATCGTTAAATCTAGCACATGATATAGATCAAATTGACATGATTAACATGTTCTTCAAAAGTAGAAAATCTTACTTGATGACATCATCACACTACGTATTTGCATGTATGTCACAGAAGAGATGTTCAATAAAGACAATATTCGGTATTTAACCTTCGCATAAAGTAATTTGACATAAGTAGAAAGTGAGGGTTTAAAGAAGTCTGAAAACTAAAAAATTATAATATCTCGGATAATAGTGGAAAAATAAAGACATTTATAGGACATTATATTTGCAATAAGATTGATTCCATACAATTTTTCTATCCGGCATATAATAATGGAGATATTTGCAATTTACGACATTCACACTCATTTCAACCATTAATGAACTTGATCTTTGTTTTTATTTAAAATGATTAATAATCAAGTTTCATAACAATCAGACAAAAATTATGACTCCTATAGTGCTAACAGACAAATGTATATTATATGTGTATATAGTTTTTAACGGACCTCATTTTCGTCATCCCCTGGGTATGGACATTTGAAGACATTTTTTGAAAATCCTATCATGAGTACAACCTCAATAGCAGATTTCTATTAAGGGAAATCTGCTAAAAAAAGGAGGTGAGAATTTAGTTTCTAGGCGGTCGGTAAAAGCTCTGAAATCGCTCTTGGAATTCTTGCCCGCTATGGTTCCAACTACAGGACTATCAATTTCATACTACTGTTTAGGTAATGCATTTTAGTAGATTTTATTTAAGGGAAATCAGCTATTGAGGTTGTACTCATAACGCGATTTTCGGAAAATTTCCTCAAATGTCCATTGATCGCACCATGATGATGATTGTCACACAAGGGCTGCGTAAACTAAGCACATTTCCCACATGCTGGTATAACACACTTGTGATCTCATCTCATCACATATTCTCTATTTCTGAAAGAAATTCAACTCCAACTTACAACATTGAAACATAACCATAATAGGATGTTAACGACAAAACTACAGAGAATTAAGAACATTCCCAAAAATTGAAATCCAGTCCATTACCACTGAATTTCAACCTCTACGATACAATAATGTTTCTAAATTGTATATATTATTATGATTTTTAAGGAAATGGATTCGTTTTCTTCCCCAAGTGAATAGAAAGAAATAGAGAACAAAAATTAGCTCTTCAGTAAACGATATTTACTTTTAAAAAAAAAAAAAGTTAAAAAAAAGCCATAGGATAAAAAGATAACTCATAGAAAAAACATATTATTATAAAATATATTTAAGAAAAGAATTACATGTCAAAAATTATAATAAAACTTATAATTCAAAGTTTATGAAAAATAACAGTCTTTGATTTTGGTATATTCAAAACCATTCAGTGGCTGTCCATGAACTGTACATCAGACAAAACCAAAAGAGTATCTGGAAGTGGCCTAGGCTGAGGTGAGAGTACAGTTAGAGTCTGGTTATCTACATCCACATTTGTCCTGAAAAAGAAAAAAGTCTCGATAAGGAAACTAGAAAATACAAATGTATTAATGGAAAAAAACAAATCTGATGTGGGCACCACATGACTTCCTTGTACTCCTATTGAACTGAATAAACAAAATGCCTAATTGGACTTCATTAAATAAAAATTATTTCTTTTGGAAGGGACATAAGATATCTCATTGAAAAATGTTATTGAATACACTAATTTTTTTTCTCTCTAATAGGTGAGGAGGGATTTTAAATTTTGTAATTAACCCTTCTCCCTCTTTTAAATTGATTTCGATCAGAACAGGAAATGCTCAATTAGATCTAATAACAATCATTATTTATGAAATTTGAACATTCTAAGAGTAGGTGTTTTTGAGATTTGAGAGATATATACAGAAATTATGGATTCCTAGTTTTCTATTCCTCTAAGTAGTAAGAAAATAGTTATGTTATCAAGTGAAAAAATATCTTGAATTGCTGTTCTATAGTGTTTTAGCCACAAAGGCAAATGGTGATCTTGCTCAGAATTTTAGGTATTGTACACAATTTAAATCTTACGGAAGATAAATTGCCAAATAAAAATATACCAGTTTTTTCCCCAAACATGTGTGGTTGAGTACTGTTATAAATACCATTATTCATTATAATACACAAATAGAGGACTATTTAGCAAGGTCAGTAACACAAACTTTTATGAAAATCAAGCAGCTAAATTAAACCAACAGGATTAACAGCTAGTAATTATGAATTTGAAGGAAACAGTTTTTAGAGTAATTTGTGTAATGAAAGTTTAATAAATCACCTTTAAAAAATAATAGTGAATGTTAAAAGAATAAAAAATAAACCTACTTGGATAATGCATATTGTTTTATGAAAAAATAGAATTAATTCTTCCAAGGAAAAAGAAAATTGCATGATATGTTTTTTAAAAATATTCAATGTTCTAAAAAAATTATAAATCACTAATTTGGAAAACAATATTGTTGCGATAACTGCGTACATGAAAGGAACCACCCAATGGAAGGACCAGGATTGTTGACACCAAAGAATGTTTTCGGCGGCACCCGTCTGGATCTAGGCCATTCTGGGCCCTTGCCTTTGATGAACTGTTCAGAAATGAGTCTCACCGGACCCTCTCAAACTTGTAGATTGTTCATTTGAAATTGTAGCTCATAAATTTCTATGTCTACCTTCCTTCCTAGGTTGGACATTTTCTCTTTAACATTATTCAGTTTTACATCAAACTCACTGACTCTCTGCTCTATGGCTTCCACTCGTTTGCCCATGATCTCTGATATTTTGTGGAGCTTTTGGCTTGTTGATCTTGAAGCTTCTTGAAATTTGTCCTCTAGTCTCACAATTAACTCTAGAACCTTCCTGAAATTCTTGTCTGACTTCAGCTAAGATTTTCTCGCTGTTGCTTCTAGAAGCTTATTCTAGTCTCTCATAATTAGTTCTAGGAGCCTCCTAAAATCCTTGTCTCACTTCAGCTAATATTTTCTCGCTGTTGCTTTTAGAAGCTTCTTGAAATTTGTCTTCTAGTCTCTCACAATTAGCTCTAGAAGCTACCAAGAGTTTCTGGTTATTATCTGCTAATTTTTCCATCATAGCGGCCAAAATTGAATTTAAATCCAAATTACCGGTTGTGATAGGGGTACATACAGCAATATCTTCTTTATCCTCAAACTCTTTTATGTACTTACATCAATTCCTTGCCATTGTAATTCTTCTACTAACCGTCTTTGAAGGTCAGACTTATTTCCTACTGTTGGCAGATCTAATTTAACCAGCTCCTTCTTCAGATAGTCCACTTTTAGTTCTTCGATCTTCATTTTAGTTTACTTCAATTTTTCAATCCCACTTCTGACACCAGTTGTTACGTTTATTACAAAAATAATAAACGTTTTAGAGTTCTTTTGGATTGAAAAATTAAACACACAAGCTTTATCACTGCACAATTTATTTGACAATGCACTACACACTTAGTAAATTATTCTTAATTATTACTCACATTATGCACTGATAACCACTTCTTATTGCACAGTACAATAATTCACGATCACTCAAGTTCACAAAAACACGGCACTACACTGTTCTTTACATAAACACGCCATCGCACTGAATGCACTGTTATTCACTTGAAGAGAACTGAGAACAAACTAACTGTTGAGCGAGCTGGGCAGCTTTTATAGACGGGCGACGAGATCAAAGGTAAGGGCCCAGACTGGCCTAGAAACAGATGGGTTGCGCCGAATTCTTTGGTGCCAACGGTCCTGGTCCTTCCATCGGTCGGTTCCTTTCATCTACATCTTAAATAAGCGATTAATTCAAAGTACTTTTTCATGTACATAGTTTTCGCAACGCTTTTCTCCTATAATTTATTTATACTCAAAGCCACTTCTTTGTAACAGTTATCCCACAGATAAGGAAACCTTGTAGCTCCAATTGCCATTTATAAAAAAAAAAAAAAAAATCATACTTACACACAGATGTACCCCGCAATATTCGTAGTAATAACTTCTTCTTCAGTTGTTGATGCAAAGCTCACAGCAAGTAAATGATGAAGTAAATTAGGTCCTTCAAAAAGAAAAAAAACTTACTGGCTGCAGATAATTGCAATTTGTGTGTTTTATTTATACAAGTATTAAGACATATATATTAAATAAATATATTCCACTATTCAAAATCAACATAAATAAATAATCTCTAGCATTGCACTCAGGCCATAAGCTATCACAAACAACTTGCGCTAAGGGAATATCTGTCTTTCTTTAGGACACCTAGACCTCAAGTAGGAATTAACTTTGAAATTTAATTTTAAGATCAGTTTGGATACAGGCACCAAATATTACTTACCTTCCTATAATATCTTGCCAATTAAATTTCCTACCTTGAGTATACGTAAATACTATACTTAAATCAGAATTTGCTATTTCTTCATTCAATTAGTGCCTAATATCTTTAAGATGCCACACTAATCTATGTTAACTATAGCAGGGGTCTAGTCTATAATTTATGGGGCACGAACAACTCAACGAAACTCAGTATCTTATACTGAATTATTTAGCACCAATTCATACTAGATAATAAGCTATATTATCATTTTTGGGTACAAACAGGAGAAGAGGGTGGGGGAGGGGTTGTGGGAGGCCTAAAACAAATAGGTGTAATACTTTGTTTATTATTTGTTTTTTGCCAAAAATCCACATAACAAAAATTTCTTACATTATTATTTAAAATATATTTCTTATGTACATTTTTGTCACATAACAATGTATAAAGCAAATTTGAATTGAAGTATAGTTATAGTCAAGAATTCATTCCAAAATTTTAATACATTAAAATTGTACCATAAATAAATTATCACGGCAAACATGATCTTTTTAATTCCATGTTAATTTTTTAACGTAAAAGGTTGTTGATGAGCAAAGCATATTGCTCGCACCCCCTCCCCTCTAAAAATTAGTTATTCAGAAATATCAGTTTTCCCTTAAATGTATTTAATTTACTTTATTTAAAATATTAAAAAAATCATGAAAATTGTTTGAGAATGCATTTAGAGTATTGTCAATATAATATAAACAGATTTGGTAACATAGGTTATACCGCCCCTGGTGACAGACACTTTGGATGTTTAATAAAACAGATGTTCCTTGAAAAAAGAGATTAATTAGTGTTTAATTAAATTTATTGTTTATATTTTGATGGGAAACCATATTTATTTCAACACTTCGTTACAGGTAACAGTTATCTAAGTATAAAATCTTCAATATTCAATAAATCTCCAATTTTCAGTTCAAGAGTAGAATAAGTGGTTCAACAGTTTAGACATTAATAGAGGGCTAATTCTTATAATTGACCTAATTTTTATTTCAAACCATCGACAGTGGTCATCACTGATACCAGCAAATAAAATTTTAAATACACATGTTTTTTGCAGCAAATGAACATACTCCGTGAATTTCCTACTACTTTTCAATACTCGAAAATTTAAAAGGATATTCGTTAATAGCAAAGAATGCCTAATATTTTAAATTATAGGACTGCTCAAGGAGAGGTAGGTCTAAAAGAAAATTGTAAAAAATTACCGTTTCTATGCATCACAGCAATGAGTATTACAGAACATACATTTTATATTGGGTACTTGAATTAGTTCATAGCGTATTTTCATAAATGGTGCTACTAGTGGGGTTTTTCAATTGATCTCTGCGGAATCCTACTGTCACTGGGCTGTGTTTTTAGTGTAAGTCACTTGGTTGAAGAGTAAATAACTGATCGTTTTACTTCATCAAACATGTATAACTTTGTACCAGATAAAGTGTTCCTGTGGGATGTTCTTCATTACTTAAACATGAAGAAAAGTGCTGCTAAAAGCTATCGAATATAAGTGTATGCTTATGGATAGCTTGCTCTAGCACTTAATGTTTGAGTTAGATTATTATTATTTATTAACGTCCACTTTTTGCTACTATGGCTAATTGGGTAAGTTAGTTTAAAAAAAAAGTATTAAAGAACAATTTTGGAGCATTAAATGGTAAAGACTGATTGATTATATAACATTTTTTTATACAACTTCAAATAACAAAAATATTTCAATTTTCATATATTTCCCCCCTCTACATCCCCAATCTGATTATAACCATAAACAAATTTTATCTTCACTTTAATATGAATCGGTTAAATATTAAACATGGTATCATTCAAGGAAAATCGAGTTTCGGAGATATTTTATATTTTGACTTCTGGTTTCAGGGTGACATTCAAACTTTCTCTATAATTAAAAAAAAAGAGCTAAATAACGATATAATCCATGATTAAATTAAAGTAAAGGACTAATGTTGAACCAATCTCAGTTGGACCAACCTACATAGAATAGTTGGATTGATTCCCGCCAAGGCAATAGGAATTTATTTAGTGAAAAACTCATTAAAGATATCCCTCCCCTCCCGCCTAGAAAAGGGTATTAATCTGTAGATAATCCATCCCAATTAACCATAGTAGCACAAAGTGCACTTTAATAAACAACACTAAACGTTTTATTTTTGAAGTTCAGCATTTTTGTTTAATTAACTTATATTTCCACATTATAAAATCGCCCTGAACATACAGTGAAGCATGTACTTTCAAAATGACAGTCTAATAAAATACTTACCAGGCTGAACAGCAACTAATTTTGTCATGTTGTCTTCAGCTTTCATACCAAGAGGCATGCAAGAGTCAGGAAGTGGTGGAGCTCCTATTTTGTAAACTTTGAGATCAGACCATTTAACATCAAAACTGTGAGGATGTAATGGGGTTTTTCCACCATAAAAGTATTCTCGAACTCTAGAGTCACGAGTGTCACTTCGAAATTTTTTGGTCCTTTCAACAACCTAAAATAATATAAAACGAAATGTATTTTAATAGTATGTATTGTATTATACTGCATTAAATATAACTGATACAAAGGTATGTATGTTCAGAAATCTTAAATAACAGCACATATATTAATACGCTTGTGCAGGACTGTGGCATTTCTTTAGCATTGTCAATAGGTCAATTTCAAGTTAGCATTTATAGAAAACTAGCTCAGATACCCGGCTTCGCCCGGGAATTGATTTGAGGCTGAATGGTGATGGTATTTTTTTGGCAAGGGTTTATTTTGCACACTATTTTGACATTTACCCGTCCCAGTGTTTATACCCGTTGTTGCCGTTTGTTAATAATAAAATTAATTTTTTATGTAAGACTTCACTGTCCTCCAAATTGTCATATTTCCCGTCTCCTGTGCATTATGCATAAATCAGTTATCAGTTACAAAATATTAACGTAGATTTGAATTAATTTTTCCAGGTGAGGTACCTGATAGTTCAAATTGGAATGAATTGTTGATCATATCAATATTTCTACGCAAATTACTTGCTCCACACATTGTTCCTAGAGAAATGTATAAAACAAAAGTTAATCTAAATACCAAAGTAAACAACTTTTGTTATGTGCATGTTTGTCGAAAAACAAATATACAATGAAATATCGCGACTCTTTATTTCAGGCCTCCCTTATAACCGCCACTCCTGTGCTAACCTAAAAATTTTAATATAGCTTATAATCATGGAAAAATTAATGCTAATTGGCATACCAAGTTTTGTTAAGTTCGGTTCAATCGTTAGCGCTCAATAAATTAGTTGACTCCTGCTTTAGTTTATAGTCTATATCTCGTTTATACTTTGTTAAAAGACAAAAATGAATATCACAAAAGTTACTCTAAATAACAAAATAAACAACTTTTGTTATGTTCATATTTGCCGAAAAACGAATAGAAAACGAAATACCGCTATTTTCAATTCAGGCCTCCCTTACAACCCCCACTCCTGCCCGTCCCTAGAAATGTTGGTAAGGCTTATTATAATGAAAGCGTTAGTGCTAATACACATACCGAGTTTTATTTATTTCGGTTGGGTCTTTTGTCCCAAATAAAATTAATCACTTCCGCTATAGGTTTTAGCGAATATCTCGTTTATAATTCAGTATACAAAAAAAGTGTATATAACAAAAGTTACTCTAAATAACAAAATAAACAACTTTTGTTATGTGCATATTTGCCGAAAAACCAATAGGAAACGAAATATCGCTATTTTTAATTTCAGGCCTCCCTTATAACCCCCACTCCTGTTCGTCTTAGAGAAAATTGATATAGCCTAAAGTCCAAGTGGGGTTAGTAGTAATATACATACCAAGTTTCATAAAATTCGGTTCAGCCATTTATGCGAGAAAAGGTAACAAACAGACACCGAAGAAACAAAATGCAGATATGGTGTCTATGGCATGTGAAATTTCAATTTGGTGAGTTATCGTGAAACTTCAAGAAAAAAATCAATATACAGACAGTGGTTACAATTTTATATATATAGATTAAATTATAAATGTTTACTCAGTTAGATCCAGACATCTTTGTACAAAATAAATGTAGAAGGCTTACAAGAACTTAAAAATTAAATAAAAATATGTTGGTCAAATAACTGACAAGCATCCCATACAATATAAATAAATACTGCAATAGAGGGGAGATGGGTAAATGTACTTTTAAAGAACAATATAAAGAAACAAAGAGTCGCAAAAAGCCTATATTAAAAAAAAAAAAAAAAAAAAAAAAAATCCGCTATAGGTTTTAGCGAATATCTCGTTTATAATTCAGTATACAAAAAAAGTGTATATAACAAAAGTTACTCTAAATAACAAAATAAACAACTTTTGTTATGTTCATATTTGCCGAAAAACCAATAGGAAACGAAATATCGCTATTTTTAATTTCAGGCTTCCCTTATAACCCCCACTCCTGTTCGTCTCAAAGGATATAATCCCCCTTAAAATAGTATCACTGATACAGCAAAAGGGGCCTCTCGGCTCAACCTTGGTGTCTACGAAACACCAGCCTTTTGTTTTCTTTTTCTTTTGTTCGTTTTATGAGATCTTTTTTTGCTGTGACTCAGAAAAAAATCTCAAAGGATATTAATATAGCCTAAAGTCTAAGTTGGGTTAGTAGTAATATACATACCAATTTTCATAAAATTCGGTTCAGCCGTTTATGCGTGAAAAGGTAACAATCAAACAGACACGAAAGAAACAAAATGCAGTTATGGTGTCTATGACATGTGAAACGAAAAGTTATCGTGAAATTTCGCGAAAAAAATCAATGTACAGACAGAGGTTACAATTTTATAGATAATCTTGGTGTCAGTACTAGAACAGGATTTTCTTTTTTTGCAAGCAAGCTGTTGATGGCTTTGGAAATCATTGGGAAACATTAAAGCAAAGTTTGAATTAGCATTGAAAAGTTCAGTATTATTATTTTCTTTCAACAACATTTAAACTTGAGGTTCAACAACAACCTTCCGATTGTAAAGCTTTACAATGGAAATGAGCAATTCTTTATCCACTATCTTATGTGGACTGCTTAGGTAAGACAAAAGTCCATTAGGCAGGTGCTGAATAAACTTTATTTAATAATTTCCCTCGTGTTGGAATGACACACTGTTGATGTTCATGTCACTATTTATTTTGCCCGAAGAAAAAAGTCTATGTAGACAGGAATAGAAATTTGTGCTGGACACGAGATGTTTAGTAACTCAGTTATTCAAAGTGAAAATCAGAGAAGCACAAGTGGAGGTGTACACAGGGCTGAAAACAAAAAATTTAAAATAGCTCACTTAATATTCGAGTTGAAGAAATTTAAATTTGATACAAGATTGATTATATGCTGTTTTCCGATCTGACTGAATAACGGAGTTCTTTTCAATTTTTTAGTCTATTCCTTCCCTCTCTTCCTGGCCAACCATTAACAAGTATAACCTTATATGATAAGACATCTTATGTTAGCTTATAGTTAATGTGAGATGAGTAGAAATAGGAGTTTATTGAAGGCTAAAAACAAAATAATATTGGAGAAACAAAAAAAAAATCATAGAAAATTTATAGGGAATTAAATTACCAACAAGATTGGTCCTATAACATATTTTGATCTGACATAATAACAGAAATATTATATTATTATAAAAATTGTGACTGCTAGAGTGTTAACATATAAATATTTTAACAAAAAATTGAAATGTTGGTAAACAGTCAAAGTACTATTATTTTTACATGTATGAGACTCTTTAATATTATGATTTTATGTGTATTCAGGTTTTATCAACCTGTTTTGATTCAATTATATGATTGAATCTAAAGTAGATGTACATTTCAATCCAGGTTGAAACCTGTTAATAATCTATTTTTAATAGACTAAACACCCGATTAGCTTTACCAAATAAAAATAAGAGCAAATAAAAGACAAACAATATTTTAAGACCAACAATATAATTAATAGGGCAAGCAAGAGTCTGACTTCAAGATCCATCCGGAAAAGTTATATGCAGGTTACCTGTTTCGCGCCTTTATTCTCTGTATTTTGCATCTTGATTATATATTTTCTTTTTTTAACATACAAAATATAAACATAAATAATGTCAAATCTTTTTATTTTTCATTCCATACCTTCACCAATAATATTGTAAAAGGGCTACTCCAATTCAACAGTAGACAGCTAGCCAGGAAATTCAAATTAAAACAACACTCTCTACTTATGAAAACCTCTATGCCCTCTGGTTTATATATATATATATATATATATATATATATATATATATATATATATATATATATATATATATATATTTAACGAACCATAATAATGTCATCTCCTAGGTAGGATTGATGAACATTTGAAATGTTTCAAAAATTGCATCATAAGTACAATAGCTGATTTCTCTTAAGGGAAATCTGGTAAAACTGAAACAATAATTATGAGAGTCAACCACTGAATAGGAAAAACGTTGCCAAAATTCAAAAGACTGCCAAAACATAAAATAATTTTGGCTATTGGTCACCACAGATTATCAATTTGGAAAAAGAAAAAGGTAAATATTTTTTAGATAAATAAAGAGATTGGTCCTCATGAGTTTATTTAAGAATGAAGATTCGATGCAATTGATTTTCTTTTGTTTTTCTTATCCTATTATTAAAGAATAAATGAAAACTTCAAGCAAACAGAAATAATTGCTCGCCATGAGTACTTGATGATCGGCCAGTAATGATAATAATAATGCAAACATATATTCATACAATTTTAAAGATATATGCTTTTAATATACTCACCCCACCACTCTTTGGCAGGAGAACAACTTTAACAAAACTAGGCATATCTCTAACAAGTTCATTATACAGCTTCTCCTGGTCTAAAACAAGTATTATATCCACTTCAAATGCTTGAGCTGCATGAGTAATATGTCTATATCCTTCACCTTTTACCCAACCACAGGTATTTATAATAATTCCTGAAACATTAGCTGAAGAAAACAAATTTCTATAAAAAACAAAAAAACACAAAATTCAGTACAGTTAGATAAACTATTGAGTCTACCACCAATAAATAATAAATGAGTAAAGCTGTCTCTTTTAGCTGTCGGTATTTCAACGATTGGTTTCCCATCTTCTAATTTTGTAATAGTTTAACTCTCTTATTTTAAAATCATGAAAAAAAAAGAAAGAAGCTGGAATTTCCATTATGCGACATTTATTAGTATTTACCAAGTTTTATTTTGGAAAACAAACTAAACTAGAGTTTACTAGTTGCAGGTACATGATTTGCTTTGTCTAATTATTGCAGAATATACTGACATGGCAATGGGGAACCTATAAGTGTTAGGCAATAATACCATCACAACACAGGGGCAATAAAATACAAAGTCTCTTTAAACAAACACAAGTAATTTATATAAAAAACGGCACTAAATTTACTGTGGATCATTACTCTGCCCTTTAGAAACATTCCATAACTATAAATGTATTTTATTTCAACTTTATATGCATTATCTCTGTATTAAATCTTCTTTCACTTTATTGAGTTTTGAAATTAAGATGAATTTGTTTTCTTGGCCTACATTTTGCAAAAATGTACTCATAAATAATAGAGTCATGACTTTGCCAACTACTTCATTGGGTAACAACAAATGAGTTTTTAGCAAAACACTGCCCTTTACATAGCATGCAGTACAATATTCATGTTAAGGTACAAAGAGTATGGTTCTTATCCAAGACTTCCACACTAAATATTATTTAATTGTGACATTGGCTCAGAGGGCACGAGGAAATCTTTTGGGAATTGAGCCATGAGAACAAACGCAAGAGCTGGATTCCCTTTAGATGCTAAATCAACACTCACACACACATATTTATATATTTTGAATACATACACTTCCTATTTGTCTGAAGTCTTTCATGAACGATTTCTGCCATTTTATTAACAAGTAAGTTAAAAGTTTGTGTGTTTTTATCCATACTCGTATGGCCATAATGGTAAACTAGTGGTGCATTGTGAGGAAAACCTTCTTCAACATCTGCTGGTCGTTCCACAAGAATAGCACCTAAAATATTAATATTTAAAAACTTTTATTAATTAAATTGTTTAACAACAACTTCCTTTACAAGGGTTATAAATAAAGTCAAAATTGCTTAGAATAAAGAGAAATTTAATATAATAACTTGAATTTCTACCCATGTCTAATCAGCAGCAATGGGATAAAATGTATTAGTATCAAAAATTACAATGATTGGGGTGATTACCTCAAAGCTGAGGTTGTGAATGGATAAGGAAACAGCATAGGTAGTTTAGGGAATCCAAGGAAATCCATGAAGGACACAGCAACAATCAAGAGTATGTAAGATTTGTATGCAGTTTAGTCTCCCCCCCCCTATGCCGCCATCTTGTTTCATTATAATCCCCGCCCTCGCTTAAAACCACCGATGGTGTATTTTGGAAATTTTAAAGTGTTAAAAAATATAAAGTTAGAACAACAAAACCCCCACCCTTGGTTTTAACCACCGATGGCGTATTTTGGAAATTTTAAAGTGTTAAAAAGATGAAGTTAGAAAAATAAAATGGCCGCCATCGTCATCGTGCATTACCAAGGGGGGGGGGGACTAAAATACACTTTCACCGATTTTTCTATCAAAATATGAAAAGACATGGCCATGAAGTAACATATGTAGTGACTGATAATGCAAGATACAAATGCACATCAATTCATGATGCTTATTCACCCCTTGTAAATGAATGAGGATTAGGACAGATGATTTAGAAAATAGCCATATTGAAAAGAAAGCAAAAAAATAAAAAAAAAGGTGGTTAAAAAAGTTTCAGGCATGCTGTATACAAGTAACTTTAGTTGTTCAATTATTTATATAAGTAACTACAATTCAATAGAATAAAATTTGTTTACCGATAGACCCAGGGACAGATATAGACCCTTGTCCAATATCAAGATCTACAAATACAGGAGCTCTTCCCATGCGCACAGCATAGTTTAGTAAAATTCTACAAACTGTAGATTTTCCGACATCTGTTGGCCCCACAACCATGGTTATAGGTCCTCGCTTCACTTCACTTTCACTTTCAGCTTTTAATCGAAGTTGTTCTAAGCATGCATGGCAATTCAAATAAAACATCTATGGGATAAGAAATCAACATGTCATGAAAATCAAATAAATTTGTTTGTAGTATAAACAAAAACATCTCAAAAATGGTTTTATTAATTAACTGTTGTTATAAATGTTAAATAAGTGGGTGAGTTAAAGAGATATCAAACAAAATAAATCACAAGTATTAATAAATGTTCAGCAATTTTTAACTTCTGTGCCTCTCAGTTTGTTTACACTCTTTCCACACTTAAATATCTGAATGGCACATGTCATGTGTATTACTGAAACCCAACTTGTAGAATAATATTAAGTAATATTCTTAGAGGTGCCCAGAAGTGGAAGTTGTAAAAGAGCCATGAAACAAAAATTTGTAACATTTTGTGATTTTGTTGCATAACTATGTATGCGAAAAATATGCATATAAAACTATAGCCCAAGATAAGAATTTTTGTGAATTACCTCAACCAATAAATAAATTTCGCACTCTAATAATATTTATAGGAACGAAAAGCAGTGGAGTTGCCAGGGAGACTTGAAATGAAAAACCCCATTATTTTCATTTATATTCATTTTATGGCCAAGTAAGACAAACAAAATTTGACTAGATCACAATGAATAAAAAGATAAAAACATAAAACTAAAGCTTAAATCAACAATTTCATGGTGCGAAATGGCTGAACATAGCGAACATCATTATGTGCATTAACAATAACTGCTCATGAATTAAGGGCTATATTATTATAATCACAGACAAACAAAAATGGAGGCTCAAAATGGAAAATAAAGATTCTCAATCATGTAAACAATGTATTAAATTCAGGAGACAAATATGTATTCAGTACATCCTCACGTCCATTCCTTGTAAAGAGGAAGACCATTTTTGGGTCCTGAACAAATGGGTAATAAACATTCCATAGTATTTATATATCACAAGTAACTCTTATTATAAAAAATGTCATAGCATGCATATATATGTGTGTGTGTGTGTGTGTGTGTGTATGTATGTATGTAAATCACACATTTTAATAATAAAGAAGTAACCACTGTTGTTTATTAAAATTGCCTCAAACGTGTAGTATGTCAAATTTTAGCTTTTGTCAGGGATTTCCAAATATAAATAACGACAATAATTATAAATAAATAGGTTTTGAAGGAGAGTACTCAACTGAAACCTAACACACCCTCGGTGTCATTTGCTGTCAGGCTGTATTCCTCCTTTTAGAAAAGGGGGAAAATAGTTTTAAATTATCATATCATGAAAAAGTTCTGTTTACAGTAAAAAAATGTAAAAGAAATAAAGAATTAACTTTTAATATTGGTAGACTACTATATTCCTTACATCATCACTGTTTGTGAAAATAAAAAGGAAACAGTGATAATTCACTCACATTGACAAGAATTTCGTAAAATTACTCAGGACTTTTTCATTATTCAGTTTAAATGGGTATGAGCCCCAGATGACTGTGGAATGACAAAAACGGTTCTAGCCAAACATAAAATGGAGTGCAAAAGACAATATTAATTGATATAAATAATCACAATGACTAGAAGTAGTCATTCCAGGAAAGAACTGAAATGTATACTCAATGATTGACCCCTTAAATGAAAGCAACAATAAACTTATATCTAATTGCTAATGAATCTTCACATCCAACATCGGTGCTTTGTAGGAGGCTGAATGTTACCAATGATTATCATGTTGTTTTACATTGCTTAATATATTCTGTGCTTGATATTTTTTCATGTAAACTAGCTAAGGCTTCGCTCGGGAAATGATTTGAGGATAAATGATGATAGTTTTATACATTAGATTATATTCATAATAGTAGAGCTCAGTGGAAATCACTTCTAGTAATGCCAGCATTTCACAGGAAATAAGTTAACTCAATTAACTGTTATAGCCTCCTGTCACCTTCCCCTCCAGCATGAGGGCTATCACCATTGTTTTCCTTAAATTATTGATTCAAAGTATTATTTTAATAATTTATCTACCTGATGGAATTAAATAATAGTATTACTGTAAAAATAATTTCATTTATATTCAAAAAAGGAAGTGAGGGGAAGAGATCGTAGCCCTTCCTGCAAAATAAGTAATACTTTAAATCATATCAAATTTAAATTGATATTGCCTTTTTTTTCATAATAACATTACCATTAAGGTCTAATTATTATGATGGTACACATTTGTTTCAATAACATCAAGATATCGGAAATAAGATAATATATTAGCAGAACCAAAGAGTTTGATCCCTATAACTTCCGCTATCGCTCCTTGTGCCAATTCAGCATGACTTTGTTTAAATAATACATTATACAAATTAAATAACGGAAATGCTCTTATAGTTCACATTTCTATTGGAAATAAATAATAAAGTTATTTTCAAGGAAAAATAAATAAATTAGAAGGGGGCGATGAAGATGTATAACCCCACTAATCCGAATAATATTTAGAGTTATCATATGTGACTAAAATATAAAATCATTTGTCATAATATGGATTCATTAAAAACACTTAAATAAACACTAATAAAAGTAATGACTCCTGCTATAGTTTTAGCGTATATCCCGTGTTTACATCATTTTACCAAAAAAGTGAATGCAACAAAAGTTACTCTAAATAATAAAATAAACAACTTTTGTTAAGTGTATGTTTGCCGAGAATCTAATAGGAAACAGAATATCACAATTTTTCATTTTAGGCCTCCCTAATAACCCCCACTCCCGTTTGGACCTAAAAATTTTAATATAGCTTATTATCATTAAAGAATTAATGATAATTCACATACCGAATTTCGTTCAATCGTTAGTGCCCAACAAAATTGTTGGCTCCCCTTTAGTTTTTAATGTATATCTTGTTTATACTTTGTTATATGGCAAAAGTGAATATAACAAATGTTACTTTAAATAACAAAATAAACAACTTTTGTCATGTTTATATTTGTAGAAAAACTGGTAGAAAACGAAATACCGCTATTTTTAATTTCAGGCCTCCCCTACAACCCCCACTCCTGCCCGTCCCTAGAAATGTTGGTACAGCTTATGATAATTAAGGTGTCAATACTAATACACATACCAAGTTTTATTTAGTTCGGTTGAGTCTTTTGTGTCAAATAATATTGTTGACTCCCGCAATAGTTTTTAGCGTATAACGCATTTAAAGTTCGGGATACGACGAAAGTGTATATAACAAAAGTTACTCTAAATAACAAAATAAACAACTTTTGTTATGTGCATATTTGCCGAAAAACCAATAGGAAACGAAATATCGCTATTTTTAATTTCAGGCCTCCCTTATAACCCCCACTCCTGTTCGTCTTAGAGAAAATTGATATAGCCTAAAGTCCAAGTGTGGTTAGTAGTAATATACATACCAAGTTTCATAAAATTCGGTTCAGCCATTTATGCGAGAAAAGGTAACAAACAGACACCGTAGAAACAAAATGCAGATATGGTGTCTATGGCATGTGAAATTTCAATTTGGTGAGTTATCGTGAAACTTCAAGAAAAAAATCAATATACAGACAGTGGTTACCATTTTATATATATAGATTAAATTATAAATGTTTACTCAGTTAGATCCAGACATCTTTGTACAAAATAAATGTAGAAGGCTTACAAGAACTTAAAAATTAAATAAAAATATGTTGGTCAAATAACTGACAAGCATCCCATACAATATAAATAAATACTGCAATAGAGGGGAGATGGGTAAATGTACTTTTAAAGAACACTATAAAGAAACAAAGAGTCGCAAAAAGCCTATATTAAAAAAAAAAAAAAAAAAAAAAAAAAAAAAAAAAAGTTACCCAATATACCGTATTAATAAATAAAACTTTATTAACAATGTAATAAATAGAGAATTGCCGGATTTAAAATATAATATGCCGAGGAATACAAGCATTGTTTTTTAAAGAATTGGAAAGTTGTAAAAATGTCTAGGAACTCACCATAGGTGTTTCTTTTGCAATGTAACTGACATTCTTCTTTCCTCTCAATTCCAAGGTACATCCTTGCCAAGTGAATACAGCTAATTTAGCACCTGTTGTGAAAATGTATGGTTTTCCTTTAACAAGTTCTGTACCAAATATTTCTGCTAAGCCACTTTTGAGCTAAATAAAGGGAAAAAATTAAATTTGATTTCACAAAATTAAAATAAATAAAGACAGCCTTTCAATTACCTCTAATGTTATTGTATCACTTTTGGATTCCACCTCAAAACGTAATTCTGCGTCCGCTTCTAGCACAATTTCATGTACTTCCGGATCTTTTTCTTCGGCCATTTAGATAATTACTTAAAAACAAAACAGAAGAATGATTATAAAATGCCAAAAGAATAAGTCATTCCTGTATTCATCATGTCAGCACAACTCTCAGGTTAACACAACCTGAACTCTTGGTAGGTTTCAAAACAGAGAGGAATGCGATATCAATACATAATAGATAGATTTTTTTCAATCTACTTAAAGATTTCATCTATCCCTACTTGTCACTTTATATGTTACATTAATTTTTAATTTATTCAATACTCTGCTAAATTAGTTCTATTTTTCAATTTGTTCAATTAGTGCAAAATTATTTAGGTTCGATCTAGCAACACTGCGTAAGTTTTTGGACAGTACAAATCTTGGAACGGTACAAGAGTGAGATGACTGTGTTTATTTGTCTGTTTTTGCATGTCAGGTTTCTATTTTCGTAATGGAAATATAAACGTTAGACATTTCATCATTACAAAAACAAAAAGAGAACTTACACCTGAGGTACACACAACCTTACATATTGTAACCCTGATAATGATCATTGTTGGACCATTTGTAATAATTATTTTATTCCAATCTTATTCAGTGCATTTGATTAAGGGATACAAATATACTAAAAATTAGTTAGTTTCCATCCAACAAATTAAATTATCTCTCAATTGTATGTATGTTGTTATCATTTAATCGACAAATTTTTATGTGGCATTTTTGGAATAGGTATTATGCATTTCATATTGTGTTACTAAAAGATGTCCCTAAAACCCAAGAAAGTGGACTTTCAAGAGACATGGGGAGTATTACAAGAAACTGTAAAAGGAGTAATAACCCTTGGAAATGTGCCACGATCAACTTGGAATGAAAGATTCAGGTAAAATTGTTTTCTTATTTCAGTAGATATTATACATTCAATCCAGACTATATAAACTATAGAAAATCTTTATCTAAACCACAGATCATTTTCAGTATCTTTTTTATTCAGTCACTTCAAGTTTTAAGCTCGAAATAATGTGTTGTTTTTTTCTTGTCTTTATGAATTTATCTTATTCAAAATATTTTTCATTTTGTGGCTTTATTAATCATTTATTTTTTTCAGACTTCATAACTGACTAATGTCATTTAAAATTAGTTTTGCTTATTGAAACTGCCTTAGTGTTTTCCCTGACATTTAGTGAATGTATGTAGACCTTGAATATATGTAGGTCAATGGTTTTTATTTTTATATTAAAAGTACTAAATTGATTTTGTGTTGTTTTTTTTAATTTTGGGTGTCTTGGTTATGATTTTAGTGATGTTTATTCTCTTTGTGTGGCCTATCCTGAGCCTCTTGCAGATAGACTGTATCAGGAAACTAGACAGTTTCTCGATAACCATGTAAAATCTCTATTAGAAAAGGTTAGTATTATATTCAAACTACACTAACTATTTGATTTAATGTCTATCTAAGTGTATTGCACATTTCTCTTAAATTGCATATTAAGAATAAATCAGTTTGGTTTTCCAAATTTTTGTAATTTAAATGCAAATTTTTATTTATTTTCTAGTATGATTTGAATAAAATCCCAAGTTATTATTGTGCTGCTTATAATATATTACAGTAATTTGACAAAATCTTGTTATAAGCCTTTCTTCATGTATTATATCATTACATTCACTGATAATGCTTTCCCTCCTACCACTTCCCCCACCTATTTAATTAGAATTCTTGGTACCTATATAAATTGTTTATATTTTTTTACAGGTTCTATTAGCTGGAGAAGCTTCCTTGCTTCGAAATTATTACCAAGCATGGATGGAATACAGCCAAGGAATCAACTATCTTCATAGACTTTATCTGTTAGTTTATTTTGTACAATTTTATACGCTTTTTATATATATATAAAAAAAAAGTATAGATGCATTGGGCCTCTAAGGACAGAGCGTGGGTTCTTTGTTTGTTTCATTTCAGAAGTAAATCCTTAAATAGAATCTTCTGTGTAGAGGTGTCTTCTATAATTGAGGGAATATAATTTGTGGCAAAGATCATACCTGAATTTATTCTGTGTTAAGAAAATACTTTGAACAATTCAGGACATGCAGGATTGGTGAGGGTGTGAGAGACAAGATATCATCGGTCTTATTTTAATTCTTAACCAGATACCAATCTTCATTAAGATTTGTCTGAAACCAATTCAATTCAAACCCTTCACTAACATCTATAATTCTTTCTTCTTTTATCAGTACCCACGGAAGTCTCCTAAATGGCTTCAGTTTGAGGTCAGGTGAAATGGATGTTTTCCTTGCCATATAGTAGGGACACACATTCTTCCATTAGCTACTCAATTACCAATGCTGGGTGTGCTTCTAGGGATCAGATAGAAGTCCATCCTAGAAGCCTAGTTTCTGGCACCTCTCACACAGTAGGTTTGAAGAGTTACTCTCTAGATCACTCCTGGTCCCAATTTATCAATTGTTCTCATTTATTTTTTTACTCATCAATTTATCAATGATTCTAATTTTTCTCTTTTTTCTTTTTAAATGTGGTGCCCGAAATTTTCACTTCAAAGTTTACCTTGTCACAGACAATTATATTTTTGTCCTGACAAGGAGCATTATGAAGAGTATGAGCCACATTGAAGCTAGAATAAATTTCTTCCAAATTTTCTACAATTTACTTTTATTTTTTTTAACTTGTTCTTTGAATATGAAATATGTCGGTTTCTCGTGGGTGTCAGTCTTGATGGCACCTTGGAAAATTTATACTAAACTTTTAATTTTACTCACCCAACTAAATATGAGATTATATATAGCGAAGAAAATATTCATTGCCAAAAAATAAATTCACTTCACCTGTGGCACTTAAATACAGACAGTGCTTCTTTCCTGAAAAAAGTGTTGTATGTGACACCTTGAGGAAATAATAAGTATTTCTATCAAGACGTTGTTTATTAGGTTGCTGAAAGTAACATGAATAAGTAAATAACTGAACCATGCTTCCCTCTGCTTTGTTCTTTGTTGTACAACATCTTGCATATGGTTATGTATAACAATCATATAAAGTTTCTCTGGATTTGTAGCCCTGTGAAATGGATACCAAACACTCATAAGAATCACTCTTCAAAAACCTATGAAATAGGTTATAACCTTAATTTAGCTCTGTAAAACTTTAGTCAAATTTGGTCATAAGCATGTCAACTTGATCCAAAAAAGGACCATCTCACTAGAACTTTATAAATAAATAAACTTACACACGTCCACGCGCGCACACACACACACACACTGCCATTTCAGGTTTTGATGAAGAATAGCATAAAATAATATGTATGTTCAATTTTTGTGTGCCAATCTTGATTTAACTCAAAACCAAGTTTAGGTTTGAGGCTTTTTTAGGCATAAGTCCTCTAATAAGGGTTTAATAAAGTCAGTTTGATCAATGTCTGCTGGATTTTTGTTTTTATGTGTAACATAAATGTCCATCTTGTTTCAAAATGAATGGCTAAATATCGCACATTTTGGTCCTTAGGATGTTAGTGGTCTTATTTACTTATTCCATGCACATATGATTTAACTATCATTGTATGAGTCTCAAGGTCTACAGTATCTGTTGTTGAGTAGTACCAAAAGTGCATATTAGTGAGAGGTGATCTGAATTTGTTAGTCATCGTTGTTAGCAAAAAGTCGTAAGGAACAGTTTGTAGAAGTGCATGTCAACTATGTCTAGATGTTATATAGATTATGGTAGAATGCTAGTTTGTAGTAGTATTCCTAGATCTGAGGTGATGTATAATACTTGTGCCATAATTGTTCAGAAATGTATTGACATACACAGTATTCTTGCTATTTTGATCACCCGAAGGAATAGTTGGAAATCCATTAAATATGTCTTTAAAATCATTTGTTATCAATTTAATGTTGTTAATTATTAATGTACACTTTGTGCTGCTATGGCTAATTGGAATGGGTTATATTCAGGCTTTTCTTGCCAAGGTGAGGCTAAGGATTTTATTTTTGAGTTTTGTCACTAAATAAATTCCTATTGCCCAGGTGAGAATCGTACCTACCACTCCAGGTTTACCAAGTGAGATTAAGCCCCATTCCTTAACTCACATGTTTAACCTAAGCCCCAAAATTTAAGGCCTAAATATTGAAAAACTACAATATAGTATATCTGTGGGTTACATAACATTACTGCAACAGTCTGTAGATGTGGAAACCACCATTGATTGTTTAATTGCCCTTATTAAAATGATGGCTACTCCTCCACATCAGTACTTTTTACCAGACTTTAGGTGAGCCTCTATAATGCATACTTTCTGAATAATACATCTATATAGGAAGTTTGCTAAAAACATTGTCATTAGCACCTACTATTTTCCACCCAGTAATTTGTGATTTGGGACCAATTCTATTTTCTGCTTTCTTATGTTTTTGTGTCCCAAATAACTGGAATGCCCAAATTTTTATAATCCTTAATATCTTTTGTATCAAGAATTGGATATAACTGTCATTCATGGTACTAGCACATCCCTTAGGCATGCTATGTACTATAAATAGTATTTTAAAAAATCTTTTTCATTATGCCCAACTTCTTCATTGGGCAGACCACCCGTTTCTGTGTTTGAACTGTGTTTATTCCTCAATCTAAAATGTCTGTATTGCAGAAATGGGTAATCTCTCCTTTTCATTGGCCTTCAGCTCTACAACACAAAAAGGTGTGACTCTTATCGTGGTTTAAACACTGTGTTACACCACTAACAGCATAGTCCTTTCTGATACCTTGAGGTGGGTCAATTAGTACAGAAAGCCTTGAAGAAGACATTCTCCGAAAAGATAATTGGATGTAAGAGAACATTAATATTTATTGTCACATACATATTTTTTTTTTATTTCAAATGGCAATTTAATTATACTATTTTTACATGAATCAATTGTTGGTAATTCTGGGTGTCAAATAGTTACTGGCACATATGGGTTGGTGCTATTTAAAATACTGGTGGTATTTAATTTCGTTTTAATCTGTACTTGCTTTCACATTGGGACTGTTAGAACCTGTAATAGTGTGGTACTATGTTTTCATTTCCTTCAATTAGTGGTTTGGGGCCCAGGTTAGCCAAGTAAGTGAGTAACTCATTAAATACAATTCAAGTCTTGCCCTGGCTAGAAAAGGGAGATAACCTGTCCCACTTAGCCATAGTAGAAGCTTTAAGTGGATGTTATATAAAAATAATAAGTGGAGGGGAGATGATTTGTTTTTAATTTCTATTGATTTTGGTTTAACTGCTGACATTGTAGTAGGATAATATCTGTTTTTGTTTGGTTTTTTGTTCTTCAAGTGTGCTGGAGTTACTATTTGTATAGTCGATGTTTTAGAGATGATGTGAACTTTTTTCTATGGGATATCTTTTCAGCCATTTTGGGCGGGGTACTATTTATCTCATATTTCATAAAAATCTGATTTTGTGATGTTATATATACACACACACACACACACAAAGTCAATAAATTCATTCGTTAAATTCCACATTATAAATATGATACACATGAATTTCAGCATATTTAAATTTGTATATAATATTATATTATAAGTTTTTTTTTTTTTTTCGTTAGGTATTTAAATCAACAACATATTAAAAAACAAAAATTATCTGAAGCTGAAATAATATATGGAAATATGACTGCTGATTCAGAGGAACAGATGGAAATTGGAGAATTAGGTATTTATTTATTTTTAATAAATGATCATGACAACTTCAAAATTCCTGATATCTACACAAGACTAGTCCGTTATTCATATATTCTTTTTATTAAGAATTGACTCAATTGTATGATAAGAGGATAAAATTTATTAGAAGTACCGTCAACTGGGGTAACTTTGGCCCAATTTCTATGACTTTCTTTCATAAATTGAGTTTAATCACACAACTATACCAAACTTACATCAAATTTTCTGTTTCTAGTAAATTCTGCTAACTTTAGAGAACACGTGGACTATAATTTAAAGCTCAGAAAGTTTTTATATTTATTTTATGAATTTTTTAAAATTTGGGCTAATTTTTTCCTTGATTGGGGTAACAATGTCCCAAATGTAAAAATGCTATTGAAATCAAGCCTAATATTATTTTGGAACAATGTTACCCCATTAATATCATGTTAAGGCAACATCTGTACAATAACTTTAGGAAATAAATAAATAAAACAAAACATTTTACAAGTGTAAGGTATTAAACATGTAATTTTGAACATTGTTAAATATTTGTATGGAACATTTTTCCTCTATGAAAAATTAACATAAATGCCATGTAAACAAAGTTACCCTTAAGGGCCATAGTTTCCCCGGTTTACGGTAAGTTGTTTCTGTCTATCTATATGCATCGGTGATTGGTCAAAATCCTGTTCTGCTTCTGGATGTGCTCTAATATCTAAGCTTTGTTTGTTTTGAAATAAGAATAATCTTTGGATCTTTTAATTCATACATTAGATTACATCTAAAACCATACGTATTTAGAATATCATAAATACTAAATATTCTTATAAAAAGAATATATATATATATATATATATATATATATATATATATATATATAAATTTATTATATCTAGCAAAAATTCTTTTATTGGAAGTTAAATATTTCTGGAGATTTGAACAGGGTACTGACACTGTAGTGATTTCTATGCCTAGATCTGAGTCTCAATGTATTCGGCTTCGTCATATGTGCCCATCTATTTTGGACTTGGCCTGTGGCTGGCTTTATTCATACAATATTATTTTCCTCTTTTAACAGACAGCGTACTACACATCCCTTTGATATTTTTTTCTTCTAGCAAGTGTGCTATTCTCAGAAGAAAGTATAATTATTATGGTGAAATCTTTGTTATTAAAATCATAAGTTTCCCACATTAATATAAAATTATCTTCTTCATAAATTATTATAAAAGCATGTAAATTATTTATTTTACTTTATCATCAATGTAAATAGCCTGTAACTATAAATTGCTTGATTTAGAATTTCGTTGGGTTTTACTTTCATTTTATAACATTTACTGTATTGTGCTATAATTTCTGGCATGCCTGAAAACGATTGAAACTGCTAGTAAAAATGTACACGTCACTATTTCTATAGTAAGTTTTTTTTCTTGAACAAGTTTGTAAAATAGCAGTCCTGATTTTAATTTCCAGGTCTTGAAATTTGGAAAAGGAATATGATAGAGCCCTTAAAAGATAGTTTAGTTCGACTTTTACTGGAAGGCATTCATCAAGATAGAGTTGGTGATGCTCAATCTGTTTCACCGGACATTATAAAAGGTGTAATTCATTCTTTTGTAGGAGTCCAAGAATATAAGAAAAAAGATAATTTAGAGGTAATTAAGGCTCTCACTGATTTTTTTTTATTATTTAAAAAATAATTTTCATTACATTTTTTATAATATTTTTTGTGATTTATAACTTACTAGCTAAGGTACCCGGCGATGCCCGGGAAATTATTGTTGACTGACTATTGATGATATTTTGATAGTAAGACTTCAATGTGTACAATTACACTGCCCTCCACGACGTAATGATTTTCCGAAATAACCAACCCTGAAGGGTAACTTTTGGAGATTAATAGAATAGAAATTTTAGTTTTGAAGGATAAATGAAAATGTGTTCCTAATTTATCCTTCTACTCATTATGACTCATCTTTTTCAATAATTCAAACCATAATCATGGGCAGCATTTATCACAATTAAATATCATCTATAATGAACATATTTTCTTTCAAAAGCCAACCCGAGCTCAAATAGTTTAGGCAAAGTTTTGCACGTAAGATTATATTTGTAATAGTGAATCTCACTGGAAATCACTTCCAGCAATGCCAGACGGGAAATAAGTAAACTCAATTAACTGGTAAGGCTCCCGTCATCTTCCGGTCCCACATTAGACTTCTCACATTTCAGCCTCTCTTATAATCCCCGCTCCCGTTTGGATCTAAAATTTTTAATATAGCTTATAATCATGGAAGAATTAATGCTAATTGTCATACCGAGTTTTGCTAAGTTCAGTTCAATCGTTAGTGCCCCACAAAATTGTTGGCTCCCGCTTTAGATTTTAGTGTATATCACGTTTATACTTTTCTATACGACAAAAGTGAATATAACAAAAGTTACTTTAAATAGAAAAATAAACTACTTTTGTCATGTGCATATTTGAGAAAACCCAATTGAAAACAAAATACAGTTATTTTTAAATTCAGGCCTCTCCTACAACCACCACTCCTGCCCGTCCCTAGAAATCTTGGTATGGCTTATTATAAAGAAGGTGTTAGTACTAATACACATACCGAGTTTTATTTAGTCCCGTTAAGTCTCTCGTCCCAAATAAAATTGTTGACTCCCGCAATAATTTTTGGCGTATAACGTATTTGTACTTCGGAATACGACGAAAGTGTATATAACAAAAGTTACTCTAAATAACAAAATAAACAACTTTTGTTATGTGCATATTTGCCGAAAAACCAATAGGAAACGAAATATCGCTATTTTTAATTTCAGGCCTCCCTTATAACCCCCACTCCTGTTTGTCTCAGAGAATATTAATATAGCCTAAAGTCTAAGTTGGGTTAGTAGTAATATACATACCAAGTTTCATAAAATTCGGTTCAGCCGTTTATGCGTGAAAAGGTAACAAACAAACAAACAAATAAACAAACAAACAAACAAACAGACACCAAAGAAACAAAATGCAGTTATGGTGTCTATGACATGTGAAACGAAAAGTTATCGTGAAATTTCGCGAAAAAAATCAATGTACAGACAGAGGTTACAATTTTATATATATATATATAGATAAATAATTACTATGAAAAACTATATGCACTATTTTAGACAGCCCAGAAACACTAGCAAATCGCATTTTATCCATTTCTCATGAAAATTTTTCAAATATTTAGTTTTCTTTGTCGACATGGAGACCTAGTACATTTGCTGTCCATTCAATTCCTCCTTCCCTAGCTCAACCATAGTTACACTATTCTCGATGACACAACATATCAGCTTGTACCACGTGCTATGGAGTGAGTTTTAGTGTCTCTAAGAGTCACCCTTTTTTTCTACACATCCACTTCCATGAGCTTAATCATTGCATTGTGACACCCAAGTTTACTCGGAAAGGAGTGGCCTTTACCTACAAGTGACACCCAAGTATATTAGAAGAATTTTATTAGGCAAAGGCGAAATCCTAAATTTCTTGGCATTTACTTTTAACACTTAGCTAGATCTCCAATGACACAAAGTCATTGGTTTGTTTGCTTTGTTGTCTTACCTGTATTTGTTCTGTTGCAACCCAAAGTGAATCTTGTTTTATTACTTATACAGTTTTGTAGTTGTAATTTTCTACAATGCCTGATGATTCATGGCCAGTATATGTTTGAATGAGTGTGTGTCTATATATTCATTTATATGGTAGTACTCTCTAAGGGATTCCCCTTATAAATTTAATTTAATATGTCCACAAAGAGAAATATAATAGACGCCATTTTTTAATGTTATTGACTTTAACAAAAAGGAAATGTCAATCTAAAGTTATCTATATTTGGTTAAATTTAATTTCATTAGTTACTGTTTTAATTTATAGAAAGGGAAAATTCTGGGATAAACTGTATTTCATCTAATGTGACAATCACAGACTTTTTTATTTACCCAATTGCACTCTATTCCATTGGGTTTTCCTTTGAGGAACTAAAATTTAGAAAAACTTACACAGTCCAGCCCTTTCAACATGTAAACTTTTTTACTTCTTTGTATGAAATTAAGGACTGTAATTGAAAACATATTCGGTTTTCAGATTTCAACAAAAATATCCATTTTGGCATTCCCTGAATCCATTTGAGTAGCTCTCTCGCCACACTTTGACATCTATATGTATCTCGCATAACTCATAAACAGCTACTCTTAGAATGTTGAAGTTTCTTATTTAGAATCGTTGTAAGGCCTATTTGTGCACCTCACCTTTAGATCAAAATCATCTAATGGGGAGGGGGGTTAATTGTGGAAGGTGAAAGTAAAAAATTGCAAATTTCTTCATACGCATTAGAAACAAAAAATTTGAATAAATGTTTATCATAAAAAGATCTATAAATTATGTTCTAAAACATTTTTAGATCTGATGCTTTGGAATGGAGATATATCACTCCATAATGAAATAATTTTTAATGAAGTTCAAGCAAACGTTTTGTTTATTTAATTTAATAGGAGTGCAGGGAATTCAAGTGGAGTGCACTTTTTTTTTTTTTTTTTAAGATATAGGAGGGTAGAATTGGAACATACATAAATGAAAACATAGATCTTCATGGAGTATTAAATTTATTAAATTCTAAGCCAGTTTTAAAGATTAAAAAGAATATTTAAATATATAATATTATAAAAGAGATTCTCCGACAAATTCAATACCATTTAAGAATAAAACTTCCTTTAAATTACATGGTAGCCAATAAGCCTTTGCATACAAAAAAAAATGGGGAAACTTTCTTTAAAGTAGCAATGTTTTACCACTATAAATAGTCCAGTCAAATTAGATCAAAATATAGTGAATAGAAACATTAATCGGTAAAAAGCTATAACTTGGTGTAGACCTTTATCTTGGCGTACTATTGAACATACTAAAAGTTCTGACCTCTATCTGCAGGGCTCGATCCGCCATCTTGGAAAAAAGGTGTGCCACTCCAGTTTTTTCCTCATACAGGGTGCGGCAGCATAACTTCCTTTTTTCAAAGCTTAATAAAACACATTGTACGAATCAGAAAATTTTTATTTTTTAATATATTGTAGGTACAAACATAAAGTTTCGTTTTACTTGGTTTTGAAGATCAAATCAGGTAGGTGATGTCCTCCATTCTCTCTACACTGGGTGAACCTATTTCTGGCATTTGTCATAATTCTTACCAGCATAGCAGGCGTTATGTTGGCAATTTCTTCCTGGATGTTGTTCTTCAAATCTTGTAAGATCCTTGGTCGGTTTACATAAACACGGGATTTCAAAAAACCCCATAGAAAAAAATCACAAGGGTCCAAATTGGGGGGATCTGTCAAGTCGCCCCTAATTTAGATTAGGTGCCCTGGGAAGTGTTCCCTTAAAACGGCCATCGATGCTCTAGAAGTGTGTGCTGTTGCACCGTCTTGTTGAAACCAAAGTCCAACTCATCCAGTTGTGAAAAAAAAATCCTATAACATGTTTACATACCGGTCCGATTTCACTGTCACTGTGACTTCATTTTCCTCAAAGAACCAGGGACCAATAATTCCACCTGAGGAAATTGCACACCACACTGTGATTTTTGGTGAATGCAAAGGCCTTTGATGCAATTCTCGAGGATTGGTATCAGCCCAGTAGCGCATGTTTTGTTTGTTGACGGATCCACACAAATGAAAATGGGCTTCATCACTAAAAAACTTAATAGTGTCCTCAGGCACGACTTCCAGAAACACCTCACACGCGTTCCTCCGAGAATTGAAGTCACTTTCAGAAATTTTCTCCACAATCACCATCTTGTATGGATGAAAATGAAGATCATCATGAAGAATTCTCACAGAACGATCGGAAAGTTCAAGGGTAGACGCATGTTTGCGTGCAGAACGCCATGGTGATCGCAAAATTGAAGCTCTCACTGCCTCAATGTTATCAGGTGATCTAATGGGCCGAGGGACTCCAGTTCTACGTCTTGTTCCACTTGTAGTTTGTCTGAACGTAGTGACCCATGTAACAATTGATTTCCCTTCTGGGGCAGGCGCCAATGGGGCTAAATTAAAGCGATTCCGAAAGGCACGCTGGGTTGCGATCACAGAACAACCGCTCGAAAAGTAGGCCTCAACGGAAAACGCACGCTACACACTGTTCCAACGCATGATTGCGACTGAACTGTGTTAGTACAAAACTTTAAAGACCCGCCTCTTGAACAAGACCACTAGCGCTCTGCTAATACGTCAAACGACTAAATGACGCGCAATTTAAAAAAGGAAGTTATGGTGCCACACCCTGTATCTTGGTAACCGTTGATCCTATCGTAATGAATGTTCTTATAAAAAATGAAGCTCATGAAATTCTCTATAAAAAAGGTTCAATACATTTTTTTGTGTGTCTTTAATAGTTTCTTTGTAATACACCTGTGAATACATAAATAATTTTTATTTCTGTGATGTACTGTAAATTTTTGATTCTACGTGTTTAAAATATCAACAAATTGATAACAAATAATAGATTTATCTTTTGTCAGTAGAGAACAGCATGTTAATTCAAGGGAATCACGGATGGAACAAGATAACAAAAACGTAAAACAACTGCAGCAATGGTTGTCTTCTCACGATCTTTTCCCAAATTCCGATAAACTTTTTTCGATTAGTACTGGAGTTGTTGGCGATAGCACCATCAATTGTTAAAATGCATTAAAAATTGGAGTACACGGGATTCAAAAAATCCTCGGAAGTAATTTCAAAGACGTAAAATTTAAGCGTGCTGATAAAATTCATCCTCTGGCTACAGTTAACTCTGCTATAAAAATTCACGACACGATAGTATCAATCGATCCTCGGTTACTCTTTCAAAGAATTATTATTGCAAAGGAAGATGATGAACAATTAGCCCATTATTTTGAATACGAACTGGCAGCATACCCATTAATGAAATGGGTATGCGGAAAACTAAAAAATCCGCGCTGTACAATAGTTTTGAAGTCGCGCGATCGCATGAATTTTAATGATTCCAGAAATGTCATTGACAGTGGGTATCTCCTGCATCGCGTAATTTGGCATCAAAATCAGACATATCGATCAATTTGTGCCAAATACATAAACTAAGTAAAAAATCATTTCGGAGCAACGGCCATAATTGTATTCGATGGTTATACCAACAGCACCTCGAGCACTAAAACAGTGGAGCAATGCCTGCGGTCCGCGAATCTTATGAGTGCTGACATACTTTTTGAAGACACAATGACAGCCACTGTCACACAAGAAAAGTTTCTTGGTAACGCAAAAAATAAAGCCCAACTGATTTCGATGTTATCGGAAAAATTGGGGGCTGAAGGTTTTACTGTTAAACAGGCTACAGACGATGCTGATACTCTTATCGTCACAACAGCAATAGGAGTATCTTCTTCCAAAGAAACTGTGATTGTTGGTGAGGACGTAGACCTTCTCGTTTTACTAATTGCTCTAGCTCTACAAGAACGGAATATTTATTTCCTGAAACCAGGAAGCGTAAGAGCCGAACGTAAGATCTATTGTTCTCGTACTTTACAATTGCATGAAGGACTTCGAAATAGAATACGCTTTTAGTGGCTGTGACACAACATCATGTCTCTTCCAAAAGGGCAATCTAAAATGCTTTAAACTATTGAAACAACGAGAAGATTTACATGATATTGTAACAACATTTAATGATGACAATGCTTCTCATGATGATATTACTCGAGCTGGAGAACTTTTTTTCATGGCTATATATGATGCACCTGTAACTGAGACATCGATACAATCTTTTCACAAAGTCAGCGTACAAGAGTAAACCAATTTAGCCTCGTTGCCTCCTACAGCTGCAGCAGCTCAGCAACACTCGTTACACGTGTATTAACAGGTACAAAAATGGCGCGGTAATGCCCTGAACTTTGGGGTTGGGAAAAAATCAATGACAGTCTGAAACCTGTATTCACACTCAAGGCACCAGGTCCGGATTCATTGCTGACATTAATATCTTGTAATTATAAGAAAGGCTGCACTTCATCCTGCGGGTGTAGAAAAGCAGGACTAAACTGCTCGACTATATGTGGCTACTGCCATGGTACATCATGTCTGAATTCTACTTTTGACACGGAAAGAGAGAGTTTCGTTGAAAGGGAGCTTGATGAGAATGTTTCTTCGTAATGGATGCTGAAAATCAAGATGATGATTATAGCCTTGCAGATTCACAACATCAAGAAACGGCTCAGGATTTTATAGATGACGCTACCTCAAGTACTAGCCGTGTACTACAATTTTAAATAGTAAGAGTTGCCAAATTTTCATATGTACGAGAAATATAACGCACATATTTGATATTTTTTGTCTAATTACATTTTTTTTACAGATTCTATACCAAAAGTGTGATTATTACGACAGCTTGAGAGACAAAATACAAATATACTTATATTCGAAGATAAGAAAGACTAAAGATATGAAAAAAACGTATAAACCTTTTTTATAGAGAATTTCATTAGCTTAATTTTTTATAATAGCATTCATTACGATAGGATCAACGGTTACCGAGATAAGAGGAAAAACTGGATTGGCGCACCTTTTTTCCAAGATGGCGGATCGAGCCCTGCAGATAGAGGTCAGGTCTTTTAGTATGTTCAATAGTACGCCAAGATAAAGGTCTACACCAAGTTATAGCTTTTTACCGATTAATGTTTCTATTTTTGCTAATTTGACTGGACTAAAAGTGTCAAAATAGAAAGCTTTATAATATAATATATTTTTTTATGTTAAAGCTGAAGAGGGTGTCCTCAAATTATAATAATTCTCAGGACCCAACCAGAACTATCAATTTCCCCCTCAAATTGTGGAAGCAACTCATTTATTTTTAGCTGGGGTTTCTGTCGACTAACCAGCATCAAGGTAGGACTCACCAATTATGTCCTGCTCTCCCAGTTCAGTCTCCTTGCTCCTTGCTACCGTAAACCTCTACCATGGGAATCGGAAGTTATTTTGGCCCCCATCTTTTAAATGGAATGAAGTTCTACATTAAGTGATTTGGAAAGTGTTCCACTATGCCTACGTTACAATAAATTTAAAAAAATAGTAACACTTGAAATCCTTATTATTAACTATAGACAGTTTTAAATTAAAAATTTATTTTTTACATTTATTTTATTATAATTTTTTCATCTTGTGGCTATTGCCATATTAAATGTGATACCTCAATCAATAATTATAATTTAATAATCTAGCATGAACACCGCATTAGACACCATTTCCTTTTACTCCTATCAAATTAAATGTACAATGTGCATGCTATTAAAATATATTTTTATGATAAAATATATATACACATAAACAAAATTTAAAAAAGTCCTATTCAATTCTTCTTTATCCCTAATAGATACGAAGAAATTTTTATGTATTAATACTTACTTCATACTAGGAATTAAAAATACTTATAATAAATATTTACTAATCTCGTCATTCTGAACCAGCCAATAGGAAGTTTGGATGAGTGCAAGTGTGTGACAGTGGGACAAATCCCGATTGTTGTGGCTGCTCATAACTGAAAAGTTAGTAGGCCAGGATAATAACTACTATACGTCTGTAATTTTATAAGATACTTTTTTTTTACAATAGGTCAAACACCTTGGCACATTGATCATTAATAAAATTAAATTTTAAATTGTTTTTTTACACCAATTTAAAAATTTCATATCTTTATGTTTCTGCTGACAATTCTACTCATTGTATTTACAGTTATATAAAACAATTTTTGAAGCACCTTTTCTGAAGGCAACAGGTGAGTACTACAGAAGAGAAGCAAGTAAATATCTTCAAGAATGTAATGTTTCTCAGTACATGGAAAAGGTAACTTTGCGTCTTCATGAGGAGTCTATGCGTAGTCATCATTTTTTGCACTATAGGTACATTTGTATTACTTATTACTAACCAGTTATAACATGCATCTATTTAAACCTTTTCTATATTAAATTGAACTTTTATATATTGTGGTTTACTGCTCCTTTTTCTGGCCATGAACCACCATACCTTACACAATCTGTTCTTATTCTTTCGATCTACCATGTCACATCCTTTTGGGTGTCCTCTATCAATTTTAGTTCTATTCATCATTACCATACATTGTGTTATTCTTAATGGTACGCATAATGTCAGGTTCACCATAAAAGTTCATTAGTTTGGCATTAATTCTGATTGACCAACTGGGCTGATGTTGCCTACAACCCCCAGAAATCTATGTAGTAGTCTATCTATAGTACTACTCACTGCTACAAGCATTTCAATTTTTAAAGTCTAAAATGACTGTATGCCCGAGGTTGGCATTTTTCATCCCCTTCTTGGGTTGCATGAAAATCTTTCAGATCAGTTTTTAATTATTTTTGAATAATTAATTATGATAATAGAAATAATTTATAATCATTTCTAATCCTAAATTAATCTCCAATGCACTTGCTCAACTAGAATCAAAAACTTAGAAAGTCATTCCCCTGGTCAATCAATTTTGATCCCTTCCTACAATATCCCATTAGATGAACCCTTTTCATCTGATGAACTCTGTTACGCATTAAGAAATTCAAAAAATAATACCCCTGTTCCCAATAACATATCAGTAGATATGGCTAAAGCATTTACCCAAAACTGGCACCTTAATATTACTTTACATCATTAACAAAATTTATAATTCATGCAATGTTCGTGAAAGCTGGAGACAAAGCATTATAATTCCTGTTCTAAAACCAAACAAAAATAAAACATGTTAAAAGTTATCGACCAATCCCTCTTACAAGCTGTGTCAGTAAGCTATTTGAAAGAATTTTAAATAAATGACTGCTTTGCTTTCTTGAATAATCAGACTCTCTTTCAAAGTTCCATTTTGGCTTTAGATAAAATCACTCCACAATTTACCATATTGTCAGACTAGAAAACACTATTATAAATGCCTTTGTAAACAAGAAAATCAGTCCTAGCCATCTCATTTGACATAAAAAAATGCTTTCGACACAGTTTTTCAGACTGTAATTGTGTCACAGCTTTTTGAATTGGGTGTTAAAGGTAAAGCCCTCCGATTTATTCGGGGATTTCTTTCCAACAGATCATTCAGATTAAGAAATAATACTTGCACCTCAGAAATATTTAACCATGAAATGGGTGTTCCTCAAGGTAGTGTACTAAGCAAAACTCTTATTTATTACCGTGGTGAATGCGATAAAGGAATACTTTCCACTAGATATCCAGTACTGTCTTCAGGAATCTTTTGTGGAGGGTCCTAATTTTCGTTCCCGTAAACCATTTCCCAAGAAGGATTGACTTAGAAAATATCTTTTTTGTGCCCATACTTATATACTTGTTAAATACTACATTATTATTTTAATTGTACTTTTAGTTCCTATTGTGCTGTAAGAGCCAAATGCGAAGAAGAAATGGTTGCTGGACATCTAGCATTTCTTCATTCAGAATGTGGCACTATGGTAGCTGAGGAGCGAAAGGAAGATCTGAGAAATATGTATCCACTTCTTCAGCCAGTAGCTGGGGGTTTAGTTGTGCTTGTACAGCATGTAATGGCGCATATCAAAGAAAGGGGACTCTTAGCTGTTACTGGTCTTCATGGAGAAAATGTAAGCGTTTTATTCTTTTGTCTTGTACCTTTGAGTTAAATTATGATAACTTAGGAAAATTATATATTCATTGTTTCCTATGTTGTGTTTAAAAAATAAATGGATATCATGTTGCATAGTTTGGTGACATGAAATTTAATTAACAATTGCCAACCATAGTGTTAAATTCCTATTTAACTGATACATTAATACTATAACAACTACTATGATTTTAACAAACTATTATTATTTAAACATTTTTTAAAAATATTTCTATATTAGATAAAAATTGTTTTGAAAAGGACATCACATCCTGTAAAAAAAAATGAAATCAAACTGACATCAAGATTGTGAAGACACTTCTCAAATTGTTCAAAATTCAAATGTCAAAAAAACATTTCAATAATGGTCAATACTTCAAGAAAATGGGGGATTATTTAATAGCAATTGAGCTATTTAAAAAAGCTCTTATATTTCAATGTTCTTCCAAGGTCACATCATGTTTTCAACATAGACACATCTTTTATGGAAAAATGAGTGGCAAATCAACAAGCATTTCCGTTGTAATTTTCTAAAACTGCCTGAATCACGATCAGCCCTAGCTTATAAGAAAATAACAATGACTCAAATTTATAATACCAATGGGAATTGATTGTTTTGTTGATTCACACGAAACAAAACCTTACATTTAAAGGGGAAGACTTGCAAATGGGAAAAGTTGTCAACAGAGCAAAATTCTCATTGCATCTAATAAGACTGGTTCTGATCAGAAATCACTGCATGTTATATAATGGACCTCAGAGACATTTCAAAAATATTAAAAACTTACCAGTCACCTCGAAAAGCAGCAAAAAATCATGGGTTATGTGGACCATTTTTTCAGAACGGTTGAGAGCTTACAATTCTATATTCTGATGAAATGCTCTATTCATCCTCCAGTACTAAACCTTCAATTTACAGAACTTATTTCCTCCTTCTGAATACATCAACATACAAAAAAAAAAGCTTGCAGCCGATGCTCAAAGCATTACTAAATCATTGATAGTTAAAACATTTGAAACAATTGGCACTGACAACCATAAATGAAGAGGAACAGGGAAATGCCGCAAAACAATTTAGCATTGGATGCCATTTCAATGATTTTAGATCCTTGGAGTGACATGAAGATATGGAACTGTTTTCATATTGCAGGACTAGTTAGTATTTGCTGCAAGTAAAAGAAAGAAAAGAGGAGATTAGTGATATGGACACTGTATTTTAAATATTCCCGAAGACAACTTCATATCATTAAATGAAGTTGATGATGGTCTTAGCACCACTAAAGAATCAAGTAATGAAAAAATCCACCCCCCCCTCCCCCAAAAAAAACAGAGTAACAATTGATGAGGAATCTAAAGAAATTGTTTATAAAATGCTATTTTTTTCTATTGAACAGTTGCTTTGTTGCTGTTAACAGTGAACTAAATACACCAGAAATGTTGGCTGTAAAACTTTATTAACAGTTCATGTAGTTCCAGTTTAAAGGAAAGTATAATAACTGGTTACTTTTCTAAAAATCGGATAATTACATGTTATTATTATGTAAGTAATATTTAATTTTTTTATATATATAATTCTACTGTACGTGTGTATATCACTGAACTGCTCCTAAACGGATGGACCGATTTGAATAAATTTTTTTGTATGCGTTTGGGTGACCCCCTGGATGGTTTGATACACAAATCAGCATCTAGATAGAGCAGGAGTAGGGGTTGTAAGGGAGGCCTAAAATTAAAAATAGCGATATTTCGTTTCCTATTGTTTTTTTGGCAAATATGTACGTGATAAAAGTTGTTTATTTTGTTATTTAGAGTAACATTTGTTATATTCACTTTTGTCGTATAACAAAGTATAAAAGAGATATACACTAAAAAATTAAAGAGGGAGCCCACAATTTTATTGGGCACTAACGATTGAACAGAACTTAACAAAACTCTATATGTAAATTACCATTAATTCTTCCATGATTATAAGCTATATTAAATTTTTTAGGTTCGAACGGGAGTGGGGGTTATAAGGGAGGCCTGAATAAAAAATTTGCGATGTTTCATTTTTTATTTGTTTTTAGGCAAACGTGCACATAACAAAAGTTATTTTTTGTGTTATTAAAAGTAGATTTTGTTTTAAACATAATATTATTAAATTTAATTTCCTAATCGCTTGAAATATAATGCAGGACGTCTGTCGGGTCCGCTAGTTTAATAAATATCTTTATGCATTTATAGTCTTTGTTATCCAGTTTGTATTACCTTAATATTACGTATGACAATTATGGTATAACGATCAGAATTACTAGAATCGTTTAGGACTGCTGTAAGCGAATTTGGCTGTATTACTATTAAATAGATTACCATAATAATGGGCATAACTCCTGACTTATAATCTATATCCATGCCAATTGTTATGTTTGCTACTAATGATTTAATTTTGTTTCTAGATGCACATTCAGTTTGTAGAAAGTATGCTGGGTGTACATAAAAAATATAAGGAATTAATTCAGGAAGTATTTAATTCAGATCAGAGTTTTATGGGTGCCTTAGATAAAGCTTGCTCTTCCGTTATTAATCATAAAATTAATCCCAAACAACCATGCCGTTCACCTGAACTTGTAAGTCTCTATATTTTTCATTTTTTAAATACTATACTGCTTTAATATTTTATTGTTGACTTCTACTGATTTATGTTATTATATATTTCAATAATTATAAATGTTTATACATTTTCAAAATCTTTTGTCATGAAAATATTATTAACTCATTACAATTTTTTCATTTTCTACCCTCTGATGTAACAAAATTGTTTTGAAGGAACATAGGCATTTATTGGTTATTAATCTTTTTATAGTTTCAACATAATATGAACTGAGTTTGCAGTTCATTTTATTTCATAATAATTATTGGTCTGGTGAATCAAATTTGTAGTGTTCTTCAAGTGTTTTAGGGTATTTTCCATTTTGTGTCGGAATGCTATTTCACCACTGATTCTTATTAAAATAACAGAAATCTCAATTGGTTTATTGACGAAACACTAGTGCCAATGCAGGGCCCTGTGTCTGGAAGAGAGCACCATAATAAAAAAATAAAATATAATAGATAAAAAATGAAAAAAAAATCATCTCATGTTTTCTTTTTTTATAGTAATTTATACTGACATAGGTATAATTATTGTAATTTAATTATTTTTTTTAAGCAGAGGCCCCATGTAACACCTTGCAGAGGCCAGGAGAGCCAAAACCTTAGTTCCTAACTCTGTAGAATGTACCTACAGATTTGTTCTGTATAAAAAAAAGAATGTGTTTTTTATTACTGTTCTTGTAATAATATCTAAGCTGACAATAACCATTAAAAACTGGTTTTCTTGATTAACAAGTATTTTAAATTTGATTAAACCTGAGAGAATTGAAGTAATAACAACATTTGACAGAGACAAACATATCTTTTGTTTCATCATAATATTCCATACTGCTTTATCAGAGAGTAATTAATGTCTGAATATATTCTTTTTTCAGTTAGCTAAATATTGTGATACATTATTAAAGAAGTCATCAAAGGGAATGTCGGAAAGTGAAATTGATGACCGCTTAGCAAACTCCATTACCATATTTAAATATATTGATGATAAAGATGTATTCCAAAAGTTTTATTCCCGGATGCTTGCACGAAGGCTTATACATCAGCAATCTCAATCAATGGATGCAGAAGAAGCTATGATCAATAGGCTAAAAGTGAGTTTACTGTTTATCATCAGAATCTTGTTTTCATCACTTGACAGTTTTACTTGAGTACAACTCATTTATTGTCCTATACTGATGAGGTCGACCACCCTTTGAGTAGATCTTCAGGGCCCCTTCTTTCCCTTCAAGTAAATTTATATTAAATGTTATGGAGGTATTGTATTTACTGACTATTATGAGAATATTATGACGATTATTGTATTTACTGACTATTATGAGAAAAAGGGAACCCCATAAGGACATGAAGTAATTGAGATTACTTGACTCTAGGTCAATGCTGTTAAAGATTGATCTAAATCCATTTAATTGTAAATTAAATGTCAAATTAATTTACTGCAGCCCTGATACTAATTTTGTGAGACCGTAAATGAAGAAATCATTTTAAGAAATTTATGATTACAGGAACTTGAGAGGTATCCAAAATTAAGTATATGGAGGAATTTTCCTTCCTCCTACTCACATTCAGTGTTTGCCTCATATGATAGTATTTTTTTTTAATTGATTATATTATGATAGTAAAACATCTTGAACAAGACAAGACACTAAGGCGTGTTATTTTATGTATAATTTTGCATATATAATTGTTTTAATGCTTACTTAATAGAAAGATTATTTGAAAGGATTTTACTAGGGGAAGTACCTTTAGTTTAATAATGAAGGCATTCCATAATTGAAAATTTAAACGTAAAAGAAAATGTACTAAAATTGATGTAAAAAAAGAAACATTATAATTTTGGATAGTTAGCACCACCCTCCATCTTCAGTGTAATTAAATTCAATACTTTTTGTTAACCTGATAGTAAATTTAGTATCAAATTAATGAGCATATAAGGTCTTAACTACCTGTCTGTCTGTTCCATCTTCATTTACCTCCTAAAGGTGAGGCATCATTGTGATGTTTTATACTGCAGTCCTCACCCATAGAAAAGATATAGGCCATTCCTAGGGAAATTTTTGGTCCATAGAAAAGATATAGGCCATCTTTAGGGAAATTTTTGAAGTGACTGTACATGTGCAAGATGGCTAGATTTTATGAAACTTCGTAAGACAGAAGGGAACAGGAAACCTCAGTCTGAATTTTCTTTCTTGTCAGAACCATAGAAATTCCAAACAATATAGCTATAGTTGCTAAGAATCCTGATACCAAAGCCTGGGAGGAATGGTAAGGCTACCTTGGTTATTATCATGTGCCTATTTTTAGAGTAAATGAGGCATCTCTGGGGTATTGGTAAGTAGAAACTTGGTTGCCAATGCTAGAAATCACCATTAGATCATGAGGATGCCATGTACAAATCGTGAGTTAAGGTTGAACCAGAATTTTCAAGTAATGCAATGACTGTCTCCCCATGCCCTCCTTCTCAAACTTCTTGTCTTCTGATGAAATTATTGTGAATTGTTCTACATTCAGTAAGTTTTATTTTATTTTTTTATAACTCAATATATATATAGAAAAGTTACATAACTTTTTGAAATGCTCTTACAATAAATCTCCCCTTCTGTATTGACACACTTTCTGTGAACGTTTTTAAATTTGTTGGCACTAATAATAATAAAGTTATGAAGTTACTTTGTTTTATTTTATATGGTGACAAATATTATATTTTATGGTTTTTCATTTCAGCAAGCTTGTGGCTATGAGTTCACTAACAAGCTTCATAGAATGTTCACTGACATTTCAGTTTCAAATGATCTCAATAATAAATTTCAAGGATTTCTGAAGAAAGACAACATTGATCTTGGAATAAACTTTTCTATCTATGTTCTGCAGGTAATAAGTGTTTTTTTTTTGTTTTTTTTTACTTTTATAATGATCCTAGTTGTGTTCTAATATTTATTATGAATCTTATATTTTACTTTAGGCCGGAGCATGGCCTTTGGGTCAGGCAAACTTAACTTCTTTTTCACTCCCACAAGAGTTAGTGAAGTCTGTTCAAATGGTAAATATTTTCTCTTTTACCTGAATATTTCTATATCATATTTTTCTAAGCTTGTAAGATTTCATGGCTAAATTGGTGGTTTACAGCTATATTTTAACGTTGTGAATTCTCTCTTATAAGAGACCAGGACTCGAACTTTTTTTGATGTATTGATTGATCTTCAAGACCAACTGTATGAAGATGTGAAATTGAGCTTTCATTTTTTTTAAAAGTCTTTATTTTAAAAGTGTTGAATTAGTTTAGCCATTAAATCTTGTGAGTATCCAAGCATGTTATTTAAATAAATTTAAATTTAACTAAAATTATTTTAATTCTTAAACTATAAAAAATTAAAAATAAAGCCTTTATGTGCCTATAATTTAGTTTAATTTAAATATTTCAGTTTGAGAAATTCTACCACAATCATTTTAGTGGGAGGAAGTTAACATGGCTTCATCACCTCTGTCAAGGTATTTCTGTTTTAAATTTGTTTATTATTTTATATTTATTCTATCAATGCCAGTAATTAACTTTCAATAGATACTGGTATTTTAACAAAATTCCCTTTAGACTATTATGGTATTACTCTTGACAAGGTTTTCAAAACATTTCTTAAAAGTTGCACATAACCAATACATCTTTCTCTAACTCGAATATTAAAGGATTATTTCACAGTTTTGTATTTACAGTCTTTGGCAAACCCACATTTCTCCTCATGCAATTTTGTTTCACTACATCACATGTTTAGCTTAAAAGATTTTTATGGTTCCATATTAAAAATTGTTACGTAATAGGGTGGGCCGAAAAAAATTTGTATTTTTTTTCTTAATGCTATACTGAAAAAAAACTTGCCTCTATTATGTGTTATCAAAATGCAACAAAGAAAAAAAATATATACCTAACCCCCAGCTAGCGCAACACACTTGAAATTTCACTAAAATCATAAGTTTTTGTAATTATTTTTAAAGCATCTTAATAGTTTCATATTGGGCTGCTATAGTGATAGCCCTTTATAGCAGAGTTTTAAAAATACAATAAATAATTGGAAAAGTATAATTTTATTAATCTGAGGTAGCGCAACGGACATGAAAATGACACATTATACAGTCAAGTGCAGATGTCGGCTGTTCGGGCGATGACTCAGCCGCCGGGCCGGGCTTCCCCCACTTATACTACCTCTACCCATAACACACTACCATGTCATGTTCTTTGTTACTCAGCAGTTTACGTCTGCAGATGCATAGTCACAGTTGAAAGTGCAAATTAAGTTGATCATTTATTGAGTGAAGTTTAAGTTTAAATTAGCGTGCGTGATGGCTGCTGCTAAGAAAATAACTCGCAGTGATTTTGATTGTCCATTGTTTGGCTACCCGAGGGAATTGCCTGTGAGTAAGCTTCCAACTTACCAAGATGTCCTTAGGAGCTGTTTCCACGAACAGTACCTTCTAGCATTAGAAAGTAACAAGCCTGTTTGTTTCTCTCAAATATCTAATATTGTCGCTCCAAAAGTAAAAGCCCTCTTTGACAAAGCATCAATACCAACAGTGATGCTCTACAGAATTGTGCAATTAATAAATTCATACCACAATAGCCACCGTAATCTAATTAAGTCCTTTAAGCGTGACAAGGAAAAAGAAAAATACAAACAAAAAATTGAGGAATTCAAGCAAAAGGCTTTATCACTCTTTGATGTATCTGCATGTAAATGTAAAATAGAATACTCCTGAAACTGCAAAAAGGTCCCGGAGATCTGTGAGTGCCCTTTATCAATTTCATGTCAATGTGAAAAAGATAAAAAAATTCCGCTGCTTGAACTTAAGTTTATGTATTTCCAAAGAAATCTTGGATAAGAAAAAATTGGAAATTTAGACAAGAAGGAGTCGAAAAAAATTACCAAAAGACTGCAACGTAAAGGGACAAAAAATCAGGCTATGTCGTCTAAAATTTAATTAGTTTCACATTTGCAGCCTTCATGCTTTAAGGATGCAACAAAACCAAGAATAGGTTCAAACGAAAGCTCAATGGAAGAGGAAGAGCCTGATGGTTCCGATGACAACTACATTCCTATTCCGGGCAAACAGCCGTGGCAAATTCTAAGAGGGGCAAAAGGACTATTCTAAGAGAAGCACAATAAAATGTTGGTCTGGGAATTGACAATTTGTATTTCACGATAAATTTTGTAATTAATAAACTCATTTGGGAAATGTAAATTGCCTCTTTATTTTTTTTCCTACAGGTAATTGTTCCATCAACATTATATTTCTAAAAAAACACATGGGTAGTGGGTTTAAAAAATTAGATGCTGCACTGCACTACAGCCGGTTAGCACTCGAAAAGTGATCAATTAAAAATATTGAAGGCATTTGCGCTACCTAAAATTAAAAGAAATATATATTTTCAATAACCCATTGTGTTTTTATAACTCTAATATAAATCATATTCACTATAGCAGTTCAATATCTAGCTGTTTGGGTACTTTAAAAAAAATTGTAAAATCCTGTGATTTTAGTGAAATTTCAAGTGTGTTGCGCTAGCTGGGGGTTAGGTATATAATTTTTTTCTTTGTTGCATTTTGATAACACATAATAGAGACAAGTTTTTTTCGGTATAGCATTAAGAAAAAAAAAAACAAATTTTTTTCGGCCCTCCCTATACGTAACCTTCTAACAGTCACAATGTTTATTTCTTCTTACCAAACATGATTGTTTAAATTATCATATAAAACCAAAGTTTAAATTCATTGATGCCCAAAATTGGAAATGGAGTGGAGGTTTAAAGAGAAGGAGTGAGCACTCTCAGCATCTCTGTTTGAACCATTTTGAATTGAGCACAAGAGTTTCTCTTGAGAAGTTGTAACACGTAGAAATATTTGACCTCAATACAGTAGTACCTTGATTATCCGTCACCTACGGGTCCAGAGGATCGGATATTCACAGGAGATTGAATTAAGCCAGTTTATATGTATATAAACGATGTATTAAGTCAAAAAAGGACTATAAATTATAATGTACACTACAAAAGCCAAATAAAGAATACAATAATATTTTTAAGTTGTACAGTAATTAAAGAGTGAAAACATGTTTAAATCATGTTAAACTACTTAAAATATCTGAAATATTTTTGTTTCAATTTCTTAAATTTTGACTTGGCTGCTACGTCATGCCACTTCTTTGCCCTCATAACGTCCATAGCTGTTGCTGTTGATTGTGTCAAATACTTTAGGGCTTTCTCGAAGGCATCCTTTGCTTCAAAGTGGCTGATCTTATCTTTTTCCTCTTGACTCTGCCTCTTCTTCAGCACAAGCTTGTTCTCCACGATGAGGTCAATGATTTTCTCGTCTGTAAGATCTTCATTAGTAATGCTGGTTACCTCCATATCAGCTTGCCATTCCTGTCCATGGACTAATTGGGCAGTGTCTGGCTCAGGAATTTCTGGAGTCTGGATTAGGCTTGGACAAACATTCCTCCACGATTTTTGTACAGTGGTTTACTAATTAATAATAATAATAACATTATGGTTTATACCTCATTTAAAATTCCTGCTTATATATATTTGAAAGAGACAAGAAAATTAGTTGTTAATTCACTGCCTATAGATTTAATAATATGTTTTTATTTTTATTTAGGTGAGTTAAAACTGGGATATTTAAAAAAACCTTATATAGTCACAATGCAGGTATTCCAAATGGCAATGCTTTTGTTATTTGAAAGCTCAGACAGTCTTACTTGTAGAGAGATACAATCTACACTCCAGCTAAATAATGAACAATTTAACAAGCATTTAGCAAGTCTTATTGACTGTAAACTTATCATTTCATCTTCCGAGGTAAGGCATTCAGGTACTCTTTTCATTATGTTTCTATAGTATGTTTCAAATTAAGCTTATAATTTCAATATAAATGTATGAATATGAAAAAATGCATTTTTGTTTTCACTCTTTTGCAATTAAAATTCAGCAATATAAAGAATACCAACCACAAAGCTTATTAACCTCCCAGCTAAATAAAATTAAGCATATCATCTTGATTCTCAAACTTGAATTTCCTACTTTGAAAACTTACTTTTATACAATTTAATTTTGATTAACACTATTATTCCAATTACAAATTTTAACTAACTATAAAAATCATCTTAATTCTCTTAATTAGTAAACTTTTGAGTCATGGGTTCGATTTGAACATAGGAATTTATTCGCTGAGCCATTAAATAAAAACCTGTCTCACCCTGCCACATAAAGTGAATATTGATTTAAAAGTATTCATTTTTCACAATTGGAGCTCACTTTTCATTTCAAGTACTTTTTCTGATGTCCCGTGTAGAAGGACTTTTGAATGTCTATGTGACCTTTTCTGTCAGTGCCCTTTTTTTTATATAAATCAGGGACTCATTAATCATAAAAAGAGCTAGAAGGTCTTTCATTTAATAAATGTTCATATTATTTAACAAAATAAAATGATGAAAAATTATATTTATATTTTCAGTCACTGTCTGATGATACAGTGTTGCATCTAAATATGGAATATTCTAATAAACGAACACGCTTGAGGATTACTACTGCCATGCAGAAAGAAACACCTCAGGAGTTAGAGCAGACTGTTACAGCTGTTGATGAAGATCGTAAATTGTATCTCCAAGCAGCAATTGTTCGAATAATGAAGTCTAGAAAAGTACTTAGGCACAATGCTCTAATACAAGAGGTAAATAATAAGTTTAGTTATTATCCTTTTTAAAAATATTTAACTCAGGGTGGTTACTTGACCATTAAAGATTTTTAATAAATTTCTCAGGTTAAGTCTATCCCTGTTGATGGGGGTCTTGGAAATCTAACAGTTTATCTTATTTTGTTGTATCAGCTGCTTCTTCATATATTAAATTCAAAATTTTATATCAGCCAGTTGTTTGATTTTATAAAAAGGTCTTTAAATCATTATCTTAATTTCAAATGGTTGATAATTTAGTAACTCCTAATATTGAATTACAACTTTTTAATTGAGTATCAGTGTCTCTCTATTAATTATATTACTTTGTAAAGTTGAATAATTGCAGGGCCCACTTGAAAACAGTTAGATTTTACAATGTGAATTTTTTAGTATAAAAAGTTTACCAGTGAAGTAATCTGACTAATGATGTTCTCTCTTGACTTAAACTAGTCTATTCATAAATAGAGAGTTAAAGAGTAACTAGAAGAAAGTAACAGCAGTTTACAAAAGGGTTGAAAGCACTTTAGTCCCAAGCAGCTTTCAATTGCCAGTTAGAACATTCTTAAAGTGGGTTCTTAAGGGAGTATTTGATTAATAATTTCATAAATTTGAAAACTTTTAACTGAGATATCAGGTAAATGTGTCATTAAATAATTCATTTTTTGACATTGTTAGCACTCATTGTGATAGTAATTTGTGTCATGAATTTGTTACAGGTTTTGAGTCAGTCCAAAGCTTTTGCTCCTGCAATCACAATGATTAAAAAATGCATCGAAGCTCTCATAGATAAACAGTACATTGAAAGAACACCTAATTCATCAGATGAATATAGTTACGTCGCATAGTTTATAACTTGTTCTATATTTATTATGTATATATGTATCTTTCTGTTACTACGCTTGCTCTTTTAAATATTATGTAAATTTCATACTTATCATTATAAGTAATTTGTGATGAAATTTATAAATACTTTAATTCTAAACAAATGCATTGTTATGTTTTTATTATTTTGTTTTGTTTTTCATATTTAAGTTATATAGAGGGTTTATTAGTATAAATAAAATTTGTGGCTACTCAACAACCCATAAAATATGTGTATATTAATTTATTTTTTTATATGAATTTTAAGAAGTAAAGACAGTTCAAGGAACTTGAATTTATTTAAATTGGTTGCCTTACAGTTATATATTTCTGGAATTTTCATGACAATTGTTTTCCTTCCAGTTTTCTTTTTTTTTATTTAATTTAAAGCCGTCCTTTTTATTTTGTTTTCAATAATGTGCAAGTCTAACAGCACCCATGTATTCCTAACAGTTTATTTTATCTTTGGTTTATTTATTATTATTGAAATCAATACTGGAATGTACATTGTGAATTAAATGTTGTTAATATTTGTATAGATTAATTTCATACCTATCAATTAATATGAATACTTTACATGATTATCATTGTCTATCTCACATGGCTATGTAACATATTTTCAGGTAAAAAAGTTCCCACTTATGGAGGGTTGTAAAATATCAACAAGTAGAAATAAAAAATAGTAGAGCATTTTCATTTTCATAACAACCAGTTACTTTAGTAGCATAATAATGCCAGATTACTTACTACCTTAACTATGACAACAGTTTGTTAATGATAGAACACTACATCAATGCAAAATAACCTTCCTAGTATTGGGTATTCTATTTATTGGTGTTTTTTTATTGATTTCAACCTGGCCAGCATAGAATTTTTATTATTTATTATGTGACACATTTAATGTAAAATAACTCCCTATTTGCAGTATCTGCTAAACGGCTCCAAGTTACCTAATTATTGACACAGTTAATGGCAGTAGTCTAATCAGCAGTAAAATAATGATAATACAAAGAAGAAATATTAAAACAATAGATACTGTTTCACTACCGATTCGCAGCAGGGGTGCCTATCTTCATCCTAGTAAAATAAGGGTGCCAGTGCAGCCACTGGGTAGACAAATATTTTGCTGGGCTGGATTTTAACCCTTTAACTGTGCAAAGCCACTATAGTGGCTTTGCACAATTAAAGGGTTAACATACATGCTCCTTATGATGGTGTCTTTCCCTAGGAACTCAACACTCTACTGTTCAACCATGATACATGACAGTCACCAATGCTCAAGCAAGGGTCCATTCCTTTCATTTGGAGCTCACTTGGAAGGACGTGCCTCCCAAGGGCTCTCAAAGAAGAGTTATCAGTGACTTCCTTTCAGTGAAAAAAGTTATATATCAACATTTACAGAACATTACATTTATATATATATATATATATATATAAAATTGTAACCTCTGTCTGTACATTGTTTTTTTTCGTGAAATTTCACGATAACTTTTCATTTCACCTGTCATAGACACCATAACTGCATTTTGTTTCTTTCGTGTCTGTTTGTTACCTTTTCACGCATAAATGGCTGAACCGAATTTTATGAAACTTGGTATGTATATTACTACTAACCCAACTTAGACTTTAGGCTATGTTAATATTCTCTGAGATGAACGGTTTATAAGGGAGGCCTGAAATTAAAAATAGCGATATTTCGTTTCCTATTTCTTTATTGGCAAATATGCATATAACAAAAGTTGTTTATTTTGTTATTTAGAGAAACTATTATTGTATACACTTTTGTTGTATACATGAGTTATAGCTAAACACTATAGCGGAAGTCAATAATTATATTTGGCACAAGGGACTCAACCACTTGGTATGTGTATTAGCACTAAGGCCTTCATTATAATAAGCCATAACAACATTTTTAGGGACGGGCAGGAGTCGGGGTTATAGGAGAGGCCTGAAATTAAAAATATTCAAGATAGAGAATAAATGTATATAGCAACATCTATAGTATATTTAATTTGCAATAAGATTGATTCTGTAGAATTTTGTGATCCGACGTATAGTAATGGAGATATTTTGAATTTTCGAAAATCCTCCCCTACCACTGGTCAGATTTCAGCCGTTAACGGACTTGATCTTTCTTTTTACATAAAATGACTAAATATCGAGTTTGGTACCGATCAAACAAAAATTGCGACCGCTAGAGCGGTAACAGACAAATATATATATATATATATATATATATATATATATATATATATATATATACAGTTTTGAACGGACTTCATTTTCGTCATCTACTAGGTAGGATCGATGGACACGTCATGAGTACAACCTTAATAGCTGATTTCCCTTAAGGGAAATCTGCTAATAGTGATATTTCGTTTCCTATTGGGGTTTCGGCAAATATGCACATAAAAAAGTTGTTTATTTTGAAATTTAAAGAAACTTTTGTTATATACACTATCGTCGTATACTGAAGTATAAAGGCGTTATACGCTAAAAATTATAGCGGCAGTCAACAATTTTATTTGGCACAAAAGACTCAACCGAACTAAATAAAACTCGGTATGTGTATTAGCACTATCGTCTTCATTAAGCGGACCTTGCACGGTCATGAATAATGACATTACTTTATCAGAATGACATTAATACTGATCGTGTAACGTCGACAAAGTTGGAATGACGAGGGGGAATGATGCGAATCCGGATTTTCTGATCTCGGCACATCATTACTGTAGACGGGAGGGGATACTGTCATTAATAATGATAGTGTAAGGTGTGCGGCTTCATTACTCAGTCTGCCACACGAAATTGCGAAGACAACATGTCGGCTCCGGAGAGTGATTGTGTAGAAACCAGTGATGTTTTGCAATCTTTTATATCAATGTACGAAGAATTACCAGTATTATGGAATCCTTCAGATTCAAATTATAAAAATAAAAGGAATGCCGCACTCGTGAAACTGCTGTCAGTCTACGAAAAATGCAAACCTGGAGCCACGATATCTGACGTCAGACGTAAAATTAATACTCTCAGATGTAACTACCTAAAAGAGTTAAAAAAAAGTCCGTCACGGACAATTCAATAGAGAAATCTGCCTAATAACAACTGTAGTAGTAAGAAACCTCTAAACCTAAAACATTATTTAGGGCGTAATAACCCAGTAGTTTCTAGCCCCAAAAAACAGTTAACTAAACCTATTCACGAGGGACGAATAGTTATAGAAACGGCCGCCAGAGCTCTCGGCGGAAAGTCCGAACAGCCTACTGGTGACCACACGCAGAATACAAATGCAAATATCTCGGTTAATATTCAAGATACAGTATAAATGTATAGAACAATATTTATAGTAAATTTAATTTGCAATAAGATTTATTCTATATAATTTTTCGATCCGACGCATAATAACGGAGATATTTTGAATTTTCAAAAATCCCCCCTATAACCCCCCCCCTCCCATTGGTCCGATTTCAGCCATCAAACGATTAAATTCCGAGTTTGGTAAAGATCAAACAAAAATTTCGACCGCTAGAGCGTTAACAGACAAATATATATATATATATATATATATATATATATATATATATATATATATAATTTTGAACGGACCTCATTTTCGTCATCTCCTGGGTAGGATCGATGGACATTTGAAGAAATTTTTCGAAACTCGCATCATGAGCACGACCTCAATAGCTGATTTCCCTTAAGGGAAATCTGCTAAAAATAGAGGACTCCACAAGATCAGGGGCTGGAGCCGACGATGTATATTCACCGTCCTCGTGGGTTTTCCATGCATTGCAATTTATTAACAATTTTGAGCAACCTGTTGACCTTGGGAACTCAAAAGTAAGTAAAATGCTTTTAAATTATATTGTTTTATTTTTCAGTGTCTCTAATTTCATTCAATAACAAAATATGAGAATACTGTTCACGTTTTTTTAACCACTCCTTCATCCAACGTTTACGTTTTACTCGCCGTTTTGTAGCTAAAGCCAAAATTATAGCAATACAAGCGGTTTTGTGTGGATCCATTTTATTTTATACGTCTTCCTTTGACAGAGACCACCACTGTACTGAAGGAAAGTAATGACAATAAAAATGATTGTGTAAGGTTTTTACAGTAATGATAATCTGGAATGAAGTGCATTCGCAAAAAATGTCATTACTGGTAATGTCATTATTAATGACCGTGTAAGGGCCGCTTAAGCACATCATTACTGTACACGGGAGGGGATACTGTCATTAATAATGATAGTGTAAAGCGGCCCTTACACGGTCATTAATAATGACATTACCAGTAATGACATTTTTTGCGAATGCACTTCATTCCAGATTATCATTACTGTAAAAACCTTACACAATCATTTTTATTGTCATTACTTTCCTTCAGTACAGTGGTGGTCTCTGTCAAAGCAAGACGTATAAAATAAAATGGATCCACACAAAACCGCTTGGATTGCTATAATTTTGGCTTTAGCTACAAAACGGCGAGTAAAACGTAAACGTTGGATGAAGGAGTGGTTAAAAAAACGTTAACAGTATTCTCATATTTTGTTATTGAATGAAATTAGAGACACCGAAAAATTGAACAACATAATTTAAAAGCATTTTACTTACTTTTGAGTTCCCAAGGTCAACAGGTTGCTCAAAATTGTTAATAAATTGCAATGCGTGGAAAACCCACGAGGACGGTGAATATACATCGGCGGCATCATTACTCAGTATACCACAAGAAATTGCTAAGACAACATGTCGGCTCCGGAGAGTGATTGTGTAGAAAAAAGTGATGTTTTGCAATCTTTTATATCAATGTACGAAGAATTACCAGTATTATGGAATTCTTCAGATTCAAATTATAAAAATAAAAGGAATGCCGCACTCGTGAAACTGCTGTCAGTCTACGAAAAATGCAAACCTGGAGCCACGATATCTGACGTCAGACGTAAAATTAATACTCTCAGATGTAACTACCAAAAAGAGTTAAAAAAAAACAGAGGACTCCAAATGATCAGGGGCTGGAGCCGACGATGTATATTCACCGTCCTCTTGGGTTTTCCACGCATTGCAATTTATTAACAATTTTCAGCAACCTGTTGACCTTGGGAACTCACAAGTAAGTAAAATGCTTTTAAATTATATTGTTTTATTTTTCGTTAACAAACAAATTAGTGCAACATTGTGCAATACATAATATCTACACAAAAATTTATAGGTATCTACTGTTTTTTCAAATTTATCACAACAGTGATAAAAAGTTTGAATACTTTGAAAACTCGTACTTTCCTGAAATATTTTTTTAACAGTGATATTATTTGAAACTACAATTTGCCTTCAGTATTGTAATAGTTACAGAATCTTCCTCGTGTTGTTTTGGCATCCGTTCCACAGTTTCTGATGAGGGTGCTTTGTAAATTAACAAGATCATATTCAGTTATTTCGGTGGAGAATTATGGTTGTTGGTTTTCCTTTGCCAGAAAATTGTGCAAGTAGCAGCAAGCTATTGTAACTGATGCTGCTTTTTGTGGTTCTAAATTTATTGGCTTTCGAAAAACTGAAAATCTGGCAGCTAAAATCCCAAAAGCGTTTTCCACAACGACACGAGCTCTTGATAATCTCTTATTGAATTCAAACCGTTCTGGAGTCAATGCCTTCTGAGAATAGGGTTTCATTAAGTTAATACGTAAAGCAAACGCTTCATCGTCAATAAACACGTACGGGAAACGTTCAGTAATTTTAGGTAATGATGCAGGTTCCGGTATATTTAAACTATCTTGTTGCAAAAGGGCTCCAAATTTAGAGTAGTACAAAACACCACCATCTGATATTCGTCCATATACCATCACCCCAACAGCAAGGATTCAGTTCCGCCCAAAATGATAGATTGGTAAACTTTTTTTCCTAATACGAATGATCAGTTTTTTTTTAATTAATTCAAATTTATTAGTTTCATAATTTCATTCATTAATAATTTTGTGTAATATGATTGTTTCATTTTTGTTCACATATCTTTGTAAATAAAAATTTATTAATTATTGAAAAGCTATTTGTCTGTATCTTGTTTCTTCACCAGATATCCGATTTTGATAAAAATTGGTTGGTAAGTCCTTGTCAAATCCGGAAAGGTTTCTAAAAATTTTTTTTCCCTACATGTCCCGAGCATTATTAAAATGTTTTTTATAAGCTCCCCATGGTTTGACACTGATTTACAACACGGAAAATGCGCGGAAGAGTACTTACCTTCAAGTAATCTTGCAGAACATAGATAAGCACCTCACACGTTTCAATAATAGCATCGCTTACTGACGATGGTGACATAACTGCTGAAAACTTGAGATCTTCAAAGTTTCTCCCTGAAGCAAGGTATCGTAGTGTAACTGTTCACGTTTTTTTAACCACTCCTTCATCCAAAGTTTACGTTTTACTCGCCATTTTGTAGCTAAAGCCAAAATTATAGCTATACAAGCGGTTTTGTGTGGATCCATTTTATTTTATACGTCTTGCTTTGACAGAGACCACCTCTGTACTGAAGGAAAGTAATGACAATAAAAATGATTGTGTTAGGTTTTTACAGTAATGACAATCTGGAATGAAGTGCATTCGCAAAAAATGTCATTACTCGTTATGTCATTATTAATGACCGTGCAAGGGCCACTTTATAATAAGCCATACTAACATTTCTGGGGACAGGTAGGAGTGGGGGTTGTAAGGGAGGCCTGAAATTAAAAATAGCAGTATTTCGTTTTCTATTGGTTTTTCTGCAAATATGCACATGACACAAGTTGTTTATTTTGTTATTTAAAGTAACTTTTGTCATATTCATTTTTGTCGTATAACAAAGTATGAACAAGATATACACTAAAAACTAGAGCGGGAGCCAACAATTTTGTTGGGCACTAACGATTGAACAGAACTTAACAAAACTCGGAATGTGAATTAGCATTAATTCTTCCATGATTATAAGATATATTAAAATTTTTAGGTCCAAACGGGAGTGGGGGTTATAAGGGAGGCCTGAAATGAAAAATTGCGATATTCCGATTCCCATTGGTTTTTCAACGATTTTCTATAAAAATACCATCATTAGTCAGTCAACGATGATTTCCCGGGCATCGCCGGGTATATTAACTAGATTGTATATACAAAATACGCAGTTTATAAATGATATTTAGTTATAATAAATGCTATCCATGATTATGATGTGAATTATTCACGGTGTCTCAAGCAGTGGAGAGGGAATGATCAGAGACTTATTTTCATTTATTCTTCAAATCTAAAAATGTTTTTTCTATAGATCACCCAACGGACCCTTACAGGGAAAAAATGGGTACTTGTGTATTATATCCACCACATTTTAGTTCCACTAATTTCACGCTAGAGTGCGGTACTGTATTAAGTAGTACGATTCATTGCCCGCAAGGGAGGTTATACTTACCTTATAACCTTCTACGGAATTATAATGATAAATAAAAGAATACACAATTTTTAAAATTAAAACATTTTATTCACATTTAGGCGGGAAATGTGTGGAAATACAATTTAAAATGCACTGAAATCTGTCTCCATTTCTTTTCCCATGGTGCTGTCGCCATATGAATTCTACCAAATATGATTCAAGGTGATGCCTGGCTGTCCCACGATGTTTTTTTATTTCTCCACTTTGCACTTCCCCACATTCTCTCCACTGTCTGAGTATGTGCTCCAATGTTGGGGTCAATAAAATTATATTTATGATTAACTTTCGCATCTTTGAATCCTTGGCTTTCTAATATATTCGTTTGGTAGCTTTTCCAGCAATCAGAATATACTGTGCTACCATCTGCTATATTCTGAATTATTTTCTCCAGAAGAGTAGAGGCATTTCTGTCAAGAAAAGCCACGAGAAACGAATCTTTTGTCTCTCGACAAATTCGTCCAAACACCCACTGTTGGGGTAAAATCCGTCCACAATTATTTTTTCTTCTAGTAAATAGACTCTCATCTATTGCAACTATGACAAAAGATAACCTCATTAGCCTGAGTGAGCTAGTGTCGCACTTCAGTAGTGCATTCTAGCGTGGGACTAGTGGAACTAAAATGTGGTGGATATAATACACAAGTACCAAAAAATGCACCCAGACGGGAAGAGCAGTTGTTCACGTAGAAGCATTTCCAAAAACAAAATAGAATCTTTCCGCCTCAAATGATTTCCCGAGCGAAGCCGAGTACTTTGGCTAGTATACAATAAGATTGTTTCTTTACAATTCAACGCATAATAACGGAGATTTCAAAGTTCCCCCCTCCTTGTCAAATTTCAGCCGTTAATGAAATTGATCTTTAGTTTTACATAAAACATTTAGTTAGGCAACGATCATACAATAATTGGCGTTACAGGCAAACGTGTATGTATGTATATATATATACGTACATAAATAAATACAGTTTTGAACGGACCTCATTTCCTGGATAGGATCGATGGACATTTGAGGAAATTGTTCGAAAACCCGTCATGAGTATAACCTCAATAGCCTCCCTTAAGGAATACATATCTGCTAATATCTTACACTAGGATTGTACCAGGCATGAGAACTTGAAACAAGTTAAGCAAGTATGCACTGTGAAGTTTTTGATCAGTGAGGAATACAGTTACTGTGCCCCTGGAGTGAGGGAATTCGATTCCTGCAAAGGGAAGGATTAAAAAACAATATCTTAACATATGACACATTCAAAAACTTTTGGAGGTAGTACTTTTTAACATTACATATACTTATAACTTATAACTTAAATTTGGATTTGCTTTAATGAAATATGATATTGAAAGATAGAAATGGTAGGATTCGTTCAATAGGCGTCCATTTGCTTCCACGTAAGGATGCGGGATGCATATAAGAATATTTTTTTCCACAATTTTGGTCACACCATTCAATTTCTTTTGTTAAAAATAAAGGAACTTATAATGTTGGGATATCTTTCTTAATAAACATAAACAGACAGTTATCTTCTCTTTTAGCTCTTTGTTCTCTTGTATTATCCTGATCTTTAACAGCATAGTAACCTATCCATCACGTGGTTGAGTGCTATGTTTATAGTAGGATATAAGAATTGATTATGTTTCACGTGTAGTAAAGAATTTAATAGTTCATTTTGCTTTTTGAAAATGACTAGATTTGCTAGAGCTAACGGATCTAAGGCTTCAAACCAAAGAATCCCTGATGAGAGTACTCCTTGGTCCGAATTAAAAAATGAAGTCAAGCAGCAGCCCAATAATGAATGGAGTGTTACTGATAATGTTGAAGGGGAAACCAATTGGAAGGAAGTTATAAATAATGAAAAGAAAGTTGAAGAGAATTTAAATAGTGTGTGGTGTGATTTCAGTGATAATGAAGAGAAAACTAAAACGAGCAAAGAAAGTAAATTAAAAACTAAGGACAAATTTAGTGCATCAGACTTTGATACCAGAAAGAATAAAAAACGTTTAAAAAAAATAAAAAATTCAGATGATGCTGATAACGATAATCGAGATCAAGAATCAAGGCCTTTTAAGAAAGTGAGAAAAAATGATCCTTTTGAATTTGAGGGTAGACTCTCAGATAGTGAAGATAAAACTTCTCATAAGCCTGAAATTTTAAAATCTGAAAATGAGAATAAATCAGTCGTGAACAATCCATCAGATTGGAGTGAAGGATTTGATTGGCAAGAGCCTGGCGATAAAAATCAAGATTCTGAATTTTCACACCAAATGAAACATTCACACTTTAATAATAAAACTTTTACCACCAGGTTCAGTGGAAGTAGAAACTGGAGTGTTACTGGAAGACAGTATAAAAAGTTTACATCTGATTCACATATGAGGAGAAAATATGATCAAGGAGATGTAACACTAGATGTTAATGGTGAGAAAATAGTTGTTACTAAACTAGATGGGTTTTATATCAAGAAAAATGATGCCGAGAGAATTAAAGAATTGGAAAGAGACATGTTAAAAAGAGGTATTCCTAAGGAAGAGATAAGAGCTGTTGTGAAAAGGGAAAGGCGAAATGCTGAAAAGTCATTGGCCCGACAGAAGAAAAAAGTTTGTTTCCATTGCCGAAAGGGTGGTCATAACCTTTCATCATGCCCTAAATTAAATGATGGAGGTGCTCAAATTATTGGAAGTGGAATATGTTATAAGTGCGGATCAACAGAGCATTCACATATTCAGTGTCGCGTAGCAAGTGGCCAAACATATAAGTTTGCAACTTGTTTTATTTGCAAGGAAGAAGGTCACATAGCCAAGCAATGTCCAGATAATCCAAGAGGCCTTTACCCTGATGGTGGAGCTTGTAAACTATGTGGAGACGTAACACACTTCAAGAAAGATTGTCCTAGTCTTCCAAGTAAGAACAAAGTAACAGTTGGAACAATCGATAGAGACATTGAAACATTAGGTGATAATGAAGATCAGCCAAAGGAATTAACTCACAAAAAGAAAAAGAAAGTTATTAAATTTAAATGAGTATCAAGAATAAGTAAACATTTATTATGTATATAATTTATTATATATATATATATATATATATATATATATATATATATATACATACATATTCATATTTATTTATAACAGCAATGTATAGTACCTTGTTTAAATATATATGGTTTGTTATTCCCTAGCAAGTTAATGAAATATTATTATACTGATAACAAACATTATATATATATATGAAAAGTTCACGTCCAGTCTGTGCTTGATATGTAAATGTCGGGATGTATTTATTATTTCCTTCATGTTTCTGAATTGTAATAAAATGGCAACATTTTATAACTATTATATAGTTTTTCATTTCAAAATAGTTGCACCTTCTTTTTTCGTACCTGATGAAGTCAACTAAAGTAGTATAGTTGCAAAGTCCTAGGAATAAAAAGTCTGTCATGCAGGAGCTGTGTAAACTAAGCAGATTTCCTAAGTGCTGATATAACAAACGAGGGGGGTTATTGTGGCACAGAAAACAAAATGTATGAATAACTTAATATTTGAGTTAAAAAAATGCATAGAACAACAATTGTAGAACATCAATAGTTTAAGAAGATCGGTTTATAATATTTTACGCGGCATAATAACGGAAATATTTTGAATTTTCGAATTCCTCCCCCTCTATTCAAAGTCCCATTTCAGCCAATAGTAAATATGATCTTTAGTACTGACTGGTGTAGTTAAATATTGAGTATCGTATAGATAAAATAAATATTTTTGAGTATAGAACGAAAAATCATAATTGATGATGTTGCAACATATTTACACGTACATATCTCACAAAGTTCATTGAAAACCATATGTGATATTTCATCTTGGAATGGTGGACGTGGTTCACGATATAACGGCTTATTATTAATATGACATGCGTAGGAGTGGGAATTTACTGAAGGAAAACTAAAAAATCCAAATATCTCCGTTAATATTCATGATAGAGAAAATATGTACAAAAGATCATTTATAGGTAATCGTATTTGCAATAACATTGCTTCTATAACATTTTGTGATCTCACTTACAATAACAGACATATTTCAAATTTTCTAAATCCCCCTCCCATGAACTTGATCTTTGCTTTTATCTAAAATGATTAAATATTGAGTTTGGTAACGAGCAAACAAAAATTACGACTGTTCATTTTCATCATCTCCTGGGTAGGATCTATGTCATCAGTACAACCTCAATAGCTGATTTCCCTTAAGGGAAATCTGCTAAAACACTACCATTTAACCTGTAGCAGTTTAATTTGCTGATAGCAAACTATGCTCTTTGAATATATTCACTCAAACTCCTTATTTTCCTTACAAAGATATCTTGAAAATGTTAAATTATTGCAGATATGATGGATGCTTATAAGAGATATGAAGTACTTCTATCAGCTGCTAAGTACCTTAACCTATTTCGTACCACATAGAAAACAGTATGAAGAGCATATGAATTGATTACAAGTTAAAATAAATGGTTTGAAATAATTGGTAATACGTATGTGATTTCAGAATAACACTTGGAAAGCAAAAGGAGTATTGTAACTTACAAGCAAATAAGTATTGATATCAAAAATATGTTTGCCATTCATTTGTAGTGTTCTACTTTATGGGCTCTTCACAAAAAGGAATATAATACTTTTGTAGAAAACAGAGATGTGGATCTGGCACAGAATGACCTGAACAAGTTGGATTCAAAAGAAATCCTACTTGGAAAACTCATTTTTAGTTTTCTGCCTTCAGTAAACTCCCACTCCTACGCACGCCATATTAAAAATAAGATGTTATATTTTGAATTCCTTTATGCAAAGCTTTAATACCAAATATTTTTTTTATTGAACTTTTGCTATTTTCAAATACAATTGTGATGATGTCAATAAGATTTTGTTTTTTACTCGAAAATGTATATTTCATCCATACTATAGTCAATATTTAACCGTTTCTTTCAACTCTAATGGTTTTGTTGATGGCTCAAATCGGATCAGGTACAATGGGTGTTTAGAGGGAAGGGGGTGTCAAAAATTCAAAATATCTCCATTATTATGAGTAGGATCACAATGTTTTATATAACCAATTTTTTTAAAAAATTCATGCTCCAGAATTGTTGCCATATACATATTTCATAGCTGAAATATTAAGCAAGTTATTTTCTTGCTTTCAGCCTTCAGTAAAACCCCACTTCTACTCATAGGATTTTTACTTAGAATTTGAGGATAAATGGTGGGAAGAGATCACCAGTGCAGGAAATTTGCTAAATTAACGATCTTTTTTATTTTTATTAGGAGCATAATAAATGTATTCATATATTAAGCATGTACCTGAATTCTATTTATTAATTCTAAGAATTTTCAGTTTCTAATAATACTGATGTTTATAACTTCTTCCACAATTCTTGGACAGGTACCATTTAATAAAGGCAGCTAGTGTAGTCATACCTATCAGGGGAAGTCCGTTGTCACTGGCTGATATCAATATACAGCTGTACTCAATGATCAGCCAGTCACAGATAGGTATACAACAGTATCATTCATACTGGTGGTACTAACTCTTTATTTGATGTACTAAAGACTACCAGTTTTGTTAAGTATTCAACTGTCTCAAATTGATTAAACTAGTTACTTACTCCTATATAGGATTGTATGGCACATGTGTAACTATAGCCCTATGGGTGTCGGAGGTGGCCGTTCAGGGTGAAACCACCAAAACCTCAAGTCTGTAAGTTGGAGTAAGGTATGCCTCTCTGAATGCATCCTATTCTGACCCTCGTCTCACATAAATGGACTATGTTATTCATTTTTGGAGAATCTACTGCTATGATTGAACTCATAATGCGATTTTCAAAAACTTTCATGAGTCCTATCTAGATGACAAAAATGACGTAACTTTTGTTTCATCGTTACTGAACTTGACAATAAAGTGACCAGGAGAGTGGAAATCAAAAATTCGAAAATCAAGACTGCTCTAATTTCAATAAAATGCATAAATGCTAATCCAATTTGGAATTAACGTTTGGGATCAGAAGGCAATAGTAATGAAATAATAACTAAATAAGAATGTTTCTTTTCAATAAACATTTAATACAACACAAAATAAATATAATTCAAATTAAATATAAAGTTTTTACACTTTGCATTATCTACAATTGCTTTATTTCAAATGTCAAACATTAATTATAGTAATTCAGAATTATCCTAAACAATTATTACATAATAAATAGTGTACAAAATTACATTTCCCTTACATTATTATTATTATTTTTAATAATTCATATTTAAAAGCGTCACTTATTACGCACACAATAATCACAGCAGGTTCTTTTAAAATTTAAATATCCAAAGATACAAATCAACAATTAACTCTGATATAAATAAAATAAATTTTAAAATTATACAAGCTATACACATGTACACCGATACATACATATAATATACACATATAAAAGTCTAAAACTGCTTATTCTATCAAGACAATTCAGTTCATTACCAAAATCAAAATGTATTTACAAAATTAAGCTACATTTTTTTTTTACATTAGTATAAACAAATAAAATAAAACAGCAGTAGATAAATTACATATAATAGACCATGGAAATAAAGGATATGTAAGACTTTATTATAAGCTGGCAAAAATAATAAACCTGAGGCTCATGACAGCCATGGGAGTTAAGGCCAAAGCATTAACTCGCTTGGTAAACCTAGTGACATGAGTTCTATTCTCTCCTGGGCAATAGGAATTTATTTAGTGACAACCTCATTAAATAAAGTTCTTAAACCTGCTTAAGAGTGGTAAAGATAACCAGTCCCAATTAGCTTTAGTAGCACAAAGTGAATGTTAATAAACAACATTTAAAATAATAACTAAAATTATAATTTTTCTGGGGCTCAGGCTAGCCATGTAAGCATTGGGTTTAATAAATTGAGGCAATGGTTTGATTCCTGTATGAAAAAAAAGAATTCATTCAATGGCCAAACTTAATCAATAAAATCCCTAGTCCTACTCTGACTAAAAAAGAGTGTGCTAACATGTAGATATTATGCTCTGATCAGGCTTAGATGTGTAAAGTGGAAAATGAACTATTATTTTTCTTGATAATTTATAAAGAAAGGAAGGAGTTGAATAAGTAAATATGTTCTAGTAATGAATAGTTCAGGAATGGAACTAGATTTTGTTTAGTCCATAAATATATACAATACATAATTTCCTGTTGCTCAAGCGGGAAAAGAACCCACGAGTCCAGTATTACCAAGTGTATTAGACCATTGCCTTAATTCGCTGGCCTAATAAGAGCACAGGTGTTATTAAAGAAACTGGTGCTTCATGACAAAACTTACAAAGTGAAAAAACAACAACAAATAATGAAGGAGTTTTTATTGCTGATGTTTTGACTTTCATGTGAGACATAGTTCATTTAGAAAATTAAAATTGTAAAGTTGTTTTCATCATTGATAGTAAAATGATACTCAGCATCTTAGTTCCAATGCATTGGATCAAAAAATGACCAATACAAATTTTTGTATCTCTAGTATTTATTGAGAAATTCGAAATTTATTATAGAGGGAGGGCCTCGTCTCCTCCACCCTAACCGATTAATGTCAAAAAGGGATTTAAACAACTCGAAGTTACAACAATCCTAAATATGAAATATAACATTCTAATTCTAGCAGTGTCTGAGTTTTGTGAGATAAAGATGTCAAAATTGGTTTAGGTAAGGTAAAACAAATAATTCCGTTGAAATCTGAAAATATTTCTGATTATAATTCTTCCTTTACTTTGTACAAGAAAGTAAACATACAATTTATTTCAAACTTTTTGCTTTATACAGTTTTATTACAGTAGAAATTGGAAATTTTGTCCAGTAACTTCCAGTCAACAATTCATACTTGTGTATTATTACAAAAGAATGACTACATATTTAAAAAAGGTATAAAAAAGAAAACCCGTTCGCAGGGGCTGCGTAAACTAAGCAGATTTCCCATAAGAAGTTTTACAATAGATAAATCTACATACTTTTATGCTTAACACCATCGAGAATGTTAAGAGAACAAATACAAATGACAATGAGAAATCTTTCAGTCAATTTACATTTTAATTATCTCTACAATACAAAGCAAACAGGTCATCCAACCTCTCAGAGCTGAAAGAAAGAACACGATGCACATTGAAGAGTGGCGAGAAGACTGCTGGAGCATATAACCGGTTTGGAGAAGATGAAAGAAAGAAATAATCTTGACCAAAAAGGAAACAATTACTGAAATATATCTGAATATAATGTTTTAATTTTAATGAAATACAAATGCTGTAAATAATTGTTTACTATATCTAGTGCTGCAATTTATAATGACCCAGAATAATTTTTATCTCAATCACTCTAATTTTAATAATTCAAGAACCCAAGACTGGGGGTGGGAGGCTGGTCATCAAAACGTATTTGAATGGATCTTATCTACAAACAATTTTTTGAACACAATATTTGGTATTTTAGCTTGAAATATTGAAAGCTGAAAATTAAAAAATGCAAATGTCTCGTTGCTAATTTAATTTGCGAAAAGATTGGTTATGTAAAATTTTTCGATCCGACTCATTGTAACAGTGTTTAATTTTATTTAAAATATTAAATTTTATTAAATAAAATTTTCTAAATTCCCCTACCTAAAGCCTCCCTCCCACTGGTCCGATTTCTGCCATTAATGAACGTGATCTTTCTTTTTACATGAAATGATTAAATATCGAGTTTGGTAACGATCAATGAAAAATTGTGAACACTAGAGCGTTACCACACAAATACATATATGAAATTTTCAATGGACTTAATTTTGTCATATCCTGGGTAGGATCGATGGGTATTTGAGGAAAGTTTTTGAAAATCATGTCATGCGTACCACCACAATAGTTGATTTCTCTTATGAGAAATCTTCTAAAAAATGAGTTTTTTACTTGCACATGAAATGGTCTTTAGTAACTCGTTGTTTGTACTTCACTAGCACTAACAAGGTTAGGGCTCAGTAATCAAAATTACATTAAAGTATTTCAATATTTATTTGTATTTTTAATTTAATGATATTATTAGGTGGTTAAACTTCTAATCATAAATATAATTTCAATACTATTACATTGGCAATGAAAGGGGGAAAATGACCTACATATTAATATTAGAAAAATGTCTTTAGAAGATAAGCTAGGAGGATAACTGAGAAGCAGAGATTGTTAGTAATCACTCTGTCCTTACAAAGTAGCAAGGAGTGTGTACTTAAAACTCACTGTTATCTGCAAGGATTCCTGTGAGCATCCAGGAATGTTTGTTGTATTACATAGATTAAACTTACTTTCATTATACGAAAAACATTATTTTATTCCTGTAAATATATGTTTTCTCACTTACTGATATATAAAAATATATTTTAGGGGCTCAGGTTAGCCATGCGAGTTAAAGCGTTGACTTTTATCTCACACGGCAAACCTAGAGTGGCGAGTTCGATTCTCGCCTGGGCAAAGGAAATTATTTAGTGACGAAATTCATTAAATAACATCCTAAAATCCCACCCTGGCTAGAAAAGGGTGGTAACCTGTAGATAACCCGTCCCAATTAGCCTGAGCTGCAAAAAGTGGACGTTAATAAATAATAATAATAAAAAAATATATATAATGAAGTTTCTAAATACCTTATCTTTCCATGGACCATTATGAGAATTTAGAGCCTATAATTGATAATGAGGACCAAATACAATTATATTCACAAATTTATTTTAATTAATTATTTAAATTGGGAAATCATAATACAGTTATTCAACGATAATCACAGGTGAGAAACAATGATAGCGAGAAATTAAATGTATATAGCTACTACAAAAAATAAAACATTGAATGATCATATTTTAATGAGAAGAGGAGGAATAGGCAAGTCACTTATGAGCCCCTAATGGGCTATGCACATGCAAAGTTTCAAAAAGCGTATAAAATAAAGTTATAATAAATTATTTAGAGACATAATATTAATTATAACATTTTCATTCACATTAGTATGTTAGACTATACTTTTGTGATTAGTGAAAATGTTTCCTCTATTTTATTTTATTTATGTCAAATTTTGATTATTCAAGCAATAATAATTATAACCATCATAATAAAAAATCTTTATACCAAATTATTTTCTTTTAGTATCCTAATTGTAAATTTGAGAAGGTAGAAGACTAAATTTAAATCAAGGATCATGACCATTTTTCTATCAGCATTCAAAGTAGAGTACAAGTTAAATATATATATATATATATATATATATATATATATATATATATGATCATTTAGAATATAATTGTTTAGAATTCTTATTCAGAATTACTGGATTCTTCCTCTTTTATATATACAAATCACATTACAAATAAAATAAATTCTCTAATTATAAAATTAATATACATAAATTATAATAATGGTAACATTTCATCAAATATAAATACAGCACTTCTTTTCCTCCAGAAAATTGACAAACAAAATGTAAGGGATGATAATATGTACCATTGAATAAATTAATTATCAGCTAATTTTTACATAAAACATATATATTTTTTGAATTAACTTGAATGCAATACTTGTTATTAGTAGATGGTATAAAAATTGGCAATTACATTTACAGGAAGGAGACAAATGCACCAGTAATTGAATAAATAAAATAACAAAATAATAAAAATAAATTTTAAAACTTAGTGCAATGCAATATAACAATATTTAGTAATAACACCAAATGCTTATCTTTATACATAGAAAGTTTCATAACTCAAAACATTTTTGGCACTGATAAATGTCTACTGGCTTGTCAACAATTTTTCTAATGAAAAATTCAAAAGTTATCTATTTCTAAATTGTATCTGGTAATAATTGTTATTGAAAATTAAAAAGGTATCTAAATTCTTAAGAAACATAATTATAAGAAGTTTTAATAACAAGTAAGTTTTTGAGTAAAAACCAGTAAACTTATGGTGACTGAATTTGTTCTTGGGAATAAATAAAAAACAAAATTAGAGTTAGTTATCTACCACAAGAATAAAAAGGAGTTAAAATTGTTGATATCATGGAAGGAAAATAAATGTGCTGCATTTTACTCGTATAAGCTATTGTACATAAAACTAAATATTACTTGAGATCTTATCATACATCAACAAAATTTTACAAATCAATATTTTAAAAAATAGTCTTGAACTTTGATCATAATAAATAAATGAAGAATTTTGCTCAGTTTTGAGTTAATAATCCTTAAATACAATATAAGTTTTTAACAAGAGAACTAAAATTAAAAAAAATAATGAAAATCTTTGGCTCAAGAGACTAAGGAGGGCCCAGGTCTGTCAAATGACTAATGAGAGATCAAGTGGTCTGCTAAATGCATTCCCAGCCATATTATTGGTGGCATTATGGATGAAAACTTACTGCTTGTTAAGAAAAGTAGTTACTCAGAATGCTGGGAGGTCTTAACCTCACAACCAGGAAACCACACAGGTAAATAACATTTTTTTGTGTAATCTCCAGGTTCAAGTTGAGGTCTCAAGTACAGAAAACTAGAACTACAGCCACTAGACCACTGATTCCCCCTAAAATAACCAAGATTAGGACATGTTTATAATTGTTAGTGAAATATCACTTAGGCGAGGGAGGAGTGGAGGTTAATCCTAATTTAAGCAATTTTGATTTCCCACTTGGCATTATAGACCTTTAGCCGCTCCTGAGGGAGATTGAAGTTTATAAATAGTGTGTGATCAACGCCAGTCAACAATGAAGTATTTGGAATGAGTTGTCTCTAGTAGAGTGATGAGTCTCCTAATATTCAGAGGGCCAGTGCTTAGATCACGAGTAGTGAGTAAACCAGTTTGCCAACCAATCAGGTATGACAAAGGACTTTGCACCTCAGGTCCCAACTACTGGCAACCTGCCTGCTGGTTATCACACTGCCAGCCTCCCAGATATTGAGTTGTCACCTCATTAGGGGACAACTGAATGTAGGACTTCCAAGGTTAAGGGGGCTGTATGTTTAGTTGAACTCGCTATATACTATATAGAATAGAACTATATAAAAATTCTAATCACAAATCCTTATCAGTAGCCGCTAAAGTTCTGTATGTCATACAAAATCAATTGTATGTATGTGTGTGTGTGTGTGTGTGTGTGTGTCTATATATATAGACACACATATATGAAAGAATGTGATACATGAGAAGCTTACATTTCCAAGGATAAAAAGAAATGGTTTGACATCCCAAGGAGCATTTCAGCTCCATTGTGGTGGCGTTAAAGACTCAAGATTGCTACTTATTCATTTAAGTATTCATATTGCCTAACAGAGCTGAGTGAGAACAAGGAGGGCAGATAAAAGCCCAAACTTGGAAAACCAGTAACCGCAGAGCTAAATAAAATTTAGTGTTCAATCTCAATGTTGGTACCTGTAGTACTTTTACCCACAACACAACATACCCTATCATCATGGTGTAAAGATTGTTTTCTTGGAGTAACTTGGCTTCAGCAAATGATCTCTAATATAATGCATAATCACTCAAAATTAGTTTCTTCTATTTAAACGAGACTTGAAAAAGTTGGAAAAAATAAAAAGTTGTTTAAGTATTAATTCTTTCAGAGTACATGAGACAAGAGCAATAGATATACATCAAATATTAACAGATCAAAGTTCAAGAAAGAAAATATATGACAAAATAAAGAATACCCAAAATAAATATGCAAATAAATACCATACCATACTGTGTATGGTTAATTTTAATATAACAATATTCTGCAGTATTTTTCATTAAAAGCATATTTGATTTTTCTTTACTAAAAATTAACACAACATGATAGGACAAAAGTTATTTAAAAGTAATTTAGGCAAATATAAATTTCTATTCATAATATTCAACTAAGATATACAATAATTAGTTAAATTTTATAAACAATCCCTCAACAAATGTACCCCATTTAAAATTACTCAAAAAAGGATATCAAATAATTAAAAAGTGAAATAAGGTTTTTAACAATCAATAATTGTCCCAATCAAAAACAGCATTAAGGAAAACATCACTCTACTTAATGTATAAATAAGAAATTCTCAATGCCTTTAATGACATTCAATCATCTTTTGATATTTGAGTAGATTTTTCTGTATTGAGTTATTCACACTTCTGTTATTAAAAATATTTACCATTAAATGAGAGAAACTTACAACACATTTGGAGCTCACGAAGCAGACTGAGGTATCTGAGAAAGGGACTTATTAATGCATTCAATCAATTGTGCTAGGCACCTGCCTAGCTCTTCAATCACAAGAGCCTGAGCTAGATCCAGGTCTGTACTGTCACTGCGAGCCCATTCTTCCACTTGTGCCACTAAGCATTGGCAAGTAGCTTCCACTAACTGCGGTGACATTAAGTTAAGCACTTGCCTAAAAAATTAAATAAAATAATTTATATCTTTATTTCAATTATTTACAAAATAATACAGCTTTTGATATGATAATATTTCTTCCCTGTGATATTTCTAAGAGGTGACTTAACCAAAGTGCTACTTTTTCATTAAATATGCTCCTATAGGTATAATCTAAGTAACAGAAAAATAAATAATAATAAAGAAGTGAGAGTCCTGATTCAGTGAAATTCAATCTATCTATATATTTATTCTATAATATCACTTAGATGTTCTCAGACTACAACTATCAACTTGTTGCTTGCAATATAATTTTTGAAAGAATTTCAATGAACAGAAGCAACTTTATTGGTTAATTATGTTTTTGTATTTTTAAAGACTCAAATTCAGTCTATCAACAGATTTCTCAAGTATATGCATAAATTCACAACGCAGTGTGCCTAGAGCTGCCTTCCTCATCCAGCCCTGCTAGCTCTATTAGCTCGGCTCAGTCTTGAGAAGTTTCCCTATCCAAATCTCCCAAAGTATTCACTTTTCTCCTGGCAGAATATCCTTTCATTTTAGTTTTAGTCAGTTCCTATGTTTCGCCAAGTATTCCTTACAAATCTAACCAGTCTCAACCAAACCACCTACAAAATTTTATCTATTTAGATTGTAGCTATTTACTTCATTTATTTCCCAAATCTCTTTTCTTACCTGAATATTTTATTTTTCAAGGTCACTACGTAATACCTTAAACCTTTATAGGGCAAGGGCTGCTCAAGAAGTCTAGTAAATGAAAAATTTAATCTTGGCGGGAATAGTTTCTACATGTCTCATGAGTTGCTGTGGCCTTCGTAAAAAGGGACTCCCCTGGAATTCCTTGCCCCTTCACACCCTCGTCACATCAGCTACATTTTACCCTGTGCACATGCATTATCTATTTTGATTTTCTTCGTTCATCGTCTCCTACCTCAGAAGGTTAATAATTATTTGCTTATGCATTAATAAAAATATTCAAATTAATTTTGATTAAAATGGTTTTGTCACATACATGGCATTCTGTTCAGAAATTTGATATATTCAGTGCAGATGAAAATTTAAAATGTAGCTATTTTTTCTTTTTTTACTACTTTTCAATGGTAAAACCCCCAATTTGTTATCAATTGTATGATTATCTAGTTATTTCTCATCAAAGCAATCGTGCAACACAATGTGCCCCTTCCGAGATTGACCAAAGATGATGGGTTTATTATTGTCAATTTCTGATACATTCAATTTGGCTAGAAAACAATTCAGCATTGATGGTTTTGTCCAAATTCAAGAAGCTTTAGTGAATGAAACCATATGAAACAGCAGCCAAATATTTTTTTAGATGATTTGGAGGCTTTGAAACATGTGCTGCTCCTCATTTGTTGAGCCACTATCCAGCCCAGTACATCTGCTTTTACCATGGAGAATCCACTTAACTTTTATCGAGGAGGATCACAAGTAACAATTCTGGACAGAAATGGGCCATTGTTGTTTCTGTAAAGAAGTGCAGCAGCAATTTCAAAACACTGATTTTGTAGGTGTTCGTTTAATAAGTGAGGAATGCAACTTTCGTGTTTTTAACCTTTCCATTCACCTAGAGATTGAGAGTCAATTTACTAACATCAGGTTCCCCGCAAGTTCTCGAACAATTGTTCTGGGATTTTCTTCTACCAAAGCTCATAAAACATTGTCATCAAGGTAAGAAGTTGTTCCATGACATTATTGGTCTTCCAGTCGAGTCTCCCTCTCAAAATGTTTTGAAAACCGTTGAACGGTGCACTCACCTTGCCCCAAATTTCGTTGACATTGCTAGCTACTTAGGCCCCATTCTGGCTGAGTTTAAACTCCTAACATTAATTAATATGAAAATCATGCATTGGTGTCTTAGTAAAGGCTGAATTGTTTCCAAGTAGCAAAATGCTACAGAGGTAAACAAACATTATCTTTCGGAAGAAGATTAATAAGTGTTGACATTCAAACAAATGAATAATCCTACAAATGTAAACAGTTTATTATATAGAGAAGTATAATAAAATCCTGCATTATTTTCCGGACAACCCAATATTTTTTCCCTCTTTTTCAACCTTGAAATACTCATTTCAAGGTATTATAATTACATATATTATAACAGGTATTAAATATATATTATAATTACATTTGATTACACGATAGTCTATTTTTATTTGTTCATTTCAACAAATTTGGAGTTGATGGTTAGAATCATAGCTATGCTAAGGCTGAAATAGATGTTTAGTATATAAAAAAAATAAAAATATTGGTAATTATCAAGTGGAGGTATTAACCTTTCTTGATATCTCTGAGCCCTGTTTTTTAAAAAAACTCTTTCCTCTAAAGATGAACTAGTTTTAACTACAAAGTGCTCAAATTTTGGATAAATAGGCATGTGTTTTCTTAAATGACATAATAAGCATCTATTTCTTTATAACCCTAATAATGTAGGAATAAGATAGGAAGGCCATGAAACTCAATATGCATGTTCGAACTACAGCATAGTTGAGCATCACTCTAACTTAATTCCAACTTAGGTTCATAAAACATGTGCAAAACAGTAATTAGAGCAATCTTTCCAATCTTTCTAAGCATTAATTGAATTTTAAACTAATTATCATTGGTGAATGAAGATTGCTTACCTATGACCCGGTATACTGTGAACATCAAATGAATTCCTTGTCACAGAAGATGAGTCAGGTTTTTCTCTGAAGGCAAGCTTGTCTATGTCTTCACACGTTAAACCCCTTTTTAGTAGTCCCTCAGTGTTTTTACATCCAATGCACTTACAATTTTTAGAACATGGAATTTTAGCCTAAAGAAACAAAAAGAAAAATAACACATGATAAAATTCCATCCATTGCTACAAACAGAAGAAAATATGCACATTAACGATGTTAAATCATTAGTTTCTATTTTATTTCATGTCCGATAGCACCCTCAACTTTGGGTCTGCTAGCAGGTGTTATTTTCTAACTGTAGAAATGCTACTGTGAAGTGACATACTGGCAAATTAACAATAAATTTATGGCACAAGCTAAAGAATGAATTGAAATAATGCGAACCTACTGCTAGTTTATGAAGTTTATTTTTTTTTTTTTTATTTTACAGAAATCAATAATCCTAGAATATCAGTAAATCTGATATTATATCATTAAATTTATGGAAGAAATTATTTAATTAAATTTTTCAAAACTACAAACAACTACTATGAAGTGAAATATACTCAATAATATATTGAAAAGCAAAGAACTTTTTTTACCTCATAGCATTCACAATAATTTTTTAAGCACCCTGAGCGACGGCAGTTGCAGCCTTTGTTATGCCTCCTTTCTTCACTACCAACATATGTTTTCCCAATCTTAGGCCTAAACGCAGTAGGATTTCTTTCTAGACATGATTTGATAGCTCTTTGTCTCTCTTCTTCATGTGAAAGATTGTTATAGCAGGTTGTGCAATTACATTGGTGGCAAAATTCTCCATTAGCAAAGCAATCACAATATCTAAGGGGGAAAAAAAAAAGGAAAAATATTACAGAACCACTAACATTACAGTAAGGTATGTGGCATAGTTTGCCCTTTTTGGATAGACTTCCTAATAGAAGTAACATCAAAAATGCTAATAAAATTTAATTTGTATTCAATTGAGAAAAAAAAGAACGTTTCCAGGAGGGAACCCATTTCTATCTCTGCCCATGAACAATGGAAACACGGCTAGTAATGTAATAAAAGAAAGGAAGCTGCAGTACTGGAGCGATTGTAAGTGGCATGGCTTGTGGATTGACTTGCCATGGCAGAGATTTTGTTACTTTAGCCACAGCTCGTAGCACATTTCTAGACATCTTAAGGGTTAATAAGAATTCATGCAAATAATAGATGAAATTTAATCAGTGAGTATTATTAATTTAAAGGGGGGAAAATTTATAATTAATTGTTATTGACTTACAGTTTGAGGCACATTGATTTGGTACAGTTACAAGGTTTTCTTGGCCTGATGCCATTTGCTTCAACAACATCAATGTCTGGTTCACTTTTTACGTCAGGTTTCATTACAACTTCTTCTTTTGCCTTTATAAAATGAATAAGACACAAAAAAAAAATCAGAAAAAATTAAATCTTAATAAATAGCTTACATTTATTAAATCTTAGGCTCTAAGATCTTGCAAAATTAAATAAAAATTGTTAGCTTAAACATTTTGTTAAATGTAAAACTAGAAACTAAAAAAATATACTATGATCTACTATGAAATCATAAAAATGAATAAACAAAATTTTACTGTAAAACATAATGGTATAATTGAAAATAGAATAAAGAAGATTGAACTGGAGTAACTCTAACCTTAGTAAACCATTTTTAACAAGAACAACAATCTCAGATAAGAAAAGAAAAGGCCTCGTTCCTTCATTATTATTTGTTCTTTCCGACAGAGCATACTGTCTATCATCAGTGCCCTTTTCACAATGATGAGAACCAAGGATTCCCTGTGACTCTTTAGTGGAGTCCTTGGCTCCAGTAAGATCCTAGTGAAAAGGGCACTGATGATGAAGTGTATGCTCTGAAAGCACTCTGTTCCAAAGAATAAATGACTGTGAAGGTACGAGGTCTTTTCTTTTCTTACCCGAGGTACCAGATTCCTTCACCATCCAGCACCTCAAAAATGAATGAAGAACAACAATTTTCACACTAAAAATTTCAAAATAATAATAATATCTACTAATACCCTTAAAATGTTAAGTCTGCTAATGTAAATGACCTTATTCACCTTAAATTTGTATTACTTCCTTTTGAATATATTAGTTACTTATTAGATTTGATTGAAACAAAATGTTATACTCATCAAATATGTTATAACGTACATTGACGTGTAATATACTAATAGAAACTTTCCACAAGGTGAAACATTTAATGCACAAGAATTAGACAGATAAATTCAATTTCGACCAACCTTCAAAGTAGGAGTAGCAGCTTTTTTACCATTTGTAGTTGCCTTTACTGCACTCATAGTGGGTACAACTTTATCTTGCTAAAACAGAAATAAGAAAATTTGAAATACATAATGGCTACATATTACAGATATAAACAAACATTCTCTTTACAGAGGTACTGTGAAGAGAAAACAAACAAAAATATATGTGTGTGTGTTCTTGCGTGCGTGCAAAGTACAATGCCAGGGTGAAGAATAAATAAAACAGGAAAAAGCACAATATATTGGAGCAATTTCATACTAAACCATTAGTGCCATGCAATTAAATACACTACTTAACTGTAAAAATGTTCTCTGCTTCTGATGAGCTTTTTGCAGTTTCATCAAATGATTGGGCTTCCTGAAACAAATAAATAAACAATAATAAACACTGATTTTGATATTGTTAATATAAATTCTCTCTAACACTTCAGCAGATTAAACCGAAATTACAAAACATTGAAGATCCTAAGATTCTACACTAAGTTCATATGTCATCCATTCTAATATATGTGAAGTGATATCAATTAATGGGACAATCCTAACATGAAAATGAAGGCAATAAAGATTGTACATTAGGCTCGAAACATTCTAATTTATGCAAGGTGATAAAAGTCAGATTAACAGAAACTACCAGAATGACAGAACTTACACCACAGCAGAAGCAGTGAACATTCACTAGTTCAAATCATTCTCACAGGTACTAGTCAATATCAATAATACCGTAAGGCTAGAATGACACCGTCCTAATGGGGAGGCAGTTGTGAGACCAATGACTCAGTTATAAGCATGGCAATATCAATCTGACTCATCCAAATATTTTTCTCCTGGAGTTTGTAAACTCGTGAAGAAATATATTTGAAGCTGGGAGAAAGCAGCATGGATGAGTAATCAGAATGAACACAGGGTCAGAGTTGAATGGAGAGACTGTCATTATATTTTATATTATGAAGTGCTGATTGTCCAAGTTAGGGCAATAGTGAAAGTATGGAGCCCAGTCAGACTACTGAGGAAATCTTACCCTTTAATAAGATTATAACCTGCTGGCAAAATGAAAACTTAATATTAAATAACCACAAACACTGGCATTGCCATATTAATAAATTACTGCAGCTAAGAAATAGGACTGAAGCCCAGTGGAATTCATAGCGATGAAACAGTATGTCTCTATTGGGACTGTAAAAAGCTATAAGTAATCCAATATCATATCTATCTACTGTGTGGCAAAGGAAAAACGGGCACTTCACATGTAACGCTGTCCAATATCACATCCTAACATCACTGACTCTAAAAAGGATTTCTTCTACACTTAACTTAACTGGAAGTACCATTATAACAATTGTATCATATGTAAGTCCTGGACAAATCAAATAAATAAATAAGAAGGAAAATATTTTTGAAGAACTTTGAATCAATGTTGGCCTTCAAAGGAAAACCGTGATGTAGGTAAACATTTATTTAAATTATAGGTATTATTTTCAACTTCTAAAATTTTGAATGACTAACCATTCTGTGTATTGAGAATTTCTATGTTAAATACTTTTTGGATGACTATATTAAGAAAACCAAATTATCCATTAATCAATCATAAAAATCACTAAATTGTTTTGATGCACTTGTAGCACATATTTTCTCAGCTAACATATGCAGTGATTTTTAAAGTAACCACACTTCAGGATAGATGTTGAATTAAATAACAGTTATTTTTAATGTTAAATTTTATTTATTAATGTCCACTTTGTGCTATGGCTAAATTGGGAGGGATTATTTACAGCTTTTTCTAGGCAAGTTTACCATGTGAGATTAAGACTAATGCCTTAACTCACATAGCTAATCCGAGACCCCAGGAAATGATGTTTAAGAAGAAACAAATACTATCTACCACAATAACTTATTTTTATTCAAATTAATGTACTCTCAGCAGTGACATTTGCCATCCTCAGGTATCTAATGAAAAATGTTTTCTCATTCCTAATGCGTAAATGACTGTTATAGCTAAACCAGAGACAAAAGAACCAGGAGCATGGCCGGAGGAGAGGCAGCCATCCCCCACCACACAAACCACCACTTCTAATTACACCATCTTTAAATATCAATTTTCTTCTCGATTGGTATTTCCCCTCCGGAGTTGTAAATAAACATTTTGAAACCCTAGGGCCCTGCATATTCATATTTCCTTCAGCTATAATACATTTGACTGTGGAGATTGAAACACTTGTTACTTCACTGGTAGCTATATTTAAGATTATGCTTCTTTTGCTTTCTTAAATATTTGGCTACATTAAACACTATTTACCGAACTTGTCACTTGAGCACCTGACCAAATGCTCAGAGTCCAGACATAACTATTGTAATAACGTAAGGAGAATTCTATTGATGTAAACAAGGCTGCACTTGGAACTAAAAGAGAAAATGAAGAAGGACGTTGGAGGGGAAATGAAGATAAGGCGGGAATAGGCGAGGGGTTATCAGTGGCCTCGCATGCATGTGCCTTAGTTCTTTTTAATCTGGTGCCACTGCTTAAAGTAGAGGCAATGTAATAGTGTGGTCAAGAAGGGGGGGGGGGCAAAGAGAAATGACACTGAAGTATAAAATCGAGAGAGGGGTGAGATAAAGTATTAGATTTCCAATAAAAATCTCAAGTTAGAATAACACAATTTAAAAGATATAATAAATTTATAAAATTGGAAATAAACCTTGACTTGTGAAATCAACTGAGGCTGAAACATGACAATGCTATGCTTAGGAGCTTGCTGGGCTGGTTGGACAACAGCACTGCTCACCACTTGAGCAGTTGATGCTGGAATAAGGACTCTCTGTGTCCCTGTCACAGTCTAGAAAAAAAATGAAGCTAATAAAAAATCAGCATAAATTATGTTAAAAAAATCTTTAATTGAAAGATGTATTATAATTAAAATCCTATATTTCCTAAAACAGGATAGAGTTTGTGGCAATAGTGAAAAAATAAAATACTGAACCATGTTTGAAAATCATATGTTTAAAAAGAAAAAAAGTCTTCTAAAAGTTTATATTTTTCTTTCCTTTAAAAATTATTAATTTAAAGTGAATATAATTATACTAACTGTTGTCTGTGGGTGACCTGGAGCTGCTTGAGTTGTTGTGAAAGGAAGAACCTTGAAAGCATGTGGTGCATTGAGATTGAGTGATTGGAGGGCAACAGGAATTGATTTGGTAGAAAGAGTTTGTACTGGAAGAATAGTTGCAGCTCCTCCTTTATTGCTTCCTACTATCTTCACAAACTGAACCTGTGAACAATGAGAGAAAATAAAGGAATTTCTTGACATAAAACTAAGCCTAGTAAAAACACATAAAATGCTTTAAAGGAGACAGACATGGAATGATAACATCTGGTCTGCAATAATACAATGAACTAGAAACAGTTATAACCCATAAGCTGCTTCAGTTCTTCAAGACAGTGCTACTTATCCACTGCCTATCATTCTTACTCTCCAGATATGACGTATAATGTCGTTTTGAGTAACTGTATATTTGGCCTAATAACCCAAGTCTGTTGTTTAATACCGTAACAATATTAAGCAATAGTATCAGGTTCACTAACCGATTTCAATAGAATATGAATTTCCACTAAAACAATATTAACAACATTTTTTTCCTTAAACAAACACAGTTTCCAATTATCTTTGCCAACTGTCTATGCTTCACAGTCATAACTAAAACGATTTTAGTGACTTGTATTTTTCAATAAAAAATTTTATGAACATCTTGCAAGACAAGAAAATTTGGTCTTTCCAACCAGTTCATCTGCATCTATTTTGATATTATTGAACTTAGGTACTAGCTAATTGCGACATTACCATAAAACTAGTAATGTCAACTGTCTTATCTAGAAAGGGTGGGTAAACTAAGCAGATTTCCCTCGTGAAGTTTAACAATAGAAAAATCTAGATACTGCAAACACTAAACCACTGTCAAAAAAAAAAAAATTATTAACGTCCACTTTTTGCAACTAAGGGTAATTGGGACGGGTTATCTACAGGTTACCACCTTTTTCTAGCCAGGGTGGGACTAAGGGTTTTTTATTTAATGAATTCCATCACTAAATAAATTCCTTTACCCAGGTGGGGAATCGAACTCGCCACTCTAGGTTTACCATGTGAGATTACAGGCAACGCTTTAACTCACATGGCCAACCTGAGCCCCAAACTGTCAATATTAAGTGAATAAATACAAACAGTAATAAGAAACCTTCAGACAGGAAACATCTGAAATGTAAACAAACAGTTCTGCCAACTTCTTACCAGAAAGAAAAACAATTACTGTAATATATCTGAATATAACCTATTAATTTCATTAAAAACTATCTTCTATATCTAGTACTGTAATTTATATTGAATCAGAATAATTTTTATCTCAATCAATCAAATTTAAGTAGTCCATAAACTTAAGAAGGGGGGGGGGGTCAACAGAACATATTTGCATTTATCTCGTATAATAAATGTCTCTTGAAAACAATATTTGGTATTTAAGCTTCAAATGATGTGGTTTTCCCCTCCTTGACCCCATACTTCCTCCCCATCAATTTGGTTTCCGACAATCCCACTCCACAGCCCAGCAATGCCACAGAATAGTTGATTTTATCGCCTCCTCATTCAAAAACAAGAAGTACTGCAGTGGAGTCTTCCTTGACATATCCCAAGCTTTTGATAAGGTGTGGCACCAAGGTTGATTGTCCAAACTAAAAAATACACTCCCTATCACATACTACCTCATCCTTAAATTATATCTTTCTGACAGATATTTTCAAGTTTCATTTGGTTCCTCAGTCTCATTCTTATTCCCCCAGCTGGCAGGTGTCCCACAGGGGGGAATCCTAAATCCTTTCTTATTCCTTACCTATACTGCCGACATCCCATCACATCCCGAAACTTCCCTTCTCACGTATACAGATGATACTGCAATCTTGACTTCCACTCAGACCCAAATATGGCAACTGCATCATTACAAGAACACCTAGCCCTGCTAGAATCCTGGCTGACCCAATGGAGGATCAAGGTCAACAGCAGCAAATCAAGCCATGCAACATTTACCCTCCGACGTTCCAATTGCCCTCCAGTTACTCTCAATAGTGCACTAATTCCTCAAAAATCACAAATTAGGTATCTAGGATTCACATTAGACAAGCGACTAACTTGGAGACCCCACATCACATTAAAAAGACAAGAAGTGAATCGACGGTACAGACTTCTACTAAGACTACTTGACAACAGATCTAAACTATCACTACACAACAAACGATTTATTTATACGACAGTACTCAGACCTTCATGGACATACGGACTTGAACTTTGGGGTTCCACTAAACCTTCAAATTCCTACAAAATCCAAACCCTCCAACCCAGAATACTCCACAAAATTACAGATTCCCCATTTTAACTCTATATAATGACCTCAACATTCCTTTTGTCCATACCCTCGCCAAATCCCGATATCAGAAATTACACTCTCTCCTTACAGCACACCCTAATCCTTTAGTCGAATCACTTTCATCTACCCATATTCCAGAAAATCCAAGACAACGTCTGAAGCGTAAGTGGCCAAAAGATCTTATCGTGTAGTGTACAGTTTAAATCCATAATACAACCCAATGTTCTCTCCATTGTGGGTATTGTCAATGGACAACTTCCCACCTCAAGACAATAATCAAGCCATTTTTATTATCATCTCATTTTCTTGTAATATTTAAATATGTTGTAACGAATAAATATTAAAAAAAAAATGATGTGGTTTATTACATAACCGAGTATTGTTTATGTAACATGAATAGAAGTGGGGGTTTGCTGAAGGCTGAAAACTGAAAAATGCAAATAACTCTGTTAATATTCAAGATAGAGAATAAATGTATATAACAATATTTATAGTACATTTAATTTGCTATAAGATTGATTCTATACATTTTTTCGATCAACGTATAGTAACGGAGATATTTCGAAATTTCTCCCCCTCTAAACCCCCCCCCTCCACCTCGTCGGATTTCAGCCGTTAACGAACTTGATCTTTCTTTTTAAATAAAACGACTAAATATCGAGTTTAGTAACGATTAAACAATAATTAAGACCACTAGAGCGGTAACAGACAAATATATATATAGTTTTGAACAGGGCTCATATTCGTCATCTCCTAGGTAGGATCGATGGACATTTGAAGAAAAATTTCGAATATCCCGTCGAGTACGACCTCAATAGCTGATTTCCCTTAAGGGAAATCTGCTAATAAATCAAGTGTTGTATTATTTAGTGGCAATCAGAATAGTTATAACTAATTTATATCTCAGACCTTTGTCTCTGGGTTTTATTCTCCTTTGTTAATGTAGAGCACTGGACTCAAATGTTTACCACAAACGATGAATCTTGTCTTCTGAAGGCAACAAATGACCTTTCCAGAGTCTTCAATAGCTGTTTACATTTTTAGCCATTTTCATTTCTTGTACGTCTACAACCATTCCTTACAATCACAGACCTCCTAAGTCATTTAAACTCTTGAAAAAGATCTGTTTCAAAGACCATTAGGGAAGCATAATACATCTAATATTTTTGCATTCCATAGCCATTTATAGAAACAGAGATAATAGCCTTTTACCATCCTCCTGTTTTTTATTTTATTTTTGTATACAATTATTTATTCTTCTCAGTTGAACAAAACTAAATTTATTTATTCTTCTCAGATGAACAAAACTAAATTTATTTAGTCTTCTCAGATGAACAAAACTAAATTTATTTATTCTTCTCAGATGAAAACTAAATTTATTTATTCTTCTCAGATGAACAAAACTAAATTTATTTATTCTTCTCAGATGAACAAAAGTCCGTCACGCAGGTGCTGCGTAAACTAAGCAGATTTCCCATGTAAAGTTTTACAATAGAGAAATCTGCATGCAGGTAACACAACACCACCATGATTAAATCCAACCGGTAATGAGAAATCTTTCAGTTAATTAAAATAAATTCCCAACTGAGACAGCTTCTGAATTGTAAGAATAATTTATATTTTAATAACTCAAATTTTAGTAGTCCAAGAACTAAAGAAGGGGGGGGGGCGGATGAACAGAACGTATTTGCATAAATCTCACAAAGTAACGAAGGTAAGGTAAGGTTAGAAATGACAGGTAAGTTTAGAAGAAGCTTCCACCTGAGCAGAGCAGTTACGGAAACGGCCAACCTAATCCGAACTATACCTGACCACAGACTTCATAAAAATGCAAATATCTCGGTTAATATTCAAGATAGAGAATAAATGTATATAACAATATTTATAGTAAATTTAATTTGCAATAAGATTTGTTCTATACAAATTTTCGATCCGATGCATAATAACGGAGATATTTTGAATTTTCGAAAATCCGCCCTCTAAACCCCCCCCCCTCTCTCTTGTCCGATTTCAGCCATTAACGAACTTGATCTGTCTTTTTACATAAAACGGTAAAATATCGAGTTTCGTAACGATCAAACAAAAATTATGACCGCTAGAGCGTTATCAGACATATATATATATATATATATATATATATATATATATACTAGCTCAGATACCCGGCTTCGCTCGGGAATTCATTTGAGGCTGAATGGTGATGGCATTTTTTGGCAAGGCTTTAGTTTGCACAATATTTTCACCTTTACCCGACCCACTATTTAGGATTAACACCCGTTGTTGGCATTTGTTAATAATAAAATTAATTTTTTTATGTAAGTCTTCACTGTCCTGCATATTGTCATATTTCCCGTCTCCTGTGCATTATGCATAGATCTCAGTTATTAAGCACAAAATATTGTGGTGAAACGAAATATCACCAGTATTAATTTCAGTCCTCCCTTATAACTCCCACTCCTGCCCGTCCCTAGAAATGTTAGTATGGCTTATTATAAGGAAAGAGTTAGTGCTAATACACATACCGAGTTTTATTTATTTCGGCTGGGTCTTTTGTCCCAAATGAAAATTGTTCACTTCCGCTATAGGTTTTAGCGTATATCTCGTTTATAATACGGTATACGAAAAAAGTGTGTAAAACAAACTGAGGAAAAGAAAGAGGGAGTGAGAAAGGTTCTAGATTACAGGAAGGTCTCCCCACCCGTCCTTTACGCTCCAGGTTTTAACCAACAGAACATGTGACTAACGACTAACTCTAATTCCGCTAACATTACCTTATATTCAGATTCTATTTTCAATTCTAATTATGTATGTTTAAATACTTTAGTTTTTTGTGAATTAATTGATGTTTTAAAACACATTAAAGGATGAAATTTCGTAATTACGAGTAATTAATTTTCCAGTGAAAGACAGAGGAAGGGGGGGGGGGAGGGGGAGAAATATACTTCGCTCCTCATGAAACAGCTACTTGTTTTTAAATGCTTCATACAATTGAAATGTTCTTGTTTATCGTCATGTTCATAATAGCCGAAAAAACCAATAGGAAACGAAATACCGCTATTATTAATTTCTAGGCATTCCTTATAACCCCCACTCCCTGCCCGTGCCTAGAAATGTTGATATGGTTTGTTATAATGAAAGCGTTAGTGCTAATACACATACCGAGTTTTTATTTATTTCGGTTGGGTCTATTGTCCCAAATAAAATTGTTCACTTTCGCTATAGATTTCAGCGTATATCTCGTTTATAATTCAGTATACGAAAAAAGTGTATATAATAAAAGTTACTCTAAATAACAAAATAAACAACTTTTGTTATGTTCATATTTACCGAAAAACCAATAGGAAACGAAATATCGCTAATTTTAATTTCAGGTCTCCCTTATAACCCCCACTCCTGCCCGTCCCTAGAAATGTTGGTACGGCTTGTTATAATGAAAGCGTTAGTGCTAATAGATATACCGAGTTTTACTTAGTTCGGTTGAGTGTTTTGTGCCAAATAAAATTGTTGACTCCCGCTATAATTTTTAGCGTATAACTCATTTATGCTTCCGTATCCGGCGAAAGTGTATATAACAAAAGTTACTCTAAATAACAAAATAAATAACTTTTGTTATGTGCATATTTGCCGAAAAACCAATAGGAAACGAAATATCGCTATTTTTCATTTCAGGCCTCCCTTATAACCCCCACTCCTGTTTGTCTTAGAGAATAATAATATAGCCTAAAGTCTAAGTTGGGCTAGTAGTAATATACATACCAAGTTTCATAAAATTCGGTTCAGCCGTTTATGCGTGAAAAGGTAACAAACAAACAAACAAACAAACAAACAAACAAACAAACAAACAAACAAACAAACAAACATACACGAAAGAAACAAAATGCAGTTTTGGTGTCTATGACATGTGAAACGAAAAGTTATCGTGAAATTTCGCGAAAAAAATCAATGTACAGACAGAGGTTACAATTTTATATATATATAGATATATATACACATATATATATATATGTGTGTGTGTCTGATAACACTATATATATATAATTTTGAACGGACCTCATTTACGTCATCTCCTGGGTAGGATCAATGGACATTTGAAGACATTTTTTGAAAATCGCGTCATCAGTACGACCTCAATACTTGATTTCCCTCAAGGGAAATCTGCTAAAACTAAATTTATTTCTTCTTCTCAGATGAACATAACTAAATTTATTTCTTCTTCTCAGATCAACAAAACTATATTTATTTCTTCTTCTCAGATGGATAAAACTAAATTTATTTATTCTTCTCAGCAGAATTCAATTGTTCAGAAGGCAATCTCTCAGAACAGGAATATTTCTGCCCTTTTAGTACTTTTTATAACTCTGTCTATTGAATTTAAGCTTTCTCATCATGGGAGGTAATGCGCCTTGTCATTCCAAGCTTCTATTTTCAAATTAGAACAGAAAGTATTACAGACAGACGAATTAATTTGTGCTTCTAGCACCGTTATAAAACTTACAAATCACTTTTTCCTAGTTTCATTTTAGCATAGGAAAATTACGACTAAATATCGAGTTTAGTAACGATTAAACAATATTTAAGACCGCTAGAGCGGTAACAGACATATATATACTGGGTGTCCCAAAACCAAACGGCCAAACTTCAGGGATCGATAGAGGATCGAAAAACTAAGAAAAAAAGTCCTCTAGCATATGCCTCGTTTTCGCTTCGTTTTTTCAGAAAATCACAAAAAACTGAAAATAGTTGTGCAAAAAGTGTATTTTTTTTTTTTAATAATGTATTTAAATTACAAAAACTATTGGCTTTTTGAGTAAGCTTAATTTTTTAATTTACGAGGAGTAAATTTAGAAAACATGAATATTCTCACGCTTTCCTTATCAATAAAACGCCTAGGTTGAGTGTTTAAACTTAAAAAGAAAGGATTAAAATGTTTACTATCATTTTAATCCCTTTTGGGGGGAATCCAGCCTCGCATTCTCACATTAGTGGTGTTGCTAGTACTGTTCAGTGAAGTCAACAAATATGGCTAGATTTAACAACGCTGAATACACGGACATAGTCTACGTCTACGGATTCTGCGATGGCAATGCACATCAGGCAGTTCGGGAATATCGCAGACTGTCCTGACCGAGAAACCCCACACAGAGGTGTTTTTACCAGCACTTTCAGAAGGCTTCGAGAGACTGGGTCCTTCTCATGTAATCGTCGTGGAAACCGTATGCAGGCTCCGATGGAAGCCGACCTGAGGCGGAGGGGGAGGATACTGAGGCACTTCAATACCAACCCTAGCACAAGCGTCCGGAGAGCTGATTCAGTTCTAAGCATACCAAAGACAACCATTTGGCACACATTAAGGGCTGACCGCAGGCATGCTTACCATGTACAAAAGGTACAAAATTTAATACCCGCTGATTATCCCCGCCGATTAAATTTTTGTAATTGGTACAAAGAACAATTGCAAAACGATGTAAACTAAAGTTCGAAAGTAATCTGAACGGACGAAGCGACTTTTACACGTGCGGGCATATTCAATCAAAGAAACTACCACCTTTGGGCACATGAAAATCCCCGCGCTGTTAGAGAATTTCACTACCAGCATGAGTTTTCTGTAAACGTGTGGGTCGGTCTTTGTTATAATCGCATAATAGGTCCCGTATTTTTACCTGCTCGACTTCACGCTGAAAGTTATCATCTATTCCTGGAGAATGACTTACGGGCACTTTTGGAAGATATCCATTTGGAAACAAGGCTTGAGAGCTGGTTTCAACTCGATGGTTGTCCTGCACATTACGGAAGGGCCGTACGAGACTGGTTGGACATCAACTACCCAGGTCACTGGATAGGACGAGGTGGGCCGGTGCCTTGGCCTCCCCGGTCTCTGGACCTCACGACACTAGATTTCTTCGTGTGGGGATATGTGAAAGAAAATGTCTACCGAGAGCCCGTCCGCACAAGGGATGACCTCATCGAGCGCATCAGAATGGTTTGCAACCAGCTCACCACAGAACAATGTTTAGATGCAGTGCGATCTGTGAGTACGCGATGTGATGCGTGTATTGCAGCGAGAGGCCAGCACTTCGAACAACATTTACGTTGACGCTTTAGAAATTAACGATGTAATTTTAGAGAAGGTAAAACCTTCAAAATTTTCAGGGTTTTTTTTTCTCACTAAGGTAGACCCATATAAAAACTGAAAAATTTATGTTTTCCAAGTAAGAATATTTAATTATTTTATTAATTTTCTAAATTTTTAATCTTTTTTTATGTTTTAATCTTCAGTTATTGTTCATAATGTTATCTACTTTAAATAGGTAATTTTTTTTTTATACTATGAATATTTGAATAAAAAAGTATTTATTATTTTTTCTTAATAAAAAATAATTTTTTTTTCAATTACCTTTCTGTTAGTATAAGATTAGAATACAATAATTGTATTGGAATAACATTTATTGCTAAAATTCATTCAAGGAATAAAATCCGCTCTTCCATTGGCCTTAACTAGTTTTTGCACAACTATTTTTAGTTTTTTGTGATTTTCTCAAAAACGAAGCGAAAACGAGGCATATGCCAGAGGACTTTTTGTTTTAGTTTTTCGATCCTCTATCGATCCCTAAAGTTTGGCCATTTGGTTTGGGGACACCCTGTATATATATATATATATATATATATATATATATATATATATATATATATATATACACACACACACACACACACACACACACACATACAGTTTTGAACGGAGCTCATTTTCATCATCTCCTAGGTAGGATCGATGGACATTTGAAGAAAAATTTCGAATTTTTTCATCCACGCACACACATATATGTATGAATGTATATGGAAGCGTACAACCAGTGTTCCTAATGTAACCACGAGTGTAATATCAAATGAGCCTTAGGAGTTAAGTAATTCTAGTCTTGCCATGAAGAAGAGAAAATTAATATTCTCGAAATATTGGCATAAACTAAAATTTCTTTCACAGACATTGACCACAAACCTCAACAAACAATGGCACGAGCACACGCACATGAGTATAACACACATAACAAGTTTTGTCATTTATCAATAGTTTTCATTTTGTCATTAAATAAAATAAATTAATGAAAGACTCCATAATTAAAATTTTAAGTTGATATACCTGTTTGTTTGTAGAAGGGATATGAAGTTGAGCAGCTTGTGATGCTGGTATCCTGATAACACTAGTTGGTGTAGCACCTGTCAGTAAGGTTCCTGACTTGAGATTTCCACCTGCTCCTCGGATAACAACCTTTTGGCTCCTTCCAGGAGGAGCAGGTAATATCTTGGTTGGTTGATTAGTTGACTTCACAACAGTTACAGTCTTTTTAGGGACAACTAATTTCCCTAATCCACCCTTAAAAAAAAAAATACTTTATTTTGAAATAAAATAAGTTTCTAAATAGAATCGCAGTCATTATTAATTAACATCCATTTTATGCTGATTGGCTAATTGGGACATGCTATCTACAGGTTACAGTCCTTAGAAGAGGGTAAAGGGTTTTATATAGTGATTTTGTCACTAAATAAATTCCTATTACCCTTGGGAATCCAACCCAAAAATCTGAGTTTAACAAGTGTATTAAAACCTTAACTTACATGGCTATCCTGAGCACTGAGAAGAATAGAATTCTATGATATTTGTTTACAAATTCCTAGATGTTCGAATCGTTACATTTAGATGGGAAACCATATTTATAGATGCCATGGATGAGCATAAATTTGTCACTATTCGTTCAATATCCATTCTATGTATCAATACATGTATCAATATAAGTTTAACTAGCTCACGCCAGCAATGGGGCTACGCCCCCTTGACCCCCTTAAAAAAGCGCTGCCTTCGGCAGCACCACAACTGGAGAAGCGATCCCTTCGGGATCGCCGTAAAACGACTCGAGCTTTGCCCTCGTGATTTCTATATTTTAATTAAACATGTATTTTCCAGATTCGTAATTCATATCGTTAGATCTGTTAAGTTCATCTGAAAGAAGTGATCCCCATTCAGTTGGGAAATAATTTATTTCATGTCATTCAAGATGAAAGAATATGAAAAAAAGTTGTACTATTTACCTGACGAAAAATGAATGACCTATATTCACGAAAACCTTTATAATTAGAGTAAAAATTGATATAAATTGTATAATTGAATTTACATATTATGAAATCGTTACCAATTACGTTACCTTAAAAAATATCCATTAGAATAAACCGTTATATTCACTTTTTTAAATAGGGAAAATATGGAAAGACTATTTAAATGGGAACAATTGCCATAAATAAACATAGTAAAGTTATAATATAAGTGAAATAAGGAATTAGGAAAGTTTTTGCAAATAAAAAAAACATTGAGAGTAATGAAAAGAAAAGGAAAAATTAGAGAACGAAAAAAAGAAGTCGTTTTAGTTCTTTGATTATCTGGTAGATTGCGCATTACACGTCTTTACAAAACCAATAGTTCTAGGCAAATATATGAAAAAAGTCACAACCCTCAACAATAATAATGCAATTTGAATAACTATAAATAAAGAAAATAAAACAATTTCGAAATTCAATCAGCTTAAAATAAATTTTGATATTAAATAACATAGTCTGAAAGGTAAAAGCTCTCGCTGCTGAAAGCAGCTTTATTTAGAAGACATACTTAAACTCTTAAGACATACATTAGGTAAACATATTAATATTTCATTACATTTCCATTAACCTCGCCCTTCGACCGGAGACCAAGGTGGTCTTTGGGCGTCGGTAGCGGAGCGATAGCCGGAGAAGGGGCCGAAATCGGCGTGGGCGTAGGCCCAACGGGAGAGGAGGGAGAGCGGCGGAAAGAGAGGAGTTTTAGGAGGGTCGATTTCGGAGGGTCCGTACAGGGCGGCGGAGTGCGGTAGGGGAAATCGGCTCGGTGGCTACCTAGACCGTACGCTCGAGCTGAAAAATGACGCGATAGAACGGGAGTTTGGCGGGTCGCAAGAAAAAGTATACTTTCGAGTTCGATCGTCATTTGTTGGGAGGGGAGTGGGCGGTTATTCGCGTTTGAGGCGTCGAACGAAAGGGTATCTATCCGAGAGTTTTTCCCCCGGTCGGTAAAGCGATACTCGGAACGGGCAGAGAAATAGCGAATTTAAGGCGTCGCGGGGGAGGCTGGGAATAAAAAATTTCGGAGGGGCTTATCTCGCCGACAGAGGGAGCTACCTCGAATCCGACAATTTTTCAAAGCAAAAAGCGACCATGACGAACAAAACGGTACCCGGATCTCGAAAATCCACCGAGCGGTTCTGGCCGAATAATTCAGGTGTAAAACGGGCTTGTGGCTTTAAATTATAGAATATGGTGAAAATAAAAGGATTATTTAATGTTCATGATAATCCAGTGTTTATATTTTGATTGGAATTCATTATTATTTCATCCAGCCATTGATAGGCAACAGCAATTGTAAACAGACTCATAAATATTTGCCCTATCTCTACTTCTTACGTACTCACGGGTTTAATAAGTGAATGACCACAGTTTCCATACATGATAAACATTTCTTTTGTGGTGAAAATAAAGGGATTATTCAGAGCATAAATCAATCCAATGTTTATATTTCAATGGGAAACCATTTTTATTTCAATCTATCAATGAGTAACAGAAAGTAATTATTAAAATTGAGAGAATACTAAAGGACGACCAAATCATATTTTTCTCTTTTTCTTCAACACATGAAGAAAGAAAAAAGTTAAAATTCCCTTAATTCTAAGCAAACCTGTATTATATAAGTTGAAGAAAGACTAATGCACATAATTGACAAATAGAAAGGAAGGAGGCTGGCATAACAGGCTGAAGGAAATGATTACCTTTGAAGATGGTATGATCTGGTTAAAATTCAAGAGGCCCATCTGCTTGGCTTGGGCAATTGTAATAGTTTTTGGTGAACTACCAGTAAACTTTCCATGAGGAGCAACTATCCTAATCGTTTGTGGTTGACCTGTATCAGCTGCTGGTATAACAACCTTTGTCATTTTCTGCAAATTAATAGTACATGAATTAAGTTTCAGGTTTCCTTTTAAATAGATCTTAAAAATATTATTCCAGGTATATAAGAAATAGGAGTAACATAGTTCATTAACAAAACATAACAATTTCACATTGTTTGTAAATTTTTCAATTAATTGTGAGATTAGAAAATGTAATTAAAAAATAGCTCTTTATAGTTAATAATTGAGAGAAAAAAAGACTAAATAGAAACGGCTATAGCAGCCTAAAGCACCAGCATGCCTATAAAGCTGGAAGATCATGCAAAACAGCTCTGTGCACAAGTCGTCAAGGAGCTAGAGGAATAGAGCCCTGAGACAAACAGAGAGGTAATGTTAGAAAAAGGTGGCTCACTTTGAATTTAAAAAACATAGTAGTACCCCTTACAAGGAGGAAACTTACTGAATCGGAAGCTCCCAGATTAACAGAGAAGATGTAAAATTTAAAGATAAAATCAAGTACTTGGGAATAATGCTTGACCAAAGGCTAAACTGGAAGGAACATTTAAATTATGCTGTCAACAAGGCTGTTAGAGCTCTTTGAATCTGTAGGAGCTTGTGTGGAAAGACATGGGGAATGAAGCCCTACATGGGCCATCAAATGCACACAGCAATAATCCGATAGGCACCAATAGGCCGATACTAGGATACGGATGTGTGGTGTGGTGTCACAAACTGAATGTTAAAGGGGAAATCAGAATATCTGTGAAAGTGTAGTGGTTGGGCTCCTTGCTAATTACAGGAGCAATGAACTTGACACCCACTGTAACAATGGAGATAATCTTGGACCTCATGCCAATCGAAATCTTCATCGAGACATAGGTAATGAAAGCAGTGATCAGGATGGTAAGAATGGATAGAAAGAATTGAAAATAGACAGATTTAAACAGCAAAATGGTCTGAATGTTTGCACGGATGGCTCCACGACGGAAAGTTGATGTGGGCTGGAGTGTGGTGCAAGGCGGGCGCAAATAGTCTAAACAAATGGATTGCCTTGGAACTCAATCTAACAGTTTTTCAAGCCAACATCTTTGGAGCTTTGGCAGCAGACCATCAATTATCTGAGCTTAAAGAGGTGGGACAGGTTATTAATATTCTGACTGATAGTCAGGCAGCCTGTAGGGCACTGGCAAAACCAGAAATAAGTTCTAGGATTGTGTTATGAGGCTGGAGCAATTAACAAGGGTAAACAAAAGAGTGACAATATACTAGGTACCAGGACACCAGGATATCCCAGGAAATGAAAATGGAGATAAATTGACCAGGAGAAGGTCAAGAGTAACCCGATTGGAACAGTACCCTTTATCGGAATATCTTCATTATTTGTTAAGAACTCCATAAAGAATGTGGCTAGGAAGAAATTCAAAAAAGTATGGGAAAGGCACAAGGTTACTCATACAAAGGCTCTTGCCAGGTTTGAGGAGAGCAGAAACAGGGAAATTTACCTTAGACTGCCTAGGAAAGAATTCACAGATGTAGTGGGAGTGATCTCGGGACACTGGAAGATGAATAAACACATGTTTAACATCAAACTCAGTGAGACACCAATATTAAGGTGCTGTGGAGAAGAGGAGGAGACTCCGAAGCACATTGTGCTTGAATGTGGAATGCTGGAGAATTTAAGATAGAAGTATTTTGAAGTATGGAGATGCTGAGTCAGGTAAGAAAGAAGCCACAGGTAAGAAATACCTTTACTTTATAAGGAATATTAAGCCATTCTGAATGAGCCATTTAGAATGGAGATGGAAGGTTTGCACAATAGGGTCACAGTGCCCTTCCTGACAGTTAGGGGGGAAATCCACAACTAACCTAATCCAAACGGGAATAGTAAAAACATAGCAGAAGTGTCTACCTACTCGAGATCATCTATTATTATTATTATTATTATTTATTAACGTCCACTTTTTACAACTCAGGCTAATTCGGATGGGTTATCTATAGGATACCACCCTTTTCTAGCCAGGGTGGGATTTTAGGATGTTATTTAATGAATTTCGTCACTAAATAATTTCCTTTGCCCAGGCGAGAATCGAACCCGCCACTCTAGGTTTGTCATGTTAAATAGATCATCTATACATAATGCATTTAAGAATTACCACATATCATTCAGTAAGATTTCAATGAGAACATTGTTAATAAACTTCCTTACAACCAATATAAAATTTTGATATTCTTTCAGCTCTAGTGACTAAAGTGCCATTCTTCTGTGCTGGATGGTGATGAGATCCAGCGTGTAGGTATCTGTTGGTTTTCTGTAAACCGCATGCCCCAGCTGTCCATTTGGTTTCCTTTCCACCAGAACATCCAGAAATGGTATCTTTCTATCGCGCTCGATCTCCATCGTGAACTCAATGTTGGGGTGTATTGAGTTAAGATTCTGCAGAAATTCTTCTAAGGTCTTCTCTCCATGCGGCCATATGACGAACGTGTCATCGACATATCTAAACCATGTTTCCGGTTTTAGTCTTGCTGTTTCCAGTGCCATCTTTTCAAATTTCTCCATGTAAGCATCGGCTGCATTTGGACTTAATGGCGACCCCATGCTGGCTCCCTCCATTTGTTGGTAGAGCCACAGAACCTCCCAAAGGAAAAAAGACACCTGATGACTGCCCTATTAAAGAAAGGCTATGGGAAAGAAGGAATTAGAAATCAATTTAAAAAGAAAAGAAGACAAAATCAATTGAAGATCCCCGGAAAACAGCCGTAATACCTTTTGTTAAAGGTACAACAGAGAAGATATCAAGGATACTCAAGAAACAGGGAATAGATACAGCATTTGGCACTGACAGGAAAATAGCACACATGTTACCCAGCTGCAAAGATCAACTTCAGACAAAAATCCCAGGAATATACAGCATACCCTGTTCTTGCGGCTTAGAATATATTGGCCAGACCGGCAGATTGATAAACACAAGGGTCGCCGAGCATATCAAGAGTTTAAAAAAGTTTTGGACAGAAGAATCAGCAATAGCAGAACACTTCTGGGAAACTAACCACAACATCAAATTCGATGAAGTTAAGGTGCTGGCAAAGGTGGACTGATACCAAGAAAGACTTGTTTGAGTTTGGGTTGTGTGATGGGTTGTTGTTTGAGAAGCCATTGAAATAGCGAAATGCTCATATAACATCAACAGAGAGGATGGATACTCAGCAAACTCTGGAAGCCCGTCATTCCACAGAGACCACAGACAAGAAACAAAAACGACAGTATAGCTGCTGAACGACCACCGGAAGAAGTATCCGTAGACACCTGGAAGGGAAGACTCCGCCCAAGGAAACCGGATAAGACTTACATATATATCTGACATGAACACACACTCTTCAGTCTCAGAGATAGCCCTGAGGAAGCTAGAAGCATGTCTAGCGAAACGTTAGCAACAAAAATGCAGACACGGTCAATACCCGAAGACCTGAACAGTATTAATGATCAGGACCATGGAAGTCTACGAGTATATATAATTTTTCTTATTGTCAACATATCATTATAAAATTTTCATTAGAAAATTTATAACAGCATAAGGATGAAGGAAAATACTGATTTCATTAGCATATTATAACCACCTCCAAATTTTCATAATCTTTATACTTATTAATACTGTTATAGAGGAAACAATGCTTTTTCCCTTGGAAAAAATGGAATGACTCCTTGGTGAGATGATATAATTATCAAAGTTCCCCTCTAACCTATTCAACACTTAAGTTACTATTTTACTTGCAAAATTCCTAATTTGCCATTTAAAGTAGGAGGGGGGTAGTGAAGCAGTAGACAGGTCTAGAACGTAATTTACAAACTATAACCCCCCCCCCCTCCACAACTATGGGACATCAATCCCAAGTGGAATACATATTTAAAATTAAAAGTTGTTCTTAAATAAAATAAAAACTTAATATTTATAAAATTTTGTTGCTGTTTTTTTAATCCAAAATTTAATAAATAAATGAATGATTTTATGCCTAATCAGATACTTCGAATGGCTAAGATTATAAGGGCATTGGTCCCAAGACTATAGGTTCAATACTCACATTATTATTATTGATGGGGATGTTGTTATATATAAAAATTAGCCAAAATTGCGTACTAATAATTGTGGTGAAACAGCTTTTAAGAATAATGAAGAATTAGAAAGAGAAAATCAGTATAACTTTTGGGCCTATTGTTTTATTAAATCTTTTACTTTTATGGATGTGTAGATCTAATCAGTATAACTTTTGAGCCTATTGTTTTATTCAATCTGCTATTTTTATGGATGTGTAGATCTAATCAGTATAATTTTTGATCCTATTGTTTTATTCAATCTGCTATTTTTATAGATTTGTAGATCTAATCAGTATAATTTTTGAGCCTATTGTTTTGTTCAATCTGCTACTTTTATGGATGCGTAGATCAAACACCTAGATATTTAAAAGGAATATTTGAATCGTGCAAAATTCATTGAATAAAGAAGAAAAACATGAAGTGTACCAGGAAACGTTTGGGCTAAAAACAAATGGGACAAAGGAAAGTTAAGAACCTGTATTTTGTCTAGTCTCTCTTATTTATTTACATTACAAGTAAATAGTCAGAGCGAATATCTATTAAAATTGATAGAGAATATTGAACAGTTACTGTTGCACTGTGAAACTATTTACACTAAAATAAACTTAAATTTATTTTTTTTTTGTATATTTAACAATTAAAATAATTTAGTAAGCCTCTCAAAAAATATTTTAATATTAATTCTAATAAAATAAATAAATGATTAAAATATAAATCTTAAAAAATGTCTGTCCCATATGAATAATTCTAACTGGGAACCTCAATTTGCCAGCTACATGGTTTGGACTTAAAAGAAAATTATGAATGTTAAAAAAAAAAAGTGATTTCTCTGCAGAGAGGACCAAAGAATAGCTCAACAAAAAGAGTTTAACTAGTATATATTTTAAACTTTCAAAATATTCCATAGCAACTGCCAAGATAAAATAAATGATTCATATCTATCACAAGTCTGAATGGTAATAAACATTCCACTAATTTGAAGTGCAAGTTCATAAAAAAAGAACCCCTGATTATTTTATTCATAGTCACCTAGAATTATTTCCTAACATAGAATTTATTATTTAGGAATAATTCAACTATAAAAAACAATTCCATCTATCTATTTTTTGGAGTACTATATAGGAAGCAGTAATACAAACATTAATAACTTATTTTTATCATTATCAAAAAGAAGAAATGCAGGAAAAAAAAATTAACTTGGCAATACTTTGAACAATAAAGAAACAATTTAGAATATGTTGAAAAAATCTTTAGTCGACAAAATTACTGAATAAGTAACAAATGAATGAAAATAAATTTGACACATTCAATGTTTTAATTTCAGAAAGCTGCAAAGTACAAGAAACTTAAAATTATTGATTAATTATAAATAAATAGAATGTATTCAATTTAAAAATTTAAGTAAAAATATAATTACAGGTTCCTTTGGAGCGATGACAGCATTTGTTTGAATTATGGGCTGATGGGTAAGTGAACCACCGTGAGGCTGAACAATATAAACATCAGGTGACATAAGAGGATCGTACTTTCTCTCAGGTTCAAGATGTTGTTCTTCGGAATCCATTACTTCTGGTTCATCAATAACAGTTTCTTCATTGACAATATTACCTTGCATAATTTCATTTATATCCTGGAATTCTTTGTCAGACTCAGTGTCTTCATAAATATGAGGCTCACTATGTATAGCCTGCTCATCAGTTACAATTTCTTCCCCTATAACTCTGTCTGAAAATATTTCATTATCATTTTGAATTTCACTTGTTTCATGCTCGTCAACAGCAAGGGAGTTCTGATCATCCTCATTGTAAGAAGTTCCATCCTCCACTATATCCATGACAGAACCTATCACGTTACTTGTTATGTTAACATCATCATAAGCAATAGTTTCTTCCATAAGCTCCTCTTCAGTAATTTCTTCTTCCATGTTTTCAACTATTTCTTCTTTTATTATTTCCTCTTCCAACTGAGTTTCAACCTTAACTAGCGGATCTGGGGCTAAACCCAATTGTATTTGATCTTCATGGTTTAACATGTCATATTCAGTTTCATAACTTGTATCTAAACCAGTATCAAACCCCTCCAAACTCCCAACAATATCAGCAGAATCAAGATTCATTGACTCAGTCATGATATTCAGTTTACTTAAGACTGAAAATAAAATGGCACAATAAGAAACTTAATTTAAAACCCAAATATAAAAAAATCAACAATATTGACAAATTTACTTACAATGCAGAATAAAAAACTCTCACAGAAGTCTAGTACCACTTTGACATAAATTCAAAATTGCCCATAATAAAGAAGGTAATTGGGGGACTAAAGCAAACACAGCTTAAAACACTTTCGACTGAGAGCATATTTTCACAAGGATTGATAAACGCCTGCATTTACCATTGTATGAACACAGGTTTCATAGTTTTAAAAGGGAAAAATTTGAAGGTAACAAGAGGCGCCATTTCAATATGTGAGGTTAACGTAGAAATAAGAAAAAGCGCCATAATGCAAAGAGACCTGTCATTTCAAAAACGAAATTGTCTCAAAAAACTTTAGTAATTATTCTATTATTGAATTTTAAGGACCAGGAAAGCTGTTAAACAATGGCAAATAGAAACTGTTAACAATTCGCAGTAACGGATGTCTACAAATCAAAATAGTCTTTACTTACGATTGGTCCCATTCATAAAAGATGGCAAGAATATATTTGGTGCCCTACCGACACCTGAGGGGACATTCATATTGATTTAAAAGGAAAACAATCCATATTCTTCCCATTACAATCATTTATTAACCCAATAACCAGTATCAAATCAAAATTTTTAGAAAGTATCACATATTATGTTCAAAATAACGCGCCTACCATTACTATCCCATGATGCATTGTAGTGAAAGTTTCACTCTTACCAATTTATGTGATTATTTTATAATAATCAAATTTTAATATCACCTACTAACGCTATTTTATAATATATTAAACTAATTGATCCTGTAAAGAGAATTTTTTTCTTACTAAAAACTCTCTGAAGTATTTTGTATGTCATGTCTCAAACCATAGAGGTTACTGATCATATTGATATTTGTTTTGTTACTAAAGAGTGGAGGTTTTAAATTAGCTGAAGGTTAGCTTTCATATTGTTAGTGCCGACAGCTTATAGAAATCATATAAAATATAATAAAGTGTATAATGTCTAGTATTAGTGCTTCCATTAGACAACAGTTAACTGCTCTCAACAATGCTGGTGGCTCCCACAAAGATCAAGCTGAAAAGTATGATTTATATTCTCAAAAGATTTCATATTGCATTTGAATAGACTTTGTATTAATGCCCATAATTTACTTAGGTATAGAGTTATCCTGGATAGTATTCTGGCAGTGGGCAGTGAAAATATAACAGAGCCTCTGAAGATTTTTATTGAAGCTAGTAAGTATACTTATAATATATTGCTTAATGTTGAATGGTGTGCTTGATAAAATTATTGGATTCTGAAAGACTTCAAAAGCAGAGACCAATTTTTAATTTTCAGGATTTTGAAAAAGAATACTTAAGTGCTTTCTTGTTTAGGAATAACACTTATCACAGCCCAATACTTCAATCTCACACCACATTTATTAATTTTGTTTGTATTTGAAAAATAGTTGGTACTTTCTTGAATAATGAAATATTTAATTTGACATTTAATAAAAAAAATAATTTAGGCAACAATACGTTAGAAACTTCCTTCATTTATCATTTTCAGATTCTCGAAAAGTATTAAAATGGTTAGAGATCTGTGTAAATATTCTTCTGAGTAAATTCAAGCATTCACTAATCAATGATTGTTTTCATATTAAAATGAAAGTGTCAATTTTTTTAGCCTAATTTTATGGTTTATGATTCTTCTTTCTGGATAATGGGTGTGCATAGTTTGTTCAGTTCATAGCCCTAATCTCTATTGTAATTATAGACATTTTTTCCAATTATATTGTCCTCCCTGATAATCTACTTTCCACCTGCTTGACAGTTTTTTTTAGCAGATTTCCCTGTCAGTTATTGATGTCGTACTCATGACGAGAATTTCTTAAAATTTCCATCAATCCTACCCAGGAGATGAGAAAATGAGGTCCATTCATATAGAAAATGAGGTCCATATATATATATATATATATATATATATATATATTTATATATATATATATATATATATATATATATATATCAGTTTTCAGCCTTCAGCAAACCCCCACTTCTACTCATGTTACATAAACACTACTCTGTTATATAATAAACCACATTATTCGAAGCTTAAATACCAAATATTGTTTTCAAGAGACCTTTATTATATGCAAATATGTTCTGGTGATCAAGAAATCAGTTGGCAGTTTGACATGAGTTTTCAAGTATCCAAAATCTTTTAAGAAAGCAGAAGTAACAATAATCACAGTGGCAGAACATTTTCATAGTTTGAGTGACCAGATAAAGTTTGATGAAATCAAAATTTTAGCAAAAGTAACAAATTATCAAGTTATCTAAGAGACAATTAAAATTAAGAAATGTCCAAATAATTTTGAAAGAGACAATGGCTATGGCTATATAAACTTAACAAACTATGGACACCCATTTTCTAGGGAAAAAAATCTGGAACTAATCCTGGGGAAATGTAAGGAATACAGATCTGGATGACGGATCCGACCCGTATTTGGGTGTGGTAACTTCGTCCTCAGTACATATATAATTAGAAATAATACAAAATACCATGTCTATTAAAAATATTTCAATAATTAATTGACTTTCTAAATGTAAATAACACTCAATTGCCAAATATGTTTTAAAAAGACGCAAAAATCTTTCATTCATAAACAAACATACAAAAGTGTCTTTTGCAGATTTTAAACAATATAAGGAACAGCAGGTAAATATAAAGGATTGTAAAGTATACAATATCAGCAGATAAGTATTTTAAATGATACTTAATTATTCTCTAGAATTGTAAGGAATTTTATCAGCCATCGCGAAGATCCCAGAAAGATGTGTAAAGACATCATTAGCTCTTTTAAAACGCTTAAACATGTAAGATACTCGTCACATTCAATAGCTATCAACATATATTGCAAAATTAACAAATCAGGGAAACATTCTACTCTGTATTAGCTGCCTGCATGCAAATACATTTTTAGCAGATTTCCCTTAAGGGAAATCAGCTATTGAGGTTGTACTCATGACGGAATTTTCGAAATTTTTCTTCAAATGTCCATCGATCCTACCTAGTAGATGACGAAAATGAGGTCCGTTCAAAACTGTATATATATATATATATATATATATATATATATATATATCTATATATCTATATATTTGTCTGTTACCGCTCTAGCGGTCGCAATTTTTGTTTGATCGATACCAAACTCGATATTTAATCGTTTTATGTAAAAAGAAAGATCAAGTTCGTTAACGGCTGAAATCGAACCACGGGGAGGGGGGGTTTAGAGGGGAGGATTTTCGAAAATTCAAAATATCTCCGTTACTATTCGTCGGATCGAAAAATTGTACAGAATCAATCTTATTACAAATTAAATTTACTATAAATATTGTTATATACATTTATTCTCTATCTTGAATATTAACCGAGATATTTGCATTTTTCAGTTTTCAGCAAACCGCCACTTCTACTCATGTTACGTAAACAATACTCTGCTACATAATAAATCACATTATTGGAAGTTTAAATACCAAAAATTGTATTCAAGAGACTTTTATTACACGAGAAACATGCAAATATGCCCTGTGACTCCCCCCCCCCCATCTTAAAGTTTTGAACTACTAAAATTTTATTGATTGAGATAACAATTATTCTGACTCATTATAAATTACACTAGTAGATATAGTCAATAGTTCTCAATAAAATTAAGTTGTTATATTCTGATATATTTCAGTAATTGTTTTTCTTTCCGGTGTGACGCAGGCCGACCCCGTTTGTTTACATTTCTAACCTAACGCTTCCTGTCGGCAGATTATTGAAATTGGATGAAACATTTATTTCCGTTTGTATTTATTCACGGTGTTGTTGTGTTAGCAGTATGTATATTTATCTATCTATCTATGTATTACTAAACTTCACGAGGGAAATCTGCTTAGTTTACGCAGCCCCTGCGTGACGGACTTTTGAAAGTACTGAACCTGACAGACATGTAATACTAGCAATAGAACTTGATCTAGCCGACTTCGAAGATTTATTAATACAAGCCTTGTAATCATTACTAAAGGATTATATTTACAGTGTATGATATGATGGTATAAACAATGGATATAAAAATAAATTGAGAGAGGTGAAGCAGCGTTCAGTTTGAGAATGGCATTCCAGGAAACAGAACTCAAGATTAGTTTTAAGGTTAAAAGCAGGCCATTCTCGACTTACACAAAGCTATCTTATGACCACGTATGAAATTCCTATTTGTTCTTTCTACATCATATAACTGCCCGAAAAAAAAATTAATCATTGACGGCCACTTGAAACTGCTGAAAACATCTCGCACAATCTAACAGAAAGAGTTGCTGTTAGAAGGTAGCTAATATATTGGCTAAAGATACATAACCATATATCTGTGTGTGTGCGTGCATGCTTATGTAACAGATTCTAGTGCACGGGGTTTAATGAGAATAAGTAACAAGATTTTCTTACTCTCTAAACTTTCTTCTTTTCTTTCTCCACTAATCCAGAAAATATTTTAATGCTCAAACTTCAGAAAAACTTCTACATTTAATAAAGTGCAAATCTCTCCTTTTTGTTTTCAAATCCCAACAATATTCTTCATCGCAAAGGTTCTAAATTTCAAAAGCGGATTTCATTTCATACTGAAACTGAATTTTTTAATGTTTGTTTTCTACCAATTTGACCTATTATATATGTGGTAATACAGTTATAAAAAAGAAACAACCTTGTTTATTAAAATAAATAAAATTTAAAATAACTGAGGTATTCGTCAGATTAAAGAAGATGAAATCCTCCATGTCTTTAAAGATAATCCTACATTAAGCAATCGGATAGGAAGGCTTTTGCTTGGCATCTCTCTAACTAGTGTTCACAGGACCCTGCAGAGAGATGACATTTATCCTTTTCATCTGTCCCCTGTTCAAGATGGCTCAAGACATGGATATCAGGCATCAGTTTTGCAGGTGGTTTATTGAAAATGCAATGAATAATAGCACTTTCCCTCTATTATTCATATGGATCGATGAGGCAACCTTCACGAGACAGGTAGTTTTTAATAGGGATAGAGAGATATGGTCCATAGAGGTGGGCACCAAGGAAGCCAGACCAGTCTCTGATGGACAATTATATCGGAGGGAAGTTGAAGTCCGATGTTTACAGTGAACCTGCAAACACAAATTATTTTTTAACATTTTTTTCTCAAAATATATTTATAATTTAATATTTTGTACACCACTTATTAAGGTTTGTTTTTTTTTCATAATAAATTCTTTGTAATATTTTTGTTTTTTAACTTATAATAAACAAAGTTGTTTCTCTTTTATAAATATTGTAAAAATTGTAAAAAAAAAAAAAAAATTGCGCCTGAAATAATCTCTCAAAGCTAATTAAAAGATATCAGAGTTCAAATTGGTAGAAAACAAAACATTAAAAAGTGCAGTTTCAGTAGTGCTGAAATGAAATCCGTTTTTGCAATTTTGAATATCTTTCCGATGAAGAATATTGTCGGCATTTGAAAATGAAAAGGAAAGATTTGTAGCTTACTAAATGTAGAAGTTTTTCTGAAGTTTAGTTTAAATCTTTTCTTCAAATAGTGGAGTAAAAGTAGAAAGTTTAGAGAGAAAGAAAATGTTGTTACTTATTCTCATTAAACCCCTTAGTTCTTTCTTTACAATGGCATGTGGTTTTTGCTTGAATCTTCATTTTAAGGGAAATTTATTGCATATAGTATATATATATATATATATATATAAAAATATAGACACACACACACACACACACACACACATATATATATATATATATATATATATATATATATATATACACACACACACACACTCACATATATATATATATATACACACACACATACAAGTATAATTCATATTTGGTGGAAACATATACACACTGAATAACTATTACAATAACGACAAGGAAATTACATTTGCGTAAGTATATTTGGTCCAGATGAGAACAGCCTAGGTTGTAATAACTCTTAAATACAGTTATTATAATAGTATTTAAATAATTTGATTAAGCTGAAGACTGACAATAACTTCACAATTGTACATCGGACCACCAGCTATTTTGAGTTATGACTACAGCTCAATAATGTTTTGCTCAATCTTATCATATTTTTTATGATTGTTTCAGTTGTCAATGAAAATGTTAGCCTAGTCATCTCTCGTCAAATACTTACAGATATTAGCAATCAGTTAACTGTTTTACCAGATGAAATTTCTAAAACCATTTCTCATTTCATCTTGGACAAGGTAAGAACTGTTACTTAATTTATCTTACTATATTTTTTAAATTATTTTAATAGAATAACGCAATATCTTGAATAAGTCAAACTCCTGGATTTTTAAAAATAAATTTAATGTTTCAATACCCCAATAAAAAGTATAAAAGAATGTTCAAACCATTTTGAACATTTGCTGTCAAGTATTGTTGGATTCATTTTTAACTATACTTTTACTATATGTTATTAAGAATAATCAGGAGAAATTAACACGTTACTACCCTTTTCAAGGGTAATGAATATTGTGTGAATCTCTTGCTGAATAAATTTCATGTCCCAGATTCAAACCAAAGCCTCTTTGTTAATTCATCAAGAGCTTTAATTCAAATGCTCATGGTTTATGTGGGGCCCAATTCTTTAAATGTATACAATGAACATATTTGTAAAATTAACAGATGTTTACTATTCTTTATAAGTATTAATTCAATTAGCTCTGATTTTAGCAGATTTCCCTTAGGGACCTCTGACCTCAATACTTATGGTGCAATTTTTGAATAATTTCTTCAAATATCCATCAATCCTACCCAGGAGATGGCGAAAATGAGGCCCGTTCAAAATTATATCTCTCTCTCTCTCTCATGAAAAAGAGAGAGAGAATCTCTTTTCAATAATCTCATTCAGGACAACCAATCCTAATTGAAATTAGTGAATTATTTCACTAAAGTAAAACCAAATAGAGTGAAACTTGTTTTGAGTTATGTTTGTTTATTGACCACTATATATTCTGAGTACTGATTGAATCTGTGGTTGTGGAATTAATTATTCAAAGTTGTATAAATGAATAATAATTCCTCTGCAATGCTTTATTTGAAAGTCAACTTATGACATGTTTTCAGGCCATGATAATATTTTTGAAAAATGTTCTAATACATTTTATTGGATACATCCATTGTTTGAATATATAAAACCAAACTCATCTCTAAGAAAATGAAATTAACTCATTAGACTGAAGAAGAACTGGAAACAACCCGAAAGTTGGCCCTATCAAATATTGTAGGGGAATTGTTGGACATGTATTCAGCCTTAAAAATTACTTTTATTTTTAACCAAATGAATCTGTGTAACCTAAATAGGCTCATCATATATCTCTCCAAAGTAAAACTATAAGTTGTGTTTTCTACTTCTTTCCTTGTATATGTTATCTACTTTGTAATAAAGTGCTAGAAAGGACTTTTTTATACCTACCTATAAATGAGTCATCTATTTATTTCATATGTATATATTTTGAACTAACTATATTGTTTTTATAGTTTTGAATTCTAAAAATGGTTACCTGTATTATTAAGTATTTTTTTATCTTTAGGTTCAGCCTAGAGTTATATCGTTTGAAGAACAAGTTGCCTGCATTAGGCAACATCTTGCTTTAATTTATGAGAGAGAACAAAATTGGAAAGAAGCAGCAAATGTGCTAGTTGGAATACCTCTTGAAACAGGCCAGAAGTAAATTAATTAATTTTTATCTATTTTAATTAATGCTTTAAAAATATATTGTCACAGGTAGATTAATTATATTTTAAACCAATAGGCAATATTCAGTTGATTACAAACTTGAAACATACATGAAAATTGCTCGACTTTATTTAGAAGATGATGATCCCGTGCAGGCAGAAGCGTACATCAATAGAGCATCACTATTACAGGTAATATATTATAAACAATCAAGACAAAATTATCTCATTTTAATAATAATAATTATTTATTATTATTGTTTATTAACATCCACTTTTTGCAACTAAGGCTAATTAGGGCGGGTTATCTATAGGTTACCACCCTTTCCTGGCCAGGGTGGGACTAAGAGTTTTATTTAATAAATTCCAATTGCCCAGGCGAGAATCGGACTTGCCACTCTAGGTTTGCCATGTGAGATTAAGGCTTTAACTCACATGGCTAACCTGAGCCCCTCATTTTAATAAGATAATCTAATTTTAAAAATAATATTTTAAACATCCAAATAGATACATATACACATATTAACCAGAGTCAGACTCATTTGGTGTTAGTAGATGTTACTGGTTTCATAATGTAAATATATATGTGTATGTGTGCGTGCGTGCATGTATGTATGTATGGTTAGATAGATATGAATTTATACATAAACATTATAAATATCCATTATTTTATGTAACAGAATAAAAACTTCATATTAACATTCAATGTATAATAGTAATACTAGTTTCATTAACCATAATAGTAATATCAAGTGATAAAAGGGATATTTAGGATAAATATTTACATGTAAGTAATAACCCGGAAATAATAAATATACTTTTTTTTTTGTTCTATGCCGTGTAATATTTGTTGAACTAACTTTAAACTAAAGAAAAAGATATCAAATTTAATTTATTTATAGAATCAATATTTAGGATGTTTTTTTAATGATAATTGCTCAATTTTTCAAACTATATAATACTGAAAGTGGGGCAATGCAATAAAAAGATCATGATTGTTGATATATTTTGATATAATATCACTAAGACTACTCACAGCATTGTGGTAAATCTCTGTTCACCTATATTGTGGTTATATTAGGAACCTTCAGTTTCACTGTAATCATAAATTGGTTAAATTCAATTGCAATATTATCTTGGTATTTTATTAGTGTTTTATTTATGAATGTAGAGTGGCGGTTTCGATTATTGCTTGGGTAATAGAAATTTATTTAGTGATGAACTCATTAAATAAAATCCTTAGACCCACCCTGGCTAGGAAAGGGTGGCAACCTATAGATAACCCATCACAATTAGCCATAGTAGCAACATTTAAGTTAATAAATACAATAATATTTATGAATGTTGTAATACCTGAGCTCGCCCTAGAAAATTGTTTAGTTGTGGCAGCTCTGCTTTGTGATTTAATTTGCTATCGATGATGGTGAAGTAAAATCTAGATCAAGTAGCCAGGTTTTAACAATGCGTATTGCTAAATTATTTGACAAAGCCTGAATGTTTGTATTAAACAGATTTGAATAGCATTAATATTGCAAAATATTATATAATAGATTAGTAGTTAATAAGTTGTAGGCGAGTTATTACCAACATTGTTGAGTGAAACACTGGTGCATCCACAAGTAGAACTTCTGTTTGCCAGGAAGTAGTAGATGGCTGAGCAAAAGATAGACCAGTCAGGGAATTCAAATTTCTTTAGTTCTTCCACATTCTTCTTTATGCAGAAACTTTGTCGATTAAATATGCGGTTATTCTGCATAAAAAGAAAATTTAGTTCATATTGATAACTGTAAGCAGTTGCTCATTTGAAACAGCCATGTCTATATAATTAGTTCAGAACAAATGCACTGATATAAAGATATCTGTATATTGGACTATCAATAAGAGATGCTTGACAGATGTGATAAGAGGAGATAAAGACTAGAGGTAAATAGGCAGGCATAGTGGAGGGGCATGGGACTTAGAGGGAGGATACATAGCGGATTCCTGTCAATTCGTAGCTGTCCTAAGTCCCTTGTTCAGCCTATTCTTCACATGTATCTCTTGATAGTCCCCATGGACCAAATCACTTCATACCCAACCTACAGAAACTTTTAATTCACTTAGCATCCAACAACTCAGCTTGCTTGGATCGATTAATGTGGTATACCCAACTTAGTTCTATGAATTTCCTCTTTAACAAATATGAAGAGATATATTTAAATTTTTAACTTTTCAGCCATCTGTAAACCCCCACTTTTATTCATCTCATATTGGCAATTCATTCATGTGCCGAACCACCTTATTTTAATCCTAAATTTTTTTCGTCAAGCGAGGAAGAGTGGTTTAGAGAAGGGCCAAAATCAAAAATTCAAAGTATCACTGTTATTAAGGCATTGATCAAAATATGACATATGGTGAAGCTTGTTGGAAATGTAATATTTACAATTGTTGGTCCTTAGTTTTTTTCTTAACTTGAATATTAACCATATTATTTGTATTTTTTAGTTTCCAATCTTTTTTTTAATCTCCACTTCTTCTCATACAATATTCGGGGGCTTAGGTTAGCCATGTGAGTTAAAGCGTTGACCTTAATCTCACATGGTAAACCTAGAGTGGTGAGTTCGATTCTCGCCTGGGCAAAGGAGATTATTTACTGACGAAATTCATTAAATAACATCCTAAACTCCCACCCTGGTTAGAAAAGGGTGGTAACCTGTAGAAAACCCGTCCCAATTAGCCTGAGTTGCAAAAAGTGGACGTTAATAAATAATAATAATAATCATACAATATTCTCTTAAAACTACTGTATAAATAAACATCTTGTGTCCTTCTTAAATTTAAAGTTCTCTTTACATAGGCTTCATCTTATGAGAGAAATTGAGAATAGAATATAAGATGACGTCATCTGCGGAGTATTGCAGCAAGTGGGAAACTACTTAGTTTATGTAGCATCTGAGTGATGGACTTCTTTTTTTTCATTTGAATGTATTCTTATTCTCCAAGTTCCACCCTCTTTTATTCAGGCTTGGGACTCTGAGTGACTATGGCTCTGGTATTCTTAGTAACACTTATTAAATACCTTTTAGTGCCAGTCTAACTTCATTAGTAGTCTAAGAGGGCCGCTCTACTGTGTGCTTTTGATGGGAAAGGGGTAGTAATCCCTTTCCTGGCAACAAATGTTCGTAGATGCCCAATAAATGTTTGACTCCCACTTTAATTTGTAATATGTCTAGTTTTTACTTTGTTATACAACAAATGTGTATATAACTAAAGGTACTCTAATTAACAAAATAAACAACTTTCGTTATGTGCATATTTGCCGAAAAGCCAATACGAAAAAAATCGCAATTAGCAGATTTTCTTTAAGAAAAATCAGCTATTGAGGTCGTACTGATGATGCAATTTTTAAAAAATGTAATCAAAAGTACATCCATCCTACCCAGGAGATGATGAAAATGAGGCCAGTTCAAAATTATATATATATATATATATATATATATATATCTGTTAATGCTCTAGAGGTCGCAATTTTTGTTTGATCGTTACAAAACTCGATATTTAATTGTTTTATGTAAAAAGAAAGATCAAGTTGGTTAATGGCTGAAATTGGATCAGTTTGGAGCAGGGATTTTCGAATTATCCCCGTTACTATACGTCGGATCGTAAAATTGTATAGAACCAATCTTATTGCTAATTAAATTTACTATAAATATTGTTATATACATTTTTTCTCTATCTTGAATACTACCCAAGATATTTGCATTTTTATTACGTACAATAGCAGATGATGAGATCGGCTGAAGTCGGTTCTATTCGGGACTTTCCGCCGAAAGCTAATTCGGCCATTTACGTAACTGTTCGGTTTTGGGGAACTCGATTTAGAGAATCGTTACTACTACTGTTATTAGTAGGTAGATTTCACTATTGTAAAACTTCACGTTGGAAATCTGCTTAGTTCACGCAGCCCCTGCGTGACGGACTTTTTTTAAGTTCATGCCTCCCTTATATCCTCCATTCCTGTTCACCTCTGAGAATATTAGAATAGCCTATAGTCGAAGTTCGGTTAATAGTAATATGCCTACCAAGTCTCATAAAATTTTTGTTTTAAGTTCAGACACCAAAGCCCACAAATTGCAGATCTCGTGCATGAAATGAAAAGGTATCATGAAGTTTCGAGAAAATAAGCAATGAACAGACAGACGTTACAATTATATATATATATATATATATATATATATATATATAAAATTGCAACCTCTGTCTGTACATTGTTTTTTTCGTGAAATTTCACGATAACTTTTCGTTTCACAAGTCATAGACACCATAACTGCATTTTGTTTCTTTCATGTCTGTTTGTTTATTTGTTTGTTACCTTTTCACGCATAAACGGCTGAACCGAATTTTATGAAACTTGGTTTGTATATTACTACTAACCCAACTTAGTAGAGATGAACAGGAGTGGGGGTTATAAGGGAGGCTTGAAATTAAGAATAGGGATATTTCGTTTCCTATTGAGTTTTTGGAAGATATGCACATAACAAAAGTTGTTTACTTTGTTATTTAGAGTAACTTTTGTTATATATATATATATATATATATATATATATATATATATATATATATTTCTTTCGTATACTAAAGTATAAATGAGTTATACGCTAAAAACTATAGCGGGAGTCAACAATTTTATTTGGCACAAAAGACTCATTCGAACTAAACAAAACTCGACATGTGTACTAGCTCTAACTTCTCCATGATAATAAGCTGTACCAACATTTCTAGGGACGAGCAGGAGCGGGGGTTGTAAGAAAGACCTGAAATTAAAAATAACGATATTTTGTTTCCTATTGGTTTTTCGGGAAATATGCACAGGGCAAACGTTGTTTATTTTGTTGTTTAGAGTAACTTTTGTTATATTCACTTATAATATAATTGAGTATAACAAAGTATAATCGAGATATACACTAAAAACTAAAGCGGGAGCCAACTATTTTATTGGACACTAGTAGTTGAACCAAACTTAACAAAACTCGGTATGTGAATTATCATTTACTCTTTCCTGATTATAAGCTACATTAAAATTTTTAGGTTCAAACGGGAGTGGGGGTTATAAGGGAGACCTGAAATGAAAAATTGTGATATTCCGTTTCCCATAGGGTTTTCAACAGATGCACGTAACATTCATTGTTTATTGTTTTATTTGAAGTAACTTTTGTTTTATATACTTTTTTCGTATACTGAAGTATAAACGAGATATATGCTAAAACCTATAGCGGAAATCAAAAATTTTGTTGGGCGAAAAAGACAACCGAATTAAACAAAATTCGGTATGTGAATTAGCATCCACTTCTCCATGAAAATAAGCTATGTTAACTTGTCTACGGACGATATAGGGGGGGGGGGTTATCCGGGAAGCCTATTATCTCATGCACATAACAGAAGGTTTTTATTTTGTTATTTAGAGTAACTTTTGATGAATCCACTTTTGTCGTTTAACAAAGTATAAACGAGGTATACGCTAAAACTGTAGTGGGAGTAACCAATTGTATTAGTACTAATTAATGTTTATTTGATATAGGCGGAATAATTTTATGTTTTTCGACTTATATGGTAATTCTATGCATAATTCGCAATAGTGAGGTTATAAATCTCAAGCAGAAGGGGAAGTTACACGGAGGCTAACACAGTTAATTGTATTAACTTATATCCTGTTAAATGTTGGCACTATTGGAATTTCTTTCTACTCATAATCGAGTATTTCTAAACTTTGTGTGCTCTGAGTGGGTTTGACAGAAAATATGTGCCTTATGGATACTATTTAATTATAATAGTTGCTATCCATGATTATGATTTGAATTATTCACGGTGTGACAAACAGTAGAGCGGTTGATTGGGAACTCATTTTCATGTACTCTTATTAATTAAATTGTCTATTCTATAAGTCCCCTACAGTTATCTGGCCCTTATGGAAAAATAACACGCCCATACGGGAAGTGTAATTGTACACATTGAGGCATTGCTATAAATATACCGTCAATATTCAGCCTTTAATGATTTCCTGAGCGAAGCCAGGTACCTTAGCTAGTATATATATAAATATATATTATATACATAGAAACACACTGTTTTGAAAGGACCTCATTTTCGTCATCTCTTCGGTAGGATCGATGTACAGTTTTCTAAAATTGTGTCATGAGTGCGACCTTAATAGTTGATTCCCCTTCAGGGAAATCTGCTAAAAGAGGTTACCAGTATACAACTGTCCCAATTAGCATTAATTGCATAAAGTGACAATTTTTAATAAATACCTTTATAAAACATGTCAAAATTGTTATTTATTAATCTCCAATTTACGCAACTATGGTTAATTGGGAAGCATTTTAGAATATTTTATCAAAATAAGTAAAAAACTTCTACAGACTCTGTATTTTGCTTGGTTGCTTTCATTTCCAATTGGTTGTTTAATTCTTTTGAGGTGGTTGATAGTAGTTGAGAATGTGTGCTTAGAAAAGGGAGGACATAAGTCAAAATGTCTTCCTTGCAAAATATACCTAAAAGTTGATCACACTCTCTGCATAGATGACTAGAGACAAAAACTCAAAATCAAGAAAACATCAGTCAGTTTAAAAATGTGTCCATTTATGTGCAGTGCAGCAAATGTCTTAATCTAATGAGTAGATAACTATTTTAATCCATGCTAGTGGCTAGATGGAAGAAGTTATAAAATATGGAAATACATTTTTTTAAAGACATTTGTTTTTGTTTTAGGCTGAATCAAAAGACGAGCAACTTCAAATATATTATAAAGTATGCTATGCACGTGTTCTTGATTATAGGCGTAAATTTATTGAAGCAGCCCAAAGATACAATGAGTTGTCTTACAGGAGCATAATTCATGAGGATGAGCGGATGACTGCTCTTCGGAACGCTCTCATTTGTACAGTCTTGGCATCTGCTGGTATATATTTTTCCAGCATTTATCATAATCTACATTAGTTTTAGAATTTATAGAACTTAGAAAATTAAACATGAACTATTTGAGAAGGCTCATTCATAAACCATTTGTCCTATGTGAATTGAGTTTTCTTGGGTATTGGCTAATTAAATTTTTTTTGTGTGGAAATCCCTATTACTTGGTATTAATACCAGTATCATTAAGTTTATGATACTAAGTGCATTTATGACATAAGTGTTCATTTAATTGTAATTCATCAATTTAAACATTGAGAATTTGTAAATTACTAATTACCAGAGAGGATCAAGTGTAAAGGACTTTATTTCTTTAGTTAAGGAAAAAGTTTGTTCTGAGGCATATATATATTTCAAGTGAGCCCGATGTTGAAATAATATTCATTGATTAAAATTTTGAAAATCTAATTTATGAATGATTTTATCTATTCTCATTGTAATAATTGTGTAGATAATTGTAAATCACGAGTTATTATTTTCTTGATAGGTCAGCAAAGAAGCAGAATGTTAGCTACTCTTTTCAAAGATGAACGTTGTCAGCAGCTTCCAGCCTACAATATTTTGGAAAAGATGTATCTAGATCGAATTATTAGACGATCTGAGCTTGAAGAATTTGGCTCATTGCTTCAACCACATCAGGCAGCACGCACTGCAGATGGTAACACCCTCTTTTATATTTTTCAATTGATTTTGAAAGATTTTGTTCATATTTATCAATTAACGTATTTATTCTTGAAGGTTCCACCATTCTGGACCGAGCCGTAATCGAGCACAACTTACTAAGTGCCAGCAAGTTGTATAATAACATTACTTTTGAAGAACTGGGTGCTCTTTTGGAAATAGCTCCATCCAAGGCTGAGAAAATAGCTAGCCAGATGATAACAGAAGGAAGAATGAATGGTTATATAGACCAAATCGATTCAATTGTGCATTTTGAAAGTATGTCATTTAAATTGTCTTTGTAAATATATTATTTATTTCTTCTTATATTCAAAGCTAATTATTGTCTTCATTTTGCAGCCCGTGAAGTTTTACCAGCATGGGATAAACAAATTCAGTCTCTCTGCTACCAAGTGAATCAAATCATTGAAAAAATTTCTAATACACAACCTCAATGGATACAGAAAGTAATGGATGAACAGATGGTCCATTAACTTATCTATATAATTTGATGTAAATTAATTTATTTAAAAATTATTCTTGTTGAATTTCATTGTTGTACATAATTTTGTAAGCTACTATATAAATAAGTAAAGAATAATAATAAGTTTATTGCTCTTTTTAATACTTTCTTATAGCAACAACAAAACTTGCTACCTCATGAGATTTCCAATGGCACACCTCATGTGAAGGGGTTTAGACGCAAAAAACTTTTTGTTTATGATACCCATATTTTTAAACAATCGGAAAGCTCTCTTTAGCTACCCTTTAGAAATATATGTTTTTTTTTAACTTTTGAATTCCACAAAGGATGAGACATGGAAAACTGATATTGACAATGTCCTACTCCCTCCCCCTTCCAAGAATTTCTTCATATCTTTCTTTTTTTTAATTGAGTTAAATGTACTTAACAAAAGTCCATCACACAGGGGCTGTGTAAACTAAGCAGATTTCCCACGTGAAGTTTTACAATAGAGAAATTTCACGAAAGCTGAGCAGTTAATGAAACGGCCGAACTAGCTTTTGGCGGGAAAGTCACTTCGTCTGTTAGCCGCCCATTTAAAAATGGACATATCTCGGTTAATATTCAAGATAGAGAATAAATGTATATAACAATATTTATAGTAAATTTAATTTGCAATAAGATTGATTCTGTACAATTTTTCGATCGACGTATAGTAACGGAGATATTCCGAATTTTCGAAAATCCTCCCCTCTAAACCCCCCCTCCCACTAGTCCGATTTCAGCCGTTAACGAACTTGATCTTTGAAACGACTAAATATCGAGTTTGGTAACGATCAAACAAAAATTGCGACCACTAGAGCGGTAACAGACAAATATATAAATATATATATATATATATATATATATATATATATATACATATACAGTTTTGAAAGGACCTCAATCTACTAGGTAGGATCGATGGACATTTGAAGAAAAATTTCGAAAATTCCGTCATGAGTACAACCTCAATAGCTGATTTCCTTTAAGGGAAATCTGCTAATAGTCCAATCACAAAATCCTTCGTCACGCCCTGGCTAGAAAAGGCTGGTAACCTGTAGATAACCCGTCCCAATTAGGCTTAGTTGCAAAAAGTGGATGTTAATAAAAAATTTAATTTAATTTTGAGCTAAAAAATACTGATACCTCTTTTTATTCAGTGACATTTCATTCTGTACCAGTTTAGAAGGGAGAAACATTTTTAATTAGAGGATGTGAAGTAATGACCCACAATGGGTCTCCACTCCTAAAATCTCACTAACAATCAATATTCTAATTCTGATCTTGTGTGAAATTTTAATTTGATAATACAACTCAAAAAATCATTCTTTCATGATGCATTTTTTGACAAATTAATTCTATTGTCCATTTCTATCTAGTAGATGAAAAAAGTGAGGCTCATAAAAATTGATATAAATTTGCGTAGTCTCTGCCAAAGTAATTTGATCGAAGTAAAAGAAACATTTTCCAAAAATTTCTGGTTTTCAAATTTTAATGGAATTATCCATTTTAACCTCCCTGAATGCTTTTATTCACTACTTTTGATGTGACATCTGTATGCATCTTACATAAGTCTCAAACCAGCATCATAAGCTTCACTACTTTTGATGTGACATCTGTATGCATCTTACATAAGCTCAAACCAGCATGTTGAAATTTCATATTTAAGATTGTAACATCTAGTTCCACACCTACCCTTTTGATCAAATACAACTAAGGGGGAGGTTTAAAAGGTGAAAATATCATTCTTAGTCTAATGACATCACAACTTGAGTTATTTGTTTACCCATCTGTTTGTTGTTCAGTCATTTAAAAGGATTTTGTATTTAACAAACTTTTATATTTATAAGTCAACTAGCCCTCTGTGTTAACAAGAGCTAAAAGGGATTTGATTTTAACAAATTTCCCTTAAGGAAAATCATCTATGTGATTTTCAAATAATGTCTTCATATGTCCAAAGATCCTCCCTAGGAGATGACAAAAAGTGCAGTCCGTTCAAAACCATATATACATATATAGGGGGTCCCACCCCCCTTAAAATCTACAATTGCTTTAATACAAGGCTGAGACTTGGTGTGCCATAATTGGGACCCATGAAAAATCCTTTCAGTCCATATTCAACCTCAACCTTATCCAGCGACCATAACTTTGGGATTTCCAATGAAAAGTACTTGTGGCTTGTGGAAAATCAAATTCTAAAATGAGTTTGTATTAGTAAATTTTTCGATTTGAGGCATCATTTAGCAGTAAAATTCACAAATCTTCATTTCAGATATGGCACGTTTTATTGAAAAATGCTGCGACAGAAATGTTGTAGTCAACAAAATTATCATTGAAACAAGTCTTCGGGGAAAGGAATGGATTCTGAAAAAAAAAAAAAAATGTATGAATGTAGGCTATGCTAATATTCTCAAAGACTAACAGTAATGGGGGATATAAGGGTGACCTGAAATTAAAAATAGCGATTTTTTGTTTCCTATTGGTTTTTTGGCAAATATGCACACAACAAAAGTCGTTCATTTTGTTATTTAGTGTAACTTTTGTGGTATAAAAAAAGTTTAAACGAGATATTCACTAAAAACTATAGTGGAAGTCAAAAATTTTAAAGGGCATAAAAGAGTGAACCGAACTCAACGAAATTCTGTACGTAATTTAGTATTAACACCTCTCTGATTATAAGCTATATTAAAATTTCTAGGTATGTACAGGGGTAGGGGTTATAAGGGAGGCCTGAAATGAAAAATAGAGCTATTTCATTTTCTATTGGTTTCTCGGAAAATACACACAAAAAAAGTTATTTATTTTGATATTTAAAGCAACTTTTGTCGTATAACAACGTATAAACAAGATATAAACTAAAGTGGGAGTTAATGATATTGGGTAATGACTAAACAAACTCTGAATGTAAATTAGCATTAAACCTTCCATGATTACAAGCTAAATCAAAATTTCTAGGGATAACCAGGAGTTGGGTTGTAAAGGAGGCATTATATGAAAAAACGCTGTACATTGTTTCCTATTAGTTTTTCTGCAAATATGCACAATCAGGTGTTTATTTTATTATATTCACTTTTGTCATATAATGAAGAATACATAAGATATATACTAAAACTGTAATTGGAGTTAACAATTTTATTATTACTCATTAAAATGTTTTTAATATAGGCATACTATGACAAATCATGTTACGTTTTTAGACTTATATGATAGTTCTAAATATGATTTGGATTAGGGAAGATACAAATCTTGGCCTCCTCTTTTATTTTAATTAGAAAATAACTTCTTTGTTTATTTCTAATAGAAATATTAACTATAGGAGCATTCCGATTATTTATTTAATTTGTATAATGTCTTATTTAAACAAAGTCATGCTGGATTTGCACGTTTGGTAACAGAAGTGTGCAGAATCAAACTCTTGAATTGTGGTATATATTATTTAATTTCCTTCAATATGTTGACGATATTGAAATGACTATGTACTATCCATAACTATTAAATGTTACTTGGTAATGTCATTATAACAAACTACAATATGTGTTTAAACTCAATATGATTTTTGAGCTTGCAGATGCTAAGATCTCTTCCCCTCAACTCCCTTTTACAATATAAATTAAATTATTTTTAGGGTACCAGTTATTTACACCAGGTATATAAATTACTAGAAAATTCAAATTTTATAATGTTTTGAATAAATAATTTAAGTAAAGCAATGTTAATAACACTGAAGAGAGACCGGAAATTGTTGGGAGGCTAACACAGTTAATTTTGTTATCTTATTTCCTGTGAAATGTTGTATTTCCTTTGTTCTCACATTTACTATTATGTATATAACTATGCCCAAATTAGTTTTTGACAGGAAATATGTACATTATAGATCAGGTATTGGCAGCCTTTGACATGTTGTGCATACACTCCTTGATAAATTCCCCTTCGGCAAATGGTTTTAATGACTGCCAATTTTGAACTAACCATAAAACTAGATTTCACAATATTATCAAGTTGTGCTCTTTGTTTATGAAACAATTGCTTCTGTTTTCCGAATTTGCAGTAAGATTCTGTCTTTTATTTGTCCTGTCAGTAAGTGCAGCTTAGTTGAGCAATGCCTCTTTATATTGAATTCTTTCATCACTGAAATGGATTCATTACACAGCAAACAAATAAGCTTACCATTGTGCAAGATAAAAAAGAATTCTTCAGTCCATTATCTTGAAACTGAAGACCCCATCTACTACTACTGCATCTATTTTTCTTTTCTTTCCACCAGGCATTTTAGTTTTTTTTTTTTAGTTAAACTTAATAACAAAATATAATTATTAAGCACTCAAGATGCACACAAAGCAAATTGACGGTAGTAGCAGTTTGTTAGGATATCACTTGTGTAGCTCAAATAGAACTGAACCAAAGTTTTTTTTTACTGAGTCCAGCGAATCCTCAATAATAACAAAAAAGAAAGAAAAACTATAAAAAAAAAAAAAATAAAAAAAAGGCTGGTGTGGATAACACATGGTTACACCATGAGCCCCTTTGTACTATACTAGCGATATCATTTGAAGGGAGGGGGGTAGTGATAGAGTAGGGTTTGTAAGTCTTTATTGTTGAAGTGGGTAGGGTAGCTGGTTACCCTCTGGGTTGAGGTGCAGAAAGGATAAGGGAAAGAAGAGAGAAAGGTGAAAGTGATAGGATGATTTTTGAAAAGTTTCCTCAAATGTCTCATCGATTCTGCCAGGGAGCTGATGAAAATGAGGTCCGTTTAAAATTTGTATATATATGTGTGTGTTTGTCTGTTAACACTCTAGTGGTCGCAATTGTTGTTTGATTGTTAGTTAGCAAATTCCATATTTAATCGTTTTATGGAAAAAGAAAGATCAAGTTCGTTATAGGATGAAATCGGACCAGTGGGAGGGGTGGAATTTTGTATGTAAATGAATATTTGTCTATTATAAACCTTTGCGTGGGAAATCTGCTTAGTTTACGCAGCCTCTGCATGACTGACTTTCTTTATCTTCAATAGTAGCCTAGATATTGGCATTTCTTAGTTTTCAGCCTTCAGTAAACACCGATTTTTAGGCATCGCACTTTACAAAGGATCTAACATATGATCTGAAGTTCAGCCCATCCATCCGCTTATATAGGCAATACGAAGGAATGATCTAGAAACATCTAGTGTAGTACAACTGAGAAACAATCTTTTGTTGCGCCAGTGAGGCAGCCAAAATCAAGGGCTTTGATGTTTGCCGCCTCACTTTTTGATCACTGCCACTCGGCTTGCTCGCTCACTTGATTCTGCAAGAGCAAGCGACAAGCCCAATCTCACTCAATCTTCTTCATTTGGAGTAAGTACTGAAATATTTTTGTTTAATTGGGTTTTTCAAAATATCTCACGGGACGATTCAATATTACATCAGGCTGGATTCGGGACGGTTGTAACCCACATATGTTATAGATGATATTTAATTATAATAAATGTTAACCATGATTATGATTTGGATTATTCATGTGTGACAAAGAATGGGAAGGGATCGATTAGAGACTTATTTTTATTTGTTCTTTAAAACTAAAATTTCTTTTGTCCAAGTCCCCTACCTGACCCTTACGAGAAAAAAGTACACTCAGATGATAAGTGTAGTTGTACACATTGAAGCCTTGCAAAAAAAAAAAAATACTTTCATTATACTCGGCGGTACCCACCTTAGCTAGTGTCGTATTAATAAGCTGTTATGATTATCCACTTCATTCCAAGGTTAAATACCAAATATTGTGTTCATTGAACTTTTATTTTGTCAGATATATGCAATTACGTTCTATTGGTCCACCCCTCCTTAGTATAAATTATACTAAGATATATTTCAGCAATTGTTTTTGTTTTCTGTCAGGAATATTCCAATCTTATCTATTCAGCTCTAAGAGGTTGGCTGGCCAGTTTGTTTACAATTCAGACACTTTCCAATATAGAGGTTATTAACATGTAAAGTAACTGAAAAATTGATTAACGTTTGTATTAATTCACTTAATATTCACGGTGATGTTACCAGTATGTAGATTTATCTATTGTAAACCTTCATGTGGGATATCTGCTTAGTTTGGACAGCCCCTACATGACAGACTTTTTATCTTTAAGCTTAAATATCTCATTTATATAATTATACTAGCTCAGATACCCGGCTTCGCTCGGGAATTCATTTGAGGCTGAATGGTGATGGTATATTTTTGGCAAGGCTTTACTTTGCACAATATTTTGACATTTACCCGTTCCAGTGTTTAGGGTTAATACCCGTTGTTGGCATTTGTTAATAATAAAATTATTTTTTTATGTAAGACTTCACTGTCCTGCATATTGTCATATTTCCCGTCTCCTGTGCATTATGCATAGATTTGAATTATTAAGGAGAAAATATTGACATACATTTGAATTAATTTTTTCAGGTGAGGTACCTGGTAGTTCATATTGAAAAGAAGTGTTGAGCAAATTTCTCTAAATAACAATATAAACAGCTTTTGTTATGTGCATATTTGTCGAAACCCCAATAGGAAATCATTATTATTAATTTCAGGCCTCCCTTATAACCCCCACTCCTGCCCGTCCCTAGAAACGTTAGTATGGCTTATTATAAGGAAGGCGTTAGTGCTAATACACATACTGAGTGTTTTATTTAGTTCGGTTTAGTCATTTGTGCCAAATAAAATTGTTCGCTTCCGCTATAGGCTTTAGCGTATAACGCCTTTATACTTCGGTATACGACGACATTGTATATAACAAAAGCTTCTTTAAATAACAAAGTAAACAACTTTTGTTATGTGCATATCTTCCAAAAACTCAATAGGAAACGAAATATCGCTATTCTTAATTTCAAGCCTCCCTTATAACCCCCACTCCTGCCCGTCCCTAGAAATGTTAGTATGACTTATTATAATAAAGGCATTAGTACTAATTCACATACCGAGTTTGGTTTAATTCGGTTGAGTCTTTAGTGCCAAATAAAATTGTGGACTCTCGCTTTAGTTTATAGTGTATAACTCATTTATACTTAGGTATACGACGAAAGTGCATATAACAAAAGTTACTCTAAATAACAAAATAAACAACTTTTGTTATGTGCATATTTGCTGAAAAAGCAATAGGAAACGAAATATCGCTATTTTTAATTTCAGGCCTCCCTCATAACCCCCACTCCTGTTCGTCTTAGAGAATATTAATATAGCCTAAAGTCTAAGTTGGACTAGTAGTAATATACATACCAAGTTTCATAAAATTTGGTTCAGCCGTTTATGCGTGAAAAGGTAACAAACAAACAAACAAACAGACACGAAAGAAACAAAATGTAGTTATGGTTTCTATGACACGTGAAACGAAAAGTTATTGTGAAATTTCGCGAAAAAAATCAATGTACAGACAGAGGTTACAATTTTATATATATATAGATTATGTACATATTGTCAGCCATGATAAACTGGTGTTTCTCTTATTCTCTAATTATTTTCCCTACTTGTTTCTGAATTTATAAGAAAGAAGTGAAACTAAATCCTGTAAACTGCCAGTAATCGTTTTAGAAAATCACCTCAGTTATATCATAAAAACAAAGGTTGCCCTTTTCTTTTGAGGAAACAGCCTGCAGACAGCACCACAAATAAAGATGCACACTCTTCTTGCCCCAGCTATGAGTACATCCAAGAATAAAACTCAAGGCAAGATATATGCATTATTTTCAAAAACTATAAATAAAAGTATTATCACACTGGATATCTATGACGGAGGAATAGATAAGTATTTTATATTAATCCAGTAAATACCATAAACGTACTATAAAAAAGTTAAGATAGTAGGGCAGAAGTAAAAATGCATTTATTCAACTCCAAAGACTTCTAATCTTTAAGTCCATACATGTTCTCACTCAAAAGCCATGCTTAAATTACATTTATACATGGCTAAGTACAATTGAGGAAAAGATTATTCTCTTTATTTTAAAAAAAGTATAGCTTAGGTCTCGACAATTATACAATTACTTAACAATCCTTTGAACAGACTACACATAACAAATAGATTTGTACACAAACAAAAATACGTCATATTTATGACATTTACCAGATCTAACCCTGAAATTATTGCGGTAAATGAATATAGGAAAAGTCCAAAAAGTAAATAAAATAATTTACATGAAATTTGAACAATAATGCTATATTGCACAATCTTATAAGTTATATGTATGTAACAATGGATGAAAGGTGATTTAATTTAATATTCAGTAATTCTAAATTAGCAGTGAAAAACCCTCAACAATGGAACTTTTTTTTTACGGCTTTAATTACAATATAAGGGAAAACAAAAAATGATTTTAAATCAAAGATATATGAGGGATTTTGCACAAACTAACCCTATGGAACTAGAAACATCACTTCTGGTTCATAGAGATACTACACATAATATATACGTATATTGTTTTGACAGAGATAAAAGGGGCTTTTTTAAGCTTCAAGTTCAAGAGAGATGCCAATTTTGTGGCCACCCTCATTGAAATTCTTTCCATCAACTTGGGCAGACAGAGACAAAGTAACACCTAAAAAATAATAAAAATATTTTAAAAAACATGACTATTAATTTCAATTACTAAGATATTACTACATAATACAACAGTGCTAAATAATTTAAGCTAAAATCTTTCAGTATAATGTCTTAATATTACACCATTTTGCTGTAAAATGTATTCAATTTCTATAAAGACACTGGGCTAAACTCTGTGATACAACAAACAATAAAGAATCATAGGATAACGACCATACTTATACCCCTGTAATTTTGCCTATTCCATTAAAAAAATTTAAAGAAGAACGTTTATAATCTACAGCAAAAAAATGTACCTAACATGTTTACAATGATACAATATTCTGCAGCTAGAAATATTTACTTTCATCCACTAACTATCAAGTGAAACTTAAAACAATATATGTTAAATTAACTACCCATTTGGGGAGACACTTCTTCCATGCGAGAGTTTTAGAGCTAATAAAGCATGAAACAAAAGTATGCACCTCACAGAAGTTCTTTACTTCTCACCAATATGACATATGTGACTGACCGGACTCTTAATCAGTTATTGTGTCACAGAATTTAGATTAGTGGTTTGTTAACAATTTATTTTTGTAATTACTTAATTATATAAAAGAGCATATAATACCTTCCCGAAGTCTCTGAGAGTAACCAATTCCTATAAGACTCTGGTTATTGACTTTGAGTCTGAGTGCTGAGTCTTGATCCAAGTTGTATTTGCAGCCAATACCGAAATCGGTGTCATTATTATCTGATGCCCATGAAAGTTGGACTCCAGTCTCCAGCTTGTTGCTCACCTTGTGGTATACTGAGCCAGTAAATATACGCCCATCATTACTAAAAAAGGAAATACTCATTATTAATACTGTTTTAATGGAGAATTATTAAATTTTTCAAGATGAAGACATATCTAATAAATATGATTAAAATATAAATTTTGTAAGCATTTTGTCATTCAGAAAAACCCCATTACTACTCATCACATTTTGACTTAGAAATAAGAGAATATATGGTGAGATGACATTACTAGAATGTAAAAGCAGCATGTGGAGAAACCTGCTTTTGTTTACGCAGCCCTGGTTGTCGGGGGGGGGGGGGGGACTGTTTTTTATCAATGTATATTTTAATATATAAACATATAAATGAATTTTAATTTCTTGCACATGAAATTTGTATGTAAATTGTTATGCAAATAATTATTTATAAAAATAATTTACATTTCCTTGATCCATAAAAAGATAGGAAAGGAACTGTAACTGTGCATATGAATGACACATGGTGTGTAAATTTTTTTATATTTGTTTGCATGACCCTGATCCAAAAAACAACAATGAAGTACAAATAGGCTAACCGTTTAAAATAACTTATACGACCAAACAGATAATTGCAACTGATGTTGATAATTTGCTCAGAACTATTTCCATGGCTAAAAAGATTAGTACCAAGATTAAAGAAATTTGATTTATCTCTGATTATTACTTCTCTAGGTAATAATAATAATAGAAAATCCTTACATGCTAGTGTTAAGAATAAATTCTTTTGTGGAGAGACCCATAGAGAAATTATTTTGGGTGAGCTTGCCCTTGGCTGTATCGAATGTTGTTTGTGCTCCACAAAGCCAACCTAAAAACAAGAATTAAGTCAAGTAATTAAACAAACATATTATAGCATTTTAACAATAATGCACAATCCATTTCATTAATTAAGACTCGTAACTTGCAGTTAATTTTAAAATTTTTTTCACTAAGCACAAAGAGGTGATGTGAACAACAACTTCAAACTAGAAGCTTGTAAATGAGATAGTAATGGATGAAGTATCTTAAGCTTATTTAGTTCATTATAGAGTGTTGTTTGATTTAATATGAACTGATTTATTTTACTCATAAGCTGCTCATAAACTGATAAGGGCGATAATGTGCAGTTATATGAGCTTGTAATCATTCATGGCTTGGATATTCTAAGTCAAAACAAAGCCAGACAATGCCTGAATTTTAAATTTAATTACCATGATTAAAGCATAAAATCTCTATCATATATTTATATGAGTAGAAACATTTTAAGTTAGAAGTCAATATAAAAGAAACTCTGGCAAGAATAATATATTTCGTCGATGATTTTGTTTAAGAATAATACATTTAAATAGGCTTATTAAAAAAAAGAACTATCTTGCACTGCAAAAAGCATTGGAAAATGCAAATGGGCAGAGCTTACATGCTTAGTTAGAAGAACATGATTATGTCTCTGAAATACTAGAATGGGTAATCGTGGTGTCAACCAGTCTTAACCGTCACCCAATGGGAATTGCAGTGTCTATTTAAGAAGCATTTAAAGAGAGTATTTCTTTTAGTGCTAGACAAATGGATCAAGTTTTTTTTTTATTGTAGTGATTGTATAGATCCATGTATCTGCATTGTAAAGTCAGATCTTTCACATAGATATAATTTCAATGCCTGTGGGAAAGTCTAAAATGGAACCAAAATATTTTCAACACTATTAAGAGTAAGCTTGTTTAATACAAACAAAGCTGTTATACAAACTTTTTACAGCTGCATTTAAATAAGAGTGACTGTTGTGCTGTGGTTATAAAAATTATCGCTCTTTTCCAGATCCAATTTATACAAAGTAAATAGTATATTATCAGCGGATTTATTTGCAACTATGAAAGTATTGAAAATTGCTGGAGAGAATAAGATCATCAAAATCACACTAATTAAGTTCTATCCAAACTATACAAACCAGTAGATCTACCAACACCCGAGTAAATCAAATTTTAGACAAATTACACTTTTTAGTGATGAAAATATTTATTTTGGTTCCATTATATGAAATATATCACTCAATTAATTTTGGATGATCTAGAGACAGCCAAAGAACACTCATAAGGAGAACATGATGGCTTTAACTTTGAAATAGATACAGCCAGTGAAATTTATAGCTATGTAAAACATGAAAGACTTTACAGTGCAAAAACACACTTAATGCAATGGCTACAACTAACTGGATCCTATTTGTCTAGCATTAAAATAATTGCTCTCTAATAGAAAACAGCCAACTGCAATTCCCGTTAGGAGGATGAAAGATTAAGACTGGGTGACACCACAATTACCTATTCTACTCATAACATCTACTGCTTTTGTAACTGTTTAGTAAAATTCATGGTAGAACACATCATAACCTATTGCAAAACATTTGCTGCTGAAAACAAAAAAAAATATTAGAGGATAATTCTGGATGCTCTGATATATGAAGATGCTTTTAGCAAAGTTTTCACATTCTAAAAAAATGTTTAATTTAATGTATATCTTGTACTCGCAATGACCTAAAAGGGTAAAGGCAGTAGACCAAATTAACAAAAATATATAAATTTAGTTTTATTGCATGAAGAACTAAGAAAGTTTCACTTCTTTAGCAATACTACTAAACTAGCATATTTTAAAAGTTAATCAAAATAGTACTAATGTATTCTATAGAGGAAAACCTGTATTCCATAAAAAAGATAACGTTTTCAGACTGTTTTCACTGATTATATTATTTCAAACATTCTATGAAGGAAAAATTAAATTTTACAATAAAATATCTAAATAAAAATGAAAAATATTTTAGCACAACTAAAGGAATAATTTGAATTTATAGTGTATTATATGTATGTGTGTGCACGTGCACGTGCACATGCGTGTGTGTGTGTGTATGTATGTATATCAAAGACATTGAAAACTTGTGCAATCGATTTAGATTGAATAAATGAATATTGTCCTAATTTTGATAATAATATTACACAGTATTAGGAAAGAAAAAATTATTTTCCCTTTAATATCCGTAATAAAGAAATTCTATTTCGCAGTATAATGATTAAATTTAATTTCAGTTTCTTTTATTTATCAAATAAATAATATAAAACAAACTTTTTTCTCCTTTAAAATTATTAATTTTATGAAACTTTATTTTACCAATAATTTAATATTCTAATTGAATACTGAACAATGAGTTATCAAAAAATAGCAATATTAACAAATGAAAAATTAAAAGCTAACATATTTCAGGCGAGCAAAGAAAGATTTTCATACAAATAAAATACGAAGATTCTACAACTGTCATCATTACACTATCGTAATAGGCAAACAAATTGATTAACACAATATATGAAATCCCCTAATACATCATTTTTATAATCTATTAATATCTAATTTTTATAAATATGTCGCTCTAAAATTAATTAAATGAAAATGTTGTATTCATGAACATAATCATGCATTCTCTATATTCCATATTTAAAAATCATAAAGATGAAAGTAGCCTCTTTAATTTAGTTATAACATAATAAACTTACTATTTATTTTAATAAACTACTGCAGAACTTTAAAATATGCTAGCCATGAGCCATAAACCAGGCAGCCACGCCCCAACCATATACCCATTATCTTGAAAATAAGTTTTACATTACATTTTGAAATAAAGTCTATTTCAGATGTCCGTTTCTGTAGGCTCGGGAATATAAAAAGAATTCTAATACTTGTAATTGTAATATGCAGCGAATATACATAAATAATAAACTTATACCTAAGATCTATTACTTTAAGAGCTTTTAAATAAAAGTATATCTTTATTTTGCTAAAATAAAACAAAAAAATGTTTTTTTTTTTTTTTTTTTTAATATATGTATGTTCAATGGGGGAAGAAAAAACTGGAACATTTCCAACTATTAGAAAAATGGGTAAAAATAAATCATATGTTAGAAATTTGGAAAAAAAAAAAAAAAAAAAAAAAAAAAAAAACTCCAAAATAAGTATAACGTCAATTCCATATACAAATTTGCTCATATGGATCATCAGCAATCAAAGGGGAAAAAAAAAAAAAATTCAGATTCAAAACATTTAATTTTTTTTTTTAAGTTATTATTGTTAAAAATGACTTCAAACCCATTTCGTTCCCATTGAAGAGATTATCTCAATAGAATTGTATAAGTAAACATTTCGTTGATCTATTAGGCTTATATAAAACATTACTAAGAAACTTAAGCCAACAAGTAGAAAATAATAGTAATTCTTCAATAATTAATAACTATTATTCATGTGTGGTAAATATTATGAATAAAATTTAAATATTAGCAGAGTTAAACTAAGCAAGGAGAAAGTGCTCATAATAGGATTTCACCAAGGGCAATAACCTACTCTAACCCAGAACAAGTGCACATTGTCAGGACATTGATTTTGTACAAGTGATAAGCTATTACAAATCACATGAAACATGTAAAATAAAATGATTAAACTTAGCTTACCGGCATAGCCAAGCACTGCTCCTGCTTTTAAGACTGGCCCTCCTCTTTTGAAGTCAGAGTCCAAATTAAGTGCGCAGCTGTCATTCTTAAATTCTGCTTTTAACCTTAAAGTCTTGTCTCTGGAATTAAAAATACAAAAATGAAGTTAAACGTTTCTTCAAAAGGAAAGTGAGAATTATAGAAAACCAACTAACCCGGAATGAGGAACAAATGATGTATCACAAGACAGCTTAGCTCCCTCACAAAAATCTGTGAGTGCAATTTCAGTGGCCAGCACATTATCAGTATTCCACTTTTCGGTAAATGTTACACCTATGGAAAAAAAAAAAAAAAGTCAAACAAATAAAATTTGTATATAAATTAGAAAAAAGTACTAAATGAAGTATAGGAACCTTACTAACCATACTCTTTAAACTTATATTTAGTCTCTAGAGATCCAAATACTTTCCCAGTTTCTTGATTTGACACTCCCCCTGTGCTGAACTCTACACCTGTATTAGTTTTGGTTTTGACATCTAACTTCAATAAGCCAAAGTGATATCCCTTTCCAAATACGTCTCTGGCGTTTTTTCCTAAATCTCCATAGAATGGAGGAGACATTATTAACTGGAAAAAAAAAATGAATATGAAAATTTCCAAAATAAGATGGAGAAAAGATACATTCCTAATTCGAAATTAGGAAAATTAAAAATACCAAATACTAATTTCTGATGTAACTATCATACCTACTAACTTTATACGTAACAAATATTAAAAAAAAATAAAATCAAAAAGCACAAAAAGTTAATGAAATAAACGTGCACTTAATGAATTGAAAAAAAGAAAATCAATTCATATTAAATTTTCTCAGAAACTGATCAATGTAACGAACTGAGGAACAAAGCAGACTGAAGTTCCAAGTGAACAAAAATAAAGGTTCCCTATAATTTTAAGATCCTTAAAGAGTTGAAAAATAGAAAGAAAAAAGCACTTATGATCAAATCTTATAGTTTGTCTTTGATTTACTTACATATTCAGTTTAAAACCGGTCACACGAATAAAATCGACACGCAGATAACGCAATGGCGCAGGGGAGGGAGTGAGAAAATGTAAGAAGTTAACAGCCATAAATTTTAATAACCAAAATTTTTAAAGTGATAGAATTTAAATGCTCATAAATAAAACTAAAAAAAATTAAGATTATTATTTTTTTAATCAATATTAATATAGGGGAATGACGTTAAAATTAGGACTTTAAGACATATGTTAAGAGGATGGAGGGAAACCTTTAAATTTGAAAGTCCAGGGGATAATTCTGGTAAGAAGTAGGAAACACTTGTAAAGAATGAAGAAGTAAGAACGTTATTTTCAACGAATAGATCATTAAGTCCAGAACTACCTTGTCGTGAAGGTTCAAATTGAAAGAAAGTTTTAATACTTTCTTAATAATTTTCTTCATATTGTTGACCAGGACTTTAAACAAACTTAACAATACCTAATTGGTTTACGAAAACATTCCAAATTCTCCAAAAAAGAAGCCAATAGTACCTGCAGTGCATAAATTAAGCTCATTTTCTGAAGCAGAAATGATACAATACACACATGTCATGTACACATTATACCTATGCTCTAGTGGTCATATTAGCAGATTTCCCTAAAGGAATTTTAGTTTCATTGTTACCGAACTCAATATATGTGTTTCATGCAACACTAAAGGTCAAGTTCGTTAGTGGCTGAAATCGGACCAGCAGGAGGGGCGGTTTAGAGGAAGGAATTTCAAAAATTCACAATATCTCGGCTATTATGCGTCGGACCGAAAACTTGTGTAGTATCAACCTTATAGCAAATGTAATTTTCTAAAAAAAAAAAAAAAAAAAAAAAAAAATGTTATGTACATGTGTTCTCTATATCGAATAATAACCGAGATATTTCCATATTATAGCTTTCGATCATCAGTAAACCCCACTCCTACAAGTGTTACCAATAAGCTGTTATATCCTGAACCATTTCAATCCAAGGCTAAATACCGAATATGTTTTACATTGAATTTTTACTTTGTGAGTTACATGCAAAAACGTTCTGTGATGGTGTCAACAATTACGATTTTTCCTTCTTTTCTGGAAAATGTTTATTTGATCTATACTCGATATTTAAACGTTTCAGTCAACACTAAAGATCATATTGTTATTGGAGGAAATCGGAACTTGAATGTAGGGATTTGAAAATTCAAAATATTTCCGCTATTATGAGTGGGGTCGTAAAACGTAATAGAACCAATTTAGTTAAATTTTTGATGATTTACAACTGTTCTATGCATTTTATCGTAACTAAAGTATTAGGCGAGTTACTCCTCCTTTCTTGTTTTCAGCACTTATTCACCCCCTTCTCCCTCCCCCTTCTGCTCCTCGGTTTTTTAGCAAATTTCGCCCAAGGGAAATCAGCTATTGAGGTCGTACTCCTTGAAATGAGGAACTCATGGAAAAGGAGGTCCGTTCAAAATTATATATATACTAGCTCAGATACCCGGCTTCGCCCGGGAATTCATTTGAGGCTGGATGGTGTGGTATTTTTTTGGCAAGGCTTTACTTTGCACAATATTTTGATATTTCCCCGTCCCAGTGTTTAGAGTTAATACACGTCGTTGCTGTGGATTTGTTAATAATAAAATTATTTTTTTATATAAGACTTCACGGTCCTCCAATTATTAAAGACAAAATATTAACATAGATTTTAATTAATTTTTCTAGGTGAGGTATACCTGCTAGATCATATTTGAAAGAATTGTTGAGCATATCAATATTTCTACGCAAATTACTTGCTTCATACATTGTTCCTAAAAAATGTATAAAACAAAAGTTACTCTAAATAACAAAGTAAACAACTTTTGTTACGTGCACGTTTGTCGAAAAAAAAAATAGACAATGAAATATTACGAATTTTTATTTCAGGCCTCCCTTATAACCCCCACTCCCGTTTGAACCTATAAATATTAATATAGCTTATAATCATGGAAGAATTAATGCTAATTCACATACCGAGTTTTGTTAAATTCGGTTCCACCGTTAGTGCCCAATAAAATAGTTAGCTCCCGCTTTAGTTTTTGGTGTATATCTCGTTTATACTTTGTTATACGGCAAATGTGAATATAACAAAAGTTACTCTAAATAACAAAATAAACAACTTTTGTTATATGCACATTTTCCAAGAAACCAATAGAAAACGAAATATCGCTATTTTCAATTTCAGGCCTCCCTTACAATCCCCACTCCTGGCCGTCCCTAGAAATGTTGGTATGGCTTGTTATAGTGAACGTATTAGTGCTAATACACATACCGAGTTTTATTTAGTTCGGCTGATCCTTTTGTGCCAAATAAAATTGTTGACTCCCGCTACAGTAATAGAGTATAACTCATTTATACTTCTGTATACGACAAAAGTGTATATAATAAAAGTTACTTACTAAATAACAAAGTAAACAACTTATGTTACGTGCATATATGCCAAAAAGCCAATAGGAAACGAAATATCGCTACTTTTAATTTCAGTCCTCCCTTATAATCCCCACTCCTGTTCGTCTCAAAGAATATTAACATAGCCTAAAGTCCTAAGTTGGGTTAGTATTAATATACATACCAAGTTTCATAAAATTCGGTTCAGCCGTTTAGGCGTGAAAAGGTAACAAACAAACAGACACGAAAGAAACAAAATGAAGTTATGCTGTCTATGACATGTGAAACGAAAAGTTATCGTGAAATTTCGCGAAAAAAATCAATGTACAGACAGATGTTACAATTTTATTTATATACTAGCTCAGATACCCGGCTTCGCCCGGGAATTGATTTGAGGCTGAATGGTGATGGTATTTTTTTGGCAAGGCTTTACTTTGCACAATATTTTGATATTTACCCGTCCCTGTGTTTAGGGTTAATACCCGTTGTTGGCATTTGTTAATAATAAAATTAATTTTTTATGTAAGTCTTCACTGTCTTCCAAATTTGTCATATTTCCCGTCTCCTGTGCATTATGCATAGATTTCAGTTATTAAGGACAAAATATTAACATAGATTTGAATTAATTTTTCCAGGTGAGGTACCACATAGTTCAAATTGGAATGAATTGTTGAGCATATCAATATTTCTACGCAAATTACTTGCTCCAAACATTGTTCCTGGAGAAATGTAAAAAACAAAAGTTAATCTAAATATCAAAGTAAACAACTTTTGTTATGTGCATGTTTGTCGAAAAACAAATAGAGAAATGAAATATCGCGAATTTTTATTTCAGGCCTCCCTTATAACCCCCACTCCCGTCCTAACCTAAAAATTTTAATATAGCTTATAATCATGAAAGAATTAGTGCTAATTGAATCGGTGAGTGCAGAAACCACTTCAGTCAAAAAAATCCGAAAACTCGTTTTCAATGAAAATAAGCGTAGAAAGGCAAGATGCGTGTTAGGTGCAAAAACTACGTTAGTCTGTTGAGTAGTTCCGTAAATACAAGACATTTGTTTTGAGTGTTGAGTGCAGAAATAACATGAGTCAGTGACTGACGTTGTTTTTGCACCCACCGTTAGATTGCGTGACCAGTCTTGCGTGAACTGTTTTGGAATAAAAAATCTAAGAACTGGGAAATCTGAAATATTCCTGTACCACGAAGGCGTAGCCCATAAAGGAGCAAATGATATATGCAGCATGCTACTGAAATACATTGACACTAATATTCCATCAAATGTAAAAAAACTGTACCTTTTATCTGATGATCCATGCGGACAGAATCGAAATCACACCATGATAAGATTCTGCCTTGCTCTTACTGATACAGGACGGTTTTGAACAAATTTTCCATTACTTTCCGGTTCGAGGGCATTCATATCTTCCAAACGATCGAGATTTTGGTACTATGAAGAGGATGATACGTAAACATGATCGGATATACACACCTGATGAATATGAAGAATTATGTGCTCAGTCCAGTAACAACTTTCACATCACCAAGCTACACACCAGTGACATAAAAGATTTTGATGGTTGGTGGAAGGAATATTACACAAAAAACCCACTAGCCAGAAAATGCCGAGGGAGGAATGTGCCAAAAGAAGCAAAATTCAAGTTTGCTCCCACCCGATATAAAGAGTTCTGCTATAACTCTGAATAAAAGGGGGTAATCACAGCATACATTTTCATTGAAGCATTACAAAAGCACAGCTATCAGCTGCTGAGACCTGCTTTCCGTAACGTCGGTATTGATTTTCCTTGAAGTATTGCAGCCTACCCATCAGGGAAAGTTCCAATCAACATAAAGAAAATGGAAGACATCCAGAAAATGATTGTTCATATTCCTGAAGACTTCAAAGTTTTTTATGGCCAACCACTGAACATGACAATGATACTATCGTCGAGAATGATCTATTTTAAGAGCGTTTCAGTTTGTTATATTCCTGTCTTATGACTTTGCAATAGTGTAACTTCATTTCTCATGTAATATGGAAAAATATACATTTGTAAATTTTTTGTGAAATTAATTGAAATTAATATTATTAACTATAATCGTAACAAAATTAATAACAAATACAAACTTGTAACGAATGGTTATCTTTTTCCAAGTTTCCTACTGTCTGTAAAAACAGTTAAGTGCAGAAAAAGCATTAGTCAAAATCATAGTTTTAATTCTCCTGAGACTAATTTATGTGGAAATTAGGTAATTTATTTTATAACAGCAACATAAAAGCATGTTTTGACAAAGGAAAAAAAAGTTCTCAAATATTTTAAAATTTGGAAGAGTTATTACGTTTTATCTCCCTCCTGAAAAATTTGTGACTAACGTTGTTTCTGCACTCACCGATTCAATTGTCATACCGAGTTTTTTTAAGTTCGGTTTAATCGTTAGCGCCCAATGAAATAGTTGACTCCCGCTTTAGTTTATAGTGTACATCTCGTTTATACTTTGTTAAAAGACAAAAATGAATATGACAAAAATTACTCTAAATAACAAAATAAACAACTTTTATGTTCATGTTTGCCGAAAAACCAATAGGAAATGAAGTATCGCTATTTTTAATTTCTGGCTTCCCTTACAACCCTCACTCCTGCCCGTCGCTAGAAATGTTGGTATGGCTTGTTATAATGAAAGCGTTAGAGCTAATACATATACCGAGTTTTATTTATTTTGGTTGGGTCTTTTGTCCCAAATAAAATTGTTCACTTCCGCTATAGGTTTTAGCGTATATCTCGTTTATAATTCGGTATACGAAAAAAGTGTATATAACAAAAGTTACTCTAAATAACAAAATAAACAACTTTTGTTAAGTTCATATTTGCCCAAAAACCAATAGGAAACGAAATATTGCTATTTTAAATTTCTGGCTTCCCTTATAACCCCCACTCCTGTTCGTCTCAGAGGATATTAATATAGCCTAAAGTCTAAGTTGGGTTAGTAGTAATATATATACAAAGTTTCATAAAATTCGGTGCACCCGTTTATGCGTGAAAAGGTAACAAACAAACAGACACCAAAGAAACAAAGTGCAGCTATGACATGTAAAACGAAAAGTTATCGTGAAATTTCGAGAAAAAAATCAATGTACAGACAGAGGTTACAATTTTATATATATATAGATATATACTAGCTAAGGTACATGGCTTCGTTCGGGAAATCATTTGAGGCTGAATGATGTTGGTATTTTTTTGGACAAGGCTTCAATGTTTACAACTACCATGCATTTTTATTAAATCTGTGCGACCAACGGACGAGAGTGACTTTTCCGCCAAAAGCTAGTTCGGCCATTTCCTTAACTGCTCGGCTCTCGTGAAATTTCTCTATTGTAAAACTTCACGTTGGAAATCTGCTTAGTTTACGCAGCCCCTGCGTGACGGACTTTTTTTTATTCGTTATTACAAAGCCTGACATTTAATCGTGTTATGTAAAACTAAAGAACTAAACTAGTTCGTTAATGACTCCAAACAGATGTGGAGGCACGAAGGTTTAGAGAAGAGGGTATGGTAAAAAAGTATTATTAATATCTATTTTGTGCAACAACGGCTAATTGGGACGAGTTATGTACTCGTTAACACTTGTTTATAGCCAGGATAGGGTTACGATTCCATTAGAGGGTTAGTCACTAAATGAATTCCTCTCCTCAATTGGTAATCGTATCTATAGACGAACACCTCAACTATAGATTTTAGTGTGTATCTTGATCATACTTCGTTATACAACAATAACGATACCAATTTACTGTAAATGTCAAAATAAACAAATTTGTTATGTGCACAAGTTTCGAAAAACCGTTAGGAAACCAAATATCACGATATTTCATTTCTGGCCTCTCTTATGTCCCCCACTCCTGTTTGCCGCTGAGAATATTAGTACTGCCCAAAGCAGCGGTTTCCAACCTGGGAGGCGCCAACAATTGCCAGTTGGGGCGCCAAAAATTTTAAATAAAAACATATACCACAAATAATATGTACAAATAAATGTAACTTAATATCGTAACATAAAATTTATTTTATATTATTTATATATTTATTATATACATGTATATGTATATGTAAATATATATTATACATGTATATTAAAATAATAATAAATTGGGGAGGCGTACAAAAAAATGTTTTCTTTCGGGGAAGCATAGTAGCGTAAAGGTTGGAAACCACTGGCCTAAAGCCTAAGTGGGTTAGGAGCAATACAAGCACCGTTTCATAATATTTGATTCAGTAGGTTTTATATATACATACATATATATATATATATATATAGAGAGAGAGAGAGAGAGAGAGAGAGAGAGAGAGAGAGAGAGAGAGAGAGAGAGAGAGAGAGAGAGAGAGAGAGAGAGAGAGAGAGAGAGAGAGAGAGAGAGAGAGGGAGAGAGAGAGAGAGAGAGAGAGAGAGAGAGAGAGGAGACAGAGAGAGAGAGAGAGAGAGAGAGAGAAGGAGAGAGAGAGAGAGAGAGAGAGAGAGAGAGAGAGAGAGAGAGAGAGAGAGAGAGAGAGAGAGAGAGAGAGAGAGAGAGAGAGAGAGAGAGAGAGAGAGAGAGAGAGAGAGAGAGAGAGAGAGAGAGAGAGAGAGAGAGAGAGAGAGAGAGAGAGAGAGAGAGAGAGAGAGAGAGAGAGAGAGAGAGAGAGAGAGAGTGAGTGAGTGAGTGAGTGAGTGAGTGAGTGAGTGAGTGAGTGAGTGAGTAAAATAAAATTCTAAAATATTCCATAATTTTACTTAACTTGCCCAACACGTCGGCAAAACTTGTGAACCGGAAATATAAAAATATAGTAGAGCTTTGCGAAAAAAATACCACCATTATTCAGTCTCTAAAGATTTCACAAGTCGGGAAAGGGAACCATTTTTATTTCAGTCAGTTAACAAAAGTTGTATATTATATTTTTCTCATTTGCAGCTTTTTAAATTATAGAATTATCCTGTTTTACAAAGAGTACTTTTATGTGAAAGTTGAATCAAATTAAACGAAGAAATCCATCGAAAAAAAAAAAAAAAGTCGAAGAGAATAAACACAATATTATCTCTTGGATATGCTAAATAATGTATGTGTGGAGGATTATAATCTCCAGAGCCGTCAGCACTACATGGGTTATTTTTTTGTCTGGAAATCTTGTCCCGCCGAGTTTCTGGACCCGTTCCAGCCTCCCCAGGCAGCACCCCTCTAGAATTCCTTGGTAAATATAACACAATACTATCCCAAACCTATCTATGCATACAAGTCTTGTACAACAAAAGCAATAATCTTTTCGACTAAACTAAAGTCAGCAGTTGAAAAACATAAAATTATTTTTAAAAAGTCCGCCGCACAGGGGCTGTGTAAACTAAGCCAATTTCCCACATGCTACTCCGACACAAATTAACATACTATCGTCATATATTTTCTATTTCAAAATATAAATCAGATAAGTAGAATTATAGGTTTACTGAAAGGTGAACACAAGAAAATACAAATAACTCCCATAGTATTTGAGTTATGAAAAAATGTATGGACCATTAATTGTAAAGCATCAATAATTACATTATTAGCAGATCAAGGGATAAGCTCATTACACAAGTTGTTAATTTAGATATTATATAAGTATAAATGAGATATACACTAAAAACTATAAAAGTCCGTCACGCAGGGGCTGCGTAAACTAAGCAGATTTCCCACGTGAAGTTTTACAATAGAGAAATCCGCCTAATAACAGCTGTAGTAGGAAGGGATCTCTAAACCTATTCACGAGGGACGAATAGTTCTGAAAACGGCCACCAGAGCTCTCGGCGGAGAGTCCGGAACATGGCGGGGTTCCGTCGACCACACACACAATACAAATGCAAATATCTCGGTTAATATTCAAGATACAGAATAAATGTATAGAACAATATTTATAGTAAATTTAATTTACAATAAGATTGATATTATACAATTTTTCGATCCGACGCATAATAACGGAGATATTTTGAATTTTCAAGAATCCCCCCCTCTAAACCCCCCCCCTCCCACTGGTCCGATTTCAGCCATTAACGAACTTGATCTCTCTTTTTACGTAAAACGCTTAAATGTGAAGTTTGGTAACGATCAAACAAAAATTGCGACCGCTAGAGCGTTAACAGACAAATAAATATTTATAATATATATATACTAGCTCAGATACCCGGCTTCGCCCGGGAATTCATTTGAGGCTGAATGGTGATGGTATTTTTTAGCAGGCTTTACATTGCACAATATTTTGACATTTACCCGTCCCAGTGTTTAGGATTGATACCCGTCGTTGCCGGTGATTTGCTAATAATAGAATTATTTGTTCGATAATTCTTCACAGTCTTCGATATTTTTATATTTCCCGTCTCATACATGTAAATATGGTGAATTTTTATTTCAGGGCCTCCCTTATAGCCCCCCTCCCGTTTGAACTTAAAAATTTTAATATAACTTATAATCATGGGGGATTTAATGCTAATTGACATACCGAGTTTTGTTAAGTTCGGTTCAGCCGTTAGTGCCCGCTAAAGTTTTAACGTATAACTCATTTATACTTAGGTATACGGCAAAAATGCATATAACAAACGTTACTCTAAATAAAAAAATAAACAACTTTTGTTATGTGCATATTTGCTGAAAAAGCAATAGGAAACGAAATATCGCTATTTTTAATTTCAGGCCTCCCTTATAACCCCCACTCCTGCCCGTCCCTAGAAATGTTAGTATGGCTTATTATAAGGAAATTGTTAGTAATAATTCACATAGCGAGTTTGGTTTAGTTCGGTTGAGTCTTTTATGCCAAATAAAATTGTGGACTCCCGCAATAGTTTTTAGCGTATAACTCATTTATACTTCCGTATACGACAATAGTGCATATAATAAAAGTTACTCTAAATAACAAAATAAACAACTTTTGATATGTTTATATTTGCGGAAAAACCAATAGGAAACGAAATATCGCTATTTTTAATTTCAGGCTTCCCTTATAACCCCTACTCCTGCCCGTCCATAGAAATGTTGGTATGGCTTATTATAATGAAAGCCTCACTGCTAATGCACATACCGAGTTTTATTTAGTTCGGTTGAGTCTTTTTTGGCAAATAATATTGTTGACTCCGCTATAATTTTAGCGTATAACGCATTTAAAACTTCGGTATACGACAAAAGTGTATATAACAAAAGTTACTCTAAATAACAAAATAAACAACTTTTGTTATGTGTATATTTGCCGAAAAAACCAATAGAAAACGAAATTTCGCTATTTTTAATTTCTGTCTTCCCTTATAACCCCCACTCCTGTTCGTCTCAGAGAATTTTAATATAGCCTAAAGTCTAAGTTGGGTTAGTAGTAATATACATACCAAGTTTCATAAAATTCGGTTCAGCCGTTTATGCGTGAAAAGGTAACAAAACAAACAAACAAACATACACGAAAGAAACAAAATGCAGATATGGTGTCTATGACATGTGAAACGAAAAGTTATCGTGAAATTTCGCGAAAAAAATCAATGTACAGACAGAGGTTACAATTTTATATATATTATATATATATATATATATATATATATATATACTAGCTCAGATACCCGGCTTCGCCCGGGATAATTCATTCGAGGCTGAATGGTGATGGTATTTTTTTGGCAAGCTTTACATTGCACAATATTTTTGACATTTACCCGTCCCAGTGGTTTAGGATTGATACCCGTCGTTGCCGTGGATTTGCTAATAATCGAATATTTCTTCGATAAGGCTTCACTGTCTTTCGATATTTTTATATTTCCCGTCTCTTATACATGTAAATATGGTGAATTTTTTATTTCAGGCCTCCCTTATAACCCCCCTCCCGTTCTCGAACATAAAAAATTTTATAATATAACATAAAATTATGGAATAATTAATGCAAATTCACATACCGAGCTTTGTTTAAGTTCGGTTCAGCCGTCAGTGCCCAATAACATTGTTGGCTCCCGCTAAAGTTTTAACGTATAACTCATTTATTCTTAGGTATACGACAAAAAGTGTATATAACAAAAGTTACTCCAAATAACAAAATAAACAACTTTTTGCTATGTTTATATTTGCGAAAAAACCAATAGGAAACGAAATATCGCTATTTTTAATTTCAGGCTTCCCTTATAACCCCTACTCCTGCCCGTCCATAGAAATGTAGGTATGGCTTATTATAATGAAGGCCTCACTGCTATACACATACCGAGTTTTATTTAGTTCGGTTGAGTCTTTTTTGGCAAATAATATTGTTGACTCCCGCTATAATTTTTAGCGTATAACGCTTTTAAACTTCGGTATACGACAAAAGTGTATATAACAAAAGTTACTCTAAATAACAAAATAAACAACTTTTGTTATGTGCATATTTGCCGAAAAACCAATAGAAAACGAAATATCGCTATTTTTAATTTCAGGCTTCCCTTATAACCCCCACTCCTGTTCGCCTCAGAGAAAATTAATATAGCCTAAAGTCTAAGTTGGGTTAGTAGTAATATACATACCAAGTTTCATAAAATTCGGTTCAGCCGTTTATGGGTGAAAAGGTAACAAACAAACAAACAAACAAACAAACAAACAAACAAACATACACGAAAGAAACAAAATGCAGATATGGTGTCTATGACATGTGAAACGAAAAGTTATCGTGAAATTTCGCGAAAAAAATCAATGTACAGACAGAGGTTACAATTTTATATATATATAGATATATATAAAACTAGCTCAGATACCCGGCTTCGCCCGGGAATTCATTTGAGGCTGAAAGGTGTGGAACTTTTTGGCAAGGCTTTACTTTGCACTTTATTTTGACATTTACCCGTCCCAGTGTTTAGGGTTAATACCCGTCATTGCTGTGATTTTTTTAATAATAAAATTAATTTTTTATGTAAGACTTCACTGCCCTCCATGTTGTCATATTTCCCGTCTCCTGTGCATTATTCATAGTTTTGAATTATTAAGGTCAAAATATTAACATAGATTTGAATTAATTTTTCCCAGATAGGTACCCGGTAGTTCATATTGGAATGAATTGATGAGCATATCAATATTTCTACTCAAATTACTTGCTTCATATTTTGTTCCCGAAAAAATTTATAAAACAAAAGTTACTCTAAAGAACAAAGTAAACAACTTTTGTTAAGTGTACGTTTGTCGAAAACCAAATAGACAACGAAATATCGCGAATTTTTATTTCAGGCCTCCCTTACAACCCCCACTCCCGTTCAAACCTAAAAATTTTAATATAGCTTATAATCATGGAAGAATTAATGCTAATTGGCATACCGAATTTTGATTAGTTCTGTTCAATCGTTAGTGCCCAATAAAACTGTTGGCTCCCGCTAAAGTTTTAGTGTATATCTCGTTTATACTTTGTTATAAGACAAAAGTGAATATAACAAAAGTTACTCCAAATAACAAAATAAACCACTTTTGTTTTGTGCATATTTGCTGAAATACCAATATGAAACGAACAATCACTATTTTTATTTAAGGCCTCCTATATAACCACAAATCAAGCCCGTCCATAGAAAAGTTAGTAAGGCTTAGTATAAGGAAGGCGTTAGTACTAATTCTAGTATTTAGTTCGGTTGAGTCTTTTGTGCCAAGCAATATTGTTGACTCCCGCTATAATTTTATAAATTTTAATATAGCTTAGAATCATGGAAGAGTTAATGCAGATTTACACAAACCGAGTTTTGTTAAATTCGGTTCAATATTTATAATTTGTTCACACAAATCATGTGAATGTTACACATGGTTTATAATTTGTTATACGGAAAAAGTGAATATGACAAAAGTTACTCTAAATAACAGAATAAACAACTTTTGTCATGTTCATATTTGCCAAAAAACGAATAGAAAACGAAATACTGCTATTTTTATTTTCAGGCCTCCCCTACAACCCCCACTCCTGCTCGTCTCAAGAAATAATGATAAAGATTATTATCATGAAGGAGTTAGTGTTAATTCACATACAGAATTTTATTTAAATCGGTTGGGTCGTTTGTCCCAAATAAAATTGTTGACTCCCGCTATAATTTTTAGCGTATAAACGCCTTTATAGTTCGGTATAACGAAAAACGTTTAATATAACAAAAGTTATTCTAAATAACAAAATAAACAACTTTTGTTATGTGCTTAATTGCCGAAAAACCAATAGGAAACGAAATATCGCTATTTTTAATTTCAGGCTTCCCTTATAAACCCCCTCTCCTGTTCGTCTCAGAGGAAATTAATATAGCCTAAAGTCTAAGTTGGGTTAGTAGTAATATACATACTAAGTTTCATAAAATTCGGTTCAGCCGTTTATGCGTGAAAAGGTAACAAACACAAACAAACAAACAAATAAACAAACAAACAGACACCAAAGAAACAAAATGCAGTTATGGTGTCTATGACATGTGAAACGAAAAGTTATCGTGAAATTTCGCGAAAAAAAATCAATGTACAGACAGAGGTTACAATTTTATATATATATAGATTGTAACCTCTGTCTGTACATTGATTTTTTTCGCGAAATTTCACGATAACTTTTCATTTCACATGTCATAGACACCATATCTGCATTTTGTTTCTTTCGTGTATGTTTGTTTGTTTGTTTGTTTGTTACCTTTTCACGCATAAACGGCTGAACCGAATTTTATGAAACTTGGTATGTATATTACTACTAACCCAACTTAGACTTTAGGCTATATTAATATCCTCTGAGACGAACAGGAGTGGGGGTTATATGGAAGGCCTGAAATTAAAAATAGTGATATTTCGTTTCCTATTGCTTTTTCAACAAATATGCACATAACAAAAGTTATTTGTTTTGTTATTTAGAGTAACTTTTGTTACAGGCACTTTTGCCGTATACGGAAGTATAAATGAGTTATACTCTAAAAACTATAGAGGGAGTCCACAATTTTATTTGGCACAAAAAACTCAACCGAACTAAACCAAACTCGGTATCTGAATTAGTACTAACGCCTTCCTTATAATAAGCCATACTAACATTTCTAGGGACGGGCAGGAGTGGGGGTTATATGGAAGGCCTGAAATTAAAAATAGTGATATTTCGTTTCCTATTGCTTTTTCAGCAAATATGCACATAACAAAAGTTATTCGTTTTGTTATTTAGAGTAACTTTTGTTACAGGCACTTTTGCCGTATACGGAAGTATAAATGAGTAATACGCTAAAACCTATAGCGGGAGTCCACAATTTTATTTGGCACAAAAGACTCAACCGAACTAAACCAAACTCGGTATTTGAATTAGCACTAACGCCTTCCTTATAATAAGCCATACTATTTCTAGGGACGGGCAGGAGTGGGAGTTGTAAGGGAGGCCTGAAATTAAAATAGTGATTTCCTATTGGGGTTTCGGCAAATATGCAAATAACAAAAGTTGTTTAATTTGTTATTTAGAGAAATTTTCTCAACACTTCTTTTCAATATGAACTACCAGGTAACTCAAATGAAAAAATTTTATTCAAATGTATGTCAATATTTTCTCATTAATAATTCAAATCTATGCATAATGCACAGGAAACGGGAAATATGACAATATGCAGAACAGTGAAGTCTTGCATAAAAAAATAATTCTATTATTAGCAAATCCACGGCAACGACGGGTATCAATCCTAATCACTGGGACGGGTAAATGTCATAATATTGTGCAAAGTAAAGCCTTGCCAAAAATATACCACCAACATTCAGCCCCAAATGAATTCCCCAGCGAAGCCGGGTATCTCAGCTAGTATATATATAATTTTGAACGGACCTCATTTTCGTCATCTCCTGGGTAGGATCGATGGACATTTGAGGAAATTTTTCAAAACTCGCGTCATGAGTACGACCTCAATAGCTGATTTCCCTTAAGGGAAATCTGCTAAAAGGGACCAACCATTTTAAAGGGAACTAAAGACTAAACCGAACTACACAAAACTAGGTATGTGAAATAGTATAAACTCCTCCATGATTATAAGATGTACCAACATTTCTAGGGACGAGCTGGACAGTGGGGGTTGTAAGGGAGCCTGGAATGAAAAAGTCCGTCACGTAGGGGCTACGTAAACAAAGCAGATTTCCCACGTGAAGTTTTACAATAGAAACATTTCACGAGAGCCGAGCAGTTAATGAAACGGCTGAACTAGCTTTTGGCGGGAAAGTCACTTCGTTCGTTAGCCGCTCAGATTTAATAAAAATGCAAATATCTCGGTTAATATTCAAGATAGGGAATAAATGTATATAACAATATTTATAGTAAATTTAATTTGTAATAAGATTGATTCTGTACAATATTTTGATCCGACGTATAGTAACAGAGATATTTCGAAAATCCTCCCCTCTAAACTCCCCCTCCCACTTGTCCGATGCCGTTAACGAACTTGATCTTTCTTTTTATATAAAACGACTAAATATCGAGTTTGGTAACGATCAAACAAAAATTGCGACCGTAAATAGCCTCCTCGATTATAAGCTATATGAGCATTTTTAGAAAAGTGCAGGAGTGAGGGTTATAAGAAGGGCCTGAAATGAAATATCGCGATATTTCATTTTCTATTGGCTTTCGACAAACGTGCACTTTACCAACGTTATTTAATTTCTTATTTATAGTAATTTGTTATTTATACTTGTGTCATATAACGAAATAAAAAATCCGTCACGCAGGGGCTGCGTAAACTAAGCAGATTTCCCTCGTGAAATTTAGTAATAGATAAATATACATACTGCTAACACAACACCGTGAATAAATACAAACGGAAATAAGAAATGTTTCATCCAATTTCAATAGCCTGCCGACAGGAAGCGTTAGGTTAGAAATGTAAACAAACGGGTCCCGCCTCACACCGGAAAGAAAAACAATTACTGAAATATATCAGAATATAACACATTAATTTTATTGAGAACTATTTACTATATCTACTAGTGTATTAATAATGAGTCAGAATAATTGTTATCTCAATCATTAAAATTTTAGTAGTCCAAAACTTTAAGATGAGGGGGGGGGGGAGTCACTAGTGCATATTTGCATGTATCTCGTATAATAAAGGTCTCTTGAATACAATTTTTGGTATTTAAACTTCCAATAATGTGATTTATTATGTATCAGAGTATTGTTTACTTAACATGAGTAGAAGTGGCGGTTTGGTGAAAATTGAAAAATGCAAATATCTCGGTTAATATTCAAGATAGAGAATAAATGTATATAACAATATTTATAGTAAATTTAATTTGTAATAAGATTGATTCTGTATAATTTTTCGATCCGACGTATAGTAACGGAGATATTTCGAAAATCCTCCCCTCTAAACCCCCCCTCCCACTGGTCCGATTTCAGCCGTTAACGAACTTGATCTTTCTTTTTACATAAAACGCTTAAATATGAAGTTTGGTAAGGATTAAACAAAAATTGCGACCGCTAGAGCGGTAACAGACAAATATATAGATATAGATATACAGTTTTGAACGGACCTCATTTTCGTCATCTACTAGGTAGGATCGATGGACATTTGAAGAAAAATGTCGAAAATTCCGTCATGAGTACAACCTCAATAGCTGATTTCCCTTAAGGGAAATCTGCTAAAACGAGATATACGCTAAAAACAAAAGCGGGAGTCTAAACATTTATTGGGCACCAGCGGTTATTATTTTTAGAAATCTTTATTAACTACATAAAAGTCCGTCACGCAGGGGCTGCGTAAACTAAGCAGATTTCCCACGTGAAGTTTTACAATAGAGAAATCTGCCTAATAACAGCTGTAGTAGTAAGTAACCTATAAACCTATTCACGAGAGGGACGAATAATTACAAAAACGGCCGCCAGAGCTCACGGCGGAAAGTCCGAACATAGCCTGCCGAGCACATGCAGAATACAAATGCAAATATCTCAGTTAATATTCAAGATAGAGAATAAATGTATATAACAATATTTATAGTAAATTTAATTTGCAATAAGATTGATTCTATAATATTTTTCAATCCGACGTATAGTAACGGAGATATTTTGAATTTTCAAAAATCCCCCCCTCTAAACCCCCCCTCCCACAGGTCCGATTTCAGCCATTAACGAACTTGATCTCTCTTTTTACGTAAAACGCTTAAATATGAAGTTTGGTAACGATTAAACAAAAATTGCGACCGCTAGAGCGTTAACAGACAAATATATATATATATATATATATATATATATATATATATATATATATATATATATATATATATATATAATTTTGAACGGACCTCATTTTCGTTATCTCCTGGGTAGGATCGATGGACATTTGAGGAAATTTTTCAAAACTCGCGTCATGAGTACGACCTCAATAGCTGATTTCCCTTAAGGGAAATCTGCTAAAAAAGATACATTTGATTTGTTTGGGATTACTTTTTGGAATATAAACTGTGATAATTGTTTAATTTATAATAAAACAATGATATCCACATTACAATACATATGGCTATTATGATAAAGAAATGTTTATTTCTGTCCAGTGTCCTTTTATTTAATATCCAAAATAAAGAAGTAAATGTAGGACGTAATTAAAGGAGAATACATAAAGAGAAGATATTTTGAATTTGATTGTACTCCCTCTGTAAACACTCTTTTCGTACTCATATCAAGAGTACAACCTCCTTAAGGGGAATCTGCTAGAATGTAATTAACTATAGAATGTGCGCGCAGAACAATGCTGGACTGCATTTAAAGCTCTTAAAAAACTGTTAATTTAACACTAAACAGATAGACATCTACCAAAGCATTTGTTATTTAATGCAGAAAAATAAATTATAATTTAAGAAAAAAATCATTACCTTTTCTGGCCATGGTACTCTGCATTCTTTAGTCTTATCAGTAGAACTAGTAAGATACCCAGCAGCTGGACAGGCACTTAAAGGGGCCTCCGCAGATGGTTGTGGTGGTTCGTCTGACATGGAAACTCTTTCTGTCTAAGCATCCTAATATGATTTAAAAGAGCAAATAAGCATATTTCACTTCTACCAAAATAGTCTTAACCTTGCTAAAACATGCAAATTTAAATCTTAATAATAATGATGCTTAACACATATTTAATGAAAATCACAGCTGACACTCTCTTGGAAGAGATTAATAAGGCCAGGAACAATTTAAATGAATATATTGTTTAACTGATTCAAAAAAAAACATAAACCTTTTGTTTTAAATAAAGTCAAATCATTCAAAATAGGGTATTATGTAATCAAATTAATGTTGTTTCCAGTTATAGATGACATATGATCAATAAATGTTAATAATTCCATTTATTTCATTAACTATAATTTTACCTTTGATTTAAAGAAACTTTGTCTCCCAAAATTTGCTTGATAAATTAAACCATGCGAACATATACACATACTAATGTGCATTTAAATACATTTTTCAAGAGTAAAAATGTTTATTTGGTAATTAACTCTGATATAGTTGAAAAACAAAATTAAGCTTTATTTTTGCTATAAATCTGCTTCATGTGTTTAGTTTCCAAAATTGTAAGGCTGGTAATATATATATTATATATAAACAGAAACGTACTTTTATTGGTAAAATTTGTTATAGAATAAAATATATCAAACTCCTTTTAATGGGAAAATCAATACAAAATTAATAAAGAAAAATACCAAACACTTTTTTTTTTTTTTAATATAATCACAAATCTAAAACAGCTGCTTCTTAAAAACATTCTAGATATAAAAAGTCCGTCAAGCAGGGGCTACGTAAACTAAGCAGATTTCCCTCGTGAAGTTTAGTTATAGATAAATTACTTACCGGTATCACAACACCACCATGAATAAATACAAACGGAAATAAGAAATGTTTCATCCAATTTCAATAACCTGCCGACAGGAAGCGTTAGAACTGTAAACAAACGGGTCTGCCCACCTCACACCGGAAAGAAAAACAATTACTGAAATATAACAGAATATAACATATTAATTTTATTGAGAACTATTTACTATATCTAATACTGCAATTAATAATGAGTCAGAATAATTGTTATCTCAATCAAATTTTAGTAGTCCAAAACCTTAAGACGGGGGGGGGGGATGACCAGGACATATTTGCATGTATCTCGTATAATAAAGGTCTCTTGAATATAACTGTCGGTGTTTAAGCTTCGAATAATGTTAGTTATTAAATAGCAGAGTATTGTTTATGTAACATGAATAGAAGTGACGGTTTGCAGAAGGCTGAAAAATTCAAATATATCGGTTAATATTCAAGATAGTGAATAAAGGTATATGCCAATAATTATAGTACATTTAATTTTCAATAAGATTCGTTCTATACAATTTTTCGATCCAATATATGGTAACGGAGATATTTTGAATTTTCGAAAATCCTCCCCCCTAAACCCCTCCTCCCCGTGGCCCGATTTCAGCCGTTAACGAACTTGATCTTTCTTTTTACATAAAACTACTAAATATAGAGTTTGGTAGCGATTAAACAAACGGGCCTCATTTTTCCCTTAAGAGAAATCTGCTAAAACTAGCTTGATCTTTTTTTTTTCTCCTCCTAAGGAAATTTCAGTTTTAAGAGCTCCTTGTTGAGTACCTTGGGGGGGGGGGGGTTCAAATAGAAGGAATAAAAGTTAAATCATGGACTACCTTAGGGTTCCGCCTCTCTCTGGATATATATATATATATATATATATATATATATATATATATATATAAATTTTTAACAAGATCAATTTCAGTTATCCCTTAGAGAGCAAAATTCTTTAAGAAGAATATGCATTTTTCTTGAGCGAGTGAACGTTCGAGCCTGGTTTCGATCATCAGACACAATTAAAGCACTGTATCATAACTTCCTGTTCTTGCATCAACTGATACATTATGAGGATATTGATCCAGAAATCAGTAAGGCTGCTGCAAAAAAACTTTCCAATCATCTTTGGTACTTAGCTCCTGAAACCGTGGCCTTATCCTTATATGACGACAACGTTCCGACAGCGGTTAAGACAAGTATAGCTCAACATATGCTCAGAGCAGACAATGCTGAAGAAGAGGGAGAAGAAAAAAAAAATCAACTGAAGAGGTACGTTTTCCACCAAAATTAGTTTTCTTCCTTCACAAAAATCGAGTTTTCGTATTTTCTAGCTCTTTATACAAAACATTTCTTCACGAGATTTTCTGTCAGCACAGATTTCCTAGACAAAGACCCCTCAACGTGGAAGAATGATCCAGTTTACAAAAGTGGAATTGAAAAACTTGAGAAGATACCTACTTGTAAATGACATTGCAGAAAGAGGCGTCAAACTCATGCAGGATTACAATAACGTTCTCACAAAAGATGAAACAGATTTGATTTACAGATTGTTGTCGGGGACCGGAAAAATACCAAACTGCTATTTAATCCTCTCTTTGCATTTGTATTTTTTTATTGTTCACATTATCCCTTGATTCTAAAGAAATTAGTGTTGTAAATAAAAAAACACAGTTGTTTCAATTCCAAAGTGCTTGAGAGTCGCCTAGCAGTTGTCCGATTGTTCTGAAATTTTGCATAGCGAGTTTTTTTAGCAGATTTTCCCTAAGGGAAATCAGCTATTGAGGTTGTACTCATGACGACATTTTCGAAAAATTTCCTCGAATGTCCATCGAGCTATCTCGGAAGGGGTATTTTCAGTTTTTTGGATATGACTTTGCCAAGGGAATATATAGTATTTCCGTCCGGTAAAAAGTTACTTCATTGGCTGCGTAATGTAACCCGTTTTTGAAGTTCATATTTTGTGGCCAGACAATATGCTTGGTTAATTGCAAAATTCATATCGTTCGTTCATTTTATGCGTTGCTGGGTATTTTTTGCTCTACCCTTTAGCAGATTTTTCTGATAGGAGTGGGAAGAAAACATTCTCCTCCAAGCGAGAATCAAAGCTTGGATGTTCATCCAGCAATTGTGAGTTCATTAGGATTGTTGGTCTTTCAGAGCACTGTTCACACTACCGTTGATGAAAAGAGCAGACAGTTCCATTTGGAGGAGCCTTTATTCCAGATTCATCTAAGGCTATTATTATTTTTTTTTTTGCTTTACCTTATTGTTAATGTGTTGTATTTTATACCTACTGCCAAGTATGTATTCCAGGAAAAGTGACCCTGGGGTACATACTATGTGTGACCTTAGGTTATTGTAAGTGCTATGTGTAGTGTACTGTACTTGGTTCAGGGGGTTTGGAACTGGTAGAAAGCTTAATGTGTTTTCAGAGTTTCTACTTCAGAAAGACTGTACATTCGCCTGTTGGAGTTAGAGAATTCACCTAATACAAAACATATGAAATAGGAATCTATAATACATCTAGCTTCTCTGGATATGAAAAAGATGATGATGGTCCACATGGGTGAAGGATGTCACTTTCACTTTATCAGAGTTTTCCCCCTCTTTCTCTATCACAAATGCAAGCCACCAGTTGATGTTATAAACAAAAGTAATATATCCATTTATATCAGCAAATGGAAGCTTTTCCTGTGATATTATAGTTTGTATAAATACATTTTGTGAAATATTTTTGTTTTATATCCCATTGGAATAAATGCATCTTTCTGAGCCCCAGGAATACCACAGCATTTTTGACTTAATCAACTAGAAATGTGTTCTTCTTGTGTTGAAAAATTTAAATGTATTCCTGTGATGTTTTCCTGTGCCTGGTTAAAAAGTTTTAGTGGTGCTCAAGCCACTAACCTCTTGAGTGTGCCTCCTACTCCAACACAAGGCCCTTTTTCATGAGCAGTTGCCCAGAAATACCATTCTGCCTCAATGCAAAAATCTTCCTAATGGGAGCATAAATTGGTAAAGTTTTTCTTATTTTTATATTGTGCAGATGACCCATGAGGAAAATAAAATATTTTCTTTGCACTTTTTTTAAAATTTTACCTTCAAAAAAGTAGTAAGTTCCTTTTGAAAACAGTAAACTGCAACCGTATTGTGTTGCAAACAGTGAAATTTCAATGAATGTAATGTCTTTCCCATTCATGTCTTTCCTTAGTAATATGCAAGAAATTGGTGAATTGTAGCTTGAACACTTGTCCAATGGTGGCTCTGGGCCTCATCCCGAATAACAAATGTCTAATTTTCAGCAAAACCAAGAAACACCACAAACTCTGAATATTTTAAGCTTTCTTTTATATTGTAGAAAAATGAACTTTGTTGTTTCAAAATAAAGTAACACAACAATTTGCTTACTAAATAAATCAACAAATTGTGATGCTGGCTTCTTTATTGTTTCTAAAGTGCATCTGTCAACAGAAATCCACTGATCGAACGTGACCTTTTCCACCATATTTTCTAAATACTGTAATAGTAGTATACCAAATTTTTGTAGCTTATAATCCCATTACGATCCCAACATGAAATTCTGAAGGTTAATTAACAATAATATGAACAATTTTTGAGATTTTGTTCAAAATTTTAAAAACTTGGCTTTTTGAGAAATTTAATTTTTAAAAACCTTGTTTTAAATCAATAAGTGTGAAAGCCCATGAAAAAAGGTTTAAAATAAGACCTTGCATAAATCTCTAGTTTTATTAGGTGAGCAGCAAGTGTGATTTAAAGATATGCCATAGTGCATTTTTTAGACAAAACAAAAAACTGATAACTCCAAAAACAGTTATCATTTGAACATAAGCTTTGGGGATTTTCTTTATACCCATGAAATAACATAATATACCATATATAATCAAAATTGGAGATGGTCAGGTAGAAACCTTGTGTTGATTTGATATAGAATTGCCCGCAGTCAGTTGCCCCTGTGGTTTATTATTATTTTTAATTTATATTATTTCAGTTTTTATTTTCTTATTATTTTTCTTCATATATAAATGGAGTGATATGATTATTACAAGTATGAGTACTGAAACAAGCTGGACTCAAGTTTTTTTTTACAAATTTGAAAAAAAGGACTGCAGGACATTGAATATGAATCTTTTAATTCGACGTATTAGCAAATTTTCTTTAAGGGAAGGCAGCTATTGAGGTTTTACTCATGACTCGATTTTTGAAAAATGTCTTCAAATGTCCACTGATCCTACCTAGTAGATGATGAAAATGAGGTCAGCTCAGAATTATATATATATATATATATGGTAACAGACAACTATATATATAGTTGTCTGTTACCACTCTAGTGGTTGCAATTTTTCTCTAATCGTTACCAAACTTGGTATATAATTGTTTTATGTAAAAGAAAGATCAAGTTCATTAACTGCTGAAATGGGATCAGTGAGGGGGGGGGGGCAGGGTTTAGAGAGAGAGAATTATGAAAATTCGAAATATCTCTGTTATAATGAGACGGATCGAAACATTGAAAATAGGCAATCTTATTGCAAATGTAATGTTCTATAAATGTTGTTATATATGTGTTTTCTCTATAGTGAATAAAAACCGAGGTATTCCCATATTTTAGTTTTCGGCTATCAGTAAACCTCCACTCCTGCTCACAAATATGTTATATCATGAACCACTCTATTTGAAGCTCAAACACTAAATATTGTTTTCAAAAGACCTTTATGATACATGTTACATAGAAATTCGTTGTTTGATGACATCATCAATTAAGATTTTACATTCTCGTTTCAAAAATGTTTATTTGACCTATTCCATACTCAACATATAACCGTTTCAGTCAACATTAAAGATCATATTTGTTATGAGCAGATATTCGACAGGGAATAGTGTGGGTATAGAGGGAGGAATTAGAAAATTCAAAATATTTCTGTTATAATGAATGGGATCATAAAATATTATAGAACCAGTCTTCTCGAACTATTGATGATCTATTGTACAATTGTTGTTCTAAGCATTTTTCGTAACTCGAGTATTAAGCAAGTTATTTGCGCTTTCTTGTTTTCAACCCTCAATAACCCCCCATGGTGAGAGGAAATCACAAGTGTGTCATACCAGCATGACAGGCTTTTTTTTCTTCATATTACATATTCATACTATTACTTCGTTAAACCTGTGATTGTATAACTTATTTATTAACCAACTATTGAAAATAAATTAATTTTTTATTGGAATGATTGAATTCATTATGGAGTTTCCATGAGCAACATATATTTGTTTCTGTAAAAATACTTTTATTTAATTAAAATATATTCACAATTTGCAAGATGATTGATCACTAGTTTTAATTTGTTAAAGATAGCAGAAATGTTGCCTTTTGTAACAGTAAAGGAAGTAATGTCTAAAGTTATCTCATCCATAACCAATCAATAACTTTAGGAAATTACATTAAAATTATATGTTTCTCTAAAACCCTTAGAGTCCAAGTAAAAAAAATACAAAATATTAATTCAAAAGAATTGCATTATATACCTGGAAAGGAGATAGTGGGAAATTATAAATATAAATACATCTTATTATCATGCATATTTCATATTAAATTACAATGCATACATGCAATGGAGAAAATCTATTTTTTTATTTTTTTCACTAAAATAACTTTTTTCATTTATATTTAATTATAACAATACCTAATTAAACTAAATTAATCAATGTAAATAATGGCAGATGTTTATTGAAGAGTTTATTGTAATGGAATTGATTTCTAAAAATAAATGATAAATCTTTATCCATGCCAAAAGAACTCAATTCATTTTAAATATAGCAACAGTTTTACCGGGACTGTATTGACAGTGTTTGACTAGACTTGTCTAGAACACAATTCAGATCTTATAAATTGTTGGAGTGCTTACTTTGATCTCAAAATGGCTCCATCTTACATTGTGAAGGAAAGAGAACCTGTTGGGAGGTAAGAATTTCTTATTAATACTTTGTACTAATATAAGTTAATTATTATTGTTATATTCATAAATCTAATAGCTCTGACTGTTAATAGTAATTTTATTTTATTTTAGATATGTTGTCGCAGGATGTAACTTGAAAGCTGGGGAAGAAATTTTAACCGAAGAGCCATTTTCTATAGGACCAAAATCAAATTCATATCTTGTATGCCTTGGGTGTTATATTTTATTAGAAGACACAAAACTTTGCAATAAATGCTCGTAAGTAAACATGAAAAATAACATAAAAAAGAAAAAAAAGAAATTAATTTTTAAAAGTAAAAACATACATCACTCAGACATGTTCTGCTACTGTAAAAGTAACAGATAGCAAATTATTAAAATAATTAAAAGTAGAACTCATATACAAAAAGTGATCACTGTACAATTACATTTTTGTGTTCTAATTTTTTTTATAACTTTCTAAGATTTTTAATGGTTATACCAGGTGGCCAATTTGTTCAGAAGAATGTTCTAGCAACCCATGGCACAAAGATTATGAATGTGAAACATTTTCAAGATGTAATATAAAATTCCAAGTAGAAGGTAAGTTTTATATTTGCTACTATAAATATTTTTAAGGACAATACATATTATGAAATAATTTACACAACATAATCTTAGCCACTAATAAAAGTTTTGTAAACTTCATTTTGTTTGACTGCTATTAACCGATCATTAATATTTCAAGCCCTTATAATTTAACTCCATAACAAACGATATTATACATATTGTGGATTACACGGTGTTACACTAACCAAATGTGATTTACCAATCAATGAAACTTAATATCTATAATGCCTGAGTGCCAACCTGGCTAGAAAAGGGTAGTAACCTGTAGATAACCTGTCCCATTAGCCTTAGTTGCAAAAATAATAAATAAAATAAATTCATTAGAACTGAATTTTGATAAATAAACATGAATAACAACTTATTTTTAGGAATAGTGATTACAATAAAGAAAGAGACAATGATTTGATGCACCAAGTAAATAAAAATTTGAAATATGAAATTGAATTGTAACTGTTTTTAAATCTGTTGTGAATTTGTATGCATATGTAACTTTTAAGGGCAATTAAGAAGGAATAATCTTATTATGGAAGTGAAATGGTTATTGGACCTTTGACCACCTAGGCAGAAATAACCCTCGCGAGTTCAGTGCCTAATGACAATAAAAATAAATAAATAAATAACACTGTAGGTTAATTTCCAGTATATTATAAAAATAATATATCTTGGGAATAAGCCCTATATAATATATCTGGGGCTTAAGGAATAAGCCTTAACACTCATGGTAAATATATCGGTTTCTGCATGAGCAATAGGAATTTATGTAGTGATGAACCCACTAAATAAAACAAATTCTTTCTCCCAGGCTGGCTAAAGAAGGATGGCATGCTGAAGATAAGCCGTTCATGTTAACATTAATAATATATGTACATGCTAGTAAATAATATTTTTAACACATGACAATTATTACAAATGTTAGCAATGAATTTAGGTGATCATTCTGCTCAACTTGAATGCATAACTCCATTGCGTACCTTACTTGCATCTGAAAAGAATAAAGATAGATGGGAAAAAGAAATTGTAAATATGGAATCACATATTGAGCAAAGAAGAAAAAGAGAGGATTTTTGGAAAGCTGAGCAAATAAATGTGATCGAATTCTTAACAAATCAGTGTAAATTAGGTGACAGGTAGTACAATTATCATTGTAAAACTTTAAAATAAAATGGTAAAATACACATTATTTAATAAAAAATGATATATATTAATTTTAGGTTTAAAAGTGACACAATAGAAAATGTTTGTGGAATATTAGAAGTTAACTGTTATGAGATTGTTACTCCAATATCATCTTTCATTAGAGGATTATATCCAAAAACAGCTCTACTTAACCACAACTGTGTGGCAAATACAATTCATTCAATAAACCCAGGAGACAATTTCAGGTATGGTAACTGGGGCAAAAATTAACTATAATTCTTTCAATACTGTTCTAATTCCATTTGAATTAACACTTTAAATGATTTAATAATACAATTTAAATACTCATCCTGTTAAATTTTTATCTTTGCTGCTGCCTCCTAGTAAATGTTATAGTACAAATGAATACATAACCAGTGAATTTAAATTTGAAACATTTCGGTTTGCTCAGTTGAGATATGTTTCATTTTACAAGTTCATTTTTCAGTGTTTTTATAAACCAGAACAGAAATTAATTTTTTTTCAGATGACACTTACAAAATGCCTCATGAGTTAGTTACATGGGCAAAAAACAATACAATAAGGAAGAAGAATGTTTAGATTGTACATTCCCTTTAAGCATTTAAGACACTGATTACTTAAACGTAATTCTTCTAGTTCTCCACAAATAACCATTTAATTTATTAAAAACCTATTGGAATACTTTGCTTAATAAATCATCATACTTTAAGGGAACTGCAATTTCTCAAAGAAATTTGGAAAATAACATTCTCATATGCTGCATGTGTACATTTATTTAGAATAAATTACATGAAAGATCAGCCACTACATATCTATGTGTCTGCCTAAAATGTATACTCTTCATCCTTTTTATGAATTTCTTTGTCCAAGTCCTCACTTGTGGTAATTACCTAAGCTTCCACTAGCCTTTACCTGATCAAAATACTTATCTTCTTCTCGCTTGGAAATAATGAGATGCAACTGGTCAAGAGGCTCAATAATTTCTCATATTATATCTGTTTCAAATTTGTTTACAAAAATGTTATAAAATTAATTATTTCTCACGTTTATTTTCCAAAAATGTTAATATTATAATTAATACATTTTTATTTTCTCTACAAGGTTACAATTGAGGACTACTATAGCAACGAATGAGGGAAATGAGTTGTTTTCGTCATATACAAGTAGTCTTAATCCCACAATAATCCGAAGAGCAAGACTTAGAGAGAACAAATATTTTGACTGTACTTGTGCTCGGTGCTCTGATCCTAAAGAACTAGGAACACATATCGGTACCCTAAAGTGCACTAAATGTGACAATGGCTTAATAATGTCTACTGCACCTCTAGGTAAGAAATAGGTTAGCTATTATATAATTTAAAAGAATTCAAGTAAAATATAAGAAATACTGTTCAGTTAGTAAACAAATTTAGAGACTCTTGTTGCAAACCTGAATTGTTTGGTACAATTATTATTATTCTAGTCATTCAAGATTTTGGGCTCAGTTTAGTCATGTGAGTTAATGAACTTAGTCAAGGGATTAATTCCTGGGCAATAGGAATTTATTTAGTGACAAGCTCATAAACTAAAATCCTGAGTCGCACCCTAGTTAGAAAAGAGTTGTAACCTGTAGATAACACATCCCAATTAGCAATAGTTGCATAAGTTGGACTTAAATAAGTAACAATAACAACAATTCAAGGTTTCGAATCAAACTTTTTCAATCAGAATCAAAATATTATGAAATTAAATTGATTTTTAGGAAGGAAGGTTGGTCTCTCATGCCAAACTAAAGATCAAGTTTATTAATGGCTAAAATTGGTCCAGTGAGAGGGGAGGGGTTTAGAGGCAGAGAAATTCTCTCGGGTGATATTTTGAGTTTTCAAAATAAAAAAAAAAAAAAAAAAATGAATACTCTATGGTAACACAAACAAATTTACAATTTTAAATTAAATGTTATTTATAAACATCCACAACATTAACAAAACACGAAATGTGAAATAGTATTAATTCTTGAATATTATATAGTAAGCTATATTAAAATTTTTGGTTCGAACTAGAGTGGGGGTTATAAGGGAGGCCTGAAATAAAAATTTGCAATATTTCATTTTCTTTTTGTTTTAAGCCAAACATGCAAATAACAAAAGTTGTTTTTTGTGTTATTAAAAGTAACTTTTGTCTTAGTCATTGTCTCTTTGGCAATGTATGAAGCAAGTGATTTGCGTAGAAATATTGATTTGCTCAACAATTCTTTCCAATATTAACTACCAGGTACCTCACATGGATAAATTAATTCAAATCTATGTTAATATTTTATCCTTCATAATTCAAATCTATGTTGTTTTTTTAACCCCAGTAATAGATTGCACCAAGTAAAATATACAGCCCCCCCCCCTCCTTCTCTTCTCCCAAACACTAATTCATGAGAAACGCGAGTTTGCCATAAGCGTATTTAATACTTTATTTAATTAAAACATGAAAATTATTTGAACAAACAGTTTTAGTATTGTGAAGATAATGTAATAAGATTTGTTAATATAATTTAATGTTTGCAGGATTGAGATCCTAAATGAGTGGTAGGTTGGCACCACTGAGCCTAGGGAGTTGTGGGGATACTTCCTTTGTCCTATCAGTTCTGCCACTTACCTGTCGACCTCATATTGGTCTATGTTCTCATGTTAATTGATGCTTATACTTTTAGAATTGTAATATTATTCACAGAAATGTGAATTTGTTTAATTATCATAAATAAATTATTAAAAAGAATGAACGGTGGAGAGGTGCACCCAATTATTTCTGGTATTTATTAACTCTGCTCTGTTAATATATGATATACTTTACTGAACACAATAGGTACCAATATGAATATATAATTACAATGGAGACTTACAAAAGAGTATTTTTAATAGCAGTTATGACGTACCTAAAACAGCTGTCACCGTTGGGCTTTGTACCACATCAAGGAAAAGGAACTTTTATTAATACATGGTTTGGAAGACAGAATACTCTCAATGGTTATGAATTAAATGGTCCGCTACGTTATAAAAAAGTCCGTCACGCAGGGGCTGCGTAAACTAAGCAGATTTCCCACGTGAAGTTTTACAATAGAGAAATTTCAGAATAGAGAATCAAACAGTTACGGGAACGGCCCGACCTAGCTCTTGACGGAAACTCACGACTAGACCCGAAGTTAGCCGATCTCATCTCAGAAGCTGAAAACAGAAAAATGCAAATATCTCGGTTAATACTCAAGATAGAGAATAAATGTATATAACATTATTTATAGTAAATTTAATTTGCAATAAGATTGATTCTATATAATATTTCGATCCGACGTATAGTAACGGAGATATTTCGAATTTTCGAAAATCCTCCCCTCTAAACCCCCCCTCCCACTGATCCGATTTCAGCCATTAACGAACTTGATCTTTATTTTTGCATAAAACGTTTAAATATCGAGTTTGGTAACGATCAAACGAAAATTGCGACCGCTAGAGCGTTAACAGACAAATATATATATCTATATATATATATATATATAGATATATATATATATAGATATATATATATAATTTTGAACGGACCTCATTTTCGTCATCTCCTGGGTAGGATCGATGGACATTTGAAGAAATTTTTCGAAACTCGCGTCATGAGTACGACCTCAATAGCTGATTTCCCTTAAGGGAAATCTGCTAAAAACTACATACAAAGGAGATGGGGAAAATAAAAATATTGAGGACAGAGAAGCCATACGTAATAAATAATTTTATTATTACAAAATCCACAGCAATGACGGGTATAAACACTAAACACTGGGATGGGAAATTGTCAAAATATTGTGCAAAGTAAAGCCTTGCCAAAAAAAACGCCATTATCATTCTGCCTCAAATGAATTCCCGGGCAAAGCCGGGTAACTTAGCTAGTGTGTGTGTGTGTGTGTGTGTATGTGTATATATATTGATTACCAACAAAATATTTTCTGTAGGCTAATTAACAAAATCCATTTAATCAAGCAACCTAAAAATAAAAGTCTAAGCAGATTCTAATAAAAAACTAAGCAGATTTCCCACATGAAGTTTTACAGGAGATAAATCTGCCTAATAACAACCGTAGTAGTAAGAAACCTCTAAACCTATTCAAGAGGGACGAATAGTTACGGAAACAGCCGCCAGAGCTCTCGGCGGAAAGTCCCGACCATAGCCGACTACTGCCGACCACACACAGAATACAAATGCAAATATCTCGGTTAATACTCAAGATACAGAATAAATGTATAGAACAATATTTATAGTAAATTTAATTTGCCATAAGATTGGTTCTATACAATTTTTCGATCGAAGCATCATAACGGAGATATTTGGACTTTTAAAAAATCCCCCCTCTAAACCCCCCCCTCCCACTGGTCCGATTTCAGCCATTAACGAACTTGATCTTCCTTTTTACATAAAACGATTAAATTCCGAGTTTGGTAGCGATCAAACAAAAACTGCGACCGCTAGAGCGTTAACAGACAAATATATATATAATTTTGAACGGACCTCATTTTTGTCATCTCCTTGGTAGGGTCGATAGACATTTGAAGAAATTTTTCGAAACTCGCATCATGAGTACGACCACAATAGCTGATTTCCTTAAGGGAAATCTGCTAAAAGAAACCATGTACCAGTATAAATGGTTTCTGATAGGGCAGTAGTCTTGATATCAATATTTAAATCTCATTTCCCTGATGTTTTAATATGTTGTGAACATTACAAGTGTGTTACGTCTTTGTTTATTTATCACATTTCCTCATTCTCAGTAGGCACTGGGTCTGATATTCTATTCTAGAATAGAATTTTTAAAGGAAAATATATTTAATAAATTCAATCAGTATTATTGGCCTTATCATTTAATAAGTAAAATAGAGGCAAATTTAAAAATATATGTTTATACTTCAATAGTCTTTATATTATAGTCTCCGATTTTAGCAGATTTCCCTTAAGGGAAATCAGCTATTGAGGTTGTACTCATGACGCGATTTTCGAAATTTTTCTTCAAATGTTCATCGATCCTACCCAGGAGATGACGAAAATGAGGTCCATTCAAAACTGTACATATATATATATATATATATATATATATATATATATATATATATATATATATTTGTCTGTTACCGCTCTAGCGGTCGCAATTTTTGTTTGATCGTTAACAAACTCGATATTTAGTCGTTTTATGTAAAAAGAAAGATCAAGTTCGTTAACGGCTGAAATCGGACCAGTGGGAGGGGGAGTTTAGAGGGGAGGATTTTCGAAAATTCGAAATATCTCCGTTACTATACGTCATACGTCGGATCGAAAAATTGTATAGAATCAATCTTATTGCAAATTAAATGTACTATAAATATTGTTTTATGCTTTTATTCCCTATCTTGAATATTAACCGAGATATTTGCATTTTTATGAAATTTGGGCCGATAACGGATTTTTGAATTTCCCGCGAAAAGCTAGTTCGGCCCTTTGCCGTCAACGTTTGGCTCTCCTAAGGAGATTTCTCTACTGTATAACTTCACGTGGGAAATCTGCTTAGTTTACGCAGCCCCTGCGTGACGGACTTTTTTAAATTTCAGATGATGATGCACCATGGAAATGTACTCATTGTGAGAATGGAATCACAGGCAGTGGTGCTCAGAGAGTTTATTTGGCAATCCAATCAGATCTGGAACAACTTGAGATGATTGAAATGGGTCCTGAAAGACTAGAAGCAACGGAAAAGGTAGGAAAAATTCAATACATATCCGAATAATCAGTAATTTTTCAATGAGAAAAGTTTTATAAGCTAACAGATTTACAATATTTTATACATGTTATTTAATTTGAATTAACACTAGGTTTTACGAGGGTACAAAAGTGTACTTCACCCTCATAATGGATTTAATGCCCAACTATGGCACAGCTTAAGTCAAATGTATGGGCATATTGATGGGTATACTCTTGATATGCTGCCAGACATCATTCTCGAGAGGAAATCAAAGTTTTGCAAGGACCTTTTGGATATATTGAATGTTGTAGAACCAGGTTATACAAGAATTAGAGGTAAATCTAATCTAAGTAGGTTGTCAAATATGTATGTATACATTTTGCTATTGAAATGTAATTTGGACTATAGAAATATATCATTTACAGCATGCAAATAAACATAGTATCGAAATGAGAATTAAAAATGTGTCTAGAAATAAGAGCAGAGTAGAATCTGGCTGTTAGAATAATGTTATGTCAGTCATACAAGCGCGCTGCGTAATCTAAACAGCTTGGCAGGCTATGAAATTTAAGCTGGACATAAGATGTTAAGCAGCTTAGGTCCTTGGAAGTGAAAATTAGATTAGTATGAATCAGAGTTTAAAGAAAATTGAAAATATCTAAATAAATATTTGGGTTAGGAAAAAAAAAATGTATAAAACAATAATTGTAGGAAATTCAATTTGCAAGGTTATGTAAATCAATGATTCTGTGGCAGTCTTAAAAAAAATTATCTTGGGGCCTGGTAACATGTGTTGATTACTTATAGAAAGCACCCAAAAAAATATGACCAATGTTTGGTGTAATCTTGTATATTGGTTTTCAGCGCATTCATAAGTAAGTTATTAGCTAATCAGATAATACCTCAATTGCAACAGAGCCAGTTAATATAGGCCAACATCTTTCATAATTAAATGTTGTAATTTTGAGTTATTTTACTATAAATAATTTAGTGCAAATGTGCATTATATACAGTTTGTGTATGGTGTGCACTTAAAAAATACCCTCCCCCCCATTTAAAGGCATACTATGGAGGGGAAATTAAAAATAAATAAATAATAAAGTGAGTTAGTTGTATTTTATGTTTTCAGTCTTCAGCAGTTAACCCCCCCCCCCCTCCTACTAATGGAATTTTTACTTTAAACAAACGTTAAATTTTATCACTAATCATCTTATCTACAACTTAAATTTGAAGATGTGGTTACAGAGGTTTCCTATTAGTGGAAAAATTGAAAAATCTTATTTGAGATGACAACATAAGCCAACCATTCCAGCACGTGGGAAGTCTTGAAAAGATCAAATAAAACATACGCACGATACATGTTTTATTACGTGAGAAATAGATAACAGGTGATGCTACCTGTAGATTGACACACATGACATCACCTGCAGATTATTCCAGCATATACAAAATATGTGTATGCATCTGCCAAAAATGTACCAGACTGGGCTGAACCTTAAATCCTTAGTGTTGAGAATTGTAGGATGTAGAATTTTCTAAAATTTCTTGTTTATATTCTTTATAAAATATATTGTTGATTTGTAGTTATAAATTAGTATTATTCTTAACTCATATTTTTATAAGGAGGATTAATATTGAGTGAAACTTGTTTCATTCCAAATCTTTATTTACCATCTGCCCTACATGTTCTATGTCCTTATGTTCCGACACCTCTACAACCAAAATTCTATAGACAAGATGTAAAAATCTGAAAATATAAAGAATTTTAAAATGTGTATTTTTTTTTTTTTTAGCAAGCCAATAACATTAAGTATAACTAATAAAACTTCTGCTAATCTATATATATATAAAATTGTAACCTCTGTCTGTACATTGATTTTTTTCGCGAAATTTCACGATAACTTTTCGTTTCACATGTCATAGACACCATAACTGCATTTTGTTTCTTTGGTGTCTGTTTGTTTGTTTGTTTGTTTGTTTGTTTATTTGTTTGTTTGTTTGTTACCTTTTCACGCATAAACGGCTGAACCGAATTTTATGAAACTTGGTATGTATATTACTACTAACCCAACTTAGACTTTAGGCTATATTAATATCCTCTGTGACGAACAGGAGTGGGGGTTATAAGGGAAGCCAGAAATTAAAAATAGCTATATTTCGTTTCCTATTGGTTTTACGGCAAATATGAACATAACAAAAATGTTTATTTTGTTATTTAGAGTAACTTTTGTTATATACACTTTTTTCGTATACCGAATTATAAACGAGATATACGCTAAAACCTATAGCGGAAGTGAACAATTTTATTTGGGACAAATGATCCAACCGAAATAAATAAAACTCGGTATATGTATTATCACTAACACTTTAATTATAACAAGCCATACCAACATTTCTAGGGACGGGCAGGAGTGGGGGTTATGAGGGATGCCAGAAATTAAAAATAGCGATATTTCGTTTCCTATTGGTTTTTTGGCAAATATGAACATAACAAAAGATGTTTATTTTGTTATTTAGAGTAAATGTTGTTATATACACTTTTCTTTTATAACAAAGTATAAACGAGATATTCGCTAAAAACTAAAGCGGGGGCAACTATTTTATTGGGCACTAACGGTAGAACCGAACTTAACAACACTCGGTATGTAAATTAGCATTAATTCTTCCATGATTATAAGCTATACTAAAAATTTTAGGTTCAAAGGGGAATGGGGGTTATAAGGGAGGCCTGAAATAAAAATTCGCGATATTTCATCGTCTATTTGTTTTTTGGCAATCGTGCACATAACATAAGTTGTTTACTTTTTTAATTAGTGTATATTTTGTTTTATAATTTTTTTTTTTTTGTAAAATAAGGTATGAACCAAGTAATTTGCTTAGAAATATTGATATGCTCAACAATACATTCCAATATGAACTAACCAGGTATCTCACCTGGATAAGTTAATTCAAATCCATGTTAGAATTTTATCCTTAATAATTCAAAACTATGTTATTTTTTAATGCCAGTAACAGTTTGCACCAAATAAGGTATACTGCCCCCACCCTTCTCTAAGTGTATTTAATACATTACTTAATTAAAACGTGAAAAATATTTGAAACAGTTTTAGAATTGTGAAGATAATATAATATAATTTTTTAATATATTTGAATGTATTAGAGGATAGCTATCCAAAATTCATTGCAGGTTGGCAGCACTGAGGCTATGTAGGTGTCCGAGCTACTTCCTTTGTCCTATCAGTTCTGCCGCTTCCCTTCCGTCCTCATATTGGTCTATGTTTACATGTTAATTGATGCTTATAGCAATGTATTATTATTCTCAGGAATGTGAATTTCTTTAATTATCATAAATAAATAATTTACAAGAATGAACGCTAGGGAGGTGCACCCTGGTATTTCTGGTATTTATTAACTCTGCTCCGTTAATGTATTATGATATACTTTACTGAAAACCAATATGAATACACAGTTTACAATCGAGACTTATGAAAGAGTGTTTTAATAAAGGCTATGACGTACCTAAAACAGCTGTCACCATTGGACATTGTACCGCATGAAGGGAAAGGAACTTATTCATACGTGGTTTGGAAGATAGAATACATTCTAGGATTATGAATTATATGGTCCATTACGTTATAAAAAAAAAAAAACTACATACACAGAGGACGGGAAATATAAAAATATTGAGGACAGTGAAGTCTTAAATAACAAATAATTTTATTATTAACAAATCCACAGTAACGACGGGTATAAATTCTAAACACTGGGACAGGGAAATAAAGAAAATATTGTGGAAAGTAAAGCCTTGCCAAAAACATACCATCTTCATTCAGCCTCAAATGAATTCCCGGGCGAAGCCGGGTACCTTTGCTAGTATATATATAAAATTGTAACCTCTGTCTGTACATTGATTTTTTTCGCGAAATTTCACGATAACTTTTCGTTTCACATGTCATAGACACCATATCTGCATTTTGTTTCTTTCGTGTATGTTTGTTTGTTTGTTTGTTTGTTACCTTTTCACGCATAAACGGCCGAACCGAATTTTATGAAACTTGGTATGTATATTACTACTAACCCAACTTAGACTTTAGGCTATATTAATTTTCTCTGAGACGAACAGGAGTGGGGGTTATAAGGGAAGCCTGAAATTAAAAATAGCGATATTTCGTTTTCTATTGGTTTTTCGGTACATATGCACATAACAAAAGTTGTTTATTTTGTTATTTAGAGTAACTTTTGTTAAATACACTTTTGTCGTATACCGAAGTTTAAATGCGCTATACGCTAAAAATTATAGCGGGAGTCAACAATATTATTTGCCAAAAAAGACTCAACCGAACTAAATAAAACTCGGTATGTGTATTAGCAGTAAGTTCTTCATTATAATAAGCCATACCAACATTTCCATGGACGGGCAGGAGTGGGGGTTATAAGGGAAGCCTGAAATAAAAAATAGCGATATTTCGTTTCCTATTGGTTTTTCCGCAAATATAAACATAACAAAAGTTGTTTATTTTATTATTTTGAGTAACTTTTGTTATATACACTTTTGTCGTATACCTAAGTATAAATGAGTTATACGTTAAAACTTTAGCGGGCACTAACGGCTGAACCGAACTTAACAAAACTCGGAATGTCAATTAGCATTAATTCTTCCATGATTATAAGTTATATTAAAATTTTTAGGTTCGAACGGGAGGGGGGTTATACGGGAGGCCTGAAATAAAAATTCACCATATTTACATGTATAAGAAACGGGAAATATAAAAATATCGAAGACTGTGAAGCCTTATCGAACAAATAATTCTATTATTAGCAAATCCACGGGAAAGACGGTTATCAATCTTAAACACTGGGACGGGTAAATGTCAAAATATTGTGCAATGTAAAGCCTTCTAAAAAATACCATTACCATTCAGCCTCAAATGAATTCCCGGGCGAAGCCGGGTATCTGAGCTAGTCCAAAAATAAAATTATTACATAAGAAACGAATGCGCTTGTCGTCTATAGGGCTAATATAATGAAGGAATGAAGAGCTTTTTATATTGTAATGGTGATTTAGTGCCTAGCCTTCAATCTAGAAAAAAAAAATGCGCAACTCAAAATTTAGTGAGTACTCCCCAGCCTCGAACCACACTACACCCCTGCGGAGGGGTGGTAACTTGAAGACAACCCACCCTGATTAGCCATAGTAGCATTAAGATGATGCTCATTTACAGTAAAATAAAATAAAACAGTTAGCTCTAATTTACTTTTTTTTCTTGCATTTATATTTGAATTAACTTTTTAAATTTATTGTGTTTCAGGGTTGATTTTATATGAATACCATGTTGGGCTCTTATTATACAGCAAAAGTCGTTACCAATATGGTGAAATAAATTCTGAACTGCTGAGGAAAGTCGGAGAGGAAGTAGTTAGTATATTGGATGAATGTGCAACAATTTTAGGTCTAGAGCCAGAAGGAACTCCAGAAGCCATGTTGGCCTTGACAGCACGTCAGTCTAAAGAACAGCTCAAGAAATCTATGTTAGAGTTCAAATAACTTAGAACTGCTCATAGAAATTTAGGATATGTATAAGGAATGTTTTTATCCATCCTTCCACATTTATAATATATGACTATATGCACTCATAAATATATGTCACACTTTATCTAGAATTAAGCAAGAGTGATACTTTCAATTCAAACAATATTGGTCTCCCAAATTGCAATATTTTACTGTACCCTCTATTTAATTTACATGTTTTACATTTCTTTATGGCTGATATTTATCATTACTATGTGACAAAATAAGAATATTTGTGGAGGAGTCTGGAAGAAGAACCGTTTAAGCACTCTTCCATCCAGATGCTGATTAAAACGTAATATTTACTTCTTTAATTACTAATTACAGCAAAGTGATAACAATGAAATTTAAAATAATTTTAAAAAGGAGCTAGATTTCTAAAGCTAATTTGGGAGTGAGAGTGTCTATGCTGATATTTATAGCTAAGGGACAATCGGAATATTTTTATGTGTGAAGTAAAGAAAACTCTAGCAGATGAATTTACTTATGTCCACATTTCCAAATGCCTACTGGTTGTACAGGACTCTTTTTCCATGAAATCCAAGGAATCCCGAAGAATAATGACTAGACATTTTGATTACCTTGGCAAATCACATATTGACAACAAAAAGAGAGAGAAAAAGGACTGCTGGCGGTATAGGTACATGGAGATTACATGACAGCTTTAGAGCAAAAATAATTTGCTTATAAATTATAATTGACTATATAATGAAATTCAATAGTTGGCTGTTGTCCCTGTAATTATTTGAATAAATATATAGTATTCCAGTGAAATTTGTTGTCTTCTTTTCCCCAAACTTACAGCTAAGAAAAACTAGTATAGTATTCCTTGAGAATCATTCAATTATTGAAGTCATTAAATAACATTTTTCAAGCATCATTAGTATAAAAAAAAATAGCTCAAAGGAATTTTTCTTATTTAATAAAATCTAAAGGGTGGCCCTGTGATAAATCACTGAATTACTATACTAGAGTTGCTGAATTAAACCCTAGGATTAATTACATTTTATTTAGCTGTGTAGCCATCAAGATTTGAAGTTGGATTTTCTCCCATTCCTGTGGACCTAATTCATTTTTGAGTTGTAACAGGGTAGCTGCTTGAATAAAGAAGTAACAATCTTTAATCTAAAATGCCACCATAATATGGCAGGGAATGCATAAAAGTAGACTACTTGACCTCCTACTAACCCATGTACCAGGCCTTGGCCTTTCATTGACTGCTAATGATTCTATATTTCAATAAAATGTAAAAATAATTATAAAGTGGTCATTTATCAAACATTTTATAATTATAAATGAATACCCATAGCAGGTTTACGAGTCAAACTATAAGAATAACTTAAATAAGACCATGATTAAATTAATTTAAATAATCATGATTCTTCCAATTAAAATAATTAAATAATCATGGTTCATATGTCCAGTGCCTCAAAGAGAAGTAATGTGAAAAGTATGGCCACAAGAGGCCTTTCCTTCACAGTGTGAACCATCAACCTGCTTGGTGCTGTGGCAGCTGTTTAGTGTCACAGGTGTCTACCCTGCACAGGGAGTCAGTGTTGCCAGAAAAAAAAAATAAAATAATTATTAATTAGCATAAACAAATGGACTACACTGCTGGTAACCAGACAATAGACTACCCTTTCAGTATGTATCCGAACCTATTGTGTGTGCACATATTTTCACTGCTAATGGACAGAATTAATAGAACATTTATTTTGATTTTTTATCGTTTATTACAGAAAGTGTCTTTTATGATTATTATTTATTTTATTAATAGTTTACAATATAGTGCATCATTTTAATTTCGAAGCGGTTATTATTTATTTTTTTACCTCGTGCACTAAAGTGGTAAACCCTGGTTAGGAAAACAATCGTATTGCCTGAGGTGACAGTCAAAGATATGTTAAAACACATACAATAATAAAAATACACAGAATTTTGAATCATACTAATATAATTAGCATAAGGTTAAAGGTAAGAAAATAAAATCAATTTAAAATGTGAATTCACAATATTTAAGAGTTTTTGTATATATACAACCATAAATACAAAATATTTACAATTTAATAAGCTATAATACAAATATAAACATAATAACTAAGGAAATTTCTATTCTAATCTGATTAAAGTATAATACATTATGTTGTGGATATTATCCATTCTTGTCTCCTGATAATTTATTTGAAATCATTTCTTTGAACTGTGTCAATATTTTGTTTTCTCTCTTTTGCCGTTCTTCCTTACTGAACATGGCTAATGCTCTCTTTTCATCAGCAGAATAAATTTGGTTTTCTTTACGCAACCTAACCGCCTCCATTCGCCGGTGCCTGAAAATAAGTGTAATATTAATAATGGTTACAAGAACTGGGGATTTTTGGATAAATAAAAATTACAATTACTTTTTTTGTGATAATTAATTAATTAAAAATATTACAAATATAGTTAAAATTACAAATATTACAAAAATAAAGTGTTAGAACAGCCAATATAAATGATACTGTTGTCATACCTGTCGGTGGAGACTGTCGTCACTGGCTGATGGTCGAGTACAGCTGGCAAGCGCTTTCGATGCAATGGCACCATCAACAAGCCCGTCAAAAAGTTGTACTGAGTTAGATGTCTGTTGGTCAGTAGGTTTTATGCGTCTGGTCACCGTATTAGTTTGTTTACGTGTAGTTGTTTACGTTTAGTCATGTATTACACACAACTACATGTAAACAAACTAATACGGTGACCAGACGCATAAAACCTCCTGACCAACAGACATCTAACTCAGTACAACTTTTTGACGGGCTTGAAGATGGTGCCGTTGCATCGAAAGTGCTTGCCAGCTGTATTCAATCATCAGCCAGTGACGACGGTCTCCACCGACAGGTATGACAACATTACAAAAATAGTTAAGTTCTTTTAGTAAACCCACATTCCTGCTCTGTCATATTAACAATAAGCAGTTATATCTTGAATCACTTTATTTTAAGCTTATATACCAAATATTGTTTCCAAGAGACCTTTATTATGCGAGATACATGCAAATTCATTGGTTGATGATGTCATCATTTAAGGTTTTAAGAACCAATCTTGTTAAATCATTTATGATTTAAAATTGTTGTTCTGTACATTTTTTCTTAACTGGAATAATAATAGAGTTATCCGTAGTTCCTTGATTTCAGCTTTCAGTAAACCCCCCCCCCCCCACCTTTTATTCGTCAGTTTTTACATAGAAATAGAAAATATGAGGTCATGAGTATGCTATATCAGGATTTGGGAAATCTTAGTTTATGCAGCCACTGTGCGACGGACTTTACAATATTCAAACGTTGTGTACATTTCATAGTCCAGTAATGAGATTCTTGAGGTTTCTTTTTGAGGAGGAGAAGAAAAGGTAATTTGTCTTTATTACGAATATTTTTTTAGTTTAATTTTTCCATATGGCGATTCTCTTCCATTGTATGTCCCATATTCAAGTATTGCCAATCTGTATCCAGATGAATCGGATGTCAGAAAGGGTTCTTTTCCATGAATAGGAAGGTCTCATTTCTATGTAAATAAACAAGGGAAGAGAGAAGCCATAAAATCAGCTTTTGTGGAGAGGTTTGATGATTCTACTACAGAAAGAACTTGTTGCAATATAACTTAATTATTTTATTAATACTAAGTTTATTTTTCTGTATTGTACACAAACCTTTCATGAACATAAATCCTAATGAGTTTTAACAGCTTAGCAAAAGTTCAATTAAAAAATATTTTTAATTGATCCTTGTTAAGTCTGAGAATTACCAAATTAAATAAAGCATGTCACAATGTTTAATTAATATATTGCATACCTGCTGCCACTCATAACATATCCAACAGATTCAAAGGAAGCAATCTGATCCGAAGTAAGACCAATTTCTCCTCTCCGGGGAATCCTTTTACCTTCAGCTACATAAGCTGCCATAGCTGCACCTTCACCAGGTAGAAGAGCTTTACCAAAATCTTTTTGGGACAATGTTGCATGGCTTTTAATAACAGGTCCAATGACTTCTTCAGTTGTCACAGTTTCTGCACCTAAAAGTTTGACCAATGCACAGTAAGTCAACATAAAAGTAATGATTAATTTCATCAACAGTCAATAATTAAAAGAGGAGCAAACTCTAGAAAGGTAGCATATTAAAACATTTTAAAAATGGATTTCTCAGTGTTAAAAGAGATCTCTCTGAAATAATGCGACTAATGCTGTTCATTATTCATTGCAAAATAATTAATGTGTCTTAATCTTAAGCAGGATTTAGTTAGAACCTTTTACTACCTTTATAATACCTTGTTGAAATGTAGCAAATTATATGCTAAACTTAGAATTAATTTGAAGCGGTTTAACAAATATAAATAAAGCTCTTAAGATTTTTCTAAAATTCAATTTAAATTTACCTGGAGTATATATATATATATATATATATATATATATATATATATATATATATATATATATGTGTGTGTATATATATATATTTTATCAAAGTTCTAATTGGGGACTCAGGTTAGCCTTGTAAGTTAATGTGTTGGTTTCAATACACTTGGTAAACATATGTAAGTCATGGGTTCGATTCCCAAATGGGCAATAGAAATTTATTTAATGGCTAACTCAGTAAATAAAATTCTGGCTAGAAAAGGGCAGTGACGTCTGGATACATAACAGTTCCATTTGGTTTTAATGAACCACAATTGGAATTCTTGTCTGTCCATTTGTTATACAATAACTTTAAAAAGACTTGAAGGATTTTAATGAACTATGATATTTGTGTCTCTACTATTACAAGGTACTGCACTTCTAGGCTATATAGGAAACCATTTTGGGTTCGATTTATCTTTGCTGTCAAACATATATCCTCTTATACCAATAAAGTATGCTTCAGGGATCGAATGTCAGAATTCAAAATTTTGAATTTAATACTTTCAAATTATTAAAAACAATGATGAATAAAAGTTTTGACTTTCAATTAAATCCCTCTTGAATGAAATTCTGGCAGACTGTAAGGCAAGAACACTAATTCTGATGACATTAGTCTTAGAATTACTAAGTGAAGGGAGAAAAAAATACCAATAGTAACTTGAAAAATTAATTACTTAAATAAAATCTTAACACACCGTTCTTTTCAACCCACTCTTCTTCGGAGCTATCAGATTCACTAGAACTGGAATGTCTTTTGCTCTTCTTTTTCTTGTGTTTATGTTTTTTCTTCTTTTCCTTTTTTTCACTTTTTTTATTCTTCTGCAAACAAAATCGAATTCATAAGAGAAACATTTAATTAATAAAGCATGAGTTAACATTAATTAGAATAATATGAGAAATAGAGAACAATGAACTAATAAAGAATAAAATAATTGAGCAAGGTTTGCTGCTATTTATTAAGATCTTGAAATTCAGATTAACCTTCAGCAATCCAACAATATAGAAACTAATTCATTTATCTCAACTAAATGTTAAACACATAATGGAATTTATTACATTCTGGGGTAAAAACTAGAAGTGCCAGAGGGACAAATTATGGATACGGTTTGTGATATGTTGAGGCAGCAAACAGTTATTTAAATGGAGCCTTGTTTTGACTTTAAATATTATGACTCCATTACAGAAAGTAAAGGAATAGGTCTCTAAGAAAAGTACAAAATACATACAATGTACACTGTGAAGGACTTAAAGAGTGTTTTGTAATAAGGAGACTCATGAGTACAAGGTATAAGAGGGATACAAGAGGCATTTCCAGTTGGAATCTACTACAGGTTACTGCTTGTTTTCCTCCTCCTAACAATCCTCTGACAACAACTTGTACAGATAAGGATCAATAAGAAGGCCAAGTCCTCTACTGTTTTTTAATATTATGCAGAGTGCACTTTCGGAGTCAACGCTCCATCCTCAGTGCCTGCTGATTAAAGCTGTGTAGCCTGGACCACGACCGCCGGGCGAATCAGCAGGCACTGAGGATGGAGCGTTGATTCCAAAAGTGCACTCTGCATAATATTAAAAAACAGTAGAGGACTTAGCCTTCTTATTGATCCTTATCAATTGGTTCCTCTACCATCCAGCATATTCCAGAGATATCAACTTGTACAGACTCTCTCAATTAACACATCACTATTTTCAAGATGTGAATTATAGCAGTATTTCTTAAACCTATTTATTAGATACTATAATATTTATTGAAATAATGAAATGAAAAATATTGATGAGTCTCTTGGTAACTAAGTTATGTATAGCATAGAAAGCAATATTTTTTAGAATGTCACTAAAACGCAGATCAAGGGAAAATGATACAACCAAAAAAATAAGAATTCAAACATGCACATATGCACACACACATTTTGTACAGTAATAATAATAATAATATTTAAAACAATTAATTACATATATTTGTTAAAATCGTTTTAAAAATATGTTATTTTCAGTTCATCCTTTCTTGCTTCATATTAATAATTATTTTTGTAATAGAAATAGTTTGTAGTTATTTTATTGGCTCAATAAACAATTGTTGCTCTCCAACAAGATATTGCCTGTGCCTCTGAGTCTGTTATATCAAATTTTTAAGTATGCCAATAATTAAAAACTGGTATGTACTTTTATTTATATTGCAATTTCTAAATAATGTTATAAATTGTTTTCAAAAAACCTTCATATTCAATACATTTGTGTTCGAGGTCCAACATAAATTAGTATGGTCATCATCACCATACACATTCATGAATATGTATCATTTGTTCATTTTGACTAATACATGTTGATTTTTACAATTAAAATTACCATTTTATTTAATTCATTGAAGTTCTCCCTCCTTTACAATGTGGAGGAGTAAGGAAAAGGCCTTTTCCTCATTGTTCCAAGTTACGTTCCTCCTTTAAATAACATAAATATGAATGGTACAAATTAAAACATTACCTTTTTCTTTTCTTTGTGTCTTTTCTTCTTTCTAATTTTTCTATCAGAATCACTGTCACTTGATGATTTATTTTTTTCGATTTCCTTATTCTTTGAATCTTCATCGGAGCTATAAACAACAATACTGTTAAAACAGTTATTCCTATGACAACTACTAATCACGGTATCCCATGCAGAGGCTGTGTAAACTAGGCAGATTTCCAACACTAATAATGTTACTTCAAATTCTATTCTCTATTTTGTCCTAAATAAGCCTATGTAAAGTGTAAAGACAAATTGAAGTTTGTTAGGCATGAGATACTTAGTTGCAAGTGGAAAAAGTCCGTCCTACGGGGGCTATGTAAACTAAACAAATTTTCCACGGGGTGGTATAAGACACTATTGATTTACTGGTTCTTAAACATTTTTTACAAGCGAAGATATTTCAAATTTTACAATTCCCCTTCTAACCCCCCCCCTTCCTAGTCTGGTTAATGCCATTAACGACTATGAACTTAAGTGTTGCTTGACAGTTGAGAGTGAACTCTTGTGTTGAGAGTTACATATCAAGTATGGTATAGATCAAATAAACATTTTCGAATAAACAAAGTAAAATCTTAATTGATGTCATCATCATAAAACATATTAGCATTGCAAAAGTTCAATGAAAACAATATTGGTAGTTACGCTTTTAATAAAGTGCTTCATAATATAACAGCTAATTGTTAAGATGACCTGAGTTATAAATATGGAAATATCTCGGTTAATATTCAATTTAGAGAAAACATGTATATGAAAACATTTATAGAACATCAGAAATTGAGGTAATCCTGCTAAAACGCATGAGGAGGAATTAACTTAATGAATACATACAACTAACTTCGATATATTCGAGTTGCTGAAAAATTACTACAAAAATAAATACAACTAACCATTTTTTTTCAACTTTAAAACAGCTTTAATTTACCCACAAGACAAGAAGAACGTAATTAAGATCAAAACATGAAGTAAAAGGACAACCAAAAGAACTTATAAAATGTGTGTTTGCAATGTGGGTTGCATCTGCAGGCTACACCTGGTGATTGTCCCAGTGAACAGAAAATACTGATTTCTATACTAAAGGACAAGGAAAAGAAAAAGATCAATTGCCAACTGCATAAGACCCCCCGGTAATGAAGGCCTCAGTAGGAAAACACAGTTAGTGCCAAAAAGAAATTTGGGGGGGGGGAATTCCATTCAACAACAGATTGTTAGACAACCAACTATATGTGGGCTGAATAAGCTGACTAATGATAAGGGACCAACCAATATGAGCACTGGAAGTACAACTTAAACATTCTCTGTTCTTACCATAATGTCCTTTTGTTAACGAGAATTTACATATGTAGCAAATTATATTAGATAAAATAAAGTATATTTTCTGGTTTATGTGAGCAAAAGTTGGGCTCTTCTTATAATTTATTAAAAGCAATAATGACAATTTGGAGTAGAATCAACAGAACAAAATGAATCCAACGAGGAAGTTCTAAATGAGGGTGAGTGAAAGTAAAAGTCTTTAAAGGCCATGGACAAAATGAGGATAAAGCTTATTGGGCATGGAGAAGGACAAAGGTCTAGAAAGTCCTTTTTCGAAGACATCAAACTTTTCATGAACTTGGGTTTAGGGGGAGATGGCAAAATGAAAAGAGCACAATCATTACAAAACATAGCCTTTGGATGATGGAATATAGTAGACAATAATATTTGCAACAATTAACTTTGATAAATGATTAAACAGTTTTCAAATAAAATTCTTAGAAAGGACAACTTATCAAAAAAAGATACAAATTGGCCTCAATTACCTCTCCGTCGGGCGCACCTCTGGTGAAAAAAAATTGAGCGCACCCGGCCTGAGAGGCCATCAACATATTTTAACCCCCCCACTCCCCAACTAATTAATTTTAATTTAAAACACTGGTAGGACAGACTTCACTAGGATCTAAGGAAAACAAATATACTATATAGAACGCAATATAATGACTTTATTAGAATAGAATGAAGCTTAAACTAAAACAAGTAAAATTGAGAAGGCGCATTCAGCCTGAGAGGATAGGGTTAGACTAGCACTTATTTCTCAAGATATCAACGAACTTCCATACAGAATAGCATTAATCTTAGTAAAAGGAACGATTGCAATAGATATATCTTGAAAAAAACTCATCTTTGAAATTAAAAAGCAATTGGGCGCAGTCGGCCTCACAAGCCACCTAGGGACCAGACGGGCTGGATGAAGGATGGCAATAGACTATAGTAGGGGATTCTAAGCATGAACATGAATCAGGAAACTACTGGGAAAGGCGCCTCACAGGGGAAACAGAATGAGGTGGGGCATCAAAAAATATTTTTTCCTGGCCCCTCAGACCAGCTGTGCCTGACGGAGGGTTAAACATATCTAGAATTATTCTATTATTACCAATCATTATAATAACTTCTACAAAAAGAAAATTCATGCTTCAAGGAATTGTTCTTTCAATTTAGAATTATATTAATGAAGCAACCCTTAGCAATATTTTAATTAATCTCCACTTTATACAACTAAGGATAATTAAGATGGTATGTACAACTTACTGCACTAATGGCTAGGTTGTGGCTGAAAATTATATTTAATGAGTCTATTACTCATAAATAAATACCTTCAGCCCACAAATAAATCATATTCATGGATCAAAGTTTACCCAACACATTGCGACATACAGCTTAACCCATATGGTTACCCAGAACCATTTAATTTTAAACGCAAATTCATGAGGTGAATAAACATAAAATTAAATAATTAAGTATTTGAAATATTAGCGAACAACTTACTCTTCTGTAGGTCGAAGTGGAGATTTTCCCCAAACACCAGAAACTCCAAATAGAGTAATTTTGTCCCTTTCTTCTCTTCTATAATTCATAAATTCATCCTCTCTATCAACATGTTTCCGCCTCTTCACTTGATTTCTATATTTATCTGATTCATCTTTATCCCAAGGTTTTAAAAAACCATGATCAGCTAATTTTTTCAATCTCTCGTTGATTGGCTCATCTTTTCTACTTGTCTGCTTGTAACTACTAAATGAATATCTTGGAGACTCACCTCTATTCTTCTGTTTTCTACTTTCAGGTGAAGAGTCACTAGAGGACCTCCTAGTTCTACTCCTTGACCTAGATGGGGCCATATCTTTTATTTCATTAGGTTAATATAAAATAAATTAAAACGGAAAAAATTCATGCTTGCTATATTAAATTCCATAAAAGCCCTGTTCACTGAACAGAAAAAAATATGTAAACAAAACATATAACCATTCAAAGTAATAACCTTTCGGGTACGTCAATGTTGTTCCTCAAAAGCGTGAAGAACAAAATCAACGAACATGAAAATTGTATTTATTATCTAATTCGTGTTCTAAAGATCCAATTACATGTAATATATTGAGAAGAACATACAGAAGTTTTTATTTGGCAAATTATTGCTTTAAATATAGAAAATAGTAGTAGTGCACTTTGGCTTTCAATAAGTGAGGGGTTGATATGTACTAATGAAAAACAGGCCAAGTTATTGAAGGTCTTTTCTTATCGTTTTTTTTTTATTGTACATGACATTTTCAAATCCACCTACTTCGTTAAAGACCTAATACCCTATGTAGTTTCAAGATTATTTTCAGCCCCCCCCCCTCCTCTATTAAATAGTCTATTATGCCATATTTTATTCAGGTGAATCAACTGGGTAAAAGTAATTCTATTTTATAATTTAAATTGACTTTTTATAGTCTTGAAAGTTTAAAATATGTAAGATATTTATATTTTAAATGCATTTTCTTCTTCTATATGGAGCTATGATAAAGGCACTGTTCTGTTCTATCTGGTAGTTTGTTGCAGTTTCAGTATTGTGTCGCCGGCATTTGAAGTTGTGGAGTATAGAGTGTAATTAATTTAATACGATCATGGCGAACGTGTCGTATCAGATCGCAAATTTATTAGAAAAGGTAACTATTAAGGTTTTCATTACATTCTATTCTATCTGTTTTTCTACTTATCATTAGATTTTGCTAGGTTATTATCAGTAGAAAGATATGTTTCTTCATCCTAGTGTTTATTCATTCTTCTTTGACATTTGCATTTTTTGTAGATGACTTCTAGTGACAAAGATTTTCGTTTTATGGCTACTAATGACTTAATGTCAGAGCTTCAAAAAGACAGTATCAAACTAGATGATGATTCTGAAAGGAAAGTAGTCAGAATGTTATTAAAGCTTCTTGAAGATAAAAACGGCGAAGTTCAGAATTTAGCTGTTAAATGGTGAGTGGAAGTTATTTATTTAGCTTTTAGTTTGAATTGTTCTTGTTAAAATAATTTGTTATTTTTAGCCTCGGACCGTTAGTAAATAAAGTGAAGGAATATCAAGTTGAGACAATAGTGGATTCCCTTTGTACAAACATGGTTTCTGATAAAGAACAATTAAGAGATATTTCAAGTATTGGTTTGAAAACAGTAATTAGTGAACTTCCTCTTGCTTCAAGTGGCTTGGCTGCAAATGTTTGCAAAAGAATCACTGGGAAACTGAGCTCAGCCATAGAAAAGGTAAATATTTTTGGGAGTTGTATTGCAGTTTTTAATTTAACATCTAATAATTGTATGTTTTCAGCAAGAGGATGTTTCTGTGCAACTTGAAGCACTTGACATATTGGCTGATCTGCTATCAAGGTTTGGAGGTCTCTTGGTTTCATTCCACCCTGGTATTTTAAGTGCACTATTACCTCAGCTCTCTTCTCCCAGGCAGGCAGTTAGGAAAAGGTGAATTGTGTTATTTTATGGTATATGGGTTGGCTGTGTTTAACATGATAGTTGGTAATGGAGAATATATTTTGGGTTGTGTTAGACAATAACATAACTTATACGAGTGATACTTTTTCCTTCAAATTCTGAGCAATTTGTATATAATGGGAAATTATTTAGAAAACTTGAGTTTTGACAGTTAATTATTAAAACAACATTCAAAATACACTTAGTTCACTCATCTAACAGCATAACTAACTGGTATATGAATATTTCAGTAGACCTCAAATTATGCATTTTATGACATAATTAGATTTTACTTCTAGGATAATTTATTGAGATGGCCATTGGTCAGAACAGACGAGAATCACTTACTATGTATTCTGCATTTAATGGCTCTTAGGATTTGTCACTGAATGAAAATCAGATATACACGTACCTGTCACTTTTTTATTTTTTAATCCTTTTGGTCTTTGAAGTATAGTTAGACTCTGACAGACTCTAGAAAGTAACCTTGTTTGATTAACAGTATTTGGGATCTGGATTCAAATAATATTTATTATATTTTAAATTAATGTTTCATTATTGAATTGAGGTTAATTGGGGTGAGATATCTAGGCTAAGACCATAAATTCTGTATGTCTACCCAGAAATGACTCCGTTATCCAAGTCCAATTATTGACTAATACCTTAACCCTCATGGCTAACCTGAAATTTTAGTTTAATTAATGCTTTATAAATATTGTATTTAAATTTTAAATAATTTAGTACTTGTTATAATAATCATGTCTTTTATTACTATGGACTAATTTTTTCTTTCTTTTTAGGACAATTGTTGCTTTAAGCCATCTGGTGATGTCATGCAATCAATCAATTTACAACAAACTTATTGAAGTTTTGCTTGAAGGACTCACACGAGACTCAAATGCATCTACAACTAGAACTTACATTCAATGCATAGCTGCCATTTGGTATGTATGCTAATACATGTTTTTTTAAAAAATATTTTTTAGAGAATTATTTACTTTGTATTCTATTGTCAGTGAGCATTGCTCCAACAAGGCCCCCCTAATATTTACAAGTTCACCTCTTTTTTTTATATGGCAGCATAACTTCCTTTTTTCTTCCAATGCTGCGTTATGCTGCCACACCCTGTACTATCCAGTACAACTAACAACAGACTTGAGGATGGTGCCATCTCACCAAATGCGCTTGGCACACGTACTTGAGAATCGGCCAGTAATAGGCCATCATTACCATTTAAATTAAAAATATTATACAAATACACGAAAGATGTTTTTATTTTATGATAGTTTTCTTGTGGCATTTATGGACATTCCATTATTATTGCGTTTTTTCAGCCTCACATCTGTTGATCCATTTTTTAGTGGGGAAAAAGATGATATTTGGCGTCCTTTGCATATACACACTAAAGTACTACCGATTCTCTAATTCTGTTGTAATAAAAAGCCTATGTAATGTAAATAGATATTGTAATTTAATTACATAGTTGCTCTAAATAAAAATCACGAGTAGGAGTAGAAGTTTACTGAAGCCCGAAATCAAAGTAGAAATAACTCTGTTCATATTGGAGTTAGAGGAAAAATGTATAGAACAATCATAGAATATTATGTTTAAGAGATTGATGAAATTTTTTATGATGGTTCATTATAAAAGAAATATTTTTAGTTCTTGATTATTCTTTCCCTAATCTGGTATTAAACATTTACGGGCTATATATATATCAATTTGAACTGGCCTCATTTTGGTCATTCGCTATCTAGGATCGATTTACATTTGAAGAAATATTTTGAAAATAACATCATGAGTGCAATCTAAATTGCTGATTTCCCTCACAGGAAATTTTCTAAAATGTATAAGATCTTTTAGTGACGTAGTTTAGTGGATATCTCTCCTTGACCCTCTTCTACTTAATAGGTATTAATAAGTCCCCAAGAGTAAATTTCACCCTTAAGGGCATCCAGAGGGCAAAGAGGCCATGAAGACCAGGTACGGAGGAAATTGTTTCATGAAGACAGGCAACTGATTTGCCAGCATTAGAGGATACCTTAGGTCTAAATGCACCAGCTTTTTTTTTCAATTCTGCATGACTAACGACTTGTAAAGAAACTTTGTTGTCTCTGTGTGTTTATATAATAGCATATAACACAATGGTGAGACATGGTATCTGGAATTGTAGAAAACTGTGGATCTGGGACATTCTTGGTATGTAAACAACATTGTGGCAGATGATAAAACTAGGCTGTACTGATATATGTCTACCAAGGTCCAAAAATATTTTTTTTAATAATGAATATACACTTTTAGCTGTCAGAAAATCCAGTTTGTAAAGAAAAAAATGCTCAATTGTTATTTCATAGAAGTATCTGTTAGAGTCTTCAAATCAGTGAAGAAGCTGCAGTAAAATTCAAGAATGAATATTCTCCTTTTACCATGACAATGTTTCAGTTCACCATCAGGAAACCTGTACTACATATTGATCACTAATATTATTATAATATCATAGGATTCTTGAGCACTCCCTTTACAATCCAGACTTCGCTCCTCATGATTGCACAGTTCCTTTATGTGAGAAAAACCTAAAGGGGATGAGGATTTCTAGTGATGATGTCTTACGAGTATGTCTACCCTCTAATGGAATGTGGCAGAGCCTGTTTAAGAATTGGTTAAATTTAATTAGACTATACTGAAATGCATATAGTATGGCTTCTCATGAGCTCTGAACATTCAAATGAAAAGTTAGAGTTCTATGTAAAAAGTCAGTCTTTCTGATTATTAGTTTTGAGGGTAGCTCATACTTCTATAAACAAAACAGTTTTTGCCTAGTGAGTCAGGTATTAAACCTTATTTAATGTTTCTTGACATTGTAGGACCAACATACTCATCTAATGTCTCAGCTGGTCATTGCCCATGGTATTTCTTAAACCACTGTCTGATCTTTTATATTTTAATATGTTATTATAAAATTTTAATAATTTAGAGTTGCCAGTACTGAATGTTATTGAGTATGTTTCATAATCTGAGTTTGAATTCTTAGAATGATACACTAATTTTTTTCAAACCTGCTTTCTTCTCTAATTGTTCATCGAGTACACATTCAATCAGTTTTGGTGTGAGCAAAATATTTAAACTTGTCATAAATCTGATTAACAGTGTTCGTTGTTGGACCTATCATCTCATTTGCAATCACTTGGTATGGGATCTTTAACTTGTAAATCTGATTGACGTTGGTTGACAGACATCTGTCCATTTCTCCTGTGCTTTCTAAAGGCAACATTCGAGAAGTGACTTGAATAATGAACTAGCATTATGCAGGACATAACGAAGTGACCCATATTCTTCAAAAAAAAATGTTATGTGTACAGAACCTGTTAGAGCCTAAGTATTTTAAAGAAAATACAATTTATAATATTAATATATTTCAGCACTTAAAAAAATAAATAATTATAATGATTAAAGTGTTTAACTTACTTAAGGTCTTCAGTTAACTCCATACATTTTTAAAAATTTATTCTCCAGTCGTCAAGCTGGACACAGATTTGGAGAACACCTTGATCGTGTTATGGCTCTTATTGTCAGTTATAGCGAGAGAGATGATGATGAGTTGAGAGAATTTTGCCTTCAAGCAACCCAAGCATTTGTTCACAAATGCCCTAAAGAAATCACACCCCATATTAATACTGTAAGTATATTTATTTTCAATTTTACTCATTATTACTTTAGGTTCATATTATATGCTAAATGTAACACATGAACCAAAATATTACAGTCATTTTTGTGAGTTTTTAAAGTAAATGCTTAAGATTGGCAATGTAATAATGAATTACACACAAGATTCCTATGTTATAGAATTTCTGAGACGCAGGGGGGGGGGGGTTAACTGGTAAATTTATTTTTTTTAAATAGAAATATGTATGTGTACATATTACAACAAAGATTGAGCCTTATCACTTGAAGTATTTTTAAAAGGTGATTTATGAATGAGAATAAATTTCTTTACTCCCAAATGTATATTAAATGTTAGTAACTAATTCTTACTCAGCTTTTTATTGCTTCAATCTACATATAAAAAATATATAAATAATAACAAAAAATATATAAATTTTTCTTAATTGTTACAAATGATAGTTTATTTTATTATTTGAATTGACAATCCTTTAATGTGGCATACATATTTAAGTATTTCTTTGGTTCTTTGGTGGTATCATTCTGATATATATATATATATATATATATATATATATATATATATATATATATATATATATATCAGAAACCCTGAGAGCGCTTTCAGAGCATAGGCTCCATCGTCAGTGCTCTCCTCACATGGATGCTACTGGAACCAAGGATTCCTCATGACTCTGGAGAATCCTTGGCTCCAGTAGCATCCTTGTGAGGAGAGAACTGATGTATATGCTCTGAAAGAGCTCTGTCGCTTGTAATAAACTACTGTGAAGGATGAAGGAAGAGGTTGTTTTCTGACCTGAGAAACTTTTTGACATTATCTTATTCTATCGCTTCCTCTGTTAATGAGCTCAAAACTTGATTGTATTAAAAAAACAAAAAAAAAAAAAAAAAAAAAACAATATCCGCTGTAATGTAGAGTACTTATATAGCTCACATTGAACTTCCTTAACTAATAAAAAAATAAAATAATCCTCCGCCAATATCCATTTGGACCTCTTCACTCCACTCCTGAAGTCATGAAGCGTCTTAATGATTTGTTCTTCTGTAGAAGCTGATCTTAGTCAGTGTCCTTGAGACTGTGTGGTAAGACTCTTTTCTTGTAGGATTTTCATAAAATTATCACAAATTATTGTATCACAACATCAAATTAATTGCTTCTTTTTTTTATACTTTTAAGGTTAGGGAACTGTGCTTAGAGTATCTCACTTATGATCCAAACTACAATTACGATGAAGAAGAAAATTCTGCTGGTGGAATGGACCTTGATGAGGAGGAGAGTGAAGATGGTGATGAAGATTATTCTGATGATGATGACATGTCATGGAAGGTAATGTATATATATTTTTAGTGAGTTCCCAATGTTTATAGTATTTTATGAATTTAAATATGAAATGATGTATTTAAATGTTTAATGTTGTATAGTAATGTCCGTTTTTTGCTACTATGGGACAGTTTATCTGTAGAAACATGTGTCTTAACCCCCAAAAAAATTAATTTAAAGTCTCTTTTACTATTTATAATGTTTTTCAAGGTGGTTGAATAATTTTGAGATAGAATTGCATCTTTAATTTCAAAAGCGTTTGGTCACATTGGCGTAAACAATGGTGGAATGACTAGACATGTATATAGTTCTTCGATTCAGTTCTTACTTGATGAGACAGGTCGGATAGAATCTAAATTATCTTAACATGTACTGCAGGTTAGTATTAAAAAGAAGAAAAATAAACAGTTTTGAAGGTAAAAATGTGATGGAAAGTCTCTTCTTTTTCAGTACATTAAAGTTGTATTCTTGTGTCTGTTCAACCTATAGAAATCAAGATTAAAAGCTTTATTCCTCAATAGAATCAGAAATATTTTAAGATCATGTATGTTGGTAAAGTGCAGGTCTTCTCTAATCATAAAATTTCATAAACAAAGCTGAATGTGATATTTATTTTGATCTTTTCATTGTCTTATTATCATTCAAGATTGAGATTACATAGTGAAAAGTTGTTAGACACAGGCTTCTTATAGTATATAATTTAGTTTCAATGCTTCTTCGAGTACTCTAAGTGATTCTCCAAAGCAATTATATTAATTATAGACATAAATATTCAAAGGACCTAGGCTAGGCAGGCTCATCATGGCCTCTGACACCCCTTCACCCATCCCCACCCTATCTCCATTTCCCCTCCAACACTTCTCATCATTTTCTCTTTTAGCCCCAGTGCAGCACATTTACATCAATAGCATTCTATTTATGTTATTACAATAGTTATGTTCGGACTTTTGGTGTCGGGTCTGCTCCTCAGGCGACATGTTCGGCAAATAGTGTTTAATGTACCCTAATATTTAAAGGAAAGGAAAAAGAGAAGCAAAAACTTAAATATAGCCAGCTAATAGTCAAACGTATTATAGCTGAAGGAAATAAGAACATGCAGGATCCTAGTGCTTCGAAATGTTTCTTTATAATTCCGGAGGGTAAAAAGACGGAGCAAAAGAAGAACATTGTAATTTGATCATTCACAAATAGTGTAATTAGAAGTGAGGTGGCGAATGGTAGGGGAAGGCTACCTCCCCTCTGACCACACCCCTGGTTCTTTTGAATCTGCTATAGATTGGTTTATTATTAAAGAAAACTGCTCTCCATCATATCTATGTCCAGATAGCTTAACAAAGGCATCTTATATGTTAATGGTCTAGTGGGTGTACCCTCCTTACTGGAATAAGCTAGATAAATATAAAAACACACTTCACAAAAGTATTAATTCTTTTCCCGATTTAATATTTCATTATAAAATTTAGTCTTATGCTATCATAACTATAAAATATTTTTGTTATAGTATTATGCACAAATTCCAAAATTTGTAAAAATCTGCTGAGCTAGTCTTATACTTCTTTTATATTACTTTTTAAATCCAAGTCCCTTTCAGTGGAGATTTTACTGTATTTAATTAAACTATGAAATTTTATATTATTTTATTAAATATATATTTTTATTTTAGGTTAGGAGAGCTTCTGCTAAGTGTCTAGAAGCAATAATTGCAACAAGGCCTGAATATGTGCCTGAATTATACAGAGTTGTCTCACCAGCATTAATAGCCAGGTTCAAGGGTAAGAAATTTTTGTTTCTCAAATAATTTTTTCTACTTCTTCTGTTAGAAATAGAGTGGCAGACGGCCATTTTGTAGACACTCGCTTTTGTTTTTCAACACATTTATCAATCCTCTTTGCAGGGTTTATTTCTTCTGAAGCCTTTTCAGGAGGTTACTCAACCTAACATATGAGTAGACTACCTACTGCTCAGAGAACCAAGTCAATACTAAACCACAAATAGCTGACTATAGATATCAGCTGATGTAATTTGATTTTGGTGGAGTGTTTGTCAACAAAATGACTATATGTCTGTCTATTAATTTATTTTTGAATGAGATAATCATAACACATCTGATCCCATCCTACACCATTTATAGTTTTTTAAGGTGGTTTTAATTTTGAAATCAGATTTTGGCAGATTTTCCTTATTAGAAATCATGCAATTTCTAAAATATTTCTTCAAATAATCATTGATGCAACCTAGGAGATAAAAATTAGATCTTTTATTTATATATATATATATATATATATATATATATATATATATATATATATATATTTGTTGTGGATATTGATTTTAAAGAAGGAAGGGGGAGAGGTTAATGAATAAATGTGTATTCAATGAAGTGCCTTACCTGATTATGCATAAAAGATTCCAGTTCTCAAGTTTCCATGATTTTAAATGTTACTTTTAAAAATAAAATATATAGCTTAAATATATAATATATTCAATATGAAACAAGAATATTAAAAAAGCAAGAATATCTCATGAGCAGCTTAAATTTCAAGTCTTGTTTGCTTAAGGCTACTACTAATGGAGAACTAGACTATAGTATGTGAGATAATGCCATCTGTTTGTTAATTCAGCACATGGGAAATCTGCCTAGTTTATACTCCACCCTCCCCTTGATAAAACTATTAATGGAAGTTGAAATTTTGGGTTTCCTCCAAGGACAATGAACACATCCTGTTTGATTTGTTACCTTTTTAATTATATTTGGGTGTTATTTATATTTTATTCATTTTGTTTTCCAGAAAGAGAGGAAAATGTTAAAAGTGATATTTTTCACGCATATATTACACTCTTAAAGCAAACTCGAAATAGCACTGTTGGTTCTCTCGATCCTAATTGTATGGAAGACGAAGACTCTCCTCTTTGTTTACTTCAGAAACAGGTTTATATTTTGTTTTGATACTAATTATGAATGGAGTATTCATTTAATAATAAATATTTGTACTTGAATTAATGTGACAATTAGTGTGCTAAATTGAAGGAATGATGTACAGGTATCTGAAAATTGTATGCTATCTAAAATAGCTTTCATGCTGTATAACATTTATTTACATAATATTTTATCTTCTGAATTTTTATTTTTAAGAATTGCCATTTATAGAGGAAAAACATCACTCTCTTGTGCTGATACATATTTTAGTAGAACATTTAACTATTGTCTCCTACTTTTCAGGCCTACAAATAACATATTCAGTTTTGTTGTTGGCATTAACTGTCGCTGAGATCTCTCAAGTCTACTGAAGCTAGTCAAGGTTTTCACCGGTTCATAAATTGTAGGAACTCATTTAACCCATTTTATCCCACTGCCCCAAAAATGGGGCAGTCATAAAATGATGCTTTTATTTTTTTCTAAGCGACTTTTTGCATTCAACACTGGTTTCACATTATATTGGAACTACTGGGAGTCGATTATTATGAATGATATATTTTAAACTTCTTTATGTGATAGAAAGTACTCCTGTAAACAAAGGATTACTAGTGGGTCGTGCTATAAAAAGTTAATAATTTTTTTTTCAAGAGCAGTAATTATTGTGCTTTAGCTTTTTGACTATAATTTACTTTATAATATATGTAACTTTTTTTAGTATTAAAAAAAGTATCAAACATCTGTAATTTATTGAATTTATTACAGGTTATATTGGATGCCCATTTTTTGGGGCAGTGGGAACGGGCGGGTCCATTTATCTAAACATTATTTTTTTACTATATTTTTCAAACGTACACAGCTGAAGTAGCTTTTTCACTAATTGAACTTAGTGATGATTCATTTAGAGCAGCAGTGTTCATTGAGAGACCCTTCCCTTAGTGGGTACATACAATATATGTAAGCCGGCGAAGAATGTACTAGGGGGAAAGTAAAGAGACCCACAATGAGGCTGTCTCAGGTCAAGAATTACCTGACAACATGATTATGGTCTGGCACTATAAGGAAAACGAACTAAGCATGTCATATTAATCAAGGAAAAATTGCTAAAAAAGAAGAACCGAGGGTCATATGACCAAATAACTGAAAAAAAATGGGATTATAATTTTGGTAAGATATAGCAACAATAATATGGTGACTATAGCTTCTACTCGGCATGGTCCCGAAACCGTACAGCAGGTGGAGTACTATAGAAAAAAAGAAGACTAATACCAATAGACTAACAATACTTTGTAGCCCAGAACAATAAATGTATGGGCAGAATGCACAGGTTAGTTGAAAATATGTCTAAACCCAGAATAAACATCTGATCAAAAAAATGGTATACATCATTTTAGGGATGCAACATTATTTAATGGGGTGTAATTATGTATTATTAGGGATATTGTAAAGTTCTATTTGTAGATTGTGAATAAAAGTAATTTAAAAAAATATTTATTAATTTTTAATAGACCCCTGCCCTTCCATTCCCACTACCCCAATTTTGGAACGGGGGCAACCCCCCCCCCCCTAGGGGGTGTTTTTGAGTTAATACTTTACATGCGCACTACTAATGGGCTAATTTCATTGTGTACACAGTTTAAATGTGAAATATTAATTTTTGAAAAGCTGGGATGAAATGGGTTAAAGGGTTTGCAAATTTTGTTTCAACTAGAAAGCGAATATTTATTTATTGCATTTTTTTTAGACAGGATAGCATTTCGCCTATTTTATATAGACAAAAAGTCTGTCACGCAGGGGCTGCTTAAACTAAGGAGATTTCCCCCCTCCCACTGGCCCAATTTCAGCCATTAACGAACTTGATCTGTCTTTTTGCATAAAACGTTTAAATATCGAGTTTGGTAACAATCAAACAAAAATTGTGACCGCTAGAGCGTTAACAGACAAATATATGTGTGTATATATATATATATATATATATATATATATATATATATAGGTATATATATAATTTTGAACGGACCTCATTTTCGTCATCTGGGTAGGATCAATGGACATTTGAAGAAATTTTTCGAAAATCGCGTCATGAGTACGACCTCAATAGCTGATTTCCCTTAAGGAAAAATTTCCCTTAGGGGAAATCTGCTAAAATGGACCTGTGAGGTTCCATCCTCACCTGAGGGTTGAATCCCTTATAACTACAGTTTTCCATTTTTTTGGGTGATTCAATGTCTTTGCAGTCCACCCACAGTATTTAAAGGAGTTACTTCTGTACAACTATCCTTGGAGGACCCTGAGCCTGCCTAACAGCTTGGTGGGAGATCAAGTGATTAGCTTGATGGTTTCCCTGCTAAATTGTGATGGATTATAGGTCAAAAATTTCATCTTCGTCCAAGTAGCTCACAATAGGTGGACTAAATGTCCTGTTACTGCACAATTAAATAAAATTGCCGACCTGGCTCCACTGGACTAGACTGCCACTACCTCTTGAAGTCTGTGTTGTTCTTGATTCATTTCATTGTTATAAGATTAACAAGTATTCTCATCAGTTCTTTATCCATTCCTTTTCTGGTCACGAACACAAGGGAGTGATTTGGAGACCTCCAATTCTGGTGTGACCCTGGCCTTATATCTGCTGTTTTATAATTTAGTTACTTATTAAATAAGAAAATGACCTGCCTTCAAAAAGTAAGGTAATCATTGTTCAATGACCAATAGTAATATAGAACTTTTTACTTTTCCTGAACTTATTGACTGTTTTAAAACATAATTAAACCTTTTTTTAACACGTTCGCTGCTGTATCGGTTTCCGGGGTCCGATCGTCATCAAGTCTTTCAAGACGGGCTCCTCTCCTTCAGTCCACTCCAAAAAGACGAAGGCTGTAGCAAGCTTATTATGAGAGATATTTTAACGGGGATTGGATGTAATTTATTCTTAGAACCTGTAGATTCAGTTAATCTAGAAAAATACTATCGGACGCCGGGGACCGTAACCGTCTCTTGAAATAGAGAAACTCCAATTTGGTACGGCACCACCTCCCAGCGCCCGATGCTTATTCCAGTCACAACTTGATCAAACATGAACTGACTTGAATCTGTTTTACCTCCCATGCCCCTCATTCGCTCATTTACCATTGTGTTGCACTCAGTATGTCTCGTGGTCGAAAATTAGTTGAGTAAGTACTTTTTTTTTTTTTTTTTTTATCTGAGACCCAGCTTCACAATTTAGATGGTAGTAAGGTAGTGTGACCTACCGGGGGTGAGAAGTGATAGTTTCTACTGAACTATAGTTCCATTATAAGGGTGAGGTAATTGTGATTGGGTGTAATGGAACACTGGGGATGGGTTACCCGATAGCTGGTGATACCGGCTGGGTTGCAGGAGTACGCACTGTCTTGCAGAAAGCAGTGAAAGTGAGAGTGATACGACTTCAAGTGACGATAGTTTTGCAGTCAAGAACTATTTACCCTCTTGTTCTAGTTTAACTACTGACCTAGAAGTGCTTACAAGTTTAGAGTGCTTATTGGAAATAACAGCTGGCAATGTGATAAAAAATGTACATTAGTTGTAGACGACATCGGATGCCGGGGACCACTCCTGTCTTTGCTGGTGCTAGTTTTTGGATTGGAGGACTGAAGGCTCTGCTAATTCATTCATTTAGTTCACTTGAATTGTCAAGAGATAGCGTTGCCTTCGAAAACTACATCGGTCCCCGGGGTCCGATACAGGTTTTAACATTAGGAGAGGCATCGGACGCCGGGGACCGGTGCAGTTAGTGGTGGAGTATATCACATATAGACTGCAGCAGCAAACGTGTTAAAGGAATGTTGGGAAATATAATAACAAAATGAACACAATAATTTAACCAAAGTTGATTGAATAACCATGTTCACATTTGCTATTTTTTAAAGGTTTGTGTTTGTTAATCGACAGAATAAATTGTTTAGAAGTACATTTATGAGGAAGATTTCTACAAATTTTATATTTGAATGTATCAATCAACATTGGTTGGTCTTATTAATCTCAAATATGTTCAGTGTTATTCGTCTATTGTTTAATATAAAGAGTATTGTGAGTATCGATTGCTCTGGTTAGTTTTAAAATAATAAAAAATAGTAAAGCAGAATTCTATTTTTTATTTAATGTTTTTGAATACTTCTTTAAATGATGATGGGACATTCATTCTAGGTTCCATCTTTGGTTAAAGCAATTCAAAGTCAGATGAAAGAGAGATCCATCAAAACCCGTCAAGATTGTTTTGCTCTTCTGAAGGAACTTGTCATTGTTTTACCTGGAGCACTTACGAATCACATGGAAGCACTTATCCCTGGAATTCAGTATAGTATGGGGTAAGGAAATATTTAAAAAACTGAGTCTTAATTTTGTTCAATTTCTTTATTTGATAGATGACAAAGACTTCCAACTCACAACAATGTAAGTTTCATAAAACAACATGGTTTTTAATATCGTTAAACATATCGAGTTCAGTGCCTAAAAACTTCAATTTGCGAACAGCATTGATTTTATATAGTCATTTAAAGATATCTGTTCCAGAATCTCATTGAATGCTTGGCTAAGCTTATGAGGAGAATTTTTTCAATCAAGTTCGTTAACGGCTGAAATCGGACCAGTGGGAGGGGGGGTTTAGAGGGGAGGATTTTTGAAATATCTCTGTTACTATACGTCGGATCAAAAACTCGTACAGAATCAATCTTATTGCAAATTAAATTTACTATAAATATTGTTATATACATTTAATCTCTATCTTGAATATTGACCGAGATATTTGTATTTTTATTAAATCTGGGCGGCTAACGGACGGGTGACTTTCCCGCCAAAAGCTAGTCGGTCGTTTCCTTAACTGATCGACTCGTGATATTTCTCTATTTTAAAAAGTTCACGTGGGAAATCTGCTTAGTTTACGCAGCCTCTGCGTGACGGACTTATTCTTATATATATTTGGGAGAGTTGACACTAATTCACATATAGGAGGATTACATATGAAGTTTCGTTGAGTTCGGTTCAGTCTTTTGTACCCAATAAAATTGAACTCCTGCTATAATTTTTAGTGTATATCTTGTTTAAACTTTGTTATACGACAGAAGTCTATGTATAATAATAAGTTATATATAGAAGTTACTCTTAATAATAAAATAAACAACTCATGCGCACGTTTGCTGAAGAACAAATAGAAAACAAAATATCAGGAAACAGGGATTCATTTATATATAACTCCTAAGGTATGCCAGAAATTCTTTTTAAATTTGGCAAGGAGAAAATGATATTCACGTTTCAAGTCATTCAAGATCTAATATCATCAAAAGTTGAACATCTGCCTTCTCAAACATTTATAATAGTCCAAAGTATCTTAATGAAGTTTTATGTATATGTTTTGGATCCTATTTTTCAAACCGGACACTGAAGACTTCCGGTCACTGAATCTTACTACACTGGCATTTCATGAGAATGATAATAAAGAGACTTCATTAGTAGATTATCTAATGTTTTATAAATTAGAGAGAATTTCTAATATATTTTATTATTTGATGAATGTTTTATATAAATCTCTTAATTAATAGCTCTAAATTTAGTGTACAAATATGAATCTTATTTATTTTTTGCAGAGATCGAAATTCAAGCAGTAATATGAAAATAGACACTTTAAGTTTCTTGCATACCCTCCTTTGCACTCACCCTGCTGAAGTTTTCCATGCTCATATGAGTGTCTTAGTGCCCCCAGTTGTAACCGCAGTTTCTGACAGTTTCTACAAAATTACAGCAGAGGCTTTACTTGTTCTGCAACAGCTTGTAAAAGTTTTAAGACCACTAGGTTAGTAAATCTTATTTATATTTAATGCTATGATCTTCTTGTATCCCTACTAAATAAGTGAATTATTTACTTCTTCTATTTACTTCATTCTGCTATAATTAGTTGATATTAAAGAGAGTTAAAGTTCGTTTTTGAATAATTAAATAATTTTATATTTCTGGCATAGTGTTTTTTTATTGGCTTTGTAGTCAAAGTATGTAAAATGAATAAAATGATCAGAAGTGATGCATTAGCTATTAAGACTGCAATCTTGACACGTGTTTAAGGAATTGTCATCAAATGCCCATTGGCACTATCCAGAAGTTGGGAAAATGAGTTTCATTCAAATTTTCATACATGGACACATGTGCCATTATTACTGCCTTCTCAGTTCTATATAGTGTCTATATCATACAGGTTTGAGTCTGGCTATTTCGTTTTCTTTCATTTCCCTTATTTCAGTATTATTATTCATTGTTTTAAGGATCACTGTGGCAGCTTCTTAGGGTGCATGCTGACCAATTATTATTCTCCAATCTCTCATCACCCTATCACCTTTGTTTCCTTCAGTGAAATATTACTTTCCTCTATTCAGCTCTGGAATTCATAGAGTAAATACAATAATATATTGTACATATTTTACCCCAATTCGTCAAGGAGCAGCACAAATGGCACATCAGGAGCAACACTGAAGTAATAGAATTGTATGGTGAACCTATCCTCATCTTGAAATAGGCAGTCCTTGGGGGTTAGGGCAATGTTGAACTCATTAGGCTCTCAAGGAGATGCTATATAGCACACCAGAAGGAAGTAGGAACAAATGAACGTTCATACAACATTAGCTTCTAATTGTGCAGTACTCGTAGGATATGAGGATATGGTACGTGCGGGATTGCTCACACCTATAAAAAGCTGTAACAATATTTCTCCATAAGACAAAATTCTTTTTAAACATTTTAGAGGACTTAACTGTTCTCCAGAAAAACAGAAAATATGCAGGGTAAATTGCAGGTACATAGTAAAGATTCTTGTAATTAAGTGGATCAAATGGAAGGAGCCTAAATATGACGAAATGAATTTCCCATACTTCGGCTTATAAGGCAGCTTCTATAAACAGTATATAGATTACAATAGTGGAAGGACTGATATAATAGCTCATTACAGTCAAACACTAAATAAGCTGAATTTATATATTAGGCAGATGAGGTACTACACCCTTCTGACAAAAATTGGCAGTATGAGATGTTGAGGTCCTTCAATGACGGTAGTGCTAACAGTAAAACAAGGAGTTATATTTGTCATATTGCCAAGTGGTCTAAAATTCCCAGTTCATATATTTTAAATTATAGCATTAACACTCAGTATTTAGAATAATTAATTTCAAATTGAATTTTTATAGTTTTCATGGTTCTTTCTATTTTTATTAACAATCAACTTTCAACAACTCTCTTGGGAATGTGAAAAGAAGAAGGAACTTAGGAACAAAATTATCTTTGTTATTCACCTGGCTCTTTACATATACTGTCCATTATTCTTTTTAGATTCGCCTAGCAACTTCAATTTTGCTCCGTTTACATCTGAAATGTATGAATGTACTTTGACTCGTCTTCGAGCAGCAGATCTTGACCAAGAAGTGAAAGAACGTGCAATTTCTTGCATGGGTCAGATTATTTGTTCTCTTGGTGATTATTTGCAAGGAGAGCTTCCTACATGTCTGCCTATTTTCCTTGACCGGCTTAGGAATGAAATTACTCGACTAACTACTGTCAAGGCCCTTACAAAAGTGGCAGCATCTCCACTTCGAATAGACTTGAGACCTATTCTTGTAAGTATTTCTAATGAGATTTATAATTTTGATAATTTGTAACTCATATTATCATAAATACATCACTCATTATAAAAACATTTTCATCATTTTTCCTGAGTCACTTTTTTTTTTGTTAATTTTAAATTTTGAGCATTTAACCTGGCAAATCTCTTTTGCTATCTTTAAATAAGTAAAATAAAGAAAGATTGCAACTATTTTCTGATAAGGTTTTGAAACCAAATGAAAATAAGACTTTTGTTTTACAAGTAACTAAATATTGTGACAGCCATTAAAAATGGTGACTGCAAATGAATATAGAGAGAATGATTTGTTAATATAAGTAATTTTCATATACTTGGTCATTAAATTATTCATTTTATTTTGTTTTTCAGAATGAAGGAGTTCCAATATTGGGGACATTTTTGCGTAAAAACCAACGTGCTTTAAAGTTAAGCACTTTAACGTTGTTAGATACTCTTATAAATAACTATAGTTCTGCACTCACTTTACCATTACTGGAAAAGGTATTTTTTTTCATATTAAATTAATTTTAGTTTAATAAATTTAATAATTATCTTATAATGATTTTCTATATTATTTATATGTCCATCATGGAAAATCATACCTTTAGACTTTCTTGTGTAACAATTTATTTTTGATTTGCTATTTCATGGAAAGTGGAATTATTAACAACAACTGATCTAAAGGAAACTTGTGGGGGGGGGTGTTAATGATCCCATACTATTGGGTTGTAACACATGAAGTGTCCGATTTTTTAAACCCTAATCTTTATAAAGGATTAAAACATTGCGTGTTGATTCCAAGCAAAATATTTACCATCTATAATAAACATTTGTCAATCCTCTAGTCGCAAGCTATGTTTGTTTTTGTCCCAAGTAGGCTTACATATTTTAGTTTAATATCAATCGGGAACATGGAAACACGCAATTTCCGGATAATTTTCTTTTATGAGTATAAACTTGGTCATTCCGCGGCCCAGTCAGCAAGGAATATTAATCATGCTTTTGGCGAAGGAAGTGCTAATGAAAGAACTATTCGTCGTTGGTATTCAAAATTTTCTTCAGGAGATACGACTTTAGAAAATCAGCCCCATGGACGACCTCACTCATCAGTGGAGGACGAAGATCTTAAAAAAGCTGTTGAAGAAGACCCTCATAAAACAGTCAGAGAACTTGCGTCAGAGCTAGGCACAAGTCATATGACGGTCTCCAGGCATTTAAAAACGATTGGAAAGGTGAAAAAGCTCGATTCCTGGGTCCCGCACGAGCTCAACGAACGTCAGCAGTTAAAACGCCAAGAGACGTGTGTTTCTTTGCTTGCTCGTCAAAGAAACGAAAAGTGGATCATGTATGACAATCGACACCGATCAGGTCAATGGTTAGATGCCGATCAGCCTCCTGGGCCCAAGAAATTGAGCAAATGGATCAAAATTTGATCAAGCAACAGCCGGCATTGGTAAACAGGAAAGGACTTATTCTGCTTCATGACAACGGCCGACCACATGTTTCAATACAGACAGTGAACAAATTAAAGGAGTTGGGCTATGAAGTCCTACCACACCCCCCATATTCCCCTGATCTATCTCCTACAGACTACCACTTTTTTTGGAGTTTGGACAACTTTTTGCGAGGAAAAATTTTTACAGATGATTTAGACATTAAAAATGCATTTTCTGAATTTCTTTCAACACGTGACACAAACTTTTTCAAAAGTGGGATAGAAAACTTGGTAAGTCGTTGGCAGAAGTGTATTGAAAATGATGGTAAATACTTTGAATGAATAATATTTCAGATTCGATCTCAATTTTTCATTTTTTTCCTGATTCTACAAACGGTCATTTCATATGTTACAACCCAATATAATACCTTGTTGGAAATTTTTTCAAAAATATATAATATATATGTGTATATATATATATATATATATATATATATATATATATATATATATAGAGAGAGAGAGAGAGAGAGAGAGAGAGAGAGAGAGAGAGGGAGAGGGAGAGTGTAGAATAAGGAACAACACGTGCTGTCTCAACGAGCAACATTTATTAACTGAACTATATAAGATAATTGAACATCTGTTTAACATAACCTTAACAAACAAACATATGTTTACCACCACATCCTCCAAGAAGAAGATTACTTGAATCTCTTGGGAGGTTTTACTTTTCTCCCGAATCTTGTTGTATAGCCTTCAGCACTATGACCTGATCCATCTTCAACATTCCCCTTTGTGTAGTCTTCTTTCGCCGAATCTTCTTGTCCATCATTCCCCTCAGTACCGTGCTCATTCTCCGGGTCTTCACATATTCCTTCCTCTCCCCCAGCTCCTCTACCAGGGTTTTCGCTAAATCTTCACCACTTAAAGGTACAACTCCACTTCCATTTTTATCCGAAATGGTTTGGTATGGCGGATAGGGACCCCAATCTGTGACCAAATGCTTGTCGGATGGCACCAAAAATCTTCTATTTCGTCTGAATGTTCGACTTCCCGATTTTATTACATAGTCTCTATCGGTGGCACACTTTTTAACCACAGTCCCATAACGCTTCAGATCTGTAATCCAAACTATTTGACCAGGTTCGAGGATCGAAAGTTCTCTTGCTCTGTGACGTCTATCAAAATAAAATTTTGTTTTCTGTTTTCCTCTATTATATGACTCTTTATACTTATCAAGGTTAGGCCAACCTGGATTCATATTCTCAGTCAAGACAGGCAGAGTAGTCCGAATTTTCCTCCCAAACAACAATTCTGCTGGTGAATTGCCACATTCCAATGGAGTGGCTCGGGAGCCAAAAGTCCTAAATAAGGGTCACTATTTTTATTCAGAATATTAGCAGATTTCCATTAAGGGAAATCAGCTATTGAGGTTGTACTCATGACGGAATTTTCGAAATTTTTCTTCAAATGTCCATCGATCCTACCCAGGAGATGACGAAAATGATGTCCGTTCAAAACTATATATATATATATATATATATATATATATATATATATATATATTTGTCTGTTACCGCTCTAGCGGTCGCAATTTTTGTTTGATCGTTGCCAAACTCGATATTTAGTCGTTTTATGTAAAAATAAAGATCAAGTTCGTTAACGGCTGAAATCGGACCAGAGGGAGGGGGGGTTTAGAGGGGAGGATTTTCGAAACATCGGAATATCTCCGTTACTATACGTCGGATCGAAAAATTGTATAGAATCAATCTTATTGCAAATTAAATTTACTATAAATATTGTTATATACATTTATTCTCTATCTTGAATATTAACCGAGATATTTGCATTTGTATTCTGCGTGTGGTCACCAGTAGGCTATGTTCGGACTTTCCACCGAGAGCTCTGGTGGCCGTTTCGATAACTATTCGTCCCTCGTGAATAGGTTTAGAGGTTAGGTTAACTGTTTTTTGGGGCTAGAAACTACTGGATTATTACGCCCTAAATAATGTTTTAGGTTTAGAGGTTTCTTACTACTACAGTTGTTATTAGGCAGATTTCTCTATTGTAAAACTTCACGTGGGAAATCTGCTTAGTTTACGCAGCGCCTGCGTGACGGACTTTTTTTGCATATCTGAACCGCCCTCTCTGCTTGACCATTAGACTGTGGAAAATGTGGACTTGATGTGATACTTCGGAAACCTAACTCTTCAGAAAATTTTATCATTTCAGCCGATACTAGTGGAGTATCATTATCGCATCTAAGAATCTTTGGGATTCCATGTCGCGAAAAAATAGATAAATAAGCGTTTTTTATGAATGCAGTTCCAGTTCGATCTATTGTAATTAATTCAATAAATTTTGAAAAGTAATCTTGAATGCAAAGATACATTTTTTTATTATGCTTCAAAATGTCAGCTCCAACAACTTCCCATGGCCTGTCCGGAATGGGTTGTGGCCTTAATGGTTCTACAGGATTAGCTCTATGTTCGAGACACTTATGACAAGTCTCTACCATCTTCTTTACATCTGAGCTAATACCAGGCCACCAAACAGATTCCTTTACACGGGCCATACACTTGTTTACACCTAGGTGGCCACTATGAATTTGTGATAGTATTTCATTTCTTAGTTCATGAGGAACATATATCCTCAATAAGGTCATTGACCCAAGCTAAATTTCCTCGTTCGGTGTAGAATTCTGTTTGGCGCAAACTTGACCAGTCCCCACTCAAAATAGCACGTTTAATGATGCAACTCAAATTGTCCTCTGCTATAGCTTTCCTAATAGCTTCTAATTTAGAATCTGAGCAAGGTAAGTCTGACATTATTGCACCTACAAACATATCTAACTCATCATTCAAAACATCTGTAACCTTCTGGGTACCGGCGTTGACTGGGGCTCTTGAGAGCGTGTCAGGAACCAAAAACGTTTTTCCCGATTCAAAATGCATTTTATAATCAAACTGCATCAACCTCATTCGAAATCTTTGCAGCCTAGGTGTGAGATCAGACAAAGGTTTCTGTCCTAATATTTGCAAGAGAGGCTTATGATCAGTGACTAAGATGATGCTTTTTCCTATTATGTAGGATGAAAAACACTCACAAGCCCACGTTAAGGCAAGAGCTTCTTTTTCAACTTGTGAGTACCTGGTTTCCGCATTGTTTAACATACGTGAAGCAAACTGGATAGGTTTCCAACGTTCATCTACTTTTTGTTCGATGACAGCCCCTAAACCAAAACTGGAAGAATCAGCACAGACCCGTGTATCCAAATTAGGGTCATAAAGGTGTAAAACCGGAGCCTTATGCAATGCATCTGTTATTGAAACAAAAACTTTTTCATGATTTTGAGACCAATGCCACTCATTTTTTGAAGATAAAAGATCATTAAGAGGCTTAAGCTGTTTAGAAAGATTTGGCAAAAATTTCATCATATAATTTACCATTCCTAAAAATCGTCTCAGCTCACTTTGGTTTTTAGGCCTGGGAAACTCTTTTATTGCCTTGGTTTTTTCTGGGTCTGGCAATACCTTCCCATTATCGATTATGTGCCCCAGAAATACTATTCTGGACTTTGAAAATTCGCACTTGGTAGGGTTCAGTGTTACACCTAATTCCATAAGCCTGTCAAGTACCATATCAAGCCTAACATCATGTTCCTCTTTAGTTCTCCCAAAAACACAAATATCGTCTATCAAGTTGACAACTCCCTCCATTCCCATCAATACCTGAAGCATTTTTCGTTGGAAATGTTCAGGGGCTGAAGAAATGCCAAAGGGTAAGCGCTTAAAATAATATCTTCCAAAAGGCGTAACAAAGGTTGTAAGTTTGGCCGTTCTTTCATCTAATCGCACCTGCCAGAAGCCACTATTTGTGTCCAGTTTCGAAAAGTACCTGGCGCCAGAAATCTGAGCCAATGTTTCCTCAACAGAGGGTAAAACTAAACGCTCTCTTTCCACGTATTGATTAAGAGCAGTGAAATCCACACAAAGCCGAACATCGCCTGATTTCTTTGGCACTACCACTATAGGAGAGCACCATTCAGTTGCTTCCGTAATCGGAGAAATAACACCGTTCTTTACCATACGATCAAGTTCGTCTTTGACTTTGGTCCTTAAGCTTACAGGAATTCTGCGAGGGGTTACAACTGCAACGGGCTTTACATTTTTCTTTAATTTAATATAATAAGGTTCACCAAAGCTTCCTAATCCATTAAATAATTTGGGGAATTTGCTCTTATGTCTAATGAAACTTCATTTATTTGGCACAAGGAGAATGCGATTATACCACCTCTTCCTAAAAGTGGCTCATTCTGGCAGTTTAAAACAAACAAGTCCTCAGAATGCGACATTCCCCCTGTTTCAAGCTTAACCTTCGAAACCCCTACTACTTTCAGCTTAGTATTATCAGGACCATTCAAACGAATTTTTGTGGGCCTCATTTCTAATCCAAGGCGTTCTGCATCCTTGTAACCTATACAACTGACATCTGCACCTGTATCTATTTTAAAGCGTACAAAATGGCGACCGTTAACCAACAGCTGGATAGTAAAAGGGTCAACTCGAATGCCCCTAGCAACGCTTTCTCCCACCGTAATAGAGCTAAGGCAATGATCTTGGTTAATTTGAACAGCTGATTCTATTTCTCTTACATCACGTTTTGAGCCACAGAAAAGTTTAAAGTGGTTCTTAAGGCCACATCGAAAACATATTTTACCACGTGCAGGACAATTTTCAAAAGAATGATTCTTTAAAGACCCACATCGACCACATCTGGAAGTAACCTTGGAAAATTTGGTTAGATTACCAGCGTCTTTAGACGCTCGATTTTCTCGCCTAGCTTCCATAACCTCCCCAGAATCTCTGTTAAACAATTCTTTTTGAGAATTTATTGCTTCTGACTGCCTAACCATCTCTTTGGCTTTAGTAAGGGTCAGACCTTCCTGAATCTGAAGATGTTTCGACAGCTGCTGATCCCGAATACCAGTAACTAGCTTAAGCAGTATCATATCCTCATGATATTTTCGACTCACAATCACTGCAAGCCCACTCGCATCTCTCCGACATTTTATGGAGGTCATTAATAAACTCATCTACCCTTTCATCAGCAAATTGTTTTCTTTTTAGGAAAATTGCCCTATGATAAAATATATTTTTCTTAGTTGTAAAATATTCATTAAACTGCTTCACAACAGCATCATATGAAGTCCTAGCTTCGATATTCATCCCAATAGAGGTCAGCAGTTCCTCAGCGTCTGGTCCCATACAGTAAAGCAACATACTAATCTGTTGATCTTGCGATTTAGCAGATAGACCAGACGCCGAACGGAACATGGCAAACCGCTTGATCCAGGCACTCCATGACTGCGGATTCTGTATATCAAATATATCTGGAGGTTTTACCTGGTAAGAATTGCCGCTTCGCATACCAGCCTCATGTGTAGACAGCACAGAGGTCAAAATGTCCTTCAACATCTCTGGTGAAATCGCCATCACCTTTATCAGTTTACACCTGACACCATGTAGAATAAGGAACAACACGTGCTGCCTCAACGAGCAACATTTATTAACTGAACTATATAAGATAATTGAACATCTGTTTAACATAACCTTAACAAACAAACATATGTTTACCACCACAGAGAGGGGGAGGGGGAGGGGGAGGGAGAGGGAGAGGGAGAGAGAGAGACACACACACACTATATTATTTTCAAACAAAAAAAAATATTGGTGGTCTTAAGTGTCCATGACATGAAAACCTATCGTACAGGGTGGGGCAGAATGGACCTCCTGATTTGAACTTCCCATTCTGCCCCACTCTGTACAAGCATTGCAAACTGTGGAATAAAAAAGAGGGAAGGTAAAAAACTAACATACCATAACATTTTCACGGATTAAACATGTTCAGTTATAATAATGTACTAATTGAAAAATGTGTACACATCTCTCTTGATAGTAACTAACCTAAGGTATTACTTCGTAGTTGATACATAATTTTGATTTTATATAGACAACAATTTAATTATTTTCTCCCTGTTTTGTTTCTATCATACCTAGCAAATGAGTGGATTTCATCTTTTAGAGAAGAATGGAAACTGTTAGATAACTACCCACTTTAAAACCTGGCCTCACACAGCTTTTATTGGGAGATATATTTTACGTCATTTGTAAATTATTTTTCCTATTTTATTTCTGGCATAGTAAATTGCAGGTACTAATTTCTCACCAATCCACCTACAATGCTGAATGGGCATAGTAAAATATCAAAAACTCTTAAGAAAATGTATCTATTTGAGACATAAGTGTTTCCACCTTATTATTCAATAAATTTCAAAACTAAACTATGTCCAACACTGGTGAGAAGAAACATTCTATTTCAGTAAACATTTTTTTCTCATATACTTGGTAATTTCGTAAGCTATATGCTAGAAATATTCTACTTGTCAATTTTTAGGTGAAAGTGGAGCTACCACCACTTCTGAGTGAGTCAGATTTGCATATTGCTCAACTCACTCTTGTTCTTCTTACCTCTATAGCTAAGTTGCAACCCCAAGCTCTGGCTGACCTCAGTAGACCATTTATTCTCCCTGAAATTTTAACTCTAGCCAAATCACCCCTTTTACAAGGTAAATAAAATAATTATTTATATATTACCAAATATTAATGGTTTATGGACTATATTTCACGAATTTATACCAATAGGTGGAGCCTTGTCATCACTTCTCGAGTTCTTAGAAGCTTTAGCTAGAGCTGACCTTCCCAATCTAGGAAATACTGAGCTTTTAGAAATGCTGACACGACCTGTTTCCCAACATCAACCACCTCTTCATAAACAGGTTAACTTTATACATATATATTTTTTGATTGCTATAATTAATGAATGCTAGTTTATATTTGTAAGAGACGGTTATTGTTTTAACTGTGTTTTTATATAATAGGCATTCCACTCACTGGCTAAATGTGTTGCTGCTGTCACTGTGCCTTGGGAAAATGAAGCTCTTGTTGTTATAGATAAATTGCTCAGCGATGTCCAGTCCCCAGTCTCAGACCAGCAGCATATATTTGCACTTCTTGTTATTGGTGAAATAGGAAGGCACATGTAAGATATTTGTCTAAATTGAAACACATAATTATTATGTAATGTACACCGGCCTCTTATTATTTACTAGATACTCATTTTATTATTATTACTATTTCAAATATGTAGAAATTTTATTATAGCTTCTCAAATTACTCTCTTGATTAAAATGCACATTAATTCTTTTAACTTTCACTTGAAATTTGTACCTATTGCTTAAATTAAATTATTATTAACTAATTTTGATTGTCTCTTGCCCAAATGGTGAGGTAATAGGAGGTATCCTTGAGAAGAGTCTATATTTCTAAAGATGGAATCAGAAAATCTTTAGATACCTGATAATCTATAAGTTTTAGATGGGATTAGCTATAAAAATAGTATATTTATTCTTTTTAAAAATAACTTTTTCTACAGCTTATGTCCAAGTTTATAACCTATGGGGTAACAAAACATTTAAAATAATAATAATGTGCTTAGGACTAGCTATAAAATGTTCTGAATGTTATTCTGCTTTAGGGCACTCATGTCAACCAAACTAGTTACAGCATTTTTGTTGTTCAGCTTTGTTAAATTTCGATTTGTGGCATTAATTTCCACATGGACATGGATATATAATAATGCCATTAAATAAAATCTCTATTAACACCCTGTTTAGAAAAGAATGCCAACCTGTTGATAACCCAACTGACTTAAATGGATATTAATTTAAATATATAAATACTTTATTTTAAAGAAATCTCACAATTTCTTTCCTCTTAAGGTCAGTAATTCTGTAGATGACATATTGCTTTATCAAGTTCTTCAGTATTGTTTTCTTCTTAGAGCGCTGTGCAAATTCTTGTATAGGTGTCTGTTTCATTCTTCTCTCAATAGCAGGAGATCTTGCAAATTTTATATCCCTGTTATTACTTTGTGAAACTCGCAATCTTCTAATTGTGGTCTACATAAGAACTTTTTCATTTCTTATGTGATATACCCATGATACTCTCACGGACACCACATCTTGAATGCTTCCAATTTATTTATAGAGTTTACTTTTCATATCCAGGCCCCTCTAAACCATATAAATGAACTGACCAAACATAACACTCGAATGTTCTGTATACGAAGTCTGGATAAGGAGTGTCTGAATTATCTAAAATCAAAAATATTCACTCTTTAAAATGGTGCTAACTTATTTAAAATTGTAATTCCTAACCTAAAACTGTACAACTAATGAAATTACTATTCAATCGGTGTAAGGATATAATCTATAAGCGTTCTCCCTGGCATACAATTGCATTATTTCATGAGAGATTGCTACTCAAATAACTCCATAATTGGTTTACAGTGGATTCTTAATCTTTACAATTTTTAATTATAGATAATAAGTCAACCTACCTTCCTTTTGGGAAGCACTATTAGGGCACCTCGTCGGTTATCTGGACACAATTAGCATCTTTTAATCATATGTCTTTGACCAGCTTCCTTTTTTTTAAATGGTCTAGTCCCTAATTAGCCAGAATAAAACAAAATATTTTGTAATTAGACCCTCTAAGTATTTTTGTTTTAATTATCTGCATTTTACATATGTATAATAACTTCTTGAAAATTATATGTGTGCTACTCCAAGAAGAAAGTATTTTTTTGTTGAAGATACTGAAATGTTTTGTGATTTAATTAGGTAATAGTTGTTTTATCTTGATAATGAATTTCTTAACCAAATAATAGAATTCTTATTAACCATTATGGCTGTTGACATTTGTGAGTTAATTGATTACATTTGTGTTCTGGTAATAATTTCATGTTTTTAGATATTTTACGTGCAAATATTCAGATTTATTATTTCATTTTCAACGTAAAGAACAATATATTTTTTATTAAACTAAAATTAATTTGTTTTTCTAATATATGAAAATAAAAAAAAAATCTAGTTTAAACTTAATGCAATTTTTATATTAAAATATATAACATTTCACGTACATACATTTCACTCCAGTTAAAAGTTTGCTACAGCTTTAAAAATTTTTTTCAGAGATCTTGACAGGGTTCCCAACCTAAAGGAAACTATTCTTGCATCATTTTTACCTCAGTCTGAAGAAGTTAAAAGTGCTGCTAGTTTTACACTTGGTTCTGTTGCTGTTGGTAATCTTCAAGCCTATCTTCCTTTTGTACTTCAGGAAATTGAAGCCCAACCAAGGAGGCAATATCTTCTACTTCATTCATTGAAAGAGGTAGCAGTAAAATTAATTCTTAAATATAATAAAGCATAGATTTTGCCTGTATACAACAGTTCAGGTGGCTGATAAAAGAGACAATCAGAAAGTTTTAGGGACAGGTATTAGGAAAACCATGTATAAAGAATAACTGTTTAGAAATTTTGAATCACAAAAATAATTGTATTGTGTTTTCCCTTAAGGTTGTGGCTATTTGTCGATTGTTAATGGATACGGTTGGAATAAGGCTGATATAGAATCAGAATGAGTTTCTCACAGGAAGATCAACCACAAACCACCTCATCATTTACTTCTGACAGGGTTATTGACAGGTCAAAGTTACTGACATTGGTCAGAGAGGATACCTAGTTGATTGCTTTTTAGATTGATGAAAATGTAAACGCAGAACTTTTGTCATCCAAGAATGAGTTGGCCTCTCTTCTGTTAGTTGAAAGGTTAGCATCATCTATGATGAGGATATCTATCATCGCCTGCACTGTATTACCCCATTGTAGAAGTAATAATAGGAAGAATATGGACAAAACCTAGTAATACCAATAGCCTCTGTTTTGGAATGCTAGAGGCTTGTTAACCCTTTAACAGCTAAGGAGGCGGGCGGAGAGTTGCAGACAGGAGCTAGGGAGGGCCAGCCAGCTATCACCCTCCGAAGCTAAGGGGTCCAGGCCACTCTCTGCAGCTGCATTCTTCAATACCTCACTCCCTTTTCCGACTATTTCTTAATGTTTTATTTTCTTTGTATGATTCTATAATACCTATATCATTATTTCAATAAATTAAAATGCTATTGTAATGAAAGATTACGTGATTTATGAAGGAAATAACGAACATGATTGTAATGATTTTATTATCTTATAAATATAATTTTTTTATTTGAAGTAATATTTTAATAATTTACCATTTTTTTAAATTTGAAGATGTATTTTAATTATTTACCAATATTTTTATTGATAAAAGTCCGTCACGCAGGGGCTGCGTAAACTAAACAGATTTCCCTCGTGAAGTTTAGTAATAGATAAATATACATACTGGTAACACAACAACACTGTGAATAAATACAAACGGAAATAAGAAATGTTTCATCCAATTTCAATAACCTGCCGACAGGAAGCGTTAGGTTAGAAATGTAAACAAACGGGTCTGCCCGCTTCACACCGGAAAGAAAAACAATTACTGAAATATATCAGAATATAACACATTAATTTTATTGAGAACTATTTACTATATCTAGTACTGTAATTAATAATGAGTCAGAATAATTGTTATCTCAATCAATAAAATTTTAGTAGTCCAAAACTTTAAGATGGGGGGGGGGAGTCACCAGGACATATTTGCATGTATCTCGTATAATAAAGGTCTCTTAAATACAATTTTTGGTATTTAAACTTCCAATAATGTGATTTATTATGTAGCAGAGTATTGTTTACGTAACATGAGTAGAAGTGGCGGTTTGCTGAAAACTGAAAAATGCAAATATCTCGGTTAATATTCAAGATAGAGAATAAACGTATATAACAATATTTATAGTAAATTTAATTTGCAATAAGATTGGTTATATACAATTTTTCGATCCGATGCATAATAACGGAGATATTTTGAATTTTCGAAAATCCCTCCTCTAAACCCCCCTCCCTCTGGTCCGATTTCAGCCATTAACGAACTTGATCTTTCTTTTTACATAAAACAGTTAAATATCGAGTTTCGTAACGATCAAACGAAAATTACGACCGCTAGAGCGTTAACAGACAAATATATATATTGTCATACCTCTCGGTGGAGACCGTCGTCATTGGCTGATGGTTGAGTACCGCTGGCAAGCGCTTTCGATGTGATGGCATTATCTTCGAGCCTGTTAATAGTTGTACCAGTACAACTATTAACAGGCTCGAAGATGATGCCATCGCATCGAAAGCGCTTGCCAGCGGTACTCAACCATCAGCCAATGACGACGGTCTCCACCGAGAGGTATGACAATAGTATCATTTATATTGGCGGTTCTAACCCTTTATTTGAATTACCAAATATATATATATATATAATTTTGAACGGACCTCATTTTCGTCATCTCCTGGGTAGGATCGATGGACATTTGAAGAAATTTTTCGTAAATCGCGTCATGAGTACGACCTCAATAGCTGATTTCCCTTAAGGGAAATCTGCTAAAAAAATTGTGGGTTAGGTTTCCCTCCTTGGAAAACCTAAAGATTCCACAGTAACGGGATCGGAACAAATTTTCCCCAATAAAGACACCCCTGCAGCCTAGCGGCCACTAGAAATATTTATTAACTCTCCAAGAATCCGCTAGGATGTACCACAGTCGGGAAAAGTTATATCGTCTGAAGCTGGGAGCGGTAAAACAGTGGGAAAAGGGTGACGAGATATCTCGTCCTGCGTGAGGGGGTAGCGGGTAGGCTGGGACGAGTTATCTCGTCTGGAGCTGGTGAGGTTCGTCTCCCTCCGGACGAGATATCTCTCGAGATCTGGGTTAAAACCAATTTTACAATTTTCAGTTATGTCTCCATTTAATTTATTCCATACAACATGAATACCATTATTCTATGGTATTGAATTTTGTGATGGTTCAACTGTTTTATCAAAACTTATCCTTTCAGAAAAGCTGAAAAGTGTTTTTTCAAAGTAACAATGTGTTCTGAAACCACTTAGAAAGATCTGCTGTAAGACTTCCAGAGATAGCTCTACTTGGATTTTAAAACTATCATAAATTAAAGATGTGATCATTTTACTTGTACATTTATCCCTGCAGCTATCCTTCCTTAGGTTAATGTTTGTTATTCTCAGTCTGCCATGTCTTTCATTATTATTATTTTTTTTAGATAATCTCTTGTCAAAGCAATAGTTCAAGAGGAGTAACCGAGCTAGGTAACTATATTCCTTCTATATGGGAACTTCTTTTGCGCCATGCTGAGTGTTCTGAAGAAGGAACTAGGAATGTGGTATCTGAGTGCCTTGGGAAGCTCACCCTTCTTGAACCACATCAGCTGCTACCTAGACTTCGAACTGGCCTCTCTTCACCTTCACCTCTTATGAGGGCAACTGTTCTCACAGCTCTGAAATTTACTATTTCAGATCAGGTTCGTTATTTTTTCTTATTTATATTTGATGCAGTAGTTTAATTATTTGATCCAGGTTCTCTAATGACCTCCATTGCATAAGATACTGAGTAGTCTTAAAAGATCCTCCTTGAATAATGATGTATTGCCTCAAAAACATCAAGATAACAAGTGTTGATCTTTAAATCCCATAACTTGTTTTTTATGTTAAAAAAAATTAAATGTAAAATCCACTGAAAAAATATTTAATTTTCTAATATTAGAATATTAGTTCTGTACATGTTCATTTAATTAAAAGAAAGCTTACTGCTGATAGCCTGCTCTTTACTGCTTGCTCTATCTATTATATCTCTTCTATATATTTTTTTGCTCATACTACCCTATTTCTCATTTATAGAGAAGTCCTTTATTATTATTTGGGGAAGGTTTATACTCAGAAAAAATGGAGTAAAATCCACATAGGGGGAAAATCCAACTTATATGGAGTTTTTAATTGTGACATATGTTAAGGGGAATTTAAAATTTTTTGCACAATTCTTGCAGTATCAAGCAGTACCCCTTGCTGTGATTCTTTTATAATTTCTGTTGTCAGAAATATACATACATACATAATTAAATTAATATTTAATTTTCATCATTTATTGTATTCTGTTCATTTAGATATGTAGTAATAATAATAATAATGGGAAAAAAGTAATCTGAAAAAATTATGGTTTTATGAGGTTATAAGTATTTTCTTCCATAAACGTGAAGGAAGGATTTGTTGGGATTTTCTACTACAATTTGCATCAGTTTTTTTTTCTACTGGAGTTGAAAAGTGTCAGGGTGGGTATTTGATAAGCTATATATAAATCCATTGACCCTCATTGACTTATCTTTCTTGCCATTTATGTTACACAAAGGCTTGGTTTTCCTCAACTAGTCTCTCAATCAAGACTATTGATACAGAAGTCGTAGAAATTCCCAAGACATCTTGCAGATACAAATTGATTCATTTTAATAAATGTTCCCCGACCAACTGCACCTTTATATCTGTTTAATTGATTAAAAAGTTTTGTTACTGGAAGAATAATACAGTAATTTAATTAATTTGAGTTCAGTATCAAGAATTCTCAGTTCTATATAGTTTTGGAGGAGTGTGATTTATATTAGACTTCTTAGAGGCAAATATTTAAAATAGTATGGTTTCGTTATATCAGCAACAATAAAAAGAAGAAGAAGAGGTTGAATGAAATTAATAAATAAATAATGAAAATTTATTTAGTGACTGATGATCATTATATTCCATTATATCTAAAATAAAAGAGAATGGAAATAAGTCTTAGATTAATTGGTTCCCCTTCTTAATGTTCATATTACAAAGCAAATGAATTCCATTCTTCTGCCAGTTGCTGTTTTAAACAATGAATTGGGCCTAATAACTCCTAATAAGAGTTTGATTTTACAAGAGTTCCAGAGACGATTGCACTTGATTATTGGTGGCTTTATCCCTGTTATCAGCATGTCTTCAAGCTAGTGATGGCAATGAGATGAGATTCTGGTACTTGAGTCCAAGAGTACAAGCAAGTAATGAAGATGACTGTCATTTGGAATAACTTATCCCTCTCAATCTCTTGACCTTTTACTACATTGTGAAAACTTGTCACAGTAATTATATCAGTAACAAAAAAAACACACAGAATTAACTATTCCAGTAATTAATAATGAAGAAAGTCTCTATGATTTGTCCATGTTCCATTGTCTATTGCAAGGAACCTTATAATTTTGCCACTGCGCCTTTCCGCCCATGTGTCACAGTCCCAGGTTTGTCATGCGAGTTAAGGTATTGGTCTTAATAGACTTGGTAAATCTAGTGTCACAGGTTCGATTCAGGTGCAGGCAGTAGGAATTTATTAATTGATGAAGTCAGTAAATAAAATCCTGAGTCTCGTCCTTATTAAAATAGGGTTTTAACCTATAGGTAACCCCAACTTCTTCTCATCTCACATTAACTATAAGTTAAAAAAAAAAAAAAAAAAAAAAAAAAAAAAAAAAGGAGGGGTTAGTATTTTAGTTTTACCTCTGTCAATTAACTATTTTATTGTTTTCAGCCTCAGTCAATTGATCCTCTTTTGCGAGTGAATATTGGACAGTTCCTAGAGGCATTAGAAGATCCTGATTTGAATGTAAGGCGCGTAGCCTTGGTAGCGTTCAACTCAGCTGCTCATAACAAGCCATCGCTTGTTAGGGATCTTCTTGATTCAGTTTTACCCAAATTGTATTTGGAGACAAATGTCCGAGTGAGTATAGTTAATTTACAGTTTGAAACATTTTTTGTTTTTGTTATTTTGAATTTCAGAATTTAATTTAATAAGAGGTTCTGGAGAATGGAAAGTAACATATTATGTATTTTATTAACATTAAATAATTTAATCTATTTAAAAATAATAATCAATATTTTATTTTGTTAAATTATTTTTTGATACTCTTCAAGTTATTTATGAAAGTGAATATTGGATATTTTTAATTACTGTACTTCAAATTAGTAAAACATGTATTTGCACAAAAAAATAATATTAATGATAAATCATTATTCATGTTTTTAATTACAATTATATTGTTTCAGAGCTAAAATCTTAATCAGTTCATCTTTAAAATTGAACATTTATTTTGTTGTATAGAATTAGCATGCTCTATTTAAAATATTCAGAACCTCTTTTTTTTTGTTATTGTTATATAGTGGCCTGCAGTTTCAATGTTCTTTCACTTATTCCAATTATTACCTCGTCCCTTTTGCTTGTAGAAAGAACTAATTCGTGAAGTTGAAATGGGTCCTTTCAAACACATAGTGGATGATGGCCTTGATCTGAGAAAAGCTGCATTTGAGTGTATGTACACACTTCTGGATTCCTGTTTGGACAGGTTGGACATTTTTGAATTTTTGAACCATCTAGAGCACGGTTTGAAGGACCACTATGACATAAAGATGTTAACATACCTTATGGTTGCACGTCTGGCTCAACTTGCACCATCTCCAGTTCTACAGAGTAAGTTTTGACGTACTTTGTAAGAGTGTAGACAATGTTACAAGTTTTTCTTCAGAAGGAAAACAAATTATTATCATAGATATAAAGATGTTATAGGTTGAATATTATAGATGGTAAATCTGTTAGTTTTGATTTTCCTTTCTCATACGATCAGGCTTAATAACAATTATAACTACAGATGTATAAATATGCCAAATTTAGTAGCATTAATTCATTATAAATATATGATTAGTAATTAAAACTATAATTAAGATAATTAGAAATGGTGCTTCCCAATTTTTTATTTTTAAGGTACATATTTATAAATGGTATTGACATTACTTTAGTCATATCTACTCATACATCTGTAATTGTTGTTACCATCATCATTAGGACATAGGACATTTTTGTGGTGTCCTCAACAGTACTGGAACCAGGATCAATAAACAGGCCTTGTCTTCCATTAGTGCTTTAATTTTATGCAAAGTGCACTTTCAGAGTCAGTGCCAGTTCCATGAAAGGGTTAATATCTAAGATCTGATAACAATTGTACTGGAGGACATTATTAAATAAAAATTATAAATTTGTGATTTATGTTCATTTTAGGGCTTGAAGGGCTAGTAGAACCTTTAAAGAACACTTGTACAATGAAAGTAAAGGCCAATTCTGTAAAACAAGAATATGAAAAGCAAGATGAGCTGAAGAGGTCAGCCATGAGAGCTGTTGCTGCATTGCTCACAATACCTGACGCAGGTAATTTTTTATACGCCAAGTTATTATTATATGTTATTTTTTATTATATTAAAATATTTTTCTTAATTTAGAAATAATTTTTAAAAGGTATATTTCCATACTTAAAGTATATTGGAAGATATATTTCAAAATATGAAAAAGTTCTATTGAGCCATTTAGGTACTTTGAGAAATATTTTAATTTATGTTCCATTTAGAATATATCATAAATAAACAGGGTGTGCAGTGGTCCTGAGTTCACAGCACTGAATTGCCATGCTTGAAGTGTTAAGTTTGAGCTCCGGGATACCACTCTAAATTTTATTAAGTTATGCAGTCACCAACTTTTTGGGGTTGAACTTCTATAAGTTACTGGTTCACAGTCAAAATCTTGAGACAATCAAATAACTACTTGGATAAAGAAGAAGCAAGCTGGCTACTGGGCTTCCCACAAAAGCTGTGTGCATGCTTTTGGCCATTCAAGGGGCTGTTGTCCTAATTTTTTTTTTTTTTTTTTTTTTTCATTCTATATACAATTAATTTTAGTCATTAACTACTTTGGGAGGGTTTTAATTTCTGTAGATTGATTTTACTCACTAAGTTTTTTTTTAATTAAGAAAAATATAGTTATTTTCATTTTTTAAATTCAGTGTTGTTAATTATTTTATTTTATTTGGTAAGGACAGTCAATTATGCTTACACTTAATGGCTTTGGTGTTGGGTATAATAAATTAAGTACAATATTAAAATATTGTAAGTTAAGGGCTAGTTTTATCAGATTTCCCTGATGATTTGCAAATCATGACGTGATTTTCAAAAAAATTTCCCATATGCCCATCGATCCTGCCCAGGAGATGATGAAAATCCGTTCAAAACTATATGTGTGTGTGTGTGTGTATTTATTTATGAATTTATTTGTCTATTATCGCTCTAGCAGTCACAATTTTTTTTAACTAGTGAGGACGTCTAATCCTCTGGCCGATACCCGCCCCCGTGGCGTGACCCTCTATATTGTATTCTCCCCCCCCCCCCCCCCCCGCATACTCAACCATTTGTCGTATTGAGACAGGTACTCCTGTCATGCTCTCAGTATAGTCCAAATATCGGCAGAGTTGTGTCGTCTGTGAACCCCAATGCCATTTAGATAAAAAAGAATTTATCAGTCTCGGAAAAAATTTGTCGACGACCTCAATATGTTAATCGTTACCAAACTCGATAACATCTTATATAAAAATAATGGTCAAATTCATTAATGGCTGAAATTGGACCTGGTGGAAAGGGATTTCGAAAATTCTTAATATCTTTGTTATTATGCGTTGGATCGGAAAATTGTATAGAACCAATCTTATTGCAAATGTAATGCACGTTTTTCCAATATCTTGATTATTAACCAAGATATTTGCATTTTTTAGTTTTCGACCTTCAGTAAACTCCCCATTCCTACTCATGTCATATTAACAATAAGCTCTTATATTATGAAGCTTTTTATTTGAAGCCTAAATACCAAATATTGTTTTCATTGAATTTTTAAGTTTTGAGATAAGTGAGTGAGAATACGTGATGCAAATGGGAAATCTGCTTAGTCATGCTCCTCTTGCATGACAGGCTTTTTTAAAAATTATCACTTTACCAAAACCAAAATATTTGGATTAGATGGACAGTGAAGTGTCAGCTACGTTATTACACTTTCTCTAGCATTATTTGTTTATTTTTGTTTTTGTTTTTTAAAATATAGGCCTCATGGAGCCATTGTGTTGATGAACCCGATTGTTATAAATAAATATTTTATGCAGGAAGTTTTCATCATACCTGCCCTGATACCAATATATAATCTGACCCACTGGCTGTTTACTTTTAGCTTCAGAAATTTATGAGATTTTTTTTTCCAATCAGCAAAATGTGACCTACTTGATTCTGAGTTTGGTCACTTGGAGTTAACCTAGTTTTGTAGGTTTTGTGCATTTGTGTATGTCTTTGTGCGGAAACATTGTAGGCATGACCTACAGACCCTTATGCATACCAAATTTTGCATTTCTTACACTAGTCACATTGTTTCTTCTGCTAAACGGCTTTTATATTGCTTGTTTGTAGTAATTACTCTTCTCCGTCCATCTGTTTATTATTCAATGTACCAAATGCCAATTTGGTACCATACTATAACATGACATTATTTTAACAAAATTTTTGTTTCCTTATTGAATTTATTTTTTGAGTAACTTTCTAAAGGCTCAAGGAGTAGGGTTTTGGGTATTACGGTTAACAGACATAAGCTAGCGGATATCTCCTCTCTGTCCATACCCTTCTCCAAATTCCTTTATGTCAGTTTTTTATGTTATTGAACTTTTGTGATAATTTTGGCTATTGGGAACATCACAATTTGATTAAGACGTATCATTGTGGTGTATTTCTTAAAATGACATGTTTTACATTTACCTACATTTTTAATTCTGGAGGTATATGTTTTTAATTAACAATTAATCCATTTGTATTTTATTTCATGTTAATGATTCTATTTTTTTTTTTTCAGATAAAAATCCACACCTTAGTGAATTTGTAACACAGATTAAGTCAACACCTGAGCTGCAGTCTATTTTTGATTCCATCCAAAAAGATTCTTCCCTTCTGAATCAGGAAGCCAATATGATGGACCTAAGCTGAGCTAACTGCCAATCTGCAGGGGAGTCTACTGCACCCACTGCTCATGAGATAATATGGCTCGATCCATAATATCCTTCTACTTTTTACCCAAATACAGGTCAATCCAACAAAGACTCGTTTAGAAATTTTACTATTCGTCTTTAAATTGTATATAGTAATATTTTTACTCATGTATGACGAGATAAATTCTTGACCTGTTTTTGGATTTGTTTATTTTTTTATGAGAATAATCATTCAAGTGACAATGTTTCACTTGCTCTTAATGGAATGGCCCGAATTTCAGTTGTATACAATTAGTATTTGTTTCTGTAAACATTTGTATTGCCAAAATGTTTATGTATGATGCCTACGAATGAATGTTCACATAATCCTGTTTCTGTTTTTAAAATTGAGTAGATCTCGGATTTTTTCTTTTATTTATTTTTGTACAATTTTATGATAATGATATGGGTATTTGTACAGTGTAATTGCGCTTATTTATTAATTCTAATATTCATTGTTTCCCTTTTACAGTAATTACTATGAAACTATATGTTCATGTGTATATGTTCTCAAAGTAGTTCAAAAATGAAATGATGTTACAAGCGAGTAAGCGAGTCACAAGTTCTGTATATATAAATGTAACATTACGCTTAACTCTACTTTGTCACTTCTATTAATAATTGAAGTATGATATGAAGATTGGAAATATATTTTGTTTTGTTACTGAGTGATTTTTTTTATATGTATTCTTTAATACATTAAAGTTTTTTAATCAGTGTTGAAATTATTATACTATATTATTTTCAATTTTTGTTGTATAATTTGACATTAGTATGCCATTTTATAGCTGAATAGAGCTTTTGATCTTCACCATGTCATAAAATGCTTCTTTTCAGAGTAATAGATCATACTCTTCTTATAAAAAGTTCACTTAAATTTTTAAGACAAGGGGTAGCTGTAGTTTATTACTAATAACCTGAGCCTCAAATTAGAATCTACTAACAGTTTTTGGATCCTGGTTAGTACATTAAATTTTGTTCAGTTGTGAAACTTATGGGATTAGGAGTTCTCTGTTCAATATGCAACTATTGTCTCTACCAACACATTCAATTAAAAAAAACATTCAGGTGTTTTGCTTCTCCTCCAAGCCTACAAGATTCTGACTTTGGCTATTTTTGTAAGTTATTGGATTTTGGGGAGTATGTGTGGACCACCGATCACCTCATTGTTAATTACTATCATAAGCATATGTACAGTTCAAAGTTGCTGGAGGCATTACAATCATTGGGATTATTTTCAATTGAAACTGACACCAATTCAATTTTGATGTAATTAAACCTACTTGCCTATTCCCTGTTACTATAGGAACATTTAAGTGTGTATATATATTTGTCTATAGCAGCTGCACCAAACTCAATGTTTAAATAAATGGTTTAAGTGAAAATATAGCTCAACTTTGCTAATGGCTGAAATGTGAATGTGGAGGGGGTTTAGAGGGGGTAAATAAAATTTTCTATTTCTTCAGTACGTCCGACCTCCTGATTTTATTAAATAGTTTCTCAATAGTTTGGTTAGTTTAAATAGTTTTTGACAACAGTCCCATAATGCTTGAGATTTTTAGTCCTGTCTACTTGCCCAGGTTCGAGGATTGGAAGTTCTCTTGCTCTGTGATGTCAAAATAAAAATTTTCTTTCTCTTTCCCTTAGTTATATGACTCGACTCTTTGTACTTTTCAAGATTAGGCCAACCTGAATTCAATTGTTCAGGCAAGAGTACAAATTTTCCTTCCAAACACCAGTTTGCCCGGTGAATTGCCACATTCCAATGGAGTGGCTTGGTGAGCCAAAAGTCCTAAATAAGTGTCACTATTTATATTAAATATATTTTGGCAAGTCTGCACCACCCTTTCTGCTGGACCATTAGTCTGTGGAAAATTTGGACTTGATGTGATGATTCGGAACTCTAATTCTACAGAAAATTTCATTATGTCAACCGAAATAGATAAATAAGTGTTTTTAATAGATGCAATTCGTCTGATCTAATGAAAATAATTCAATAAATTTTGAAAAGTAGTCTTCATGCAAAGATACATTTTTTTATTGCGCTGCAAAATGTCAGCTCCAACAACTTCCCATGGCCTGTCACAAATAGGTTGTGGCCTTAATGGTTCTGCAGAATTAACTCTATGTTTGAGATTCAAACATATGACAAAACAGTTTCTTTTTCACAAGCCAGACACTTGTATACCCACAGATGACCACTGTAAATTTGTGAGAGTATTTCATTTCTTATTTTATGGGGAATATATTGTTACGTTTTATTACCGAAACCAGTAATAAACCTTTTTAATAAGAGTTCTTTTGGATTGCAAAATTAAATACTCGCAAGTTTCACAGTTTTTATCACTGCACAATTTATTTCACAATGCACAATACACTTGGTAATTATTCTTAATTACTACTCACAGTATACACTGATAGCGTCACTGTTCTTCAGATTACAGTCCAACAACACTCACGGCCACTGAAATTCACAACAAGACGGCACTGCACTGTCCTTTACTTCGTGGCACTGCACTGTCCTTTACTTCGTGGCACTGCACTGTCCTTTACTTCGTGGCACTGCACTGTCCTTTACTTCGCGGCACTGCACTGTCTTAAACACGGCACTAAACTGTTACTTACAGTCACGGCACAACACTGTTCTTATAAAAACACTTTACCGCACTGCACTAAGTCGCACTGTAGCACTGATGTGAACATCAAGACAAGTGAGAATAAAACTGACTCGCTCGCGGCTGGCCATTCGTATATAGGTTGTCGGCATACATCAAAGGGGAATTGTCTGGTTCCTTCGACGCTGGGCTGGACGAGTCTATAAGGAGCTAGAACTTTCTGTCGGCTTCTTTGATCTACGTCACTTTCCAAATACGGGACTCTCTCTCTCTCTGAAGGATTATTCATGTATTTAATTTTTGCAACAATATGTTCTTGTCCTGCATAAAATCAGGTCATTGACCGAAGCTAAATTTTCTCATTCTGTGTAGCATTCTGCCTGGCACAAACGATCAGTCCCTACTCAAAATAGCACATTTAATAATATGACTCAAACTGTCCTCTACTATAGCTTTTCTAATTTAGAATCTGAATTATTGCACATACAAACATCTTACTCATCATTCAAAACATCAGTCATGTAAGGCCGTAGTTGTGGACATCATTTTCTATAGGATGAATGATATTGCATTGCCCACTGTGATATTTTCCGTTAATTACGGTGGGTCATATTGGTCTATTAAAAAATACTTTACAAATAAAGGTAAAAACAATATTACACCATATATGCTCAGGTGCATAGTAACGTTTAGAAAATAGTCTTTTGAATAGACTGAAAATACTCTAAAATAAAGATTTTTAGGCTTATTTATGGACATCACATCAAAGGTGATTTGCCTTCTATAAATAAAGAAAAATATTACAGTGGACATGGCAATATTATTTATCCCGTTGAATTCAGGTCTTGTATATCCTAGGCCCATCCTCTACCAAGACTTGAATTATGGTAAATTCAAATATTTTCATCATTCATGTATTAGTGACTTGAAAGGATGACAGTTACCTATCTTGATTTATAGCTTAGATCAATTTCCTCCTAATTGTAAACAATTTATTGTTTGTAATAATTTATTATTTTAGGGAAGAATTGTTTTGCAACAAATTCAGACTCATTAATGACAAACTAAAATATGTTTTCAGAGGAAAATACTATTTTGTCTTCCCAAGAGTCAGTGGCTTAATTATTAAAGCTGAATTATATAGAATTTAGAATACACTTTTTTAGAATTTTCTTTTTCTCATGAAGAATTGACTGGTTATTTACTTACATCAGGGGTGAGCAACCTTTTTAATCAACAGGCCAATTTAAATTTAAAAATTTTTTGGAGGCCCGCACATAAAGTAACACTTATTAATAATTTAGAAAACTTTATTTATTATAAACATTAGAATAGAAAAATATAAAAATTAAAAAAAAAATAAAGTTTCAAATACAAATTTTAATGCAAAATAAAAAAAAACATAACATAAAAAAGAATTTACTTGAAATTTTTAATCAGACATTTGGCACTGTTTTTTCGGTACAAGCTAATCAATATCAGCCGGAATTGATAAGTATGCAGATTTATAATCGTGCATCAATCAGTCTTGATAGGTGGTAATTTTTGATTAATTTCATGGTCGAAAATAATTGTCCGTAAACACACGTACTTCCGAACAGACACAGCATTTGCTCAAAAGCGGAAATTTCTCAGGGCTCACATACGATTTATAAAACATTTTAATGTTTACTGAGAAAAATACATTTTTCAAATCGGTATTATTCTGCATGTCAATCACTTCCCTATGAAAGTCTTCGGGAACTGAATCCACTTCGATATTAAATGGCGAGGAAAACATTTTCATGGAGACCAATGTCTATATATTGTGCGTATTTTTAAGAAGTAGTAACGTTTTCTTTTTGTGAATGAGAAAAGTGAGACACAATATTCTGCAAAAAATGCTGTTTCCACAATTTTAATTTACGCTCAAAGCCCTGAATTGTATCATGAAAATTGTAAATAAACTTTTCTTTGCCTTGAAGTTCTACATTAAGATCATTGAGATGCTGAGTCAAGTCGATAAGAAACCAAAAATCGCACATCCATTCTTTATTACTAAAATGAGGAAACGCTTCATATCCAAGAACAATTGTATTTCGCTTTTTAACTTGTATATTCTGTGTAGCATTGCACCTCTACTAATTTCGGTATTGAAAACCACATCGCCATATTTAATTTCTAAATCTTTCAGGAATTCTTTAAATTCATGGTGATTTAGCGCGCGCGACTTTATAAAACTGATTAGTTAATTATTGGTACTGTTGGCAAACTCAATATTTTTGCACACATATTTTCCTGGTGAATTATGCAGTGATTAACGAGTGTTCATTTGCTTTTCCGACATGATATTATAGATTAAAAATTTGAAAGTTAAAAAGGAGGCAAAACTAATTTTGAATAAAAAAACTCTAATATTAACTATTTGCCAATAATATTCCACTCACGCCTTTCAAGAAACACAAGAATTTCTAATATTGCTAGTTAACAGCTCACCAGACTGTGACAGAAACAAATACAAATAAGCACAGACGCGGTGCGTTCGTATTGCGTGTTTGAACAACTCGCCGACAAGTGAGTAACTCGTCACAAAAAATTATTTCCGGTTAGTATATACTACCATTAAATTATAATTAATTTTTTACAATATATTGATGGGAAAAAATCGATAAAATAAATTTCATTTTAGAAATGCTTGGCGGGCCGCATAAATATGTTGAAAGGGCCGTGTGTTGCTCATCCCTGATTTACATTATACTCTGTCTAATCCATCAGTAAAATAATAACCTCCTGTCTCTACCCAACTTTCACTGAATGAAATTCTTTGTGGAGGGGGAGGGTCTCTGCACTTACTTAACAATAAACAATATAGAGAACTGATTAATGGATGTAATAGAATAAAATAAGATAGCTTGTTGTAATTCAGGGCTGAATTCAAGTAAGTCTTAATTCATTACTTAAATAGTAACACCATTGTTATAAACCTAAAAATGATGTATGATTGATGGTGACTCAAATGAAACATGAGTATTTGTATGGCACTCTCTATCAAACTTAGCCTGAGTGAGAGGCATAAGAAAGCTAGAGACATCCTTATTGTTTAGTATTAAAGTGCTGAAGCATTGATGGTCGAAATAGAGCATTGCTATCTTTTTAGTTTATTTATTAAAAATGTAACTTATAAAGAAGGCATTTTTTAATTTACATACACATGTTTCGTTTTCTGTTTGCAGGCTATTTTTTTTGGGTGACATGAAATTGAGATTTTGAACCTTGATATACATATAAGCATTTCTCTATATTTTTCTATATCAATGTCCCATTAAAGTTAAATAAACAGGTAAACAAAATACCTGTTTATTTAACTTATGTTGATATGTAAAATGTAATTGTAGCATAGGTATTTGGATATAATTAAAATAATTCGTTTTACAATTAAAAAAAAGTTTATTGGAAATATACAGGCATATAGGTAGGTAAATTTTTGAATTTGATTTGTTTAGGAGCTATGACAAATTTTTCTATTTTGTAGTGTGATTACAACTATAGTTTTTAGATAACACAACAGTAACTTCCAGAAGACATACTTTTCAAACAGACTTACATATTTGTTCGATTGATTTAAACACATATTCTTTAACTCCTTCAATAATACAATCAACATTCACTATTGAAGGGGCCACATCGCAAAGACAATTTGACACAAAGCATCTTACAACAAATAATAATAAATTATTTTCTAATATATATATCAGATCACAGGAACATGTACAACTACAACATATACATTAATTTTCACCCTTTTCAGAAAAAGAGGTAATTTTCTGCAATACTCTGAATTTTGTTGAGATAATGAGACAAATGACCTAACAGATAACACTTCTTGTTAGTAAAAGCATAAAAGCTATATTTAAATCAAGTTGAATTTACATCCTAGGTCAAACTTTTGATAAAACAATGAACTTTCATGTATATGAAGAGTAGTGTACATTAAAGAGAATATAATACTGCTAAAATTATAAAATATAATTTACATTCATTCTGATTCTTATGACGGCTACACATTAATCTAATTAGAACAAATTTCCATTTTATCATTAATTAATTAGAGTCATGGAGATTGCTTTTAAATATTATCTTACTTCAGCTTCTTGATTTATATATGTAATTGTGTTCATCAAACCAATATTTTGAAAAAGGTATTAATTAACACTGACAACTGTTTATTGCCATTAAAAAAACTTGCTTAATAAAACAAAACAGCAAATTTTATACTCTAGGAAGAAAAATTTGTAACTAATATTTTTTATAAAAGTGAGATATTGGTTATTTTGGTATGATTGGACACATTTTTGAGGGAGTGTTTTTAAGGGAATCGACTGCAATACCACTCATTGCAAAATAAATTACCCAAATAGAACTATTTTTCCTTTTTTAAAAAAAGGCATGGTCTTTTAGCCTTCTAAAACAAATATTTCATTTTCTCAGTGAATGTTAGTTACCAAATTTTACTTCTAAATGATGCATTTCTGAATGATACACCAAACTGAACATTTGAAATGAGGAAATTGTTTTATTGTATACAGCCAAATAGCTGCTCATTTTTCTTTTAAAAATGAAAGTTTTTTTTTTTTTATACATTGTAGTACCATTTTACGAACAACAAACATTATTATTCAAATCAACTTAATATTTTTTTTTTTTAACATTCATATTGAAGCGCCATAAGAAAGTAAAATTCTTCAATAATCCAATAAAAAAATCTTTGCCTTACCTAGCCTAGGGCTCATTACTTTCAAACTCATTTTTGATTTAATGATCCTCCTCAGTTCCAATATAAAATATCTCCCTTTCTATCTGAAGGGAAATTTGATTTTTAAATAAATAAAGCAAAGATACATATTAAAAAATAAAAAGAACATACACAGTTCAAGAAAAATTTATAAATTGGGCTAGGTATAAAAAATGTATTGTGGTGCAAATCATGGAAAGGACATTTGCAATGGCCATTGTGCCATGATACCGCCTAAAAGCAGAATATGCTTTAACATAAGCTGGACATTTTGCAAGGGCCCCTGCAGAATGCTTTCCTACTTCTTTTCCAACACCTTCAACTTCCAGTTCTAGAGCTCGAACTTCGGTCATACATGTAAGAACTTGAGGTGCGACGTAGAGGCGAGCAAATGTTTCAACTAAGAAACATACTGCCACTGCACCAACCTGTAAAAAATGTTTAATTAAATTTCTGATGTCTTTAAATACAAACTCTAACTTTATGATCAAGGAAAAGAGAAGTTTCTATAAAATACTCCTATTAATATTAGCAAATTCCTTTAGGAAATTAACTATAAATAAAGGTTATTCCCAAAATCGGGGTAAAAATATCTTCTATTTATGCCAAGGCAGATGTAAGGGGGTGGTGTAGATAACAGAAGTGTTCTTCAATAGGTCTGTTTCTGGAGTAATACAGCATTTTCATAAACTAAGTTTGGCAAATGACCAATATTTGAGAAGTATCCTCCTGCTTCCTAGACTCCATTGATAACTCCTTTAGTATCACAAGAAAAACAAAAAATTGCAGGACATTACTTTATCTGCAACATTGGTTCTGTTTTATGGACCTCATTTCTGTGATGTATTTAGAATTAGGCACATTCATAGGAAGTTTCGGAAAAGTTATGTCATGAGTACATCATCAATAGCTGACATCCCTGATGGGAAATTTGCTTCAATCAAACAAAATGACAGAACGAATATATTTTTATCAACCTTTGTTCAAATGGGAAAAAAAAAGTTAGTAGACAAAATAAAAGTTGTTAATTTCGGCGATCCCATCTCTGATGTTTAACTTAAAATTTAAAAGTTCGATATTTTTAAATCACGTTTTTATTTTAGTTTTAAAGGAGGAGAAAAAAAAAATAGGTTTATTTCATCGTATTGCATAAGAGTAAAAAGCAATTTGCGCGTTGAAACTGACTAGCTATCTTAAGCAGATAAGAAATTTTAACTATGCGACGGAAGATTTTTCTTGTTCCATGAAATCTTTTGAACTGACGGCTATAGGAAACTGGTTGAGTACTTCCTAAATATTATGAGTACCACACATTTTTAACTCAACTGTCCGTACATAGCTATTAATAGGTTTACCTTGGACTTTCGTTTAGTGTGAAATGGACTGCCACTTGACAATGGAGGTCAAGAGTGTGAAAGCAGTGCGGGTACAGCTTGAGGCCAAGTGGTTTCTGTTCTTAATATGAAGTAACTGTGACGCAAGATCATTACTATATGTTTAATTGAGAACGACGAAGAGGTCTCTTCTTTAGGAGATAACGAAGTCCGTTCAAATGTAGGTATTGTACATATTTTTCAGCGCTCCGACGTCAGCAATTTTTGATTTGGTCTTTCCCAATGTTTAAACGTTTCATGAAAACTATAAATGAAGTTCGTTAATGACCGGAATCAGAACAAGAGGAGTGAGTGTTTGGAGAGGGACTGATCAAATATCCTTCACTATGAGAAAGAAATCGTGGGCATTCTCAGAAATATTAAAATAATTATACCATGAGTACAGAATCAATGTCTCATTTCCTTTGAGGATTACAAAGCAATAGTCTTTCGATGTCCGGTGAGTATCATTTACACTACGATTATTTTAATTAATTTGTATAAAATACATTCTTAATCAGGCAAACTTCCCAGTTGCAGAATGTATACAATATTTGACCAATAACTTATTTTTTCTGTAAGGGAGTCATGAATTTCACCAAGATCTATGAGGTCTCAATTATGTGGGTCTCCTAGTTATGGGGAGGAAAACATTTTTAACGAAACTAGAAAAATAGTAATACTTGTTTTCTTATTCAGTTATTTTGTGTGAACATTTTTATGAATGTTACTTTCCTTTTTATTATTGATAGAATCAATTTATTTTAATGCATTGTAGATATGTATTATACTAGAAAAAAAAATATAAAGAATAGGTCATTTATCTTTCAAGATGTGTCATTTATTTGCCTTCCCACTGAATTTTCGTGCACGATAAAACCCACAGAGCTTTGAGATATAAGTCCTGTGGGTATTGCTTTGAACTGACTAGTTTCCTTAACGAACAGACAAATTCCTCAAAGAATAAGAGGGCGGAGAACACTCATCACCAGCTCTTTCTTCAGATCTGATCTTTTGAGGGTGCTCTGAGTATTCCAGTAGGTATTAGGCTTCTTAAAAAATAAGAAGTAGAAATAAAATAGAACAACTATTTATTTATTTTGAATTCATATAGTAATCGTAATTTTTCGTGATTGATCGATGTATCAGCTAAATTTGTATCATCAGTTTATCATATTTACGCATGTATTCTCATTTCTGCGAATATTTTCAGTATTGTCCAACACTATAATTTTTGGAAAATGTTATGTTTCAAGTAGTATAACAAGCGGTTTATATACTGGCTACGGCCTTGAAGTAATTCAGTCATGGTAAAGAGTATGGTAGGTCTATGTGATTCCTTAGATATAGCAGTCTGTTAGTATATGTTAACAGATTTCCCTTAAGGGAAATGAGCTATTGAGGTCGTACTCATGACGCGATTTTCCACCTACAGGTATGACAACAGTATTTTTATGAAATAATGTTTTTATATTTTAATTTAAATGGTTTTTACCTGAACATAATGCCTCGGTGTCCAGACTATGTGGTCGTGGAGCTTGACGAAAGCAACCAATGTAATTCCACTGAGGACGCTGTTCATTGTGAAATATTTTGGAAACAGGACTCTCTGGACATCTCCGAAAGCATGTCTCGACAGTGAGAAATAGAGAGCTAGTCCTGCAAAAGAGGGGGAAAAACAATCTTATTATTCATAAATATTAACTTCTAGGAATAAATCACAATTATTTAAAAGGTCTGAGTTCGCAGTCTCAGATGCTGTGCTAACTAAACAGATTTCCCACAAAAAATCCACATATCGTGTGTTCTTACTTAATATTCACTATTTTTCTCTCAATAAGAAATGTACATAACATAACAAGAAATATCTCACTTACTAAGCAATATACTTAAAAAACCTAAATGCCAGAATTGATTGCATTTAAAGCAACTATTGTTATTTTAAGTTTTCAATATGAGTAATAGCTAAGAAGTCAAGGGTCGAACTCAACAGAAGTGCCCTTCGGTGTCACCTAATACTCAAAGATGAACTTGAAAAGGAGAACCTTGAGTTCGAGCTCTCTATATGGACAACACCAGATGATTCATCTAACGCAGAGGCGAAACTAATTATCGAAAATGATTTTATCTTTTGTTCCAAATGATATTAACTGAAGCCTTGAAGAAACCCATTAGATCTAAATACGAAGCCCGGCGAAGAAAGCTAACTTAGCACACTGTGAGGCAGTCCTTGGTATTTTTAGATTGCTATGCCTCACATGAGAATTAAATCCTATCCAAATTCTTGGGCTTCTCTACGATTCTCTTATTAAAGAAGGGATATGTGGAACGGTGAACTCACGTTTGGATGATTAAAAATACCCACAGTTAGCACTTAAGAGCCATTCATGAATGTATATATATTTTGTATTTTAAACTTTTAATCAATCATGGTCTGAAAAATGTATTTGATAAAATATATTTGCCTTTTCATATTCGATATTTCTCACCTGAGACGAATGTCATCCAGAATTGAGCTCCCGCGTGGAGAGAGGTAGAGACGATGTAGAAAAGTGTGTATAACCCTGATGGCCGTGATGAAGGATCTCCATTGCTGTTCCTCGTGTTGTAGACCGTAGAGCCAACAATAGCAATAGCAAGCACAGCAATTGCATGGACGGGCTGGCTTGATCCAGAAAGAACCCTGCAAGAGGTAAATAACAAATTAAAATACGGTGGTTGCAATATAAAATATGGGGAAGGTGTTCACTATTTACACTAAGCCAGAGTGTCAATGATACTTTGAGCACGTGTCATTTTCGAGGAAAGAAAGTGGATAGGGGATAACTCACCTCTGAATTATCTTTCCACTTGACCACATTTGGTACCTTACTTCTACGGGGAATACTTCTGTTAACATATGATTATTGTGTTACTCTTGTTAACATATGATTTTTGTGGTTATATTATTATTATTATATTACTCTACGAATTGTTTTCTGTTTGTTTACATTTAGAATTAAAATGAATAACCAACTTATATTCATGTTATTAATATGTACATTTATTTTTGAAATTAGCAATAGCAAATATATGCAGCTAAAAAAAAAGTAGGTATATTCAAAACATCAGTTCTACCACCTTCAGATGTCCATGAGAACAATATCGGTTGGTGTTCTTACTATGGAGAGCATACCATTACTAATTTTCTAACTGTAAAACATTCTAGTGACTATTGAGGCGAACTGTCGAAATAACCAACTTTTAGAAACAGATTTATTAGGTGCTACAGTCCTAGTTTGAGTATTGGCATCACCGTTCTATGATACTCCTAACTCAAGCTTCCATTGGACCATCCTATTTGCCACCATTGCCAGTGTCCCCCCTGCTGTATACTTTGCGTGTAGTGTTCTTTCATTTCCGTGTGTCATAACCTGCCCCAAGTCATTCTTTCCGCATACCATTATTAACCCAGTTTATTCTGGTTACCTCGTGAAGTTTAAAAAAAACTAATTAAACTACATAAACATCTATACCATTTACTTAACAAATTGTTAATTAAAAAAAAATCAGTCAACATGTCAAATTTCAATCAAGGACTTAGAAATAACTAAAACCTTTTCTCAATAGAAATAGGGGCCTTTCTCCCTTGGTTGGAAATCACTTCCCATTAACCTTCCTTCAATAATCAATTCAGCCTTCTCTTAGAAACCAATGCAGAATTATAAGTAGGCCCAAGAACCCTTAGCTTCATGACTTTTTTGAGAGATCCATTTATTTAATGGAAGTATGGATGTTGCAATTTTAGAACTGGTTCTGGCAAAGAGCTATGATCTGAATGAAAGGTTGGAGGTAGATTAATGCTCACACAACTGTTCTGCCTCTCTTCAAGGCTATCCGTCCTTTTCCGTGGCTGCAATTTTAACCCTTACAGGAGTGGCTTCCTTCAACTTTAGCTTACAATAATTGGTTTTAACGCTCTAGCGGTCGCAATTTATGTTAGATCGTTACCAAACTCTATATTTAATAGTTTTATGTAAAAATGAAGATCAAGTTCGTTAATGGCTGAAATCGGACCAGTGGGAGGGGGGTTTAGAGGGGGAATTTTGAAAATTTGAAATATCTTCCTTACTATAAGTCGGATCAAAATGTATATATTTATATAAGTTCGAACGGGCATTGCTTTCGTCATCTTCTATGTAGGGTCGTTCTTTTGAATAAATGTTTAGGAAATAACGTCTTGAGTGCAACCTCACTGTGAGATTTCCTTTAAAGGAAATCTGCTAATAAAACCTTAGGGTTGAAATGACCCGAGGCCCATGAACTTCTCAGAGGTGCCCCTCTCATACTTAAGTCAAAAGGAGTTAAGTGCTGGTCGTTATCATAAACGGTGTTTCTAAGTCCTTCTTAGATCCCGTCATAGTGGGATTCCATGTAGCTTGTAGTTTTATGACAAGTCAAGAAATTGCTGATTCAGACTACGGTTCACTAGGAGCCGGTCTTATTTATTTCCTTTCATAGATTTTATAGATACTGAGGAAAAAATACTTTCAGCTAAATAAGTCAGGTTTTTAAGTTTCAAGCGATCAATAGTTTTAGAACGTACCTTCCACTGAGAAATTCGAATCACCTTTTAACAATCTCACTAAATAAAATTCTTAGTCGTAACCCTATTATTAATAGTATAGTGGGTTTGATTAAACTATATTACATAGCTAATTGGGATAGGTTATCTACTTTTTAGTGAATGTAAATAAATAGCTTTTTTTATATAGTTCAATTCTTCTTTGGAAACATTTTATAACCAAAAAGCCTTAAAAAAATCTACAATCTGAGTAAAATTCTACAGTTACGTGCTTCCAGCGAATGAGAATCTTAAGAACATGCTTAGCGAAAGGAGAGGAAGGCATTTTTAAAGAGTTCATTGACATGGTTGCCTCCATTAACGCAACGTGAGTGTGAATTATACTACACTAAACAATTTGTTTATCACAAAACTGTCAATTAATGGGCAAATTGTTAACTTCCCTCTGACTAATTTGCTGAATTGAAGTCATTGGCGGCGAAAAGCTTACGTCACTTACTCTCCTCCATTAAATTTCAACAGACTGAGCAAAATAAATGAATTTATTAATACTTAAAGATGGGAATTCTTGAACGCCTCAAGATACTCTTAAACCAATATTACAGAGTAAACTACAGCACAGCTTGAACAAAGGATTGTTTTTCGCATTTTAAGGTGTGTACATCAAGTTAAGATATTCTTTGGTCTATGATCTTCTGTGGTGCAGGTAAGTGTGTGCCTAGTTTAAGGAAGCCTTGTTCGCTCACTGCTCGACAGACTTTAGGAAAAACTCACCCCCCCCCCCCCATCTTTGAATAATAAATAGTAAACACTAATCTTTCTTAAACATTTTATTCTCCTGTGTAGATTTATATATGCTAAGCTTTAAAGAAGTATTCCAGAGATAATGGTTCGTGATAGCCTCTAAGATGGAAAGATGTATACGGAGGGTAAGTAGATTATGCTGACAAGAATGTAGAACGCCATCCATCTAAGGTTTTAGTAAGGAGATAGATGTCCAGGCTCTGTGCCCTCGTGCACGTACTCCCCAGTTCCAAATGCACCAAAAACCCATTGTAGGTGAATGTCGTCACATTTTTATGAAGGAATTGAACCACGAGTATGAAAGATAAAAAAGTCCGTCACGCAGGCGCTGCGTAAACTATGAAGTTTTCCCACGTTATATAACACACTTGTGATCTCATATCACAACGTATTCCCTATTTCTATGTTGAAAGTTGACCTATGTAAGTTTTCAATTTGACGTATAATAACAAAGATATTTCGCATTTTCGAAATGTCTTCCCTTTCAGAACTCCTTTCCCCCTCCAGTCCGATTTCAGCCATTAACGATCTTGATCTTTAATTTTACAAAAGACACCTATATATCTGGTTAGGTAACGATCAAACGAAAGTCCGTCACGCAGGGGCTGCGTAAACTAAGCAGATTTCCTATGTGAAGTTTAGCAATAGAGAAATCTGCATACTGGTAACACAACACCACCATGATTAAATACAAACGGTAATGAGAAATATTTCAGTTAATTTTAATAAACTTCCAACTGAAACGGCTTCTGAATTGTAAGAATAATTTATATTTTAATAACTCAAATTTTAGTAGTACAAGAACTAAAGAAGGGGGGGGGGCGGATGAACAGAACGTATTTGCATAAATCTAACAAAGTAACGAAGGTAAGGTAAGGTTAGAAACTACAGGTTAGGTAAGGTTAGAAACGACAGGTTAGGTTAGAAGTTTCCGACAGAGCCGAAAACAGCCGAACTAACCCGAACAACACCCGACCACAGGCTTCATAAAAATGCAAATATCTCGGTTAATATTCAAGATAGAGAATAAATGTATATAACAATATTTATAGTACATTTAATTTGCAATAAGATTGATTCTGTACAATTTTTTGACCCGACGTATAGTAAGAATTTTCGAAAATCCTCCCCTCTAAACCCCCCCCCCCTCCCACTGGTCCGATTTCATTTCACGTTCTATTCGCCAATTCTTCGTACTAGAGGGGAAATATGGAAACAATCTGTCTACATAAATCAAATTTCAAATTTTGACGCTGATCATGAGATGTTTAGTGGTACAAATTACATTATGTGAAAATCTCACGAGTTGCATGGGCTGTGTTTAACTAAAGGCTGAAGAACATATCTAATAACAATTTTGATCAAATAACTTTTTACGATACTACGCTTAATAATTGAGATATAAATGATTTTGTACTTCACTCCTTCTCTAAACCCCCACCCATTGTCCCAAAACAAGCCCAATAGCTGAATTTCCTTAAGAGAAATCTACCTGTTGTGGTATTGGTTTTTCTAACTTCTTATTCCTCAGTACGTGAAATTTTAATAGAACAATATGTCTTTATAATACTATTATGTAATAACAATAACAGTATTTAGTAATGCAAGAATACCAAACTTGAAAAGAAAAAGGATAAAACATTATTTTGCCATGTCGTGGCCTAAATAAAAATAATTTGTATCTGTAATTATGAGTTTATAAAAATGTTCGCTGGTTGCTTGTGCTTCTGAACAAAGAGGCTTGATAGCGTCTGAACAATGAGTGCAAATGTAATACATATTCCCATACTCAAATTTCTCTTTAAGTTGTTTTGAGAATGCTACAAAATATTTAAGAAAGTAAGATCTCATACTATGGACCAATATATTAGGATATTACTGTCATCTGACACTATAAAATAGAGTGGCAGGTGGTTTGTGGGACTTTTTAAAAGAGAAGTCATTATTAAAAAATGACAACATTATCTCTGACTCATGGAAGGGAGGCTGGAAAATAGATAAGGGGGGAGTCTGGCAGAGGGCCTACGTGACATCAAGCACAACCCTTAGCCCTTCTTTAGGAAACCAATATTGTAGTAAAAGTATACAATGATTTAGAACTAATGTCAATAGAACAGAGGGGACATGATCAAAAATTCCGAGTTACTGAATATTTAAAAACGCAATGCCTGACTTTTTCCACTAGTCCCTGACATAGAGAATGAGAGAATAGAACACACTATGTTAGAATGACAAGTATTTTCGGAGAGAAAACATCTTACAGCCTTAAATTGACATTTTAACAAGCTCTTTGCTGAGGATTATATATATTTCAAACCCAGAATTTACCCAAATACGGATTAAAGTAATAAAACTTTTAGAACTCTCAGCATTTTATTCATTTCTATTTGGATCTAGTAATATAACCTGAAAATCTGGTGCAATTATCAGATATTCTAATGATTAAGATCAAATATTCAGTTCCTCCTCTCATTTTCGCCTCTACGATGGACAAACCTAAACAAGAGATGATTGCGTGTACCTTCCTAATAACAAACTTAAATAACAAAATGTAGGCGACAAAGTTGCACGTTGATTGTATAGACAAAATAAAAGTATTAAGTTGTATTAAGAATATGTTTTATGTAACAGAACTATGTATTGTAAAAAATTCAAACTTTCCGATTTGTGTAGTTTTAGAAGTAGAATCTTACCGTTACTTTGAGGTTGGACAGATTCATGTTATATACGCAAACATGCTGATAAAGAAATTTCACGCAAGTTTTATTATATACATTTTTCTTTAACTCTTAACAGAAAAGTAGTTATTTTTTTTTTATTAATGTTTATCTTAGAGTAAATGGCTAATGTCAAGTGCTAAGCTCACAGGTTAATGTCAAATATATTGATAGTGCCAACCCGGAAATTATATTGCACAACACATTTCGTTATATCATATTATTATTATTTTTTAACATCCACTTTTTGACAGAAAGAGTGTAAATATATCTCTCCTGTCCCCAAATAAACTATTGTTTATAAGCCAGTGTCTCAATGGTCAGTTATTTTTTTATTTTTTTTTTTATTTATTTATTTATTTTTTTTAAACTGATTATACCCGATAGATCCATTCTATCTTTGAGGCAATTATCAGGTGAGTGTGAGTGTTTGGTGAGGGCGTCATTGCTTTGCTGAACAATTAATCACCGGAGTCTTGACAGTACTAATGCCCAACAAGCTTATTTTTTTCTTTCATTGCTTTCAACATACTTGGTAAATAAATCTAACAGGGGGAAAGCGGATAACAGTCACTCGTGTTGAATCCTTTAATGTTAACATTTGATGGATACTCACATTGGCAGACGAATTAAATTGGCGACGAATTCATTAAATAGAATCATCTGTCACGCCCAGAAAACGTGGTAAGCAGTAGATAACCTGTTCCGGGTTGCCTCAGTAGGAAATGGTGGTTGTTAATTTTATTTATTTATTTGTTTAAATCTAGTTATTTATACTATTAATAAATTACCATATTGCTAAGTACTTTACCCACAAATTTATTACATAATGATTATTATTTGTGACCAGGCATCGATCCCTGAAAGCGCATAAGAATATCTTAATTCTGTCAGCTAGTAGTTGCAAAAGGGATTACTTTTGAATATTTATCATTTCTATTTCTTGAAAGAGAGATTATAAACATTTAAATCTCAACGATGCCCTTCGTTTTATTTAATTTGGTGCAGTTATTAATGAATTTGAGATTACTGTGTGTGTATTCGCGTAATATTCTTTTCATTTACAAAAAACAATGCTTCTGGATGATGAAGAGACCAAAAGTAATCCCGTCTGCAATCAGCATAGTGAGCGTAGATCCGGCTGTCAAGGACTCAAGAAATTGGCGTTTAGCGTTCCAAGAGAAGACGAGACATCTAAGTATGATTTGATCTGAATGGGATTCCAAAGAAAATAAGGCTGGATAAAAACTGCATCCTGTTTGGAGTAGGTGGCAGGATAAAGGACTCCAGGAAGCTACCTGACAGGCAGAAGCTTTTAGTCTTATTTGGTTAGTCTAGGAGGGGAGATACCTGGAGATACCGGAGGGGAGTGGAGGGAGGTCTAATGGTTTCTCTGTTTGGACGCCGGTCACTCAAAACCAATAGTGTAAACTAACAGCTTTCCCCAAGTGTGTAATTCTACAACACTGACCTGGATTCGCTCAGACTGATAACAGGAATGATTGATATCCAGAAGAGCAGAGGCAGGCTCAAATTTTAAGTTTCAGCCCAGGCGATTTATAATATTGAATACACTGCGATTTTCAGATTTTGTCTTAGTATAGTACATAATTATGTCATGCATTTGTCCGATCAAAAAAAAAAAAAAACTATACGACAATTCTTGTTGAAATTGTATAAAATTATTTGTTCCATACATTTATCTCTAATTCTACCTATTTAGTATTTTTTCAGTTTTCAGTCTTACTTAAACTCCAGTTTTTATTTGCCTCACGTTACCAACAAGTCAATAGATGACGTAACATCTTATTGGAAGCCTAAATATGAAGTCTTTAATAGCTCACATGTAATAGAAATGTATTACAAAAGAAAAGAATAATAATAAAAAATAAGCCGAATACTTAAGAGGTCCAAGGTTAATCACTTATGTTAATCTAATAGTAATGAGCTTATGAAATTAATTAGGAATAGGATGAGGGGCACGGCACTGATAATGTTATCAGCTACAATGGGGCTGGCTTATCAATCTTGGCAAATCCCTATGACTTGCCGCTGCGCTTCAAGGACGATCCAATATCATAAACGTGATAGTTAGTGGCACGCTAAATGATAGCCCAATGGCAAGGAATTATCTTCCGGCCGGTAATTACAAAAATCATATGTACCACATGCTTTTGTGATACTGAAACACATAAATTAAAAATTACGAAATGAACCTTCATTATCACCAAATACTAATTCAACATGTGTCAGATAAACCAGAATCCAACTACTGTTCAAATAATTAATCGTTGAAATATAAATATTTTGAAAAAAAAAAGTATCAGAAATACTTATTTTTTTCTGTGTAGGTTAAACGTTATCAATTTATCAAGTAAAGGGTTGGAACCGCCAGTATAGATGATACTGTAGTCTATCTGTCCGTGCATACCGTCGAGAGTTGTACTACACACAAAGTACTACTCTAGAAGGCATGAAGATGGTGCCTTTGCATCGAAAGCGCTTGCCAACAGTACTCGACCTACCGTGCCGACGGTATGCACCGACCGATATGACTACGTTATCAATTTAAGTCCGCCTGCAGAGGAAGGTCACAGGAATGAAATCAAGCTCCGGCCCGAATAGGGACCACAATGTGTGCTCGTTTAAACAAGGGATACAATTTAAGTTTGTATTTATCTCCCCTTTAATGCGACCAATAAAAAAACGATGAATAACCAAAATTATCGATAAAGCAATAGCATATTCTTCTTTTCCCGACTATTAACTGAGTCATTTGTGTTGTTTTGTTTTCAGGCAACAGTAAACCCGAACTCCTACTCATGTGATTTTCATTTGAAGCGAATATCACAACACTATCTCCAGCCTGCTTGTTTCCGTAGGGTTCTTGCACATATTTATTTCTTAAAATATGCGTCGGGGATGTTATTTGTTGTATAGTTCGTGTATGCGAAATCTGCTTATTGTACGTAGCTCTTACGAGATAGACATTTTCCTATACTGATTCAGAGTACTGGTCCTGTGGTTGAAGAATTGCCAACAACCACCGTGGTGATTGCTCGCTTCATTTTATTTGGATGAAGTGTCATAGAGCTTTGAAGTTTTACTTCTACCCGTTCCCCGGTGCCTTTTGATTATAGTAAGGCCCTTGATTAGATACATGAATAAAGAAGTATGGAAGAAGAATGGTTGCATTGGCCTATAATGCTAACATAATGCAACAGCAAATGGCGTATAGCGGGGGACCAGGGCTGATCCACCCCAGATTTTTTTTGTTCTTTATAACATTTGTACAATAATAATAAATCCGTAACGCAGGTGCTGCGTAAACTAAGCATATTTCCCACGTGCGTCACGTATTTGTATTTATCTCAACACGTAAAATTCAGTGAGAATAATATTTGGTATTAGGCTTCAACTAATGTGCTTCACAAAATAACTGGTTATTGTTAATATGACATAAGTAGGAGTGGAGGTTTACTCAAGGCTGAAAACTAAAAAAATGCAAATATCACGGTTAATAATCAAGACAATGAAAAATCGTACATTAGAACATTACATTTGTAATAATATTAAATCTTTACAAATTTTCAATCCACCTCTTAGTAACGGAGAACGGAACTATCGAAATCCCCCCCTCTAAACTCGCTTCCCCCCACCCCACTGGTCCGATTAAATAAATAGCCGTTAACCAGGCAAACATTGCGACTGTTATATATATATATATATATATATATATATATATATATATATATATATATACTAGCTCAGATACCCGGCTTCGCCCGGGAATTTATTTGAGGCTGAATGGTTATGGTATTTTTTTTGGCAAAACTTTACTTTGCACAATATTTTGACATTTACCCGTCCCAGTGTTTAGGGTTAATATCCGTTGTGGCATTTGTTAATAATAAAATTAATTTTTTATGTAAGTCTTGACTGTCCTCCAAATTGTCATATTTCATATTTTGTTATATTGCCATATTTCCCGTCTCCTTTGCATAATGCATAGATTTCAGTTACAAAGGACAAAATATTAACATAGATTTGAATTAATTTTTCCAGGTGAGGTACCTCATAGTTCAAATTAGAATGAATTGTTGAGCATATCAATATTTCTACGCAAATTACTTGCTCCACACATTGTTCCTGGAGAAATGTATAAAACAAAAGTTAATCTAAATAACAAAGTAAACAACTTTTGTTATTTGCTTGTTTGTCAAAAAACAAATAGACAATGAAATATCACGAATTTTTATTTCAGGCCTCCCTTATAACCCCCACTCCCGTTCTAACCTAAAAATTTTAATATAGCTTATAATCATGGAAGAATTAATGCTAATTGACATACCGAGTTTTTAAGTTCGGTTTAATCGTTAGTGCCTAATGAAATAGTTGACTCCCGCTTTAGTTTATAGTGTATATCTCGTTTATAATTCGGTATAAGAAAAAAGTGTATATAACAAAAGTTACTCTAAATAACAAAATAAACAACTTTTGTTATGTTCATATTTGCCGATAAACGAACAGAAAACGAAATACCGCTATTTTTAAATTCAGGCCTCCCTTACAACCCCCACTCCTGCCCGTCCCTAGAAATGTTGGTATAGCTCGTTATAATGAAAGCGTTAGTACTAATACACATACCGAGTTTTATTTATTTCGGTTGGGTCTTTTGTCCCAAATAAAATTGTTCACTTCTGCTATAGGTTTTAGCGTATATCTCGTTTATAATTCGTTATAAGAAAAAAGTGTATATAACAAAAGTTACTCTAAATAACAAAATAAACAACTTTTGTTATGTTTATATTTGCCGAAAAACCAATAGGAAACGAAACATCGCTATTTTTAATTTCCGGCTTCCCTTATAACCCCCACTCCTGTTCGTCCCAGAGGATATTAATATAGCCTAAAGTCTAAGTTGGGTTAGTAGTAATATACATACCAAGTTTCATAACATTCGGTTCAGCCGTTTATGCGTGAAAAGGTAACAAACAAACAAACAAACAAACAAACAAATAAACAAACTAACAAACAAACAGACACGAAAGAAACAAAATGCAGTTATGGTGTCTATGGCATGTGAAACGAAAAGTTATCGTGAAATTTCGCGAAAAAAATCAATGTACAGACAGAGGTTACAATTTTATATATATATATATATATATATATATATATATATATATATATATATATATATATATATATAGATACATATACACAATTTTGAACAGACATCATTTTCGTCATCTCCTAGGCTCGTAGGATCGATGGCCATTTCAAGAAATGTTTTGAAAATTCCACTATGAGTACAACCTCGATAGCTGATTTCCCCTAAGGGAAATCTTCTAAAATTGGGATTGAATTTATAACAACTAAGCAATTTATATTGATAAGTAAAACAATTATTTTATATACTGGAGCTTATCAGACTGTTTTGGCTAAATAAAATATTACGGAAGATAAATGCCCTTTTATACTATTATAGAAAATGTTTTGCAAATGTCACTATAACGTTATCAACAACATGGGAGTAAAGTTCAATATGTATTAAAAGTTATGCTATAATAATCAGCATATTATAGCATAATATACATATGATTAGCATATCATATACATATGTTAGAAACATTTTATCCTTCGTGAGAAGCTTCTTTGACGGTTCTGGGATCTTGCGGGAAGTTGAATAAATTAAATTATAGTTTAATAATAAGTAATTAAAAGTGCATTGAAGAGAGAGTATGTACTATTTTTGGTACTACTTCTTAGGATTCAGTGTTGAATTATATGAAATACTGTCATCGGCCCGATTTTATTAGCGGATTTCATTTCTAAGTGTTTGCTAATAGTGTATGATGAAATTTGCCGCAGTTGTTATACCATGACTGCCACATGTGATTTCAAAGAGGAAGCACTTAAGGCGTTATCTATATTATGAGACACACGAAGGTAACTTCAGATTACCACCCATGTCACTCGACAAGTTGTTTTACAACGTAATTACCATTATTTATCAAACTATTAAAATGGTTACGCCTGTCCAATAAGAAAGACGAGCCCAGAGTGTTCATTTTAAGATGATTAATTGAGTTCTTATGTAACACTGTATACGTCAAAAAATCGTTTATGTATAGCAGCTATTGGGCATGCTAAACGCCAATTTGATGTTCACGTTACCCCATATTTAAGTACGTTTTAGTTGATTAATCTTAAGGGAGCTCGTTGCCTCACGTTTTTATTGTTGGTTAGTCTCAAGTACATACCTACTAGAGACCACCAGATGTCCTTGTGACCCACATTCGTCCTTTGAAAATCAGAACGTCCATTTAAGGAACCTTGAAACTAAACTAGGTGGATAGTAGGTTCAACAGTATTATGACTACTGGATTGTGTTAAATATTTAAATACAAATGTCAGCTTAGGCTTTATACTAAAATACCTTTTTATATTAAATATATCGCTAACGATGCCAAGTGTATTAAAAATAACTGAATTCTTGATGTAACGTTTTTATTTGAGCCACATTTTTTATTTGAACTTACATTTAAATATTATGCCCCTTCTTAACTGTACTAAAGGTGCCACATGATAAGATTTGGTAGCAGCTAAATATAGTAACTTATGAAATTACATCACACTCAATTCACGAATGAAGCTTCATTAATCAACCGGGACTCATTTTACGTGCTCTTCTGCCTGTTCAAATAATAGGGCTGTATAAATAAATAGTAGACTTCTTAGAAATCATAGTATATCTTAATTAAACATACAGCCACTTTCTTCTATTTAATCAACAAAGGTAAATGTTTGCAAACGTGCTAGTAAATAAAATATGCCTTTAAAGGTGAGCCCATTAATCTACTTATGGAGGGGCAATTGTCTATATTGAATATTAACCGAGATATTTCTATATTTTAGTTTTCGACAATCAGTAAACCCCCACTCCTACTCATTTCATATTAACTATAAGCTATTATATATCATGAACAAATTCATTCCAAAGGTTAAATACCAAATATGGTTTTCATTGAAATATTACTTAGTGAGAGACATGCAAATATGTCATTAATTAAAATTTTTCGTTCTTTACTCGAAAATGTTTATTTTATCTATAGCATACTCGATATTTAGCCGTTGCAGTCAACACTGAAGATCATATTTGTTATTGGCTGAAATCGAACCTGGAATTGTGTTGGCTTAAGGGGGGTATTCTAAAATTCAAAATATCTCCGTTATTATGAGTCGGGTCGTAAAATGTAATAGAATCAATCTTGTTAAACTATTGATTCTCTACCATTGCTATTGCATGTTTTGGTAACTCAAGTTTTAAGTGAGTTATTCTTACTTTCTTATTTTCTCCCTTCAGTAACCCTCCTCCCCTTACACTCATCGGTTTTAACAAATAAATGGAGAATATGTGGTGAGATGAGATTACAAGCCTGTTATACCGGCAGTTGAAAAATCTGTTTAGTTTACGCAGCCCCTGCGTGACGGTCATTATTGAAGCAGGCACTTAATTGTCTCACATGCTCAAGGCCACCTGGCATTCAATGTACTTTGGATGAACTCTGAAATTCAATGTACTTTTGGTTCGGAATTGCACAATATTAGAAGTTTTATGATAACATGGGACTGTCCAAGTGTGCTTTAAGAGAGATAAAAGAAACGACGACACAAATGTTTGAACAATGTTTTGACATAGTCACCAATTGATAATTTAGTGTTTACGCAACAGGATTCTCTTTAAATTTATGGCGCCCGCATTTCCAGTTCTAGAAGCTAGGATATGCTTTTAAATGATAATTTATATGAGAAATGACGGCCTCGACAAGAATTCTTAAGAGGTCATGGGATCTATTCACAACATTTATTGGTCCTGATTGGGGACGGATGCGGCCCCTACGTGATGCCAGTCCTCACTCTCTGGCCAGAACTACCAAATTCCTTCCTGTCAACATGTGATTCTAGTTCTACGAGGCCTGTCAAGTTGAATAATCACATACTGACCTTATCAACCAATTAGCTTTTCCGTTCAGTAGATGGCCTAACTGGGTTTCACAAGTCAGGTCAACATATGTTACTTTTTATTCGCACGAATTGTGCTCAAATTTCTAGTCAGTCAAGACGGACGTACATTCCTCAACGGATGCACTACTTATTTGATTACCGAATTACTCTAAAACACGTTTTTTTTCAAGAAAATGTGGCACGAATCCAAACTGCTTTCAATTCAAACATATGACAGCCACCAAGCAAAACAGAAGACAAATGACATCTAGTGGCTATAATACAAACTCTAGTTCTACTATGTATTCGTTTCTCCAATAGCCGAGCCGAGGCGCAGTGATCCACACGTAATACGTATATTATTTTTGAAACACCTTGTATTTGAGTTACTTCAAAATGCATAGTACAAAAATTATAATATAAGGTCCATTACATGACCAAGAAAATTGGTTATATAACATTTTCCGATGAGTCATATAATAAAGGAGATATTTACGATTTTCCCCCAACTCTACTCCATCTTCCTTCCTAGTTCCATTCACTTTGTTGAAGAACTTGAACTTTAGTAAAACAGTTTACATAGCAAGTTCTATAATGTTCAACAAAAATATTTAACAGGCAATAAAGATAATTTCCTTAAGAAAAACCTGATAAAAATTGAAAAATAATACTACATTGATCCGTGTAATCTATTCAAATCAAACTTAACAACAAATACTATTTATCATATCTTAAATTAAATATTATATATTTAAACCCAACAAAATAAGAATTCGTAAGCTATGTAGTTGTGTTCAAATTTGATTCGTACATCTTTGCTTTGTAAAAAAAATTAGAATTATTAAGATATATTCCGTTTGGATCTATTAAGTAGAAGGGACTCAGGTTAGCCATGTGAGTCAAAGCCTTACCCCTTAATCTCACATGGAAAACCTAGAGTGGCGAGTTCGATTCTCTCCTGGGCAAAGGAAATTATTTAGAGACGGAATTCATTAAATAACATCTTAAGTCCCACCCTGGCTAGAAAAGGGTGGTAACCTGTAGATAACCCGTCCCAATTAGCATTAGTTGAAAAAAATGGACTTTAATAAATAATAATATTAAATAGAGTATTGTTATAATTTATTTTTTGTTAGTTTCATTTAAGAAGAGCGAGGATAACCGAAATAGGGCAGAAACTACTTCATCAATGGGGGATCCGAAGTTGGGTAAACACGATTTCAGTACAATGTTGGATCTATGTAACTGTTTTTGTAGCTTGGTTTTAATTTAAAGTAATTATCTTGATAAGTTAGGAGCTAATATACTCATATAAAATAATCATAAATTTTTCATTTATTCAGAAGGTCTTGTAATGCATTCTAGGAATAATGGTTCAACCTAACCTAAATAGAATAGAAATGCCCAAGGTTTCAAAAATTTCATTTCGACGAATGGGGAACTTGTGTTGTCACCAGTTGGAAATTCTGCTCGTAAATAAGCTCATTGACTATTTGCGTCAGTTTTAAAAAAAAGGGTTCTAAGAAGAGTGAGCCCGCTGGTTCGGGGAAAGGATGTCACTCACCTTTTACATTGGCACAGAACAATGAATGAAAAGTTCTCCCTTCTGTCAATCACACGAACTACTCTTCTTGTCGACACCTTCACGGAAAGGTAGAACTTACGAAAACAATCACATCTTCATTAAGGATCTAGGTCGTCAATAGTCTGAGAAGAGAGGTTATTTGTAACTTATTTGCATCCGAAGGAGTCGCCTAAAAACATCTCTGAAAGGGGCTTCAATTTGCTATGAGTAAAACTTTTACAGTTCAAGAAGATATGTAGGTCACAAATTCTGAAAAAAAGTACCTAATACTATTTGTGTGAACTATACAGGACAACATTCGACAAGCTTGAAGATGGTGACTTCCCATTGAAAGTACTGAATATACTGGTATATTCGGCGATCAGCAATTAATGGTGGCAGTCACAATTTTCGGTGAATCTGTTATCACAGACAAGAGGAAATATCAGATGTAGATGGATGTGAATTGGGCCTACCCTTTTTGATGGAGAAATTTACCATGTTCTTGACGGGAAATAAAAAAGCTACTGGAGATGATGCTCGCTAAACCTCTGAAGAAAACTGTCGGAGATATTACTACATTTAAGCAATATTTTAGAATATTTATAAATGAACATTAATCTTTAGAAATTATTGTTATTTGAGTAAAGCCAAATAAAATCACGTCAAGGGAGTAAGGAAAAACAATATAAGGAAAAAATATAAAGATACAAGTGAAGTAGTCTGCTGAATTTTCCCGTTTTCTTATCTCTTTGTTTTTAAGTTGCATAGAAAGCACGTCGTATTCTTGAAATAACCCCAATGTTCGTAAGTATCCATCATTTACATAAGAAAAAAAATGTTTATCTCTTAGCGAAAAATTTCATCATTAAATAATATTTCCCATAAGAGTAATAGCGTTTGTTTTCTTCCTAGAAACTCCATTTATTTCACAATTCTTTCAAAACGTTTAATAAGCGATTTTCATAGTCTCAAGTTTAGGTGTTACATTGCTATTGCAGAATATTAATGTATTGAAAGTGGGTGAATACAGTATGAAATAAACGACACGAAGGTGAGCTGTATTGGGGTATTGTATTTTATCTTATTAAGTATAAACAGTAAACTATTTTATGTTTTAATTATCTCTTGACCTCTTGTGACAAGGTATCTGTTCTTCTGGTTTCATGAGAATGATTTTCCTAAATACAGTTCTAAACAGACTATAAAATATACTGACATAATGAGACTATAAATTAACAACTTTTAGATACAACAGTCAGATTTAATAGCAGTCAACTACTTATTTTCAAATTAAAAATAAAATATTTCCTTACTATTTGGGCATAATTGAACTCTACTTATTAGAGAAAATTTCTTACCTGAAACAAAATTTGGCTAGCATAAACATTATGGCACACTGTAGATCTTCCCTCAATTATACTTTCAATTAGTTGGAGTGACTCCCTGAGAGACAAGTATGGCACTATTTAATGAGTCTTGAGTCTCAAGATTTAAAGAAAACTCTCAGCGATTATTTCAATCCCTTATCAATTATTAACGTAAGGAAAAAAAATATGGCGAAAGATGAAACCCATTGAAACGAGTCGACAGTCACGTACTAATTTTTGTTTATATATGATTTTGTATTGATTAATTTATTGTCACATTTATCAGGGATAAATTTTTAAGGTTTTATTCGTCATGTTATTCAATGCTAAAACGATTAATTAAGTTATTTGTAAGCTCTCCGTTTTATTACTTAATTGTATCTTTTGTAACGATTAGGAAAATTTTCTTGTAGGATTATATCATTCATATTACTTTCTTTGTACACGATCAGTTGTCATGAAATATAATTTATCTTGTTAAATTAGGGTAATAAATGTTAAGTAATTGGTAAACATGTTTAACAATTAGATTATAATCCGTTAGGGTTTATTATGTGCCATATATTCACGTAGTGAGATTTCGCAACATATTTTTCTTTATTATATAAAATCAAAGTGATTTATGCTAAAATATATCACTTAAACTGGCATATATTAACCAAAATATGCAGATAAGGGCAAATTGTCTTTAGATATTTTAATCTATGTATTACGGAAACATTACGTCAGTACAGAGCACCCATCGTCCAAGGTCAGAAGGCTGTGTTTTAGTCATTGGACTTTGTAGGAAGATCTGTTTATATTACTATGCTCACCAAAATCTACGTTGTCATTGAAAAATGAAAATTCCGTCCTTTGAAAATTTGTATGCCTCATTATACCTCTAACCCAATAATCCTGTCTTCAAGTAAAATTGAGCCAAATGTATTTTTGATTTATTATAAGTCGTTTGACTCTTCAGCTCCGTCCATTCACCTCCCAGGTGTGAGGCTCGGATCAGCTAAACCTTTCAAGACTTGGACCAAACTTAACTGAAAACCACTGTCTCGAAGTCCTGCCTTGATAGCGCCACAGAATATAAATTCGAATAGTAGAAACACCGTAATTGAAAAAGTGAAATAGTTTTTAACGTGAAGGAGCAGATGGAGTCACAAATTCCTTGTCGTCAGTAAATGATAGCAAATCTGAAGCTAATGTAAAATTGAACTAGCTCAAAAGTAAAAAAAAAATATTTTAACTAACAGCTTTATAAGTTTGGGTGCTAAAAAAGTGTCTGCAAGTCATTCGATTGGTTTATATTGCTTTATGAGAGCGCTCTATACTATTTAAAATAGAGAAGTAAGGAATGAAATAGAAATATTCAAGAATAACATTCTTTAAGGATAAGTGAGAGACGTAAGTTTTTCAAATATTAACAAGACATGCTATAAACAAATCTGTAAATGTACTTTAAAGATAAATTATTTGTAGAAAATAGCTACCAGTTATAAACCAGCTACTGTTACTTGAGTAGGGTCCTTAAACGCGTCTGTGTGTTAATAAAATCTATTTATAAACGGAGTTCTTTAATTCTAAATCTGGAGCTTATAAATAAAAGCACAAATATATTTGAAGCCAGTCACGAATTACTCAGAGCAAAACCTGACTCTCGACCTGTCTGAAGGTAGGCAATATTCCAAGTATAATATTTTTTTTCACTCCTATTTCGTTGGAATGAGTTTACATAATTCTTTTTTTGGCCATAATAACATCCGATGATGTCACACTTGAAACAATAAAAAAAGAGGAGGATCAACTTAATGTGATTTTCTTTAAGCAATTTCAAGCCAGATGTTTTGCTAGTCCTGGTTACTGTCGTCATGGACAGGAAATCCTGATCAATGATAAAGGATCACATGAACTTGTTGTATTTTTCCAGTTCCTCATGCATGTGACTATCAAACAAAAAAGGCTTCAGAAAGAGCAGTAACATTTCTTCGTGAAATCTGAGTAGCCTGCATAACCTAATAAATGACAAGCATTAGCCAGCATTAGAATACAATTTACAACTATAATGTACCTTCAGTTTTGTCCACTCGTATATTCTATAAGGAGAGAGTCACTAATTCGATAAGGAAGAAACACTCCTGTCCAGGCCAGAAATAGTACATATATTTCTTTATTAACGCGTTAATTAGAATGATGAAAAACTAAAAGTCATGTTCGTGAATGACCGAAATTGATTTGGGAGGAATGGAGGTTCACAGGAGGGGGTTCATCGAAAATACCCATCCCTTTTATGTGAAAGATTTAAAAAATGTATATAGCCACTCCTATTATAAAGGAATATATTTTAATTTAGTTCTACACATTTGTCCCTTTCTCTAATATTAATATATTATTGAGTTATTTGTATTTTTACTTTTTCTGACTTCAGTAAACCTTTATTCAGTACTCATATGCCCATAGGATTGTTATATTAAACTATTATATCACTAAACACTTAAATTTCTATCTTATTTTATTCAGAGTTTTTAACAGGGAATCGGATGTGAAATGATGTCATGTCACCGCATGTATAATCTGCTTAGTTTATTCAATACTGTTGCAGTTTTTACGTATAGTTCTGGTTCCAAATATTGTGGGAATGCATCTTAGAATATTATTCTTTATTTATTAGGTGACGTAGATGCTAATAGGAGTAATGCATAAAAAAATAATATTCCTCTACCTCAAACAATACCTAAATTACTTACTCATTATGTTTCAATATCGATAAAATAATGCAGTCGAGATGTTATACTTGATGACATAGCTATACTCAAATGGGTGAACTTTCGTTTCCTCTCAAGAAAAGCTCCAATCAATAATTTACAGAAAAAACTGAAAGTGATCACACTTTACAATCAGACTGACCTGTTTGTGAATACGGGCTTGACCTAAAAACCTAAATTCATGAAACAATCCAACATAGGAAAATATTCCGCAATATATTCTGAGTAGTGGTCAGACAAGGTCTTAGCTGGTTCATATTTAAGGAACGTTAAAGGGTGTTTTGATCCTAAAATAAAACCCGCTACTACTCAGGAAGTTTTTAAGGCTATTGTTCTACTAAATCTGTCATGCCTGGATTAAATTTGGAGTCTAGTTTTCATATGGTTCTAACTAAAAAACAGAATGGAATATGATACGATGCACGATTTTCAAGCATTGTAAAAATAATTTAAAAGAGAGAAGTTAAGGAAATGAATTTTGGATTTAGGCCCTTAGGACTAGCTGACCCAAAATGTTCCATGCAGTTAAAAAATACTTTTTTAAATGCACACCTCTGTTTTTATTATGACTATCTTCTTTCCATTTCACTCTGCTAGCTCACTTCGTTTTTATTAGGGTCTTTGCAATACAGGAATAATTTTTTTGGAAGACCCAGATCCAGACACACGGCTTTTAGTATATAGTCAAATTACACTCCTACCCATGTTTGTGGATCAAAGTTTTCTATTTCTCTGTATAACTGCTCTAGGACCGAAAAATACTAGGTACTCACTAGAATAAACGTATAACGCTCATGAAACTTCATCGCAATGACAAAGAAGAAAGTAATAGATGATTTCGGAACTCGAACCTGGTCCAGCAGGCATGCACTGCCCAAATTAGCAGACTTTATTTATTTTCATTTTTTTTATTGGTCTTTTTATTTGAATTGTAATGTAATTGTATGGCTGTGTGTGGCTTGCACGAAATGATTAAACTGCATTGTATATATTATTTAAATATGCCTTCCTTCTGCAACCTTTAGTTACCAATAATGATTAGCAGCCATTCTAGAAAACTGAAAGGTGACACCAAGTCACAATGATTAATTATCAGGCACCACAAGATGCAATCAGACAGTCTGTAATTTGCTCTTCTAGTCTGTTATGAAATTCTTTTCAAGGACATCACGAATGCATCATGCTTCCTTCCTCATAATTCTGACCCTGTTCAAAGCCTTGAACTTGATGAATGAAGATTATGGATCTCTCAGCTGCTGTCAGGGTCTATATTTCCAATACTGCTATTATTTTGTTCTTCACACGAAGTCATTAAACTATAATATGAAAACCATTTACGGAGTTAAATTACCGCTCCTATAATTATCGGACCAGGGTATTAAAATATAATATATGAGTTATAGAAGGTTATCCCTTCCTTTCGTAATTCCTGAAAAAGAGTTTCTGAAATATCGAAAAGATGGTAAACATGGTTTTGATGAATGTGGGAGAGTTCAAGTTTTTGCAGATCGTGTAGGAATCTAACTGGAGAGTTTGCAATGAAGGACACTTCTGTTACGTAGGAGTCGTTAACGATTTCAGACCTTCGTAACGTCATAGCCGTTACGTCCTATTCAAATTTAGAAATGAAGATGCATTGTTATGTATCTAATTTTATGCAACTCTAGCCTATAATTTCCCAGATGAAGGTTGTGTGGACTCATGATAATCGGGATGGGTTATCTAGAGGTCTACAGACCTTCTTCTATCCAGGATGGAATTAAGGACTTTACTTAATGGGTTTTCCCTAAATACATTCCTATTGCCTACAAAGGAATCGAACCCATTATTCTACCATTTGAGACCATTAAAACTTACTATCAGTCCTTCGAAAGGATCTTTCAGTTTTACCATTCTTTCTACCCGTTCTTACGCCACCACTGTTTTATGTCATTGAGGGACCACACCAAAATTCATTAATCTCTACTGGAGGCAATAATTCTAGGCCTGAGAAGGCATAAATAAATTGTACATACAATATTTCGGGGTATATTTTTCTAAAGCTGTTGTTCTTTTCGTTTTAATTATTACGTTAGGAAAATTAAGGTATATGAGGATAAAAATCTTAAAATATTTTACTAATTTGTTTAAATCAATAGATAAAAACAAATCACTTCAACTCTGATCCTCATCATCATAATCCACCTCAAACAATGGGCTCATTTGCGTAAGTAATCACCTTATTTCAACGTCAGTAGACTAAAGATAAAACGAAAATACTTCGAGAGATAAAACTATTTATTCGGAATTACATAGTTAAAATATACTACCAACATCAAACGAAACAACTCTGTAAGCAAATTTTGGTAAAGTAAAATAAGCCATTGAAATTATATACTCATATTGCGCTTATACTAATTTCTTAAAATCTCCATCAATCCCACCTGGATGTCTAAAATGAGGTCCGCGCTAAAGCACGTTTATGTTTATGAATGAGAAATATCTCCTTTACTATAAGACCGATCAAATAGTGTCATATAACCAATTTGGTAGTAGAATTAATGTACTACATTTACTGCTCTGTACATTCTTCTCGGAGTTTAACAATATTAACGGAGTTGTTTGGTTTCAGAGATCTGTAAATCCCTTCCTATTCATCCGATCCCTTCGTGCGATTTTAATTCAGGCCTATAAAATTAATAATCAAAAAATCTTATTTTCTCAACCTTGGAAAAACATTATTGTGGTAATCATGCCAGATATCTTACTTCCTACAAAGAGGTGGAGAAAGCAGTTATCAGTTTTATTACACTATTGATTTTTTTTATATTTTACTCACACACACACACACACTTTTGTATATAGGTGAAGAATGAATCTAATTTTTATCATCTGCTAGTTCTTTTTATCTATGAAAATTAGTACTAAGTCCTGAAAACTTACGCCATGAGGAAGGTTAACCAACCTCAATAGCTGTATTTCTGAAGGGAAATCTGCTAAGAGGTATGGCTCTTAAGTATATCTCTGACTGCCTGAAAAATAATGAAAAACATATACAATTGGTAGCATTCTCAGTTTTTAAGGATAAAGGTGATAGAGAAGGAAATGGTTTCATACTTACGAATGACATATCTAGTCATTGTGAGTACTTATATAATTTTAACATTAATCTCTGTGTGAGTTCGCTAATCACTTTTAAAACATACATCAATCAAAGGACCCAACACAGACATGAATACACTAATATTTCCGAATTTATTAATTGTGAGGTGCATCTCCTTAGAGATGGCTGTTATACCCGTATGGAGGCCACGGTATGGGTTTCCTCAGACCCTACAAGGCAAATGAGGTTAGCCATCTCCCCTGCCACATGCACTCAGCCCAGATTGCATTCATGGCTGCCTTGATTGTACATCCCAGATATAGGTTACTATCTATCCCAATGAACAGATAATGAAGTGATTAGCAGAAAAGAAATGTGAATTCCAAGGTTTAAAAACATTAAATATCTTAGCGTATTAAACAAAGGGGTAGAAAAACTGTTGGTTTCAGTGAAAATTCGAAGTATATATATATATATATATATATATATATATATATATACCATACCTTGGAGTGCCTTTTTCCTCATCAGGAAGATTTTCCAAAGCTCCAGAACATTTCAGCCACAGATCAAATGCGGCAAGTGCAAAGGTTAGGGAAATACTGGGAAAAGGAAAGAGTGATTCCTGGGAAGCAAGAATAGCCCTATTTGATTCAATGGTGTCATCTACTCTTCTTTATGGAGCAGAGGTTTGGGCTCCAAATTACCTGGACCTTGTGGAATCGGTACAGCTGAGGTTCTGGAAGTATTTGTATTCTTGGCCAAGAAGTACCCCGAATTACATAGTCCGTTTGGAAGCTGGGCGAGCGCACTTAAATGTAGTTATATTTAAGAAAATTATTAATTTCTGTGTTAAACTGCTCTCAATGCCTGACCACCGACTTCCGAAAAAATGTTTTCTTAAGCTGCTTAGTTTGCACAATAGGAAAAGCGACATTAAATATAATTGGGTGTCACAAGTAAAATTTATAGCAGGAAACAATTATGTTGAAGAATATTTTTTCGAATCTTTAGACCAACAAACTTTGCTAGCCAACAAGATCACAATCATTGAAACAATTGTAAACAATCTCCATTCCGTAGACGTGGATAGAGTTCTTAACTCAAGTTACAGCCGAATATATAGAAGTATTTGTAGTTTTAATCATTCTCTCCCTGAAAATTATTTAACGGTCCACACAAACATAAATAAAATCAAACTTATCAGTCAAATAAGGATTTCCTCTAGCGAGTATTTAAAATTATCCTATAGAAACATGACTCAAATTATAAAAACGGGAGAGGTATGTAAATGGTGCCAAAAATATATTTACCTACATTTGAATCATTTACTGCTGTATTGCCCCGTTTTTACATCACACAGAGTAAAATTCCTTGACAAATATATAGTGCCTCAAAGAGAATACCTATCATTGGTAAACTTTCTGGATTACAACAATGAAAGTAAAGTTAATGATATTTTTTGTTTCTTATCAAAAGTTTGTGAAAGTTAACAATATAAACTGCTCAAAAATGAATAGGGATATTGGCTGTTTTGTGGTATGTATGGGGCCTAGCATATTTTTTTTTTTTTTTATAAATATCATTAATATTTATTAGAAATTATTGTCTTTTTCCCCCATAAAAAAGAAATTTAATTAAGATCGATTTAACTAAAATTAATAGGATAAGAAAAAATAACCAATATCCCTATTCATTTTTGAGCAGTATAGAAGAAAGAATTGTATTATTTTTTTATGGGGGTGCTTATTCAATAATAATCGGCAAATTATTATACTTATTATTACAGTTATACTTATTATTAGAAGAGTTATACTTATCTTAGATAATAGTCATGTTAATCTGATATGTTAGAAAACTGATCTTTATTTAGACATTAAAAAAGAATGAATTAATCTACATTTACATTAAATTATAACCTATTGAATTCAGTATTATAATCATTTAGATTAATATTAATATTGTATTACGTGCCAATGTATATGCTGTTCAGTTGTAATTCTAGGAATTATTATTATTTTATTTACACATACTTTAAGAAGTATAATATATCAATAACCATACTAACACTAATTGGCCAGACTCTTGGCAACATGTTGTAAACAGAAGCCAATAAAATATCTATCTATCTATCTATCTATCTATCTATACCGTACATCTACACACACACACACACACACACACACACACACACAACACACACACACACACACACACACACACACACACACACACACACACACACACACACACACACACACACACACACACACACACACACACACACACACACACACACACACACACACACACACACACACACACACACACACCACACACACACACACACACACACACACACACACACACACACACACACACACACACACACACACACACACACACACACACACACACACAACACACACACACACACACACACACACACACACACACACACACACACACACACACACACACACACACACACACACACACACACACACACACACACACACACACACACACACACACACACACACACACACACACACACACACACACACACACACACACACACACACACACACACACACACCACACACACACACACACACACACACACACACACACACACACACACACACACACACACACACACACACACACACACACACACACACACACACACACACACACACACACACACACACACACACACACACACACACACACACACACACACTGCTTCTTAGAATTGAACGGTGTACTTCATGTACATAATGGAATGGATTTCAGTACTGCAGATTGAAAGAATTTAAAATATTTCGGGGATAACTTATCTTTTTACAAAAATGCATAGGCAACCCTAAGAAAATTCAAAGATGTCCTCAAAATCTATTTACACATTACAGCCTCAAGACTAACAATTCAGAAGAAGAAAGCCAGTTTTTAATATAAAACAACTCCTTAACACTATGTATATAATTTTTAACGAATGATATTTCAATAATTATTTAATTAAATTATTAATTATTTACTTACTAATGCCTTTCTTCAGATCAGTAAGATATATTGTTTTGTTTTTTCATCTAGGAGGATCAAAATGGGATGTCTCATGTCCATAACATGAGATATACCCCAATGGCGTATTTCCTGTGGGAATCAGCCAAGTCTGGTACCTTAAAAATATCATTTGCCAATCGTCAGTTGACAAGCGTTAATTATATATTCTAAAGCCTTTGATGAAATTTGTTTAGGGTAACTCTGATTAAAATCCAACATTATGGGAAAGCTTCTCCTAACACAATTTACATAGGATCTTTGGAGAGATTAAAGGAATAAAATTAACCCGACATATGGTGTGGTGGGTCTCCAGGTAATAACCTACGTGGCCGTTAACAAGGAAGGTTCGTTAAGGTTTTAAAGCAGGGGCGTAAATTTAGCGGTTGACAGCTAATATGGAGGTTGGTACTAGCTAGGGCTTTGCCCCCGACTGTCCTTGTAGCCTGAATGCAGCCGCCAGCTTACCTCCTTGCAATATTTCAACAGCTGCATTCCACGTGGACCCTTACTCCACAACTCTGATATCAGCCACGTGGAAACCTGTCGATTCATCAACACATGTTCTGATGTGAATCAATGGAGGACACGAAATCGCTACAATAAAACATTCTAGCAATTAAATGAACCAAAAATGATATCCTAACTGAAATAAACTCGATATCCTATTGAAATTTACTTATTTGATTAGGTTAGTACTAAAATATGCGATTTAATTGTGGTCAGTCATTACCTTATAATAACCATACATTAAGAATGAATGAACGGAGATAAGTTTCATTATCTTAAACAAATTTAGCTTTCTTTCTTATTAAGCAACACATATTTCAAGCACAATTTATGATGTCAATTTTTTTTGTTTGAGCGACTAGCAACAAATATACTGATGAATTAATGCCCCCCCCCTCCAGTAAACCCTCCACTCCTATAAGCGCTAGTAAGGTACAGTATAATAGAGGTTGCCCGAAGCTATCCCCTTTATATAAATATAACTGTGTACTCAATAATATAAATAACGCTCTGTCATTTTTTTTAATAACATTAAAATATCACAAAGGCCACAGAAGTTAAAAGCCAACATTTTAGCTTCCAAACGTCATCTCAATACAATTTGTTATATACAAATTATTTTTTTAGAATTAAACCCATAAGGGCGAAGGTGGTAACTGGTATATGTTATAACAACTAAGTGAACACTAGGGTTAGAAAATCAGATTGCTATTTAGGCTACGTTGAGCTTTGGGACAGTTGGTATGACCCTCTAATAAATATATATAATATATTCAAAGTTTCTATACCTATAAGTGGGACAAACATGTTAATTATGTTATTATATTTTTTTTCTTTCTATGTATTGTAAAATTGCTTAGACCTAGGCTGATGATTATTATAATTTCTCACGAATTCTCTGAATGATATTTTAACGTAATTAAAAGTTGTCAAATTATTAATTGACAGAGCATCACGCGTTTAAAGTTTTACTCCACCCATCGGCATTTCATATATTTGTCTTCCTCACTGCTAATGGCGCGGACGTTCAGGAATGTAAAATTTAACTAAAAAATGTGGTATCCAATATTGTTTTTAAGGTTAAATAAGTATTTTATTTTTGTAAGCCATGACGTCTCTGGTGGTATTCCATGGTGGCCACTCTCCCTCATGATGAACTCATCATAATAAAACCCCCTTTTTTTCTTCTTTTTTTCAACAAGCTAACCAGAGGCGCGTCTAGCAAAATCTAGTTTGAAACCACCATGGCACAAATAGCTAATTTAAATAAAATATATTTACACTTAAATTCAATGTTTCTCATTTTACATCAGCATACAAATTGCATTACCCTCGGTTTAAATAAAATTAATGAATTAAAAGATCATGGAAACTATAAACGCGCTTATCACTTTTAATAAAAATATTAAATTCAGCTCTCAACAGTATTATCAGCTTAAGTTGTTACTAGGGCCACAAAGGAAGATGATAATTATACAGATAGTAATTATAGGCCAAGGTTACTTCAATGATGTCAGAAGCGTTATGCACTTCGGTTGCTTGGCTAACTTACACCTTGCACATGAAGGACTGAGAGATGTCTATGAATCTAAAGAGGCAGATAAATAGGTCATTTTCCAACATGGCGTCGATCAATTCTATAAAAACGAACAATGGGCCCGTATAAAGACCAATACTCCATTGTGTTTTGGTATATTGCAAATTCAATTGAATTGGATAGACGAGTTAATAATAGCATGCCTGGAGTCACGAGTCAAACGAAATGCTGCTGCGTACCTAATTATTGAAATTGATTATCCTATACTAATTTAAATAGAATCATTGCAGCATTGCCTGGTGCTGACGAAGTCTTCCTGCCCTCGGGTCTCCTAGTGCTAAAAAGTTCGTGAAACACATTAAACACCAGAATAGTCTCGGGCACAAGAAGCTTCTATACCCAACTCAAAGCTATCAGATGCAAGTATCTGCAGGAAAGCGAAGGTGCAAATTTATTAGAAAGTGTGCTCGCTGCCATGAATGAAGGAAATCTGTCCTTGTCTGGGAGAGTAGAACCCTTAGAAAGATATTTCGAGGAGGAATAGGGAATCAGAAGTAAACGCCCAACTAACTATGCCTAAATAAATTAATAAGGACCAATAAAACGGCCTTGTCCTCTACTATAGTTTTTAATTTTTTATAGTTTTTACTTTCGGAGTCAGCGCTCCATCGTCAGTGCCTGCTGATTATAGCAGTGTAGCCTGGACCAAAACCTCCGGACGACCCGCTGGAACATTCTACAATCAAAGTGCATTTCCAAGAATGAAAAAGTAAAAGAAAAAAATAGTCCCTTGGGAAAGGAGTAGGGAGACTAAGCAGAATTACCAAGTGTTGGAATGACCCAGACGACGTCTTATAATATAATTATATTATTTCATTCTCTAGAATATCCTGGGTAGATAAACATGAGTGAAAATTTAAGTTGGACATGGTATAGTTACCATAGCTAATGGTAGAAAAAAATAGCTAATAATAAAAATCGTATTAGCAGAATAGGGTCTTTGGAAAGGAAAATGCACGTATAACAAACCCCGTTAACAGTTGTAGATGTATACAAATAAAAATGGTATTAAATAACTTTATTAATGAGATACAATAGATTATGTAACATCTTTATCTGCTGCAAATAGTAATGAACCTATGACAATATTTACGTCACTTAGTCCTACTTTATACCCCGGTCCGGGTTACAATTCACCCATTAACCTACTCATGTGTTACGTGAGACGATTAAATACCAAATCTGCTAACAATTACCTTAGAGAGTTAAGACACACAGGCACGCGCACTTATATATATATATATATATATATATATATATATATATATATATATATATATATATATACTAGCTCAGATACCCGGCTTCGCTCGGGAATTCATTTGAGGCTGAATGGTGATGGTATTTTTTAGCAGGCTTTACATTGCACAATATTTTGACATTTATCCATCCCAGTGTTTAGGATTGATACCCATCTTTGCCGTGGATTTGCTAATAATAGAAATATTTGTTCGATAAGGCTTCACAGTCTTCGATATTTTTATATTTCCCGTCTCTTATACATGTAAATATGGTGAATTTGTATTTCAGGCCTCCCTTATAACCCCCCTCCCGTTCGAACCTAAATATTTTAATATAACTTATAATCATGGAAGAATTAATGCTAATTGACATACCGAGTTTTGTTAAGTTCGGTTCAGCCGTTAGTGCCCACTAAAGTTTTAACGTATTACTCATTTATACTTAGGTATACGACAAAAGTGTATATGACAAAAGTTACTCCAAATAACAAAATAGACAACTTTTGTTATGTTTATATTTGCGGAAAAACCAATAGGAAACGAAATATCGCTATTTTTAATTTCAGGCTTCCCTTATAACCCCCACTCCTGCCCGCCCATAGAAATGTTGGTATGGCTTATTATAATGAAAGCCTCACTGCTAATACACATACAGAGTTTTATTTAGTTCGGTTGAGTATTTTTTGGCAAATAATATTATTGACTCCCGCTATACTTTTTAGCGTATAACGCATTTAAACTTCGGTATACGACAAAAGTGTATATAACAAAAGTTACTCTAAATAACAAAAATAAACAACTTTTGTTATGTGCATATTTGCCGAAAAACCAATAGAAAAAGAACTATCGCTATTTTTAATTTCAGGCTTCCCTTATAACCCCCACTCCTGTTCGTCTCAGGGAAAATTAGTATGGCCTAAAGTCTAAGTTGGATTAGTAGAAATATACATACCAAGTTTCATAAAATTCGGTTCAGCCGTTTATGCGTGAAAAGGTAACAAACAAACAAACAAACAAACATACACGAAAGAAACAAAATGCAGATATGCAGATATGGTGTCTATGACATGTGAAACGAATAGTTATCGTGAAATTTCGCGAAAAAAATCAATGTACAGACAGAGGTTACAATTTTATATATATATATATATATATATATATATATATATATATATATATATATATATACTAGCTCAGATACCCGGCTTCGCTCGGGAATTCATTTGAGGCTGAATGTTGATGGTATTATTTTGGCAAGGCTTTATTTTGCACAATATTTTGACATTTACCCGTCCCAGTGTTTAGGGTTAATACCCGTCGTTTCTGTGGATTTGTTAATAATAAAATTAATTTTTTATGTAAGACTTCACTGTCCTCCATATTGTCATATTTCCCGCTTCCTGTGCATTATGCATAGATTTGAATTATTAAGGACTAAATATTAACATACATTTGAATTAATTTTTCCAGGTGAGGTACCTGGTAGTTCATATTGAAAAGAATTCTTGAGCAAATTTCTCTAAATAACAAAATAAACAACTTTTGTTATGTGCATATTTGCCGAAACTACAATAGGAAACGAAATATCAATATTTTTAATTTCAGGTCTCCCTTATAACCCCCACTCCTGCCTGTCCCTAGAAATAGTATGGCTTTTTATAAGGAAGGCGTTAGTGCTAATACACATACTGAGTGTTTTATTTAGTTCGGTTGAGTCTTTTATGCCAAATAAAATTTTTCACTTCCGCTATCATTTTTAGCGTATATCTCGTTTATAATTCGGTATACGAAAAAAGTGTATATAACAAAAGTTACTCGAAATAGCAAAATAAACAACTTTTGTTTTGTTCATATTTGCCGATAAACCAATAGGAAACGAAATATCGCTATTTTTAATTTCTGGCTTCCCTTAAAACCCCCACTCCTTCCCGTCCCTAGAAATGTTGGTATGGCTTGTTATAATGAAAGCGTCAGTGATAATACACATACCGAGTTTTATTTATTTCGGTTGGGTCTTTTGTCCCAAATAATATTGTTGACTCCCGCTATAGTCATAAGCGTATAACTCATTTAAACTTCGGAATACGATGAAAGTGTTTATGACAAAAGTTACTCTAAATAACAAAATAAACAACTTTTGTTATGTGCATATTTGCGAAAAAACCAATAGAAAACGAAATATCGCGACTTTTAATTTCAGGTTCCCTTATAACCCCCACTCCTGTTTGTCTCAGAGAAAATTAATATCTCTCAAGTTGGACCAGACTGCTCACGGTGTGCTAATTTAATTTAAAATCGGTTAAGTAGTTAAGGAGTCCATCGCGGACAAACATCGTGACAGGAGATTTATATATATTAAGATATATATATACACACACACACACACACACACACAAATATAAATCGTCATTAAGAATTGTGAATTATCAGAACTATCATCTGCATAAGAAATAAAAAAACTGCATTCTCAGCTGAGATGCTAATGGGGTAGGGGGCCGGGAACGCCTAGTAAATATCTAAATTTTCAAAAGGTAATAATTGAATTCATTAAAAAATATTAATAATACACTGGAAGATAAGGAGGCTGACCTTATACCTAACGTTAGAAAGAGAGCGGGTACTTTTTTTTTGTTTATAGGTATATATGAAAATTAAAACTCGTTACCCACCGTGCCATATTTTCATATGAATTCATTTCATATAACAAATATGACACTTATATATTGTTAGTCGATATTCTAAAACACAACTAATGAATTCACCAGCCTCTTTATAAAATATCATAAGAATAAATTGTTCTTCTTTAGTGTAAGCAAAGCGTAACAGCTGATGCTTTAATAAAATGTTTGTTCGGTAGGGCGCCACCGTCAGAGCAATCAATATTATTTAATCACCTGTCATTACGTAATTTGGGAAGACGTGTATAATCCGTTACTAGAACATTAACCTTGAAACTACCATATAGCATTGTCAGACTTGGAAATAGAATAGTCGTAAATTTGTATAGAGTTTTTGGGAGAGGGGGCAACTTAGGACTTATAAATGATGCCCTTTAAGTCAATAACAAAACATTCCACACAGGAAAATAGGAAATACAGTTCCAGGTTTTTATCTGAGATAACTAATATTTATGAGTAATAATGAGCTTTATTGGGGTTGGGTGTGTTTGGTTAAACGGTTGTTAAAGTGAGTGTTTTTTGGGTATATTTCAACAATCAATCCCCCCCCCCCCCCAATGAGTCACAGTTTTAAAGATTAAGTTAAGTAATTTAAGTTTGAAAAAAAAAAAGTGGTTATTAATATGAGGTCAGCATTTTTTTTCCTTAATTGTTTAACAAAGTTTTTAAGGTTAATATTAAATTTTAATTTTCTCTTCTAAAATATGAATTAGTGAAAAAATTCTGCACTTGAAAGAGAAATGACAATTTCTATTAGTGGTTTTTCCTCTAAAGAAATAACCAACAAAGGAAATAACCAATTATTTGTGATTTCTTCAAATAAAAGCACCAGGTAATTAAAGAAAGAAAATAAAACTTGTAAAAAATGTAGTGAAATGCATCTGATCAATAAAATTACAGTTACAAAAATCTGAGTTAAAATGCGAGATTAGAAAACAAAAAAATCGTTTGAAATAGTTTCAATCAATAAAAGTAAAAAATAAATAAATAAAATCGTTATTACATTTACACTTATTTGTAAAATATAAACTTTTAGTTGTAACGGGTTTTTAGTATCGAATTAGTGAAAGCTAATCAATGCCTTGATGTCGTACATAAGTTGGGTCTATTGAAAATCGAGAATGGTGACAGTAGGCTCTTCATGTCCCAAAAGGGTTGCTTTTTCTTTATATTAAAACCCTAAGTTTCCATGAATATATAAGAGATATTGGCATTTTGTAACAATGTTCAAAGGAAGCAAACTGGCTTTGAAAGTTGCGAGCCCAGTGCGAGTTTGATACGGAACTAGTATGGTTGACCCTTCCACGACCACACCTACAATGGAGGCGTGTCAATAACATTGAACGGAAAATGAACAGAAAGTAGTCAGGGGCAAACACTGGCTTATAGCCAGGACCAATGGAAAACTGAGTGATATCTGTGCAACACATATGTTCCAATAATTATAATATTAGGATCACTCAGCTATACATTTCCTCACAAGTGCATAAATTAGCAAGAACTGTATTAAAACCGTAGCAAGTTAAAGTGCGCCAACGGGGAGTTAGTTAGGCCAATTATTCATGTCCTACAATTTCTACTAAAGTACATCTACATTTTTAGATATTTTTCTACAAACTACTAGATTGCAGATAATATGCCTCTGACTACAATGAAAATGAGGTTTATGCTTTCAAAGCTCAACGTGGTAATAACTATTTGTGAGGGACAGACTTTTTTTTTAAGATAGTGAGATGCCTAGCCCAGGCCAATCCGATATTGATATTTTAGCAGATTTCCCTTAAGGGAAATCAGCTATTGAGGTCGTACTCATGTTTGTGTTTGTTCGATGCCAGGGAGTACCTATTCCGTAATGTTCAGGAAGGAAAACCAATTCAAGTGTTTACTTAAAATGCTAAAGCTCTCTGGACTCACAGAAAATAAAAACAGTACCCGTGAAAAGTAGCATGTGTTAAGTGTGACGAGTTCGTAGAATCCGAGTTAAAAATCTTCTTTTTACATACAATTAACCCAGAAGGAAGGCCGATAATAACAATTGATAGGAAAATTAAGTGTTAGACAGCTGGGTTAAGCAGTGGAACTTTAGTGGCTAGTTCAGGCCGCTAACAACGAACAATTTAATGAATTATTTAATAAACATAAAAATAGTTGTCAGTATACTTATTTTTAAAAATTGTGGTTGGCACGATGTGCACAAGTACTACTAGAGCATACTCTTTCAAAAACTATCGCTCAGTAATTATTCGTTCACAAATGAAATATAGACTCAAATTCAAAGCAATTTTATGCCTCATTATCACTATTTTGTATAGCCATTGTGTAACTGAATAATCGTGATATGAATGCCAAATGACAACGTGACCCTTTAAATAGGCATTTCAATAGCTCTTTCTTTCTTTGGTTTTAGTCGCCGTAAGACATACAAATAATTTGTACAGATACTCCAAGTACTAGCGACTAGTGCTTCCAATAAGATCTCTAGTCCCGCAAAGGCTATAATAGAGTGGTAACCTGTAGCCAGGAATCAGTCTCACATAAAGTGGATAGTTGAGTTGGTTTGACACCATCAACGCCAACATTATCAAGTCTAATCGTCACGGGTGATGACTACTTAACAGTTTTCGCCCCTGGACTCAATGATAACCAAGAATTTGAAAACCAACACCTTTACAAACATGGCTGAACCTATTCATTTTATGGTTACTAACGATGTATATTCGCGAACAAAATACAAATATGGCCAAGCATCCATATTCCGTTTTCACGCATTACAAAATAACAGTTTATATTTTAACAAAAATAAGACTGTTTGAAAATTTCAGTTCTCAGCTTCTACAAGAATATGGGTATGATATGATGAGTGTGGGAATTTATTTGTTGAAGAGCTCAGACGGCAAATTACTTGGGTCTAGTCGACGAAGGAACCCGATGACGGGAAAGCTGAAACTCGTCTAAAAACAGGTTTGATGTCAAGCAATCTAGCAAAAAGAACAAATGGGTTTTTTTTACTCCCTCAATTGGCTTCATTTGTACCTGGGATTCTCGCTTATTTACAACTTAGTTACTGTTATTGCTACCTGTCATTTGAAAATGTTGTTTAGTGATTAGTAAAGCAAATTTTCATGTTGATTGAAATTTTTCCATGAAAACATTAGTAGATGATCTTTTAAGATATCTTGATGGATAACGGTTTATTTATTAGCATTCCAACTCAGGGGAAAAAGGGAATCATTTATTCTACCTGTAATTAAAGGAGGTCTGTTATTTAATTACAATAATAAAATGTTGCGTTAGCAGAATGTATTATGAGCAATGCTGTTGTTATTTATACCATTGACTTGTGTTTGTTTTCATGTTTTTGTTCTACATATTTTTTATATTTGTTTTAAGCTTGTTAATTCTTTACAGTTTTTTTTTATCTTTAAGAAGAGTGGTTGAAGCTCCGAATCTCTAATAAATAAACTTATTGTTATCAAGAGATGGAGAAGCCCATACCTAGGTAAAAGGAATTGAGTATCATTCAGCTACAAACTTAGTTTTAGTGTTTTATTACAAGAATGTCTTTCCATGCTTGAACTATTTTTTTATTGCTATTATGATGGCTTAATTAACTTATAGAACACGAATGAAAGATTCAATTAAAATCTGTTAAGGGTTGCGTGGAGAGAAAACTAAAGTTTGTAAGTGAAGCGCAAACAGAAGGCTTGTGGGAATATTATTGAACTCAAATAGAGAAAAAGTTCCTCGTGAAACAGAAATTGCAATAAATTACATAATCAAACATTTGGCGTCATTTGACACAGTGTGACTCAAGTAATCTTAAGTCAATCTATGTTTTGTTTAAGCCCATTTGTTGTTTTAGCATTTTTGTCAATATCAATATATTATTTCATAATCGCCAACTCAAGTTGATTGATTGAAAGACGTCTAAAGGAAAGCGGTGCAACAATGTGTGTTAGATAAACAAGTCTTTAATGGTTCGTCATGACGTTGTATCATAAATGCAGTATAATATTACAAATAAGACTGAAATCATTAAGGTGACGAAATGTGAAGTGCACATACTAATACTGGGTCAATAGGTGGCTTCTGCAGGCTACTAAGGGATGCCCTTCTAATAATTTTGCCTTTAAGAGTAGTTCTATCTAATCTGCCTAATCCCTTCATTGTTGGATAGCCTCACGCATTATGCACTATGCAGAAAAGCATTGTGTGCCCAACCAGGTCGTTCCCGTCAAATATTATTATTAATATTAATATTAATATTATTATTAACTTAAATTCACGTGATAATGACTCATGTTCCTTCTTTACTGAATGATGAAATAATCTATCTTATTTTTGGTTTGCCTTTGCCAGGACATATACTAATGTTGTACTTTATTTTATTAATTTTAGGGGATGGGGGGTTGGAGAGAAGAATTTATCGTATATGTTACTACCCGTATCCGTAGCTTAGTTGGTAGGGGTATAGAATCAGGTAGACCGCATCATAATTTTCCCGGACGGACAGTTTTTCTCTATTATAAAATTCTGATTTGTACACCATATGACTTCCTTGTACTACTATTAAATTATACAATAATTATAATTATACAATATGCTTTGCTGACTTACATTTTAAAAGGATATACATCTCCGTTCCTCTGAATTGGATCCAAAAATGCCACAGAAACTTATAATCATAAATAAAAACGTTTTTATAATAATCTTCGGTATCTCTAATAGACATGGTGAAATTTGCAACTTTTAAAAAAAAATAAATTTCAAAATTGTAATACTAGTCTTTTCGAGTTTTGGGCGATACTTCGTTCATACGTCCCGAAGTCATGTCGAAACAAGTTGAAATGTGTTGAGGGTGAGTAAAAGATGACAATTTCGTTGAAATCTAAAAACCGAAATCTTTTGCGATTCCAATACTTCAAATAAGCAATAAGTAAACAATTAATGTTCTAATACGTAGTAGTGGCACATATATACAACAGAGAGTATATACTCGTAGTATGGTCATTCATAAATACCAATTACTAAAAGAACTATCGCCTCATTGATGTGGAAGTCATGAGACTCCGTTGACAATTGGAATACAAGGCACGCAGCTGCCACGAATTGAAAGCCAATAGACATGAGGCATTCATTCATTAGTTCATGAGAATCATGGGTGTGCACCCAGTACACATTCTGATAGCGTTCAAGATAGTTCAATGTGCTCTACCCAGGCCACGTCCTACTAATTATAGCAGCTGGACTCAGCAGTGCTGTCCTTGGGAAAACCTCTTCGTATTTTCTAATTGCAAAATTCTCTAATAGAAGAAGAGTAGAACTAAATCTTTCATATTTTACAATAATATATTAAAAATCACTCGAGCAAGGCTAGGCGTGAATTTTCAGGCTTAAAAGCAATAACACAAACAATTCCGTTCATATTCAAAATAACTCTAAATGTAAAACAACAACAATCGTTGGGAATAACCTAATTGGTTATAACGCATTTTGAAAAAATTAAGCATTTTTTGATAATACCATATAATAGCTCAAAAATGTGCGAATTTCACCTGTTCACTACGTCTGAACTCCTAACGATAGAACTTGATCTTTAGTTTTACATGAAATGGAGAAAGCGTTCGGATCAATTACAAACTACGGGCAACAGAGTATGACACACAAACACAAATTTATATATATATATATATATATATATATATATATATATATATATATACGCGCTATAAATACATAAACAATATAGATATCCAGCTTCTCTCCAGAGTGTTGACCCATTATTGATGAGAAATAAAGTATTTTAGCTATTCCACAACACACACAAACACACACACACACACACACACACACACACACACACACACATATATATATATATATATATATATATATATATATATATATATATATATATATATATATATATATATATATATATATATATATATCTCAAATTGAGTGTCCCTGCTTGACGTTGATCTACTCGGCAGGAACGTTTGAAGGTAGTTCTTTTAAAAGACATCCTTCAGTGGACTAAAAAAGTAAATGAGCTTTTACACGTACAGCCATCTTCTTGCTCAAAACCAGTTTGCCCAGTTACTCTTAGCATTAGTCTTTTTCCCCCAGGAATAAATTTACAATCATATGGATATCGATATCGCTATTATACTTTATGAGTGTACGATAATATCCCACTGTTAAACTTTTTATTATCTATTAACTATAACTTTTTATTTTAGAGTATTTATGCATTCCTATATTTATAACATATCTACTTTGGCGCATTACACAAATTAGGTGTGACATTATATTTCATCATTTTTGGGGTTTATCCAACTCACTTTTATTATGCTTCATTTCTTATCATGATAGTCCTACTTAAATCTATCTTTTTTCTCACGTTCGTATACTATTTATGCTAATTGCAGTTGAGGAAATTCACACACACACGTTTTTCTTTAAACCTAATATAAAAATGTATTACATATACTATAATGAAATTTATCTTCTCTTTCAGTGTTCTTATGAGTATTATTTTAAGAATTAAGTTGAAATATTCGTTGCTCAAAAACAAACTTTTATTTTATCATTTCTTAACCTTGTATGTATTACCTAATAATTACTTAGAGGACCGTTGTAAAAACAAATATAAACATAAAACAGAACCTGGGCCACACTTTTTTTTGTATTATGTTCCGAGATAACTTCTTCATTTGTACTTGTAAGATTAAAATATAAAACAAGCTGGAAAGTCTAGTTGGAATAATTTTAAATGGAATATGAAACAACAGGTTCATACATCATTATCATTTAAAACTAAGTCACGTTCCTCTCTCTGGTCGTGAGAATTTATCTATTTCTGTCAATGGATATTTCCATTGGAATAATAAATTAATGGTTTCAACAAGAATAAATTAACAGCTAGTAGAATAAAGCGTCCATTTTCAAGTAGTTTAATTGCGGCCACAAGAAATGTAATGAGGAAAGTGGAAATAATAAAACTGGTGGGCTAGCGTGAGTTGGACAGTTGGTGAAAATAATGGTCCCTGCAGTCTGGCCAACATTTACTTGTAGAAGGCCAAATTCATTACTAATTTGTAGCACATCAGCAAAAAAAAAAAGAAAAAAAAAACTATATTTATGTGCTGGTATTTATCCAAACTGTTCAAGGTGTTAAAATATTTTTTTTTATTTTTTTGTTACAATAAAACAGCCATAAGGCCAGAAAGAACTTGTTTGGCAATTATTTGTGTTCAATAAGTCATATATTCAACAAATAATGTTGAGATGACTTATCATGCTTATTTACCGGGTGCACAGCCCCTAAAAATAGTTTGCATCTAGCTCATTGATGAAATAGGAGACATAGAGAATTTAACGCTACATGAGAAACTTAATTTATTATTATTTAATTGGTGCTCATAGAGATAATTTACATGAGTAGTTGTAAACTGTACAATCTGTACATAAAATGTCATGGTCTAATCATTAAACAAAAATAAATTGATAAATACATTCCAAAATTGGTTTATTCTTATTAGAAATTTGACATAAAGGGGAAATGAGCTAACCGAGGCATACTAAATAAATAAATAAATGGCGATAAATAAATAAATAAATAAATAAATAAATGGCGATAAATAAATAAATAAATGGCGATTTCGGCAAATTTCTTCAAATGCCCATCGATTTTACCTACGAGATGACGAAAGCGAGGTCCGTTGAAAAGCTCATATATAACCAATATCAAAACGTCATTTAAATATTTATAAAAAATAGTAATAAGAATAAAACATATATCAAGGAGTGAGGAGGTACTTATTTCGGTATTTATTCGTGAAATAGGCTACTCAAAATTTGTTGAGAAAATAAATGATATTCTTAGGAAGTAGTAAAAACCATTTATTGCTGATCTAAAATGGCTCTAGGAATATTATATATATATATATATATATATATATATATATATATACATATATATATATATATATATATATATATATATATATATATATATATATTCAAAAATTAAAAGAATTAAAATATTCTGTGTGAATACAAAATGAGAAACTCAGTTTTAGTATAATTCAGGAAAGAAATATGAGTGTACAAACACACATGATACAATTGCAACAGCTGTACTATAAAAAGTCTGGGTAGTGGGACATGTCAGACCGGAAGAATGAAAAGAAAGAAGTAGGCCCCACACAACGGACGCTCCTCACCTGGAGGAGGTCTTGCAGAGACCCGTACTTGTAAACCTGGTTTCTAGTTGCGAGATGTGTTCAAATAAGGTTGTGAGTAAAGAGTGACCAGGCGTTAGGCGCCGTTTAAGTAAATATTATTCCATTGAACATCTGATGCTTGCCGTTCAATGACGAGCTTTGACTCAATAGAGATCTAACTAACGGTCTATGACGTCTTCTCGTGCTATTTCTGTACTTGGGAAATATGTTTATTTTATATGTTGTTTCTTCTACTGGCTACTCCTGGTAATTGATCTCATGAATAGATATACTTGGTTTTCACTGGAATGAACAAGGGACTAAATGGGCCACAAGGAAATGCAGTGGTTTCCTAGACTACAGTGGCATCTAAAAAACAAAGGCAAGATGAGGAAAATTCCATTCGCACCAATAATGGCATGAGTGGATAAAATTCCACTAGAAGCCAAAGTTGTTAGACAGCCATCCCTTCGTAGCTCGTAGTTGACTAATCTAGTTTCACTCCACTTTTGGTATATCTTCTAAGTGAGAATTTAGATAAGGGGTGACTTATTTGAAATATAAGGTCATTTATACTCACTTATATATTACTCTATTATAATGAATCCATGAGGGGGGGGATTACTTTTAAAAACTGAATGTAACAGTATTTTTTCTATAGTACCGTACAAACATATGAAACCACTACAAAGCTAGCTACTTAATCAATTATTATGTTAAATCAAACTTATGAAATTGAGCTCCTTCAGACATTAAATAGCCAAAGAAGTTCTAAGAGCTCTTTATCTTTGTTAGAAAGAGTATTTGTCTAATGATAACTCCGATTAGCTGCTTGACTTAAATTGGTCTCCCTCTTATCTGCCAGACAACTGTCTCCTCATGTTTGACTTGGGATCAATTTGATCTCTTAGCACACTATTAAACTATTAGAAAGTTTTTAAAAGTTTATATTTAGGATTACTCTGGCACGAACAATAAAATTTTCCCAAATCCTGGTTTAGAAATGAGAAAGACTTGTTCTTCTATGGGAGATGGCGAGAGATGAGCTAATTCCTTTGCTTGCTATTTCCGTTTTACTCAACTTGCATAAGAGGCGATTCACACTTTAATTTTATAAATAGAGTTTGTTTATCATTTCAGTTTTGTTTGTCAATATCATCTACGTCAGTTTCAAATCTTCCTAGTTCGTAGCGGTAACTCGCAATTATTCATGTTAATTGTATCCTAATATGATTGCACTCCATATACTAATAATATAATTTGAATCGTATGATAATCAAAAGTACAAATCAGAGAAGGGAGTCGGAAGAGTAAAGAAAAGTTCGGAAACAGGCAAACTACCTAAGGGATCAGGTATCCATTTCAGGCTCGTAAGAGTCGATGTAAACACGTCTTCTTATTTATGTCAGATGATTAGAGATACAATTGTTTTACGTGAAGCTCCTAAACGTAGCAAGGGGGAATGGTCAGGGAATCTACGGAAAAAAATGGCGGAAAATATTAGAGTTAGAGGAAACATACTATAGTACAGTAATTATAGAGCATGAATTAATTAACAACATTGAATACAAAGCATTTTTTTTATCTAAAAATAAGAAGAATAACTATAAACTAAACCTCATACTCCTCTTCAATAATTATAACTTACATATTATTATTGTACATCAATTTAAATGTTAAGGACTTATTACTGACTCTTTTAAATTGATTCACATTTCTAACTGATTGGCGATCAAAGCTTATAATTCCTTTAAAATCTATAAAGCAACATTTTTCGTGACATCATTACTTCCTTTACTTTGTAACAAAGGTAAACACTGTAGGTCTTTGTTAAAATCTCAGTTTATTAAATAGCGGAGGAACGCGCAGGCATTTTGCTATTATTGAACAACTTGCAACTAAGGCAATTTTACTCTTCTTATAATGAAGTATCTCTTTGAAGTTAGTCTGAAGGTGTACTCGAAACTTGAAATCACCACAATCAGTTCGACCAAAAATTTATGTTTTTCAATATTTTTTTTTTCCTTTTAGCAGATTTCGCTTAAAGGAAATCAGCTATTGACGTTGTACTCATGAAGCGATTTTTGAAAAATGTCCACCAATGTCCATTGATGCTAACCAGGAGTTGACGAAAAATGAGGTCCGTTGAAAATTATATATAAATCTGTTACCACTCTAGCGGTCACAATTTTTGTTTAACCGTTACCAAACTCGATATTTAAACGTTTTATGTAAAACTAAAGATTAAGTTCGTTAACGGCTGAAATCGGACTAGCTGTAGGAGGGGGGGGGATAGAGGGGAGGATTTTAGAAAATTCAAAATAACGCCGTTATTATACGTCGGATTGAAAAATTGTTTAGGACCAATCTTATTGCAAATTAAATGTACTATAAAGCTTTCCGTTATTAAAATTGACTGAAAGATTTTACTTTATCGCTTGTATTTATTCACTTATATTCACGGTGGTGCAAAGTGTTAACAACGGTCTTCTGTAATTTTAACCCTCTCCAGCTGGTACAATTATAGTCATTAATGGATTTGAACTTTAGTTTTACATAAAATAATTACCATTCAATATATATATATATATATATATATATATATATATATATATATATATATACGGCACTACAGTCTTTGTAGCAGGTAGGCCTTTGCCTCGCCCCTATTTGATGTGATATGTAGCTGGTGGCTTCTTTTCTTGCTGATCCCAGCTTCCACGAGTCTTAATTAAGGGCATTCAAACGCCGTGCCTGGAAGGTACAATGCTTTCAAAATGTCCAAACAAATTATGACCTGTTCGCCAAGTAACTCTCTTAGGATCGCCTTTTTGTTAAAAAATGGAGAAACCAATATGATAATTCGATTTCATTAGGCTTTGTACCGTAAAGTATACTTTAATTTTTAATTGTTGAGAACCAATTATACTCGTAATACCTTTAAGGGATTATCGGAACTTTGCAAAAACAAATGCTTATATATGCGGTATGAGATTTAGAATATCTGTCGAAAATGAAGTTTTACTTTTTCTTCACAATATCGTCCATGTATTACAATATACAACCGCCATATTACACAGTAATAACTACATCTGCACTATGCTTTGAGGACGTAGCAATTGACCAAGTGATATTTGATCAGCGAATAGCTGCTGAGATTGAGTAACGGTTGACTTAAGCTCAGTGTTCTGAAACCGGAGGCAGATAGCATAACCCGGATCACATTAAAAATAAAACCAATCTTCCAAGATAATAAATATAGCTTTCCAGCCCAATGCTCCCATAAATTCCATCTATTTTATGTCCTGCTCCTCAAAAATGAGTCGAATCCGAAAAAAAGAAGCGATTTTGTTGGCTCCTAAAATTTTTTACTAAAAGTTCCTTCCTTATCTGTGATGATCTCTCGCACTGTAGCAATATCGAGATGTCACATCATAAATAAACCAATTAAATATGGAGACATTTGGAATAATAGCCCTATTTATCACTTCCAATTTCGGACTCTGGATTCGTTAAACAAGTTTGATTTATCAAATTGTTGTTAAGCAAAAAAGATAAGTAAAATAAAAAATAGGCATTAAAGAAATGCAGTAAGTGATTAAGATAGCATTTGGCGGTTTTATAATAATTGCCCTATCTGTGATTATCCCTAACTCTCTTACTTACTGGAAATAGATTTTAAACATAGGTCAAAGATCGCTGTTACTTGATGCACAACCAGCATTTTTAAAAGTCCATCATGCAAGGGCAGCGTAAACTAAGCAGATTTCCCAAGTGAAGTTTTAGAATAGAAAAATCTCCATACAAGAGCCGAACAGTTTCGGAAACTGTCGAACTAGCTTTCTCGGCGGGCACTCACGAATACAACCGACATTAGCCGATCTCATCTTGTCATTTACCCTCACTCACTTAATACAAGTGCAAATATCTCGGTTAATATTCAAGATAGAGAATAAATGTATAGAACAGTATGTATAGTAAATTTAATTGCAATAAGATTGATTCTATACACTTTTTTGATCCGACGCATAATAACGGAGATATTTCGAATTTTCAAAAATCCTCCTCTCTAAACCTCCGCCCCCACTGGTCCGATTTCAGCCATTAACGAACTTGATCTTTCTTTTTGCATAAAACGAGTAAATATCGAGTTTGGTAACGATCAAACAAAAATTACGACCCCTAGAGCGTTCACACAAACACACACACACACACACACACACACACACACACATATATAAAATTTTGAACGGACCTTATTTTCGTCATCTCCTGGATAGGATTGATGGACATTTGAAGAAATATTTCCAAAATCGCGTCTTGAGTACGACCTCAATAGCTGATTTCCCTTAAGGGAAATCTGTTAAAAGTTGTAGTGTCACACATCTGTAGTTGTGTTTGGGGTATTTAGATTTAAGGTCCTGATGAAGTGTGAAACGAGTAGAGTTATATTACAATAACCGCATTGAGTGTGAGATAAGTTAACACATCAGTTCAGGTCACAGATCATTTGACCTTTTGCTTTTCAACATGCTGGATCAGGACAGAAGCACTTGAAACTACAACAAATAAACTAAACATGGAGAGCGACATTGATGGGAGGTCATGCGAAAGCTTGGCACTCCAACCTCATTTGTACTAAAAGGGGCCAACGAATCTGACGCTTCTATTCATACAGCTACTCAACTGCCTCCCGATATTGAGTTGGTACAACTCTAAAGACCATTAAAATTCAGACAAATTTGGAGTTTTGGGCTTCCGTAGTACAGAAGTCGAGTACACTGTCACTGATCATCGCCACATACAGATTAGTATCGCTCTGGAAGATCGGGTAAAGTTTTTGAAGAGAGGAATAAAAATTCTATTTTACCTAATGGGTTACTTTTTCCTTTGGAACCACATTAAATTAATTGGAAGAAGACCATATTTCAATCTCATTATAATGCACTCATCAGGACTATGATGGCTATGCCGAACATTTAAAAAAACAATCTATACAAATTGTATATGTATAATATGAATCAAACGTTTTTTAAATTATATAGTTTTATTTAATTTTGTTGATAATGAAGCATGATGTATGTTATTAAAATTAAAAAATTAACAATTATTTACTTATACAATAAAAAGCTAATCTTGATAACTACCTAACAATAAGGTGAACTCAACTTTCACGGAGAGAAATATGTCAATTATAGGAGAATTCCGTCTCATTGTAACAAAATTGACGTATTTGTTTTTGCCATTTTAAAACTAATTTTCTCTCTACAATGATTTATCATTTCTTTCCTGTTAAATCTCATTATAAGTATTTAGCTAAAGTTTGCTGCGGAGAGAGCTTTCACAACCTTTTCTAAGAAGCTCATTAAAAAAAAAAAGTGAAATAAAGATTGACATTGCTGTAACAGTTTAGGGAGTAAATGATATATAAATTATAGAAGAATCGATGAGGATATATTATATAGTATATATATATATATATATATATATATATATATATATATATATATATAGGATATATAGTGCAGAATATTATTAAATGTTACCTTATAAAATAAACGTTTTAAGGAACTTCCATAAAACTTTCATTTTTTCCTGAGATTTCTGTGGAATAGCTTTCTTTGTTCCCTAAACATTCGAATAAGTCCTTCACTAATTTAAAATTTGGTGTTAACTAGACTTAATATTTTCAGGTGAGTGGGTTTGAGTTAAGGCGTTGGTCTTAATACACATGGAAATCCTACAGTCTTGGATTCGATTCCCCCGTGAGGAGTTGGAATTTATTTAGTTACGAGTTCATAAATACATTTCGTAGTCCCACCTTGGCTAGAATAAGGCGGAGACCTTTAGATTACCCGTCTCGGTTAGCCTAGTCCCATAAAGTGAAAATAAACCACACAATAGGACAATTTTTATTTCTTTAAAGATTTGAGTAGCCCAGTCTACGGGCGTTGTTATTAAAATAATTTGTGAGCATCGAGCCGTAGGTTCGATTCACAAACGAGCACGGATTTTATTTCGTTATGAAACTAAATAATGTACTAAAAAATAAGTTCTAAGCCACATGCTATTAAATAAGTTACAAGCATAATACAAATAAATGTTCCATATTCAGTACCAATTAATAAATAAGTATATGAATATATAAACGTTTACTTTCAGTTAATCTGGAGTCGTTGGTTGGATTTCCACGTGGGAAATACATTTATTTAGTAGGAAATGCGCTAAATCATTTGGATTCGGAAAATGGCGGTAATCTGTAGATAATCCGTCCAATGTTGAAGTATTGGTATAATGTTGTAATAATAATATGAAATAAATATAATATAATTTTAACATATGCTAACTAACTATAAAATATTAAGTGCATGTGTTTACATTATTATTTTATCACATCCCCTTGAGAAACACAAGTGACACAAACTTAAGTAACCCAAACATTGGCGAATAAAACAGTTATTAAAAATAAATTGTGCCAAACACATTAAATAAATTAATTATACTACTAGTAACTAAATATTGAACTACACATAAAGAGATAAAGGTTTCTAACCTTATTTTGCCATTCTTCTTCGCTTTATCAACGTACTGATGTAGGGCATCGAATGCTCTCTTCTGTGCGCCGACGGTCCTGGCCATCAAGTCGGCTTTAAGCACGGAGCAATCACACTTTGACGTAGCACACATGATGCGTCTATCACTGCTCTTCTGAGACTGAGGAGGAGGTAGGGCACCTGCCACTTAAGTAGGTTTCCCCTCCATAACCTACCCCCGCCAGTAACCTCGCCTATACACTGTAGCAGATTTCCCTTATGGCTAAACCAGCCGTGATGTACTCATGATCCGGTCACACTCACAACCAACCCCCCACACTCACACACGCGCGCGCGCGCACACACACACACACACACACACACACACACACACACACACACTCACACACACACACTCATACACACACACACACTTACTCATTTATATAATATATCAGTTTCCCGTTGGACAGGTTTAACGCCAAATCCCACACTGTAAAGTCCGTCACGCAAGGCCTCCGTTAACTAAGCAGATTACCCACGTGCGTCACGTATTTGCAGTTATCTCTTAACGTAATAGTTCAAAGAAAACAATATTTGGTATTTAGGATTCAAATAAAGTGTTCATTGTTAATATGACATAAGTAGGAGTGCGAGGGGGGGGGGGGTTACTGAATATCTAAAACTAAAAAAATGCAAATATCTCGGTTAATAATCAAAGAAACGAAAAAACGTAAATAGGAACATTTATAGGACATAAAATTTAAAATAAGATTGGTTTTATACAATTTTACGATCCGACGCATAATAACGGAGGTGTTTCGTATTTTCGAAATTCCCCTCCCCCTCCCGATGTTCGGATTTCAGCCATTAAAGAACTTGAATATTTATCTATATATATATATATATATATATATATATATATATATATATATATATATATCTATACTAGCCAAGGTACCCGGCTTCGCTCGGGAAATCATTTGAGACGGAAATATTCTATTTTGTTTTTGGCAAATGCTTCAACTTGTACAACTGCTCTTCCCGTCTGGGCTCATTTCTTCCCGTAAGGGCCCGTTGGGCGACTTATGGAAAATAAAATTTTTGATTTGAAGAATAAATAAAAATAAGTCTCTAATCATTCCCTCTCCACTGTTTGACACACCGTGAATAATTCAAATCATAATCATGGATAGCATTTATTATTATTAAATATCATCTATAATGTACGTATTTTCTGTATACAACCTAGCTAATATACCCGACGATGCCGGGAAATCGTAGTTGACTGACTAATGATGGTATTTTTATAAAATATCACTGAATTACCAATAAGAATCACAATATCGCGAATTCTTATTTCAGGTCTCCCTTATAACCCCCCACTCCCGTTCTAACCTAAACCTTTTAATATAGCTTATAATCATGGAAGAATTAATGCTAATCGACATACCGCGTTTTGTTAAGTTAGGTTCAATCGTTAGCGCCTAATAAAATAGTGGACTCCCGATTTAGTGTATAGTGTATATCTCGTTTATACTTTGTTAAAAGACAAAAATGAATATCACAAAAGTTACTCTAAATAACAAAATAAACAACTTTTGTTATGTTTATGTATGCCGAAAAACGAATAGAAAACGAAATACCGCTATTTTAAATTCAGGCCTCCCTTACAACCCCCACTCCAACCGGTCCCTAGAAATGTTAGTATGGCTTATTATAATAAAGGCGTTTGTGCTAACACACATACCGAGTTTTATTTAGTTCGGTTGAGTCTTTTGTGTCAAATAAAATTGTTTACTTCCGCTATAGGTTTTAGCGTATATCTCGTTTATAATTCGGTATACGAAAAAAGTGTAAATAACCAAAGTTACTCTAAAAAACAAAATAAACAACTTTTGTTATGTTTATATTTCTTGAAAAACCAATAGGAAACGACATATCGCTATTTTTAATTACTGGCTTCCCTTATAACCCCCACTCCTGCCCGTCCCTAGAAATGTTGGCATGCCTTGTTGTAATGAAAGCGTTAGTGCTAATACATATACCGAGTTTTATTTATTTCGGTTGGGTCTTTTGTCCCAAATAAAATTATTCACTTCCGCTATAGTTTTTAGCGCATATCTCGTTTATAATTCGGTATACGAAAAAAGTGTAAATAACAAAAGTTACTCTAAATAACAAAATAAACAACTTTTGTTATATTCATATTTGCCGAAAAACCAATAGGAAACGAACTATCGCTATTTTTAATTTCTGGCTTCCCTTATAACCCCCACTCCTGTTCGTCTCAGAGGATATTAATATAGCCTAAAGTCTAAGTTGGGTTAGTAGTAATATACATACCACGTTTCATAAAATTCGGTTCGGCCGTTTATGCGTGAAAAGGTAACAAACAAACAAACAAATAAACAAACAAACAAACAAACAGACACCAAAGAAACAAAATGCAGTTATGGTGTCTATGACATGTGAAACGAAAAGTTATCGTGAAATTTCTCGAAAAAAATCAATGTACAGACAGAGGTTACAATTTTATATATATATATAGATATATATAAAATTGTAACCTCTGTCTGTACATTGATTTTTTTTGCGAAATTTCATGATAACTTTTCGTTTCACATGTCATAGACACCATAACTGCATTTTGTTTCTTTGGTGTCTGTTTGTTTATTTGTTTGTTTGTTTGTTTGTTACCTTTTCACGCATAAACGGCTGAACCGAATTTTATGAAACGTGGTATGTATATTACTACTAGCCCAACTTAGACTTTAGGCTATATTAATATTCTCTAAGACGAACAGGAGTGGGGGTTATAAGGGAGGCCTGAAATTAAAAATAGCGATATTTCGTTTCCTATTGCTTTTTCAGCAAATATGCACATAACAAAAGTTGTTTATTTTGTAATTTAGAGTAACTTTTGTTATATGCACTTTTGCCGTATACGGAAGTATAAATGAGTTATACGCTAAAAACTATAGCGGGAGTCCACAACTTTATTTGGCACAAAAGACTCAACCGAACTAAACCAAACTCGCTATGCGAATTAATACTAACGATTTCCTTATAATAAGCCATACTAACATTTCTAGGGACAGGCAGGAGTGGGGGTTGTAAGGGAGGCCTGAAATTAAAAATAGCGATATTTCGTTTCCTATTGGTTTTTCGGCAAGTATGAACATAACAAAAGTTGTTTATTTTGTTATTTAGAGTAACTTTTGTTATATACACTTTTTTCGTATAACGTATTATAAACGAGATATTCGCTAAAACCTATAGCGGAAGTGAACAATTTTATTTGGCACAAACGACTCAACCGAACTAAATAAAACTCGGTATGTATATTAGCACTAACACCTTCATTATAATAACCCATACCAACATTTCTAAAAACGGGCAGGAGTGGGGGTTGTAAGGGAGGCCTGAATTTAAAAATAGCAGTATTTCGTTTTCTATTCGTTTTTCGGCAAATATGAACATAACAAAAGTTGTTAATTTTGTTATTTAGAGTAACTTTGGTCATGTTAATTATTGTCTTTTAACAAAGTATAAACGAGATATACACTATAAACTAAAGCGGGAGTCAACGATTTCATTAAGCACTAACGAGTAAACCGAACTTACAAAAACTCGGTATGTCAATTAGCATTAATTCTTCCATGATTATAAGCTATATTAAAATTTTTACGTTAGAACGGGAGTGGGGGTTATAAGGGAGGCCTGAAATAAAAATTCGCGATATTTCATTGTCTATTTGTCTACGGAAAATATGACAATTTGGAGGACAGTGAAGACTTATATAGAAAATTAATTTTATTATTAGCAAATGCCAACAACGGGAATTAACCCTAAACACTGGGACGGGTAAATGTCAAAATATTGTGCAAATTAAAGCCTTGGCAAAAAAATACCATCACAATTCAGCCTCAAATCAGTTCCCGGGCAAAGCCGGGTATCTGAGCTAGTATATATATATATATATATATATATATATATATATATATATATATATATATATATATATAAATGAATGTTTGTCTGTATGTCCTTTATAGAATCGTAAACAGCTGAAACGAATTTTATGAAACTTGGTATGTATATTACTACTAAAACAGGTTAGGTTTCTGGCTATATTAATATTCTCTGAGACGAACAGGAGTGATGGATTATAAGGGAGGATTAAAATTAAAAATAGCGATATTTCGTCTCCTATTGGTTTTTCGGCAAATATGCACATAACAATAGTTGTTTATTTTGGTATTTAGAGTAACTTTTGTAATACCAAAGTATAAATGAGTTATACGCTAAAAACAATAGTGGGAGTCATCAATTTTATATGACACAAAGACTCAACCGAATTAAACGAAACTCCGTATGTGATTTGGTATTAACACCTCCCTGATTATAAGCTATATTAAAATTTCGAGGTACGAACAAAAGTGGGGGTTATGAGGTAGGTGTGAAATATAAAATCGCAATATTTCGTAATCTATTCATTTTTCGGCAAACGTACATATAAGAAAAGTTTTTTTTTTTTTGTTATTAAAGTAACTTTTGTTATATGCACTTTTGCCGTATAAAGAAATATAAATGAGTTATACACGAAAAACTATAGAAGGGGTCAATAATGTTATAGGACACGAAAGACTAAATCGAAATCAACAAAACTCCGTATTTTTTACTATAAGCTATATTAACATTTTCAGGAACGAACAGGAGTGGGGGTTCTTAGGGAGGCATGGAATGAAAAATCGTCATCTTTCGTTTCCTGTTGTTTTTTGGTCAACCTGCGCATGACAAAAGATGTTGGTTTGATATTTATCGTAATTTAGTATTTTAGTTGGTGGCGTAGCAAGGCGCGCAGGGTACAGCTAGTTATACATAAAACATTTAAATATCGAGTTTAGTAACGATCAAACAAAACTTGATACTGCTAGAGCGTTAAGAGGCAAATATACCCGTATATAATTTTGAACGACCTCATTTTTCGTAGGAAGGATCGATGGACATTTGTAGAAATTTTTCAAAAATCGTGTCGTGAGTACAACCTCAATAGCTGATTTCCCTAAAGGAAAATCTGCTAAAAACATGTGAATTACCGTAGATAGCACGTATACCCTGTATCATGCACAAACTGTACTGTTTGATTGAACAAATGCTTGAGAATTTATCGTAATCATAGCTGTTAGCCGTGGTTTTGCGACAATTTTAAATAAAATTGTTCTCCATCGAAATACATATGTTGATTAGATTAACTTAAGTGCTAAAAATTTTCCTTAATTTCCCGGATCTATATTTCTTTTGGACAATCCTTCTCTCATTCATTAGATGTGTGAAGTTTGGGATAGCCATTGTATTTCAGTTTACTATAGTTTTAACTTTCATTGATGTGTTCAAGTAAACATTTCATTCATACATTTCGAAAAGTCCTAATTTTTTTTTATGGTCACCAAACTTACTATTTAAATATTTGTTTTTTTTTTGGCCCGAGCTATAAGGTGAGGGGATTGAGAGTAGGAATAAAATAAAAATTCAAAATATCTCAGTTAATATTATTGGGTAGAAATTTCTTATATAAATTATCGTTTTGAAACGATAATGTTCTACACTTGTGGTTCAACGTTTTCCTCCATCTCAAATTATTATTAAGTATTATTTGTATATTTTAATTTTCAGCATTAAGGAAACTGCCACAATATTTATTTGGTTAATACCAAACTCGGTATCTAACAGTCCCATCTGAAATTCAAGATTAGGCTCGTTAATAGAACAATTTGGACTTACAGAGAAAGAGTAAATTACAAAATCATGTATTATATATTTCTGATAAGATGAGTCGGATCGAAAATTGTTACATGGCTATAACCACTGATATTCACCTTTTTTTCGAAATCGATTACGAACCAAACTAATTATAATTTATTATTTTTATTCTTCAACTAATTTTAAATTACACTCAAGCTATCATAACTTACAGTGACTATTATTTTGACTTAAGATTTTATGTCCAAGGCAAATTACAAAAATATCGAGTGTAGTATAGATAAAAAACAATTCATTGACTGTGTAAACTAAGTAGATTTCCTAGGTGGTGTAATGTCAAGCTGACCATCTCATCTCACCATCTATTCTCTATTTCAACCGCAATAATGAGCTAATGTAAAGAAGAATTGAAATATTTAGCAAGATTTCAGATGTTTAGTGACTACGGTTTTCATTGTAAAAATCGAATGAGGATAAATAAGGCTTTTTACTAAAGGTTGAGAACCAAAACCAAGCCCGTTAAGCAGGGGCTTCGTGAACTAATCAGATTTCGTACGTGCAGGCATAACTCATGACGGACTTGTGATTACCTCTCACCACATATTCCCTATTCCAATGTAAAAAAAAAAAAAGTCGGTCACGCTGGGGCTGCGTAAACTAAGCAGATATCCCACGTGAAGTTTTACAATAGAGAAATTTCAGAATAGAGAGTCAAACAGTTACGGGAACGGCCCGAACTAGCTATTGACGGAAACTCACGACTAGACCCGAAGTTAGCCGATCTCATCTCAGAAGCTGAAAACAGAAAAATGCAAATATCTCGGTTAATATTAAAGATACAGAATAAATGTACATAACATTAATTATAGTAAATTTAATTTTCAATAAGATTGATTCTATATACTTTTTCGATTTGACGTATAGTACCGGAGATATTTCGAATTTTCGAAAATCCTCCCCTCTAAACCCCCTCTCCCACTGGTCCGATTTCAGCCATTAACGAACTTGATCTTTATTTTTCCCTAAAACGTTTAAATATCGAGTTTGGTAACGATCAAACTAAAATTGCGACCGCTAGAGCGTTAACAGACAAATATATATATATATATATATATATATATATATATATATATATATATATATATATATAATTTTGAACGGACCTCATTTTCGTCATCTCCTAGGTAGGGTCGATGGACATTTGAAGAAATTTTTCGAAACTCGAAAATATATATATATTTGTCTGTTAACGCTCTAGCGGTCGCAATTTTTGTTTAATCGTTACCAAACTTCATATTTAAGCGTTTTACGTAAAAAGAGAGATCAAGTTCGTTAATGGCTGAAATCGGACCAGTGGGAGGGGGGGTTTAGAGGGAGGGATTTTTGAAAATTCAAAATATCTCCGTTACTATACGTCGGATCGAAAAATATTATAGAATCAATCTTATTGCAAATTAAATTTACTATAAATATTGTTATAAACATTTATTCTCTATCTTGAATATTAACTGAGATATTTGCATTTGTATTCTGCATGTGCTCGGCAGCAGTGGCTATGTTCGGACTTTCCGCCGTGAGCTCTGGCGGCCGTTTTTGAAATTATTCGTCCCTCTCGAGAATAGGTTTAGAGGTTACTTACTACTACAGCTGTTATTAGGCAGATTTCTCTATTGTAAAACTTCACGTGGGAAATCTGATTAGTTTGCGCAGCCCCTGCGTGACGGACTTTTTTTAATGTGTGTATATACTCGTATATGTGGTTATATACCTTTTCTAGATCCTACCCCCTCCACCCTTCAAGACAAATCCTTGAAGTGCCTACGCCTATACCTATTAAACTGTTGTCACAAGGCCACTAATACATACTTAAAGTCAGGTCACTATTACATGACTTCCTGCGTTCTCGTATTTTTCAGTTAGAGAATCTGAAAGGGGGAGGGGACATGGAGGAAGATCACATACCTATCTATATATATATAAAATTGTAACCTCTGTCAGTACATTGATTTTTTTCGCGAAATTTCACGATAACTTTTCGTTTCACATGTCATAGACACCATAACTGAATTTTGTTTCTTTGGTGTCTGTTTGTTTGTTTGTTACCTTTTCACGCATAAACGGCTGAACCGAATTTTATGAAACTTGGTATGTATATTACTACTAACCCAACTTAGACTTCAGGCTATATTAATATCCACTGAGACAAATAGGAGTGGGGGTTATAGGGGAAGCCAGAAATTAAAAATAGCGATATTTCGTTTCCTATTGGTTTTTCGGCAAATATGAACATAACAAAAGTTGTTTATTATGTTATTTAGAGTAACTTTTGTTATATACACTATCGTCGTATACCGAAGTATACGTAAAGACTCAACCGAACTAAATAAAACACTCAGTATGTGTATTAGCACTAACGCCTTCCTTATAATAAGCCATACTAACATTTCTAGGGACGGGCAGAAGTGGGGGTTATAAGGGAGGCCTGAAATTAATAATAATGATTTCCTATTAGGGTTTCGGCAAATATGCACATAACAAAAGTTGTTTATTTTGTTATTTAGAGAAATTTGCTCAACACTTCTTTTCAATATGCCTCACCTGAAAAAAATAATTCAAATGTAAGTCAATATTTTCTCCTTAATAATTCAAATCTATGCATAATGCACAGGACCCGGGAAATATGACAATTTGCAGGACAGTGAAGTCTTACATAAAAAAATAATGTTTTATTAACAAATGCCAACAACGGGTATTAACCCTAAACACTGGAACGGGTAAATGTCAAAATATTGTGCAAAGTAAAGCCTTGCCAAAAATATACCATCACCATTCAGCCTCAAATGAATTCCCGAGCGAAGCCGGGTATCTGAGCTAGTTTATTATATTTATGTTTTCTGACCAATAAATCTGTAAAACGATTAGTAACTGAATTATTTGTAAATACACTAGACTATACGACTTTTAGTTTACATGATGTTTTGGATTTTCATTCAGTTATCATACGAATTGTTTGTCACAGTCTTTTTCCGTTTTCCGTTTCCTCACCTATGTCCTAGGTTAGTACTTGGAGGGAAAGCTCAAGGGGAGCACACGCACAAACATGACAGCCATTGTTTGTGTATTTTTTTTTTCTCATCCTTCTGTTAACCCGTAATTTTTTGTTTTTCTAAATAAGTTTTCTTCTATAATAATTTTTCGATATGTACAATTATTTCACTAAACATCTCATGAACATTTATATGCAACATTAATCAATTTGAATTTCATACTGGAATATAACATTTAAATGATAGATATAGATGTTACAAAACATTTAATAGATATAGATAGAAAAATAGATCACGCAGGGGCTGCGTAAACTAAGCAGATTTCCCAGACGAAGGTTTACAATAGGTAAATATACAACAACTATTTCTGAGCATTCACGGTAGTGTTCATTGTATCAATTAACACTACCGTGAATGCTCAGTAAATTTACAATACAAGTTAATAATCTCTTCAACGGAAGGCGGTTAAATTGTAAACAAACAGGCCACCCAACCTCGTAGTGCTGCATAGACAGATCGGAAAGAAACAATTAATGAAATATATCTGAATATAACATTAATTTTATTGAAAACAACTTACTAAAGCTAGTGCTGTAATTTGCAATGAATCAGAATCAGTTTTATCTCAATCACTCAAATTTTAGTAGGTAATCCAAAAACAAAAGAAGGGGCGGGGTCAACAGAACGTATTTACATATATCTCACAAAGTAAATGTCCAATGAAAACAATATTTGGTATTTAGGCTTCGAATAATATGTTTTATTATATAACAGAGTATTGTTTATGTACACACATTTACACTAGCAGAAGTGGGGGTATACTGAAAACTGAAAAATGCAAATATCTCGGTTAATATTCAAGATATAGAATAAATATATATGACAATATTTATAGTAAATTTAATTTGCAATAAGATGTATTCTATATACTTTTTCGATCCAACTTATAGTAACGGAGATATTTCGAATTTTCCCGAATATTCGAAAATTCTCCCCCTCTAAACCCCCCTCCCCCTGGTTCGATTTCAGCCGTTGACGTACTTGATCTTTATTTTTACATAAAACGACTAAATATCGAGTTTGGCAACGATCAAATAAAAATTGCGACCGTTCGAGCGGTAACAGACAAATATATATATATATATATATATATATATATATATATATATATATATATATATATATACACACAGTTTTGAACGGACCTCATTTTCGCCATCTACTGGGCTGGGTTAATGGACATTTGAAGAAAAAGTTTGAAAATTCCATCATGAGTACGACTTCAATAGGTGATTTCAGATTTAAAGACATAATGAAGAGTAGAAAGGAGTCTACTAGAGCACGATATTGCTAAAGATCTATTCATACGGATTGTTAACAAATTTTAAGAGTCCTTGGTCTTGCATATGCAGGCAATTAAGAATAAATTTATAATAATCAGTGTAATTTCTCTACTCTATCTAGAATATCTAAGGTGCTGTAATTCAAGGGAAATCCTCCATGATTTATTATTCAAATTAAAGATAATCTATTTTTCTCCAACATAATTTGGTTTTTAACCAAATTGAAAAATGTCTATTTATTTAAAAAGTTAATTTTCCTCAAATAAAGTGTCTTTGTTGTTATTTATTCGCGCTTCACTTTAAGTAACTAAGGCTGATTAGGTTTCGTTATCTACTGGCAACAACCTATTCCTAGCCACGTCCTTGAAGTTTCAAATGACGTGATTTTTGAAAAATATTTTGATCCTACGTAGTGGGTGGCAGAGCATGACCCTTTCAATTCCTCACAAATCCGTCCTTTTGGTGTATTTAAGGTCCAATCTTAGTGTCAACCTGATATATATATATATATATATATATATATATATATATATATATATGAGAGTATATATACAGTTTTGAACGGACCTCATTTTCTTCATCATCTGGGCTGGGCCAATGGACATTTGAAGAAAAAGTTTGAAAATTCCGTCATGAGTACGACTTCAATAGGTGATTGCCCTTAGGGGAAATCTGCTGAAAAGGATGCAGAACAGTAGAAACACACTTTTTATGTATATATTGCCAAATATAATATCATACGCATTCTAAGCCAAATACATTTTGTGTCCTTTAAATAGTGTAGTTCCTTAGAATTTAAACAACATTTGAGTCGCTGTAGAATTTCCTGGCATAGATATTGTTTTCGTGGAACGTGAGCGGTCCGGAATTTACAAATGAAGTAAAAGTCGAAGCAGACCTCCGTCGAGACCAGCGAACTTTAATGTAAGCCTTCCCTCTCTAATTACTATATTGCATATTAAGTAAATAATGTTGTTTACCCCTGTTGTTTTTATATAGTAATTAAACATAAGCTGGATAATAATATATATCCTTTTAATGTTATTGACACATTTTTTAAAAATTCTTCTTTAGTTTTATAAAATTTTATAGATGTAGGAAAATGTTTGAGGATGTACCACATAATTGTTAGCTCTTTGTAGTGTTATATTTTTCAGATTATGTGTTGACAGGGCACTTATGATGGAGCTCTTACTCTGAAAGCGCTCTGTCGTTGGTAAATATGCTATTTGTGGGAGGAAGACCTGTTTTTGTGTTCTCTTCGTGAAAGCTAGCTTCTACCGTCATGAATATCTCTTTAGAAAAATGAACATAAATCTTCATTCCGTGGGTGTGTGTATATATATATATATATATATATATATATATATATATATATATATATATATATATATATTTATATATATAGGGGTTATTAAGAAGCTGGGGATTGCCAAAAAGAAGAATATTGAGAGTATGTTGTAAATGTCATAAAATTGCGTTATGAGTTGACTTGAATAATGCAATGTGAAATGCTGCTTTATGTATTCCAAGACACTTGGTTTTCCTTGTTACTGTTTTACTTTCGAGTGCCTCATTCGTTCAAACGGGTTATGCAACTGAGGCTAATAGGAAGTGATTATTTGCAGATTACTACCCTTATCTATATACTGTGAGTATAGGAAATCATATTGGGGATAGGAAATGGGGTTTAGGAAAAATATTGGGATATGGCTCGATTTGGAAACTTCAGAAAAACGCCAGTGGTGAGCCATGTGTTAGTGAGAGTGTGCCAGAGTAGATTACAACTAGAACAATGAATAATATTGAATGGGGATACGTGGATGATATGTATCTGCGACATATCTCCAATGATGTCCGGTCGGCCAGAGGCGAGAAGGGCTGGTTAAAGTTGTTGGATTCCTACAGTTAGTGGGGACCCTTCGCGTGGTCTTATACTGACTGGGATAGGTTCGGAAGAGGCACTTTGTAATGGCTTTAAGATTACCATTGCCTTGAGCCATCGAAACCAATTATCACCTGTGCTGTTTTCGTCACCCTGAATGGGGTAATCCAAAAAATAAAACCTTGGTGGTGCCATATACGAAAGGTTCAAACAGAACTGGGTGTATGCTGACGTTCTAATCACTGGCAGATATCTCTAATTAAACAAAATATTAAGGAAAACACCAAGTATATGATATATGTATGGATGGGGGAGACTGCTGACCGCATCAAGATTGGGAATTCACATTTTTTAGTTGTATCTGTTCAGGATTATTAATTAGTAAGATGCAATACTGTGGAACATAAAAAACTGTCTGGAGATGGGTAAGACAACATAAATAAAAGTGGAGATATGAAAGATCACGAAAACCAGACCTTTTTATGTACTTAAAACTATTCTTATCTTTAAGCTTAAACCAAGTAAAATACCAGGGAGGTGGCTGGATAATCTGAGTGAGGTCTAACGGAACCTGAGATTGGACCCTAAATACACCAAAAGGACGGATGTGTGAGGAATTGAAAGGGTCATGTTCTGCCACCCACTACGTAGGATCGAAATATTTTTCAAAAATCACGTCATTTGAAACTTCAAGGATGTGGCTAGGAATAGGTTGTTGCCAGTAGATAACGAAACCTAATCAGCCTTAGTTACGTAAAGTAAATTGCGAATAAATAACAACAAAGACACTTTATTTGAGGAAAATTAACTTTTTAAATAAATAGACATTTTTCAATTTGGTTAAAAACCAAATTATGTTGGAGAAAAATAGATTATCTTTAATTTGAATAATAAATCATGGAGGATTTCCCTTGAATTACAGCACCTTAGATATTCTAGATAGAGTAGAGAAATTACACTGATTATTATAAATTTATTCTTAATTGCCTGCATATGCAAGACCAAGGACTCTTAAAATTTGTTAACAACCCGTATGAATAGATCTTTGGCAATATCGTGCTCTAGTAGACTCCTTTCTACTCTTAATTATGTCTTTGGTGCTTGTTAGCCTCATTTAGAAGGCAATGGGAAACTTTTGGATGCGCTATGAATTTATTTACGACCAATTTATTAATCCATGGGACTAAATGTCTGGTATAAATTTGGTATTATAAAAATTTAGTTCAGCAAATTTCTTTTGTAAGCAGCTCAAAGAACTGATGGATGATATGCGATTTCTAGTGAATCATTCCAGGGTGACATTCGAATACATACGAACCGTGTTATATGAAATATCCTTCCTGACCAAGTTAGTTAATTTTATTTGCATTTTTACCATCCAACGTTTAATCCAGCGTTCCAGCATTAAGCGTCCTTCCCGGAGTTTTTTAATTGCGTGATGATTGCATGGAAGTTTTTTGTCGAGGTAGATTCCTAGAGAATTGTTTCATTTTAGCAGATTTTCCTTAAGGGAAATCAGCTATTGAGGTCGTACTCATGACGCGAGTTTCGAAAAATTTCTTCAAATGTCCATCGACCCTACCCAGGAGATGACGAAAATGAGGTCGGTTCAAAATGATATATATATATATATATATATATATATATATATATATATATATATATATATATATATATATATTTGTCTGTTAACGCTCTAGCGGTCGCAATTTTTGTTTGATCGTTACCAAACTCGGAATTTAATCGTTTTATGTAAAAAGAAAGATCAAGTTCGTTAATGGCTGAAATCGGTTCAGTGGGAGGGGGGGTTTAGAGGGGGGATTTTCGGAAAATTCGAAATATCTCCGTTATTATGCGTCGGATCGAAAAATTGTATAGAATCAATCTTATTACAAATTAAATTTACTATAAATATTGTTCTATACATTTATTCCCTATCTTGAATATTAACCGAGATAGTTGCATTTTTATTAAATTTGGGCCGGTAACGGATTTTTGAGTTTCCCGCCAAAACCTAGTTCGGCCCTTTGCCGTAAGTGTTGGGCTCTTGTATGGAGATTTCTCTATTGTATTACTTCACGTGGGAAATCTGCTTAGTTTACGCAGCCCCTGCGTGACGGACTTTTTTTTCGTGGACTGAATTGTTCAACTCAAAATGAGAAATGTTGATTCCCACTGGAGGAATCGAAGTCATCAATCTTTACTTTTAGTTTAGTTTCGTCTGAATACTGGGCGAGAAATATGTTTACGGATAACAATGTAGAAGAGATAAGGCAAAGAGTATCGTGCTAAGTGGGCTCCTTGTTTCAGGTGTTTATTTTCTAGAACCTGACAAGTCTAGGCATTCAGGAATGCAGTTACAGTTCTCAGCAATTCGTTTTTTAATTTATTTAACTGACCATCAAGACTAATGCAATACCACAAAGACAGCAGTATCATGAACTTCTTGTTTTCGTGCTCTATCTCTGTATATACAAATACCTCGGAAGCCAACCTGAAGTGATCGAATAACGCTTATGGTAATCAACACCAACACTCAATGTAATAGACATAGATTTTTTTGCCCTAGGTTTCAATAGAGCCCTGACGATGAGGCACTGCGTCGAAACTAAATTAATCTTTATTGTGGAAGTTTGGCCTTTTTAATCAACCTGCAATCTCAAGAAGCCTTCTTTGAAACAAAGCCGGTCAGAGATCATTTTTGAACCACCTCAGAGGCCAAACGCAGAGCGTATGTTTAGAATTTCCTATCTTATGTAAGGCAGTTACAATAGTATTCTTCCACTTTTCAGGAAAATTACGTAAACCTAGATTTAATATGCTTGTTGTATGAGCATCTGATTTCTGAGGTTGTGCAGGACGTATTCAGCTGTTCATAATTTCCTGGGACTTTCCGACGAGGTAGACTAGTTCATCACAGGAAATACATGTAAGTCTCAATTCTACTCTCTATTTAGATGTTTTCCCGAAGACGTCTCTACCAAACCTTTACTCTGTATGTAATTAATATATTTTCAGCTTGCGCCATGAGTCTATTTTTATTTTTGTTTCTTGGATAGCCCTTCCATGTTAAACAGGACAAAAGAGAATGGGTCTGGCGCTCTTAAATCTTTGATTGTGTCTAAGCAATAAGTGCTCCGATTCTTCAATGTACAGTACATAACAGTGAGATCCTTGATGATATTAGTATTGACTCCAAGGACTCTTAACAACTCAAAAACGACTAGACTTGGAATATTGAAATTTAATATTCGGGACTATACTACTGTCTAGATGTAGACCTCTCCGTTGGTCAAATTGATTATGGAGGAGCAGGGGGGTTGGAGAGGGGAAAAATGCAACTTTCTCCGTACCTATTAGAGAAACAAAATATTTGTACCGAACCAGTTATGTCCATCATGACATTTTTTGATCCGATGTATTGGAACAGAGATATGGTATATAACTTTTAATTGAAATCATTTTAAATTATGTGCATCAAAACAATTTGTTTATTTAATTTCTTAGTTATGTGGTACTCAACATCAGATTTTTTATCAATACGAAAGAACTCATATTTTTATTTATTTTAATGAATATTTTGATAATTTCTTCTCTAAACGGAGAAAGCGGTCAACAGATTTCTTATGAGTTTTCAACAGCCACTTTACGTGAGACTCCAGAATGGACCATACGGACTTCTTTCTGCCCTCTAAACTCTTACTTGTAACTTAGTAGAACTTAGGTCTCTTGTAAGTTTGAATGCCCTGCCACCACTGAAATTATATCTCCTCTTTTTTGGATTATAAATTATATTTATTTTGATTTTTCCTCGAGAGAGCCTGGATATAAGGCTTATTGTCCAATGTATGGAACATTGGTCGAAACCCTTTGTTTGTGGTTTTTCTTTTTACTCATATTAATTTCATATTACCAACTTAGATAATATTGATCAATGAAAATTGATTAACAGTGGGTCTTCACGATAATTAATTTTTTAACATTTTAAATGTACTATTGATAGTGCAATAGTAACATTTGCCCCATCAAAAGTTTCAAGGTGACAGCTAAAATTATACCAGTAGCGATGGCGAGAGAGTCAGCTGGTTTTTGTAATTAGACGTCTGATAATTGCTAATTTGGGCTACTGCTAATTGGACATAGTTAGCAGGCAACTACACAGACAACGTTTTTCTATTCTGGCCATACCTCGTTACTTTGCAACATTTAAAAAGAAAAATCCGGAAGAAAGTATAAATGTATAAAAATGTTACTGTGCATTACAGGATGACTCAAATGCTATTCTCACCGTTCCAGCACACGAAAATGCCCAAAGTCTATTGAGTGACTCAATGACGTGGGGATGGGTGTAAGATAAGGGAGAAGTCTGTGAGGCGAGCCAACGTGACATCAAGCACATGCTTCAGTCTTGCATCAGATAATCCCTACTACAGCTGATGCATACAACCTAGTTTATCTAATGGTTGTAATCTATAACTGCTATTGTATTTAAACTACTATAGCTACTACATGCAATCCACTGGAACTAATGTATGCAATTTACTATAGCTATAGTATACAATCTACTCTACCTTATGTAATCTACTGTAGCTTCTGCATACAATCTACTATAACTAATGCTTGTAATATATAACTGCTAATGCATTTAAACTACTATAGCTACTACATGTAATCCACTGTAGCTAATGTATGCAATTTACTATGACTTATGTACCTACTCAATCTACTGTAACCACTATATGAAATCTACTATAACTATTTTATGTAATCTACTATAACAATTGTATGAAATCTATTTTAGCCAATGTAAGCAATTGATCCGAAAAAAGGTAACCTTCTTAAAAAGTTTGATTCACGGAAGTGAGATTGGGATAGGCAATAGAAGTATGTTAAGCGGGGCCTGTATAACATATCATTTTTCAAATATCTTATTATTACTAATGAACATAAAACTCCAACCCTACAGAAAAGAATGTATTTTTGTATTCAAAGCATTTTAAACGATTCACTTTCTCGGCTAACTACTCCATCGGTTTTGCAGCATTTTTTCTCCCACACAAAATAGTGACAAATAACAAGAGCTCCCAACTTCAAAATATGTTTTTGTTGTTTAGTCAGGACGATACATAGAGGACTCCCCTAAATATATTAAAATAATGTCTCGGATATTTCTAGCACTCAGTTCATATTTTTTTTTTTTTTGGAAGGCCAAACAAAAATTGATAACACCTACAACTGTAACCCATCTGTTATATAAAAAACCTAACAGAAGATTCGAGCCCAAACTCTCCCAATTTCTCCCCTAAATTGCCGGGACCTAAATGTGTAAGTGTACTCGAAAATATTTTCTTGATGAAGCACGATTCTTTTGATTCAAAAGTCCTCGTTGATTACTCCGTTCGAATACGTATTCTAGTATTTCTGTATTTGAAAAATTCCGTCACGCACGAACTGCTTATACTAAGCAGGTGCTAGTATGACACACTAATCTCATCTCAACATATAGTCTTTTTTTCTAAATAAAAGTACGAAGACTAGAAATGGGGGTTTACTGAACGCTGAAAACGAAATTTTGGTTTCCATCAAATAAACACTTTGGAGTCAAGACCGCAAAATCATAATTGAGAAAGTCATCACTCTACGCATTTGTCACAGCAAAAGTCAGTTTAAACAATATTTGGTATTAAAGCTTTGAATCAAGAGTTTCATAATATAATAGCTTATTGGATGATATGAAATGAATAGGTGTGGGAGTTAACTCAAGGCTGAAAACTTTAAAAAATGCCAATGTTTATATTACAACATTTATAGGAAGTTCAATTTTGGTTAATGATTGGTTTTACACAATTTTCCGAGCACCCCCAACAATAACAGAGATTTTTCAAATTTTCAAGATTCCCTCCTCTAAGCACCCTTCTTTCACTAGTCCGATTTCAGTCATTAATGAACTTGATCTTTTGTTTTACATAAAACATTTAAAAATCGAGCTTGAATACGATAAAACAAAAATTTGCGAGTGAAACACACACACACATATATGTATATATTCATGAGTACAACCTTAATAGTTGTTTTCCCTTAAGGTGAAATCTGCTAAAATGACCGTGAAATTTGTGTTTTAATTTGCAGGTTACGAGGACAAACAACATGATTATGACAATCTGTAGTTATATTTTTGATATTACTTCCTTTTATATTATTTAAATCTTGTGGCAATCTTTAAAAAAAAAAAAAAAAAATAGACAGCTGTTCGCTAGAATAAAAGAATCTCCACATTGAGTGAATGTACATTTAATATAGACGTCCGATATTTTTAAACCTGAGAGACTGTCTAGACAAGATGGTGAAGACAGGGTTAACACACTATCCAAAATCAACACCTGTCTATTCAAAACTACAGTATTTAATTATTCAAAAGAAGTGGGGAAAATGTTTCTAAGAAGAATCACAGTTTAGCCATTCATTCTCAGAAAAGACTCCCTATCCCTAAACTTGACTCATGGGCAGCAAGCTGGAATAATCAATGACTAGGGGAGGCTGCCAGACAGGCCTACGTGACTTCAAGCAGCATCCCCCAAGTCTGACAACTTAGTAATTTTTTCTTATCGATTTTGTTAGATGTGGTGATTCGCATTGATGTTTACTAATCCAGTTTTTCCCTTTTTTTTTTTTTTTATAATTGGTCTGATATGTTTATAACGAGTAGATGTTAATCTTAAAATTGGCGTCAATTTGTAGCGTCCATTTTCTTAAATAACTTTCGCAATATTTCTGTTTGCATAGGAATATTCCACACACACACACACACACACACACACACACACACACACACACACACACACACACACACACACACACACACACATATATATATATATATATATATATATATATATATATATATATATATATATATATATATATAGCACTAACGTTTCATGCTAAGCTTATGTTGGGGGAAAAAGTATTTGCACTCCAGTTTTTTTTTTTTTTATTAAATTATTAATTCAGGTCATTCAAAAATTGTATAACCTAATAAATAAGACGTATACTCAAAACGGAGTTAATACATATATAACACAAATGAATAACTTCTTGCTTAGTAAAACAAAACTTAAGTCTTACACAAATTGCAGGAAAAAGTATTTGCACATTACACTTTTTTAAATTTAATATTTTGTATGTAGTCCATTAGCGTTAATTACTACTTGTAAACGTCTAGGAGTTGGGTGTACACGATTTTTAATTAAATCTGGTTTGATTTGTTGGCATTTTTGTACTAAAGGATTCTTGAGGTGGTGTCAATTTTCAATTTATTATACAAATACTTTTCCCACTGTAAGTTTAGCATGAGATGTTGGTGGTATATTAATAAAATACCCAAGAGAAGTAGGAAGGGGTTAACTACTTTATTGGAAAATTGTGTAAGTTAGATATGTTTTCCGGTACTGTTAGCCTGTTTATTAGGACGACTTCCGAACTTTCTGTCCATTGTGTCGTATTTGGTTATTGGTATAATCCGTATCTTGAAGGTATAGTTTGTATATTTCAGTTTTTAATGCACAAGGATCGTAGCTTGATCTGCACCCATTGTTTTTGTGAATCTGTTTTACTCTTTTGTACATATAAGTATTATTTGTAATGTGTACCGTTGCGCACACATTTGTTTCTCGGTTTTTTGGCACATCTGAAGAGTTGTTTATTTTGAGAATAATTTTTGCCATGTAACTTTTTATTTTTACGGAGGACGGTATTTGTGTTGTTATCTTCTTTCCACAAAAATGTTAATTATGTCTGTACTTATAGGGTTCATAAGTGACTAATTTTAATGGCATACCTCATTGAAGGGATCATAATTCAGAAGATTTCCCTTAAGGTGACTTATGATAGCTCATTTAATGGTTTGGATAAAAGAAAATGTCTTAGATCGTAATCGATTCATAGATTGTTTATGATAAATCTGTGTCTCTGATAGGCACGAATACTTTTTTTTATTTTTACGCCTTTTCCTACATTGAATTCAATCAAAGCTCGAGGTGTACAACTGAATGTTAAAAACAGTCCTAAATATGAAATTTTAACATTCTGAAGCTTGCAGTTTTTGTATTATGCGAGCGGTATGGTACTATACGTACAAGGTTTGCTCATCCATTTATTTAGTTGGGTAAACGTAGTAGTCGTTATGTTGAACTTCTGCTATTAAATGTACAGTTTCAGACAATAAGAAAGTACACTCTCCCTCACTCCTGGAGCACAGGCTGTACATACTCAAAGGGAGCTTTATCCACCTCACAGCCATCTTTCCTCCAGCGGCTCAGCCCTCCGTTGCAAGACACCTCCTGAACCATATACCACCAAAAAATGATAAAGTTTAAAATCCCAAACGTACCCCTCCTAACAATGTAAACTTCGTATAGTACACATGCATTAATAATAATAATATTGATTGATTAATATAATAAAATAATACATTCTAAACAATTTTGAAATTGATAATTTTGTAATTATTATTATTTATTAACGTCCACTTTTTGCAACTAATGCTAATTGGGACGGGTTATCTACAGGTTACAACCTTTTTCTAGCCAGGGTGGGACTTAGGATTTTATAAATTGATAATTTATAATAACGGTCTGGTATTAATGACCATAAGGGTTGACACGCCACAAACAAAAAAATGTACACTCATGGGTGCATTTTGCATTTATCTCCTAAAGGGACTCACTCAAATTACTTGCTAATCGCCTTTTATGAAGGAAGGGGGAAGTGACAATAAATAGATAATAATACTTAGTTTTTACCAGTCATTTTTTTCTTTGACAAAGATGGATCCTAAGCAGTCAAAGTTTCTGAGAACTCTACATTTCCTTTAAAAAAAAGGAAAACATAAGCTGACGTCTGCAGATGCAAATGTGGTCTGCAGTATATGCTTGGAATATTTGGAAACACACTTTATTTTATTATACGTTTCTTTCATCTTCCTTAAGATCGAAGGTTTTTCTCCTAAGTTGAGTAGTACCAGGCTGTCTCCATTAGGGGCTAAGCAATATTACTTATTCTGTCTGAAAAGATTCCTTATTAGGATGTGTGACCATGGAAAATAGATTGTGTGTATTTTATTCCCGCCATAAAATTGCATTTCCATTATTGCTGACGTCTTTAGACCGAAGAAAATGAAGAACTTTAGAATAAATTGGCTACCAGAATAAAAATTCATACATTTCAATGAAAATACTGGTCCCAAAGTTTAAGAATAGATTTGAAGGGCAGAATGTTAATATATATGATCTGACAAACAAAAACTACGCAAATTTTTTTTTTAAACTAATACTTCTCCCTTATTTATATGTGTGTGTGTGTATTTCTTTGCCTGATACCGCTCTAGAAGTCGTAATTTTTGTTCCAACGATGTACAAACTCAATACGTAAACCTTTTACATAAAACTAAACATTGAGTTCCCCCTCTTCCTTTCCCTCTCCCTCTCCCCCTCTCTCCACTAGCCGTACCAGGTTATAGTGAAAGATGTAGCTGATCGTTTAGTTACCTTTGTTTAGTAGAATTTCTCCTGATGAGGCGTCATATGGATGCCAAACTATACTCCGTTCCATGTCGAGCTGGCACTTCGATTCTGTGCGCTGTTGCCAAATCTTTACATCTGCCCATACTACACATAAATATCGAATCCACGTTTTTCGGCGGGAAAAATTATATAATGTGCAGAATTTAATTCTCTATACGCCTACATTGAAAATAAAAAATAAAAGCTAAATCTCGAGTCGCAAAAAATTATTTAATGAAAAAATTTTACTCAAAGTTTTTAATGGAAATTATTCTTTATCACATCACTGTGACCTTATTTTTTGAAATATTGCTTTGAAATTTGGTATGAAGTCCTCAGACCTTACGTATTTTCGACAAATAGAAGATCGTCTGTCGTAATACATTGTTGAAAAGGTTCTCGTTGAGCTCTCTTCAGCTAGAAATGTTTTTGACTTTTAGCAGGTTTCCGTTAAGGTCAACATATATATATATATATATATATATATATATATATATATATATATATATGCTTGTCTATTACCGCTCTAGCGGTCGCAATGTTTTTGAAGATCAAGTTAGTTAACAGCTGAAATCAAACAAGGGGAAGGTGGACTTAGAGGGTGTTAATTCGAAAGTTTTAAATATTTCCGTTATTACAAGTAGAATCAAAAATTTGTATATAATCAATCTTATTGAAAATTATATTACATATAAATATTGTTAAGTACATATTTTCTCAATCATGAATATTACTGTTATAATTGTTAACATTTTGTAGTTTTCAGCCTTCCTTATACCCCCACTCCTACTTATGTCATATTAACAATAAGGTATATATATCATGAATGACTTTATTTCTGCGAGGCATTCAAATTTGTTGTGTGGTGATGTCATCAAATAAGATTTTACTTTCTTATCAGGAAAATGTTTATTTGATTTGTACCATACTCGATATTTAACCGTTTCATGCTACTTTTGAATTCATAGTTGTCAATGGTAGAAAACGTGATAGTAATAAGAGGGGTTTAGAGGGGGAGGGGATTCGAAATTTCAAAATATCTCCATTATGAGTCGGATCGTCAAATATTATAGAACCTTGATAAAGTATTGCTGCTCTATAATTGTTGTTCTATGCATTTATTCGTAATTTAAGTATTAAGAGAGTTATTGGTCCTGACTTGTTTTCAGCCTTCAGTACCTCCCCCCCCCCTTTCTACTGATCGATTTTTTAAGTAGAAATTGAAAATATGTGATGAAATGACACTAAAAGTATGTCATACCAGCACGTGGGAAATCTGTGTAGTTTAAGCAGCCCTGCGTGGCGGACTTTTGTAGTTTTCTGCCGTTTTCTAACGCCTACTTCTACACTTCAAATGTTTTCCCTAGATGTCACTCTATGAATAAATATCGCCTATCAAGCTTAAATTTCAAGTCCTTTAGGTACTTAGGCTTGTTATTACTGGAGAAATAAAAAACAGAATGCGGAGAAACACTTTCAGAGTGGCATTACAGCAGATAGGAAATTTGCTTATTTTCCGTATCACCTTTTTGACGGATTTTTTTTTTGTTACGAATTTGGGGAGAGATCATACTAGTTTTAGAAGAAAAATTGAATAATCCATGGTAAACTGGTATTGTTGATTTGTAAGTTAAGAAATAATGTACATTCTTATTCACTTCTAGTATTGGCAGTCAAAATCTGGCATCAAATTTTGTAGTTGCTTTAAAAGTAAAGCTAATTATAAGCTCAAATATATATAGAGAGAGGAGACAGAACTATGCAAATGATTCTGCTGAATGATGAATTTGATTATATTATTGCTAAATGCTTGGTCAGAGGATATTAAGTTATCACCAATCGTAGTGATGAATTAATTGTAGAGCACTCATGTTTGTTGTAGGATATGTAAAACCACGATGCATGATGAAAGAGCATACATGTAATATTTGTTAATCATATACTAAAGACCTTTCACCACTTAAGAAGTCATAATAGCTTAGTGCTATGTTATATCCTTCCAAAAATCTGGTGCCAAAAACTATGGGGATTTAAATGTATCTACAAAGCAATGTTAATTTCATTAATTTATATATATATATATATATATATATATATATATATATATATATATATATATATATATATATATATTCGTCATCTCCTATGTAGGATCGATAGATTTTGGCAGAAATATTATGAAAACCGCATCGTGATCACTAGCTAAATAACCAAAATCATTAATGAAAAAAGAAACTGATTATTCTGAAACATAATATTCTGCTGATTCATCACGGGTTACAACATTTCTCAGCAGGAGTTTTAAATTTGTATCAGTGGTGTAATTTGGATAATGAAATAACTTTACTTATAGAATGTATAAATATAAATACTTGTTGCCACTATTAGACACTTTTCATGTAGAATCAATTGTTATTATCGTTCAGATAATAGGGGGCATTTAAAGTGCTGTTACCACTGAACGAACCTAACAGAAAGACATGAATAACTTGAACTCTATTTTAAAATGCACAATCATTGTAAACTTCATGACGTTTTCTACCTTAATTCACGAAACGAATCACAAATAATTCTTTAGTAACATTTCAAGATAACGAAAATAAACATGATTTTTTTATGCTCCCCCACGAGTCCTCAATCATCCTGGTCAGAATACAGCCATTAACAAATTTTAATTTTGGATTCTAGACCATACAGTGCTAATGTATATCGTTATACTGAACTTATATCCATGTGTTTCATATATTAAACCGTGTATGTAATTTTACCCAGGATATAATTTTTTTTTCGTATTATATTGGTTTATTGGTAACGTAAGTAGAGGACTTCTGAATTCAAAAATAAAAAACAAAGTACAAATAAGTAGTTATATTGTAATATTAAATCTTTTTTTCTATACATTTTATTATATTGGTCCATTTCACTCATTCATAACACACTGCATATTCATATTTTATTATTATGCATCATAGTAGATTTTAGTAATTTCCTTTATGAACCGCTTAATTCCGTGCATTTTTATTAGACGTAGCACGCCCAGAGGAGGTTTGTAGGTAAAATGTATTTAAGACGTATTTATGCTCTTAGGGGGGGGGGGAGGGTTTATGAAAACGGTATACGTGTAGAAAAAAAAATCATAAAGCCGAGTTAATTTATGAATTTATTTGATCTTCCGCTAGAACTTGAACGAAAATAAATTAAATGGTGGTCAAGAAACTAATTAAAACTTTATAGCGCTTCAGTCTCGCCTGACTTGGGAACTTGACTATGGATTGTCTTAGTGAAGTAATTTAGTTAATATCACGAGGGCCGTGAGTTCAACTAGATGAAATATGAGATAAAGAAACAAATTGAGTAGAAAACATTACTCATTCATATACAAAAACTTATAAAGGGAACATTTCATTACACTCAATGGGACCATATTTTGTAAATTTATTATGAATGAGCATACATCACTTCATTTCATTTAGTACCTAGTAACTTATTAAAGCGGTTCATTTGTACAACTCATGTTGCATCATTAATATTTAGTAAATCAATTTTTAAAATATTTAACCATCGACTATGTCTACATACATTAAAACATTATCATTCAGCAGGCATAAAATATTTTCAAGCATCAGCTATAAAAAATTTCATATCATTAGAAAGAAAAATATTTGGTTAGCGTTCTTTCAACAATTTTGATTCTATTAGTATTCGGTGGAAATATCAAGTAGTATTCATATGAATGACCTCCTCCTGTTTTCCCCAGCCAGCGTAAATTAGAAAATTTCCTTAATCCTCAATGAATGCTTCCTTCGCCTCGGGGGAAAAACGCCGTTGAATAATTTACAGACACGTTTAAGGAGGAAAAACGCATTTGTAATCACTCGGGTTTTAATAAAGGTGCTTCACATGGTGGCTAAACATGATTCCTTTATTTACTAAATTCGTTATAGCTATTGTAGAAAAAAGAAATTAAAATATTCTTATTTTATTATTCTTCACATATTCTTAAATTTTCATCGTGGAACTGTATGGTTTTTGTTGTAGTTATTACTTCTTGGGGGTCTTGCTTTGAAAGCCCTAGTTGTTAATAAAGCTATGATGGAGGAATTTTCCTTTCTGTTTCAAGTATTAATCCGATTATTTGTTTTAAATTAATGGTACTTTTATAAATTGGGCGAAGTATATTTATGCATTTAATTTTAACATCGTTTTGCACTCAAAAGTTATAATATACCTATTAACAATAACAATATTTGCCTAATTCATAAATTAATACATATTTATCAATTGGTTTTATAGATCACTCTGATGTGTGATGCCACTCGGTTGGGTCTTTTGTCCCAAATAAAATTGTTCACTTCCGTTATAGGTTTTAGCGTATATCTCGTTTATAATTCGGTATACGAAAAAAGTATATATAACAGAAGTTACTCTAAATAAAAAAATAAACAACTTTTGTTATGTTCATATTTGCCGAGAAAACAATAGGAAACGAAATATCGCTATTTTTAATTTCTGGCTTCCCTTATAACCCCCACTCTTGTTCGTCTCAGAGGATATTAATATAGCCTAAAGTCTAAGTTGGGTTAGTAGTAATATACATACCAAGTTTCATAAAATTCGGTTCAGCCGTTTATGCGTGAAAAGGTAACAAACAAACAAACAAACAAATAAACAAACAAACAAACAGACACCAAAGAAACAAAATGCAGTTATGGTATCTATGACATGTGAAACGAAAAGTTATCGTGAAGTTTCGCGAAAAAAATCAATGTACAGACAGAGGTTACAATTTTATATATATATATATAGATTTATATATATATATATATACTAGCTCAGATACCCGGCTTCGCCCGGGAATTGATTTGAGGCTGAATGGTAATGGTATTTTTTTGGCAAGGCGTTAATTTGCGCAATATTTTGACATTTACCCGTCCCAGTGTTTAGATTAAATACCCGTCGTTTCTGTGGATTTGTTAATAATAAAATTATTTTTTTATGTTAGGCTTCACTGTTCTACATATTGTCATATTTCCCGTTTCCTGTGCATTATGCATAGATTTGAATTATTAAGCACAAAATATGAACATACATTTGAATTAGTTTTTTCCGGTGAGGTACCTTGTAGTTCCAAAGAATTGTTGAGCAAATTTCACTAAATAATAAAATAAACCTGTTTGTTATGTGCATATTTGCCAAAACCCCAATAGGAGACGAAATATCACTATTTTTAATTTCAGGCCTCCCTTATAACCCCCACTTCTGCCCGTTCCTAGAAATGTTAGTATGGCTTATTATAAGGAAGACGTTAGTGCTAATTCACATACCCAGTTTGGTTTAGTTCGGTTGAGTCTTTTGTGCCAAATAAAATTGTTGACTTCTGCTATCACTTTTTGGCGTATAACGCCTTTATAATTAGGTATACGACGAAAGTGTATATGACAAAAGTTTCTCTAAATAACAAAATAAACCACTTTTGTTATGTGCATATTTGCCAAAACCCCAATAGGAAACGAAATATCACTATTTTTAATTTCAGGCCTTCCTTATAACCCCCACTCCTGCCCGTCCCTAGAAATGTTAGAATGGCTTATTATAAGGAAGACGTTAGTGCTAATTCACATACCGAGTTTTGTTTAATTCGGTTGAGTCTTTTGTGCCAAATAAAATTGTTGACTTCCGCTATCATTTTTAGCGTAAAACGCCTTTATACTTAGGTATACGACAAAAGTGTATATCACAAAAGTTACTCTAAATAACAAATTAAACAACTTTTGTTATGTGTATAATTGCCGAAAATGCAATAGGAAACGAAATATCGCTATTTTTAATTTCAGGCCTCCCTTATAACCCCCACTCCTGTTCGTCTCAGAGAATATTAACATAGCCTAAAGTCTAAGTTGGGTTAGTAGTAATATACATACCAAGTTTCATAAAATTCGGTTCAGCCGTTTATGCGTGAAAAGGTAACAAACAAACAAACAAACAAATAAACAAACAAACAAACAGACACCAAAGAAACAAAATGCAGTTATGGTGTCTATGACATGTGAAACGAAAAGTTATCGTGAAATTTCGCGAAAAAAATCAATGTACAGACAGAGGTTACAATTTTATATATATATATAGATATATATATATATATATATATATATATATAGATATATATATATATATATATATATATATCCTTTTAGGAGCATCCCTTAGGGATGATATAAGGAATTCACTTACTGAGGTTGTACACATTATGCCAATTCTACATTTTTTTTTTTTTCAATTCCTATTGCTTGTACGTAGATGACGGAAATAAGGTCGTTAATATAGACTGTTAATGCCCTATTCAACGTTTTTGTTACCCCTCGAAATTTTATAAAGAATAAAGTTGAAGTTCATTATTTGCTGAAATTAGTGTGCATATTCAGCGAATAGTAAAATCACAGTACTGAATGTAGTAACATCCGATATTTGTCTGATGTCATCTGTATGTATTGCAATTATATAACAGCACTTCAGCATGCACTTGGCCTCTGTAAATGGATCAAGGATTTCTATTTTATATTTTATTAATTTTCTTCTGATGTCATCCATTGAGTCAAAGTGTTATAAATAAAAAAGAGTTTTTGATAAAAAGAATTTGTTAAAATGATGATGTGATTTCGTGCGATTGAATAAAATACTGTTTAGGTAGCACGTTCCCAATAAAGTATATAAGTTATTAGCAGATTCAAGGGAAATCAGCTTTTGAGATTTTACTCATGACCCCAACTCTGTCACCTCCTAATGTCCATAGGAGCAAACTTAGGAGGTGAAACAATTGAAGTCGTTCCAAAATTGTACACACACACTTATACAATATATAAGTTACCCGTTGTTGACAGGTTAAAACGCAAAATCTCACACAGCAAAGTCCGTCACGCAAGGGCTTCGTTAACTAAGATCTCACACGTGCGTTACGTATGTGCCCCTAGCAAATGAAAGTAAAGGCCCCTTTCGCTAGAGTTAGTGCCCGTCGAAGGGACAGAACCCTACAACCTACCCACAAATCTCCTGAGAGATGGGTAGATGGGCTGAGAGCTTCGGAGGTGTTCCTAACTCCACGGAATGGCTTATGATAGTGGCATAGGTCCAGGTCGCGCTAGAATGTAGTAAATCTAGTAAGTGCATAATAAAATCTAGTTAGCTATTGCTTCACAACATTTTTCTGTGTTGAACAATTGCTCCGAGAGCTATAAAATAATAGGCCCAAAACGGGATGACTTAGGACTCTGAAGAAGGAAAACAAGAAAAGAGAAAACATTTGAAACGAGAGTAAAGAATGCCATAGCGGTGGCAAGTCGATCACAAGAGATACCGAAAATGAGATGGGTTGGCAGAGTATAGAAGAATGATGCAGAAGCTCCTTGAAGCAGGCAGACAGAAATGCCTGGATAGAAACAGGAAAATAGTTTCGATAGGATGTATCGAAAATATCAACTTGAATGTTACACTTTTATTCCATAATAATTATCCATATTAGTTCCCCCAGTTTTTTACCACTTAAAACATCATTTATTAACGCCCAATGTTTGCTACTACGAGGATTGGTTATGTACAAGTAACTATTCCTTTTTTAGTCAGGGTGAGAATAAGTATTACATTTAGTGAGTAAGAACCAAATAAATTACTATTACCCCGGTGAGAACCGAACCACGATTACGAGTTCAAGTTGTGTATTAGTTCCAACTGAAATAGTCAAATCGACCTTCTATTTCCCAGTTTAATCTTGGATAAGACTATCTATCATAAATATTAAAGTATAATTAATTATCAGAAGTTCATTGACTGTTTGTCGTGTTTTTATTCAACAGACTGGTTCAATTGATAATGTTTATAGTAGCACAATCATAATCGATCAATACATCTTGTAAATATTGAGATATCTTCTCTCTACAATCTGTTCAAGAGTATTTTTGGCCTCTTACTCGAATACAATTTGTCAATTTTTTCTCTTTCAAAATTAAAAACCAATCAAATATAAAATTGCGCTTAGTTGCTTTTTTTAATGTCTAAGTAAGAGAAACAGGGGAGTGTGAGCATTTTGTTGATAACGTTTCTTATTCTCCAGTAACATTCCGTCAATCAAAAACAGCGGGATTTGATTTCTTAACTCCAAAATGGTAAATAATTTGGCCGGCCTAAGTTACTACTTTCATACAACTTACTCTCTTCCTTCTTTCTATATCTTCAACCAACTGGAGATAGCTTTTTTTAAATATCTCTGTAAATAGCAAATATAATGCACTCAATTTGTTTTTCAGTTTCTGATTAGCTACTAAGAATTAAAAGCAATATCATGGATTCATTATAACCTATATTTCTTTTACTCCATCTTGATTGTACACACAAACACACACACACACACACATATATATATATATATATATATATATATATATATATATATATCTATATATAGATATAGACACATATGGTTGTTCACATATATGCATATAAGGTTTAATGACTATCCTTTAACTGTAGAGTTCTATACCTCACCCATAATCCATTTTAGCAGATTTCCCTTAAGGGAAATCAGCTATTGAGGTTGTACTCATGACGGAATTTTCGAAATTTTTCTTCAAATGTCCATCGCTCCTACCTTGTAGAGGACGAAAATGAGGTCCGTTCAAAACTGTATACTATATATATATATATATATATATATATATATATATTTGTCTGTTACCGCTCTAGTGGTCGCAATTTTTGTTTAATTGTTACCAAACTCGATATTTAGTCGTTTTATGTAAAAAGAAAGATCAAGTTCATTAACGGCTGAAATCGGACCAGTGGGAGGGGGGGGGGGTTTTAGAGGGGAGGTTTTTCGAAAATTCGACATATCTCCGTTACTATACGTCGGATCGAAAAAGTGTACAGAAATTGTATAGAATCATTCTTATTGGAAATTAAATTTGCTATAAATATTGTTATATACATTTTTTCTCTATCTTGAATATTAACCGAGATATTTGCCTTTTTATTAAATCTGGGCGCCTAACGGATGAGAGTTACTTTCCCGCCAAGAGCTAGTTCGGCCGTTTCCTTGACTGGCTTGGCTCTCGTGAAATTTCTCTATTGTAAAACTTCACGTGGGAAATCTGCTTAGTTTACGCAGCCCCTGCGTGACGGACTTTTTTCTATTTGAAAATATCCCCTATTTCTATGTAAAACAGTTGATGAGTAGATGCAGTGGGAGGGGCGGGGGTTTACTGGAGACTGAAAACAAGAAAGCACGAATAAATCAATTGTTGATCATCAATAGTTTCCTAACGGAAAATATTTTGAATTTTCCAATCCCCCCCCCTTTAATCCTCCACTGATCCAAGTCCGATTTCTGTCAATAACAAATTTGATCTTCAGTGTTGACTGAAAGCGTTAGAAGTCGATTATGGCATAGGTAAAATAAACATTTTCGAAACAAGAACATAAAATCAGGATGGAAGACGTCATCACACAACAAAATTGCATGTATCTCGCATAATAAAGGTTTCTTGAAAACAATATTTCGTATTTAAGCTTAGAATAATGTGGTTCATAATATAACAGCATATTGCTATTCTGACATGAGTAGGAGTAGGGGTATACTGAAGGCAGAAAAGTAAAAAATGCAGATATCTCAGATAATGTTCAAAATAAAGAATAAATGTATATACCAACATTTATTAGTAATTAAATTTGCTATAGGATTGCTCCTATACAAGTGTGGCTTTGACAGAAAATATGTGCATTATAGATACTATTTAATTATAATAAATGCTATCGGTGATTATGATTTGAATTATTCAGTGTGTGTCAAACAGTAGAGAGGGATTGATTGGGAACTCATTTTATTAAGTGAAATTTCTATTCAACAAGTCCCCTACAGTTACCTGTCCCTTATGGAAAAATAATACGCCCAGACGTGAAGTATAATTGTACACATTAAAGCCTTGCAATTCAAATTCCCTCAATATTCAGCCTCTAATGATTTCCCGGGCGAACCTTAGCTAGTATATATATATATATATATATATATATATATATATATATATATATATATATATAAGGGATAATCTGGTGCAGAATTTGAGCTGTGTACTCCAACTGGTGTTAGTTTTCTCTGTTGTATAAAATAGATTAAGTTCTTAAGTTAATCGTATTTTTATTTTACTACAATGGTAAACCACGACAATTGAATAATATTTAGATAAAATGCGATACGCAATTAATGTTCATCAAACCCCCAAATAACGTAAACAATAGTACTAGAAACAATTATAAAAACCGAATTACTTAAAGATATAGGTATTTGCTTTATATCAGATTTTTAATTGCCTCCATAATGAATTTCTGAAGCACTTTTGTATAAATGAATACAAGCAATTTTGATTGAATCTTATAATTTAAAGAAAGAAAAAAAAGTTATTAATTATTGATGGCCGAATAATAAAACTCATTTATCGAAATCGATAAAACGCAGACAGAAATGTTATGCAATTCTGCTAGTTTTAATGATAAAAAAAAATATTTTAGCAGATTGACCTTGAGGGAAATCAGGTATGGAGGTTGTACTCATGACGCGATTTTCGAAAATTTCTTCACATGCCTATGGATTCTACCTCGAAGGTGATGAAGTTATTTCTTTGAATAGGTATATATATTTATATATATATATATTGTATATATATATATATTTATATCAACGGTAGTTTTAATAGACCAAAGATCTCTTTAGTCACCTCGAACGGGATTTCTCTTAAGGAAAATCAGCTATTGACGCGATTTTCGAGATATTTCATCAAATGTCCAGCGATCCAATCCAGGAGATGACGAATATATATATACACATATTTGTATTCTCGACAGGTCTATTAGACTGATTTAATTTCACTAAACTCTTACTTATACACTATCATGTTCTAGTGGAGAACTGGTGAACTAATATGTGTCTATAATTTTTGTCCTCATTTTACTAAATGTATTAGCCACGCCCATGACATTCACCCCCACGGATAAATATTGACATCTACGGAAAAAGGTGGTAACCTGCACATGACTCGTCCCGATTAACCATAGTAGCAAATAGTACAAAAAAATCAAAGAAAATTAAAAAAAAATCGTGAATTTTTATATATATGAAGCATCATCTTTGAGCAAAATGGCTGTAGACGGGGTTTACTGAAGACAGAAAACTAAAAACGTCCGTCACGCAGGGGCTGCGTAAACTAAGCAGATTTCCCTCATGAAGTTTAATAATAGATAAATCTAGATACTGGTAACACAACAACCCCCTGAATATTATATGAATAAATACAAACGGTAATAAGAAATATTTCACCTACCGTGGGAAGCGTCTGAAATGTAAACTAGTAGGTCTGCCAACCTTTCACCGGAAAGAAAAACAAATAATGAATATATCATAATATAACATATTAATTTTATTGAAAACTATTTACTATATGTAGTACTATAATTTATAATGAATCAGAATAATTTTTAACCCAATTAATCACCTCCCCCTCCCATCGTTACGATTTCAGCCATTAACATACTTGACCTTTAGTTTTGCATGAAACACTTATATATCGAGTTTGGTAACGATAGGACAAAATGTTTGACCGCTTGATATATATATACACATACAATTTGGAACGGACCTCATTTTCATCATCTCCTGGGTAGGATCGATGGACATTTGAAGAAATGTTTCGAAAATCACTTAATGAGCACGACCTAAATAGCTGATTTCCCTGAAATGGAAATGTAGCAGTTAATATTCAAGATTCTGAAAAAAAAATGATGTTATAACATGTAAAGAACATTAAATCTATATATATATAAAATTGTAACCTCTGTCTGTACATTGATTTTTTTCGCGAAATTTCACGATAACTTTTCGTTTCACATGTCACAGACACCATAACTGCATTTTGTTTCTTTGGTGTCTGTTTGTTTGTTTGTTTATTTGTTTGTTTGTTTGTTACCTTTTCACGCATAAACGGCTGAACCGAATTTTATGAAACTTGATATGTATATTACTACTAACCCAACTTAGACTTTAGGCTATATTAATATCCTCTGAGATGAACAGGAGTGGGGGTTATAAGGAAGCCAGAAATTAAAAATAGCGATATTTCGTTTCCCATTGGTTTTTCGGCAAATATGAACATAACAAAAGTTGTTTATTTTGTTATTTAGAGTAACATTTGTTATATACATTTTTTTCGTATACCGAATTATAAACGAGATATACGCTAAAACCTATAGCGGAAGTGAACAATTTTATTTGGGACAAAAAAGCCAACCGAATTAAATAAAACTCGGTATATGTATTAGCAATAACGCTTTCATTATAACAAGCCATACCAACATTTCTAGGGACGGGCAGGAGTGGGGGTTATATGGGAGCCCTGAAATTAAAAATAGCGATATTTCGTTTCCTATTGCTTATTCAGCAAATATGCACATAACAAAAGTTGTTTACTTTGTAATTTAAAGTAACTTTTGTGATATACACTTTTGCCGTATACGGAAGTATAAATGAGTTATACGCTAAAAACTATAGCGGGAGTCCACAATTTTATTTGGCACAAAAGACTCAACCGAACTAAACCAAACTCGGTATGTGAATTAGCACTAACGCTTTCCTTATAATAAGCCATACTAACATTTCTAGGAACGGGCAGGAGTGGGGGTTATAAGGGAGGCCTGAAATTAATAATAGTGGTATTTCCTTTCCTATTGCATTTTCGGCAAATATGCACATAACAAAAGTTGTTTATTTTGTTATTTAGAGAAACTTTTTTATATACACTATTGTCGTATACCGAAGTATAAAGGCGTTATACGCTAAAAATTATAGCGGGAATCAACAATTTGGAGGACAGTAAAGACTTACCTAAAAAATTAATTTTATTATTAACAAATGCCAACAACGAGTATTAACCCTAAACACTGGGACGGGTAAATGTCAAAATATTGTGCAAAGTAAAGCCTTGCCAAAAAAATACCATCACCATTCAGCCTCAAATCAATTCCTGGGCGAAGCCGGGTATCTGAGCTAGTTTGAAATAAGATTGTGCCTTCGCCTTTTTTTTTGAATCCATCGTATAAGTAATAAAGGACATATTTTAGAACTACGAAATTCCCCCCTGACGAAATTGTTGACATCTCCTGGGAAGGATCGATGGATATTTGAGGAAATATTTCAAAAATCGCGTCATGAGTTCAACCTCAATAGCTGATTTCCCGAAGAGAAATCTGCTATAAGAGTTAGCCTGTAGTGTGCTGCCTAATTTGCGCAGGAAGCATAACGAATGAATGATAAGAAATAGTTTTTATTTGTTGATTTTTTTTTATTATTACTGTCATGTTTTTAGTCTTTGGTAAAAAATGATTAGTCACTTATCCTTGGGCTATGGTCTTACTCTTTATGGTGCTATGACCGGCTCAAGGCGACAATTTAATAGTGAAATAAATAAATACTTGAAATTTGTGCTAAAAGTTAATTGTGTTATCACAAGTAGTATTATGTGTACAGAAAAGTTTACTTTTGTAATACTCGACTGAATTAAATGCCTAATTCAATAAATAATCAAATACGATCACACAGAAAACAGAGATTTAAACAGATCGAAATAATTGATGAAGACATCACACATCGTATTTGCATGAATCGCAAAGTAAAAGTCCAATGAAAACAATGTTTGGTCTTTAAGCTTCGAATAAATATGTCTATGATATAACAACTTTCGACATGAGTATGAGTGAGGGTATTATACTGAAGGCTGAGATTTATAAAGTGCAAATACCTCAGTTAATATTCAAGATTGAGAAAAATATACATTTACTAGCTGAGATACCCGGCTTCACCCGGGAATTGATTTGAAGCTGAATGGTGGTGGTATTTTTTTGGCAAGGCCTTACTTTGCACACTATTTTGACATTTACCCGTCCCAGTGTTTAGGGTTTATACCCGTTGTTAGCCTTTGTTAATAATAAAATTAATTTTTTATGTAAGACTTCACTGTCCTCCATATTGTCATATTTCCCGTCTCCTGTGCATTAAGCATAGATTTCAGTTTTTAAGGACTAAATATTAACGTAGATTTGAATTAGTTTTTCCAGATGAGGTACCTCATAATTCAAATTAGAAGAAATTGTTGAGCATATCAATATTTCTAGGCAAATTACTAGCTCCACACATTGTTCCGGGATAAATGTATAAAACCAAAGTAAATCTAAATAACAAAGTAAACAACTTTTGTTATGTGCATGTTTGTCGAAAAACAGATAGACAATGAAATATCGCAAATTAATATTTCAGGCCTCCCTTATAACCCCCACTCCCGTTATAATCTAAAAATTTTAATATAGCTTATAATCATGGAAGAATTAATGCTAATTGACATACCGAGTTTTGTTAAGTTCGGTTCAATCGTTAGTGCCCAATAAAATAGTTGACTCCCGCTTTAGTTTATAGTGTATATCTCGTTTATACTTTGTTAAAAGACAAAAATGAATATCACAAAAGTTACTTCAAATAAAAAAATAAACTACTTTGGCATGTGCATATTTGCAGAAAAACGAATAGAAAACGAAATATCACTATTTTTAATTTCAGGCCTCCCTTATATCCCCCACTCCTGCCCGTCCCTAGAAATGTTAGTATGGCTCATTATAAGAAAGGCGTTAGTGCTAATTCCACATACCGAGTTTGGTTTAGTTCGGTTGAGTTTTTGTGCCAAATAAAATTGTTGACTTCCGCAGTAGTTTTTAACCTATAACTCATTTATACTTAGGTATACGACAAAAGTGTATACAACAAAAGTTACTCCAAATAACAAAATAAACAACTTTTGTTGCATAATTGCCGAAAATGCAATAGGAAACGAAATATCACTATTTTTAATTTCATACCTCCCTTATAACCCCCACTTCTATTCGTCTCAGAGAATATTAACATAGCCTAAAGTCTAAGTTGGCTTAGTAGTAATATATAAACCAAGTTTCATAAAATTCGGTTCAGCCCTTTATGCGTGAAAAGGTAACAAACAAACAGTCACGAAAGAAACAAAATGCAGTTATGGTGTCTATGACATGTGAAACGAAAAGTTATCGTGAAATTTCGGGGAAAAAATCAATGTACAGACAGAGGTTACGATTTTATATATAGACTAGCTCAGATACCCGGCTTCGTCCGGGAATTGATTTGATGCGGAATGTTGATGGTATTTTTTTGGCAAGGCTTTACTTTGCACAATATTTTGACATTTACCCGTCCCAGTGTTCAAGGTTAATACCCGTTGTTGGCATTTGTTAATAATAAAATTAATTTTTTATGTAAGTCTTCACTGTCCTCCAAATTGTCATATTTTCCGTCTCCTGTGCATTGTGGAAAGATTTCAGCTATTAAGGACAAAATATTAACATTGATTTGAATTAATTTTTCCAGCTGAGGTACCTGATAGTTCAAATAGGAATGAATTGTTGAGCATATCAATATTTCTACGCAAATTACTTGCTCCACACATTGTTCCTGGAGAAATGTATAAAAAAAAAAAAAAAAAAAAGAAAAAAAAAAAAGAAAAGATAATCTAAATAACAAAGTAAAGAAAACTTTTGTTATGTGCATGTTTGTCGAAAAACAAATAGACAATGAAATATCGCGATTTTTTATTTCAGGCCTCCCTTATAACCCCCACTCCCGTTCTAACCTAAACATTTTAATATAGCTTATAATCATGGAAGAATTAATGCTAATTGACATACCGAGTTTTGTTAAGTTTCGTTCAATGATTAGCGCCCGATAAAATAGTTGACTCCCGCTTTAGTTTATAGTGTATATCTCGTTTATAAATTGTTAAAAGACAAAGATGAATATCACAAAAGTTACTCTAAATAACAAAATAAACAACTTTTCTTATGTGCATATTTGCCGAAACACCAATAGGAAACAGAATATCACTATTTTTAATTTCAGGCGTCCCTTATAACCCCCACTCCTGCCCGTCCCTAGAAATGTTTGTATGGCTTATTATAAGGAAGGCGTTAGTGCTAATACACATACCGAGTTTTATTTAGTTCGGTTGAGTCTGTGTGCCAAATAAAATTGTTGACTCCCGCTATAATTTTTAGCGTATAACGCCTTTATAGTTCGGTATACGAAAAAAGTGTATATAACAAAAGTTATTTTAAATAACAAAATAAATAACTTTTGTTATATGCATATTTGCCAAAAAACCAATAGGAAACGAAATATCGCTATTTTTAATTTCAGGCCTCCCTTATAACCCCCACTCCTGTTCGTCTCAGAGAATATTAATATAGCCTAAAGTCTAAGTTGGGTTAGTAGTAATACACATACCAAGTTTCATAAAATTCGGTTCAGCCGTTTATGCGTGAAAAGCTAACAAACAAACAAACAAATAAACAAACAAACAGACACCAAAGAAACAAAATGCAGTTATGGTGTCTATGACATGTGAAACGAAAAGTTATCGTGAAATTTCGCGAAAAAAAATCAATGTACAGACAGAGGTTACAATTTTATATATATATATATATATATATATATATATATATATATATATATATATATATAGATAGATTGACAAATGGTTGATCGTGAGCTAACAACAGAAAGAAGTGGGATGAGTAGCAATCAGACAATAATGTGTTAAAATTGCTCTATTAGGAATGTCGGTAGGAAGTTCTGCAATGTCGCTAAAATTGACCTAGAGGTTTGTCATTGATTGTAGCAGTCACTTCATGCACTGAAGGGGAGTCGGGTATTCAGGTTGTTCCTGTGGCACAATTTATCAAATATCAATGCGGACTAAGCAGTTCTCCCACATGCTGGTGATATATTAGATTAAGTAGATTTAGGCGGACATTTTAGCAGATTTTCCCTAAGGGACATCTGCTATTGAGGTCGTGATCAATGACGCGATTTTCGAAAAATGTCCACAAATCCTGCCCAAGAGATGACGAAAAGGAGGTTCGTTCAAAAAGGGGGATTGTCTAAAATTCGAAATATCTCCCTTACTATACCTCGAATCGAAGAATTATATATAATCAATATTATTGCAAATTAAATGTACTTTAAAAATTATAATATACATTTATTCTCTATCTTGATTATTAAGAGGTATTTGCATTTTCAGTTTTCAGCCTTTAGCAAACCCCCACTTCTGCACAAGTTACATAAACAATACTCTGTTATATAATAAACCACATTATTCAAAGCTTAAATACCTAATATTGTTTTCAAGAGACCTTTATTATACGAGATACATGCAAATATAATCTGGTGCCCCCCCCCCTCCCGCCACCGTCTTAAGTTCTTAGACTACTAAACATTTGATTGATTGCGATAAACATTATAAATTGCAATACTAGATATTCAGTTTCCAATAAAATAAATATATTATATTCTGATGTTTTCTTTCCGGTGGGAGGTTGGTGGACCTGATTGTTTACATTTCAGACGCTTCACGTCGGGAGTTAGTTAAAATTTATTGAAAGATATCTTATTACCGTTTGTATTTATTCACTTTATATTCACGGTGGTGTTGTATTACTAGTATGTAGATTTATCTGATGTTAAACTTCAGGAGAGAAATCTGCTTATTTTACGCTCCCCTGCGTGACTGACTTTTGAAAACAATTTACACCAAACCAGCAGAAGCTGAGTATGATTCTGAAATGCCATAAACAAAAGTTGAGACCCAGCACTACGAACTCAGGTGCTAAGTAAATTCAAGTGTTAGATTAGCTGACATATCAAGAGAAAATAACTATTTTGGAATTCGTTTAAGCCGTACCGGCGAAAAAAGGATCTCCGCAAAAAATGTGTTATGTCTATTTAGCCTGTGTTTTGACAAAAGGCCAAAACGATCGGCAGAATTCCAAGTGTGCTGATATTTGTAATATTCATTGCGATATGGAGATAATTTTGGATAACATATGAGGATTTATGTAGACGAATTTAAAAATCATCTCAAAGCCAGAATAAGACGAGCACATTCTACCTCCCCCTCCCATAGTAGAATTTAGCATAACTGATGAAAGGAGCTGAAAACCAATTTTTTAATCTGATGTTATTGCTTCGATATTCAGGAAAGTTGAGAGTAGGGAAAATTGAAAGTCATTTTTCACTATACCACCAATAGAGGGGAATAATATAGATAAAATTACTTCACTCTGGTTAACCTACATAATATAATATAAAATAAACAATTTTTAAAAGAATCAATATAAATTAATTGCTATAAAGAAAGAAAAATAAATATTGTATATACAAGTGAAATAATTATCAAATATTATAGAAAAACATGTTTAAGAAAAGTAAATAACAAGAAATATTGTTCTGAAACTATGAATTTTGACAGTCTAAATAAACAATTAAAGTTTTTAAAAAAAAATAGTTAAACATACGTATTTACATACATATCCTACACACACTCCGCTAATATGGTCTAAACATAATGTCAATGACAGGCTCCAGAAATCACTATTTCACCAACGGTTATTTATACATACATACAAATCATTACATTCATAACAGTTATTGGTACTCAACAAAATGAAACACCAAGCTGAGATCTTCTAGAGATGGCAATACATTGTTATGAATAAATTATATCCTCTTCCGAAATTCAGAGTTAAGTATAACTAAGGATTATTAAGATTTTAAGAAATATATATGCATTCTCAGGTTAGACATATGTTCTAGGGCGTTGGTCTTAATATTCATTACTTAATTTGATTCGTAGGTTCGAAAAGCCGAGGGCAATAGGATTTATTTTGTAGGTGACTAGTTATTAAAATCCCACGTCTCGCCATGACTATAGTGCGTTTCACTTCGAGATGGCAGTAGATTTCGTGCGCTGTTGCCAAATCTCACTCAAATCCGCCAAATTTCTGAAAAACTCTGGAAAAATTCTGAAATGTGCAGAATTTAATCTTCTATCGGCCTATACTAAGAATAAATCAACAAAACAAGATACACAATCGAAATAAATTGTATTGTGCCAATTTTTTACCTAAAAAATTTAATGGAAATTCTTGTTTCTCTCGTCACTGCGATCATATTTTTTAAGATATTTGTTTGAAATTCTATACGAAGTTAGTTTATGTTATCTATATTCGTTACAAGGAACAATTTTTTTTAAAATGTCATTCCTTATCATGTTTTTTCCATAATAAAAATAAAAATTGTGAAATCCAATTTTAAAAAAGTAGCCTGCGGGGAATTTTCGTTCTATAATAGTTTATTATGTTTTGTCATAATCCTTTTAAAAAGGACAGTTCAAATTTATTTTTGAGCCTCCTCCGAACATTATGCGTCGATTACAACTGATGCAATTAATGTTTATAATAAGACTGGGGTCGACGTCAGGATCCTCCACTCAATCGCTTACGGACTCGCAAGGAATGAGTGGAGTTGAACCTCTGTCAGACGAAGAAACAAGTACTGATGTTTTTATATAGCACCTAATATAATATTATATTTTCTTAATATAATATTACATTTTCGTGCTTTTTGTTTTGATTGTTAGGCATGAAGCATACTTAAGATTTTGACTATTTTGGCCAATAATCTAAATGGATAGTTTTTTCTTTAAACGTTAAATTTAATAGGCTTCTTCTCCTTGGCAGATGGGCTAAGAAATTAGATACTCTAAAATTAAGTTGCTTTCAATAGACATTTTTGAAGGTCATTAAAGATTTTTATTAGGAATTTCTTTGATTAAAATGGTTTTATTTTTTAATTATGCAACTATAATTATGATTATAATGAATAATTATTAATGGATTAAAGATATATATTAATATTATTGTTATAAATAATCATCCCAATCCTGTTTGTTCACAGTCCTCTATTGCTCTCAGTTTATAAAAGGCCTTAACTCCAATTTTTGTCGAAAATTACATTTTGAAAGATATATTTAAGTTATTAACTTCAAATCACATTAAAAAGATTAATAAAAAAAGTGCTTCCCAGTAAAATTTACAATTTCTGAGTTGAGGCTTTTTAAATAATCATGGTAGAATAGACAGTTATAAGAAAGAACGGGAGAGCGGGCGGGAGAGTGCCGCGACGCTCCCACAACATATAAACATTAATTGCATCAGTTGTCAGCGTCCCATAATGTTCGGAGGAGGCTCAAAATTAAATTTGAATTGTCCTCTTTAAAAGGAGTATAACAAAACTTAATAAACAATTATAGAACGGAAATTCCCCGCAGGCTACTTTTTAAAAATAGGATTTCTCAATTTTTATTTTTATTATGGCAAAAACATGGAAAGGAATGTCGTTGAAAAAAAAATTGTTCCTTGCTACGAATAAAGATAATATATACTAACTTCATGTCGAATTTCAAACTAATATCTTAAAAAATAAGATCACAGTGACGAGAGAAACAAGAATTTCCATTAAAAATTTTATGTAAAAAATGGACAAAAAACAATTAATTGCAAAAACAGATTTTATTTTCTTGATAAATTTTTAGCATAGGCAGATGGAGCGATAAATTCTGAACGTTACAGAATTTTTCCCGTAAAAATTGGACAACTTTGAGATATAGCGGCAACGTCGCACGGAGGGAGGAGGACAGAGCTATCTAGCGAGGCATATGCAAGAGGGAGACAGAGCACCCCATTGAAAATACATACTGCCATCTCGAAGTGAAACGTACTATAGAATAGAATATTTCTCGTAGGACAGCATAAACTATGTCCTCCCACAGACCAGACGACACACGGTGACATATTAGTGCAGATGCATCATCTGCACATTCTTTTAGTCATCTATTAATCATATGTATGCAAGACGAAATTAAAGCTGGGCATCAAATGTTTCGCCATATAATATGAGGTCGACATTGCAATTAGTATTAGTAACGGGTTTACTGAAGGTCAAAACGAAAAACTCCGTAAACTAATGATTTCCCAAGAGCTGGTACATAACGCATGGATGATCTCAAGTCACCATGTATTCTCTATTTGCCTCGTTATAAGACCTATGTAAACAAGAATAGATACACCAGCTGGATATGAGATTTTTAGTGACCCAGTTACTCCCATGAACAGTAAATCTTCGAGATATAGAGAAAAAAAACATAGAATAACATTTATAGGAAATTAAATTTTCAATAAGATGATTAATATAGAATATTTCGATCCGATTCCTAAACATTAAGATGTTATAAATTTTCGGTTTTCCACCCCTCTAAATCCCCACATGGCCCGATTTCAGCCATTAGTATATGTAATCTTTATTTTTCCATACAACTCTTAAATATCGACTAAGGTATTGATAAAAAACATTATATAGTCTTGAACGTAAAATATTAACATGTTTGAGCCAAAGTCCGTATCGCATGGGCTGCGTAAACTAAGCAGATTTCCCACATGTTGGTAAAACACTATTGCTCTCATCTCAACATATATTCTCTATTTACATGAAAGAAGAATCCGATGAGAAGTGGCGGTCAATAATATCTTAATTAATGACGTCATCACACTAACTATTTGCACGCATTTCATATAATAAAGGTCTGTTGAAATCAATAATTGGTATTTATGCTTGAAATAAGACGTTACATGATATATTCTTTTATATTTAAAGTACGATGACTAAAAGTGGTGGTTTACTGAAGGCTAAAAAACTGATTAGTATTTTTACAGAGAAATATTCATAGGAAATTAAATTTGCATAAACCATTTTTCGACCCATTTCATAATAATGAAGATATTTCGAATGTTCGAAGATTCCTCCTCTAAATCCACTTTTCCCTGATCCAATTTTAGCCATTAAGTAACTTGGTCTTCAGTTTGGCATAAAACATTTAAATATCGAATTTGGTATTTAATCAAACATAAATTGCGCATACACGTGTATATATACAGATAAATCATATAGTTATATACATCATATTATAGTTTTGCTTATTTTTGTCATCTCCTGGAAAGGATCGATGCATATTTGAAGATATTTTTCGGAATCACGATCATTTCATATTTCCTGCCAAAAATCAAACCAAGCACATATAGTTTTAGCATAGTTTTATACATAAGATTATATTCGTATTAGTAAGCCTCAGTGGAAATCACTTCTATTAGAAATAAATAAAAAAGTTATAGGGAAAATAAATAAATAAATGAGGAGGCGACGGAGATTTATAAGCTCACTAATCCGAATCATACTTGCAACTATCATAAAAGACTAAAACATAACATTTTTTGTCATAATATCCATTTATTAAAAACACTTAAATAAGCACTAATAAAATTAATGACTCCCGCAATGGATTTAGCGTATATGCCGTGTTAACTTAATTTACGGCAAAAGTGAATACAACAAAAGATACTTTAAATAACAAAAGTAAACAACTTTTGCTATGTGCACGTTAGCCAAAAAAAAATAGAAAATGAAAATTGCGAATTTTTATCTCAGGCCTGTCTTATAACCCCCACTCCCGTTTGAACCTAAACATTCTAATATAGCTTATAATCATGGAAGAATTAATGCTAATTCGCATACCAAGTTTTGTTAAATTCGGTTCAATCGTTTGAGCTCAACAAAATTGTTGGCTTCTGCTTTAGATTTTAACGCATATCTCGTTTATGTTATACAGCAAAAGTGAACATAACCAAAGTTACTTTAAATAACAAAATAAACAACTTTTGTCATGTGCATATTTGCAGAAAACCCAGTAGAAAAAGAAATATTGCTATTTTTAATTTCAGGCCTCCCTTATAGCCCCCACTTCTGCCCGTCCCTAGAAATATTGGTATGGCTTATGATAATTAAGGCGTCAGAGATAATACACATTCCGAGTTTTATTTAGTTCGGTGGACTCTTTTGTGCCAAATAATATTCTTGACACCCGCTATAATTTTTAGCGTATAACGCCTTTATAATTCGGTATTCGACGATAGTGTATATAAATAAAGTTTCTCTAAATAACAAAATAAACAACTTTTCTTATGTGCATATTTGCCGAAACACCAATAGGAAACGGAATATCACTATTTTTAATTTCAGGCGTCCCTTATAACCCCCACTCCTGCCCGTCCCTAGAAATGTTTGTATGGCTTATTATAAGGAAGGCGTTAGTGCTAATACACATACCGAGTTTTATTTAGTTCGGTTGAGTCTGTGTGCCAAATAAAATTGTTGACTCCCGCTATAATTTTTAGCGTATAACGCCTTTATAGTTCGGTATACGAAAAAAAGTGTATATAACAAAAGTTATTTTAAATAACAAAATAAACAACTTTTGTTATATGCATATTTGCCAAAAAAACCAATAGGAAACGAAATATCGCTATTTTTAATTTCAGGCCTCCCTTATAACCCCCACTCCTGTTCGTCTCAGAGAATATTAATATAGCCTAAAGTCTAAGTTGGGTTAGTAGTAATACACATACCAAGTTTCATAAAATTCGGTTCAGCCGTTTATGCGTGAAAAGGTAACAAACAAACAAACAAATAAACAAACAAACAAACAGACACCAAAGAAACAAAATGCAGTTATGGAGTCTATGACATGTGAAACGAAAAGTTATCGTGAAATTTCGCGAAAAAAATCAATGTACAGAAAGAGGTTACAATTTTATATATATACTAGCTCAGATACCCGGCTTCGCTCGGGAATTGATTTGAGGCTGAATGGTGGTAGTATTTTTTTGGCAAGGCTTTACTTTGCACAATATTTTGACATTTACCCGTTCCAGTGTTTAGGGTTTATGTTTAGGGTTAATACCCGTTGTTGGCATTTGTTAATAATATTTTTTTTTTTTTATGTAAGACTTCACTGTCCTGCATATTGTCATATTTCCCGTCTCCTGTGCATTATGCAAAGATTTGAATTACTAAGGAGAAAATATTGACATACATTTGAATTAATTTTTTCAGGTGAGGTACCTGGTAGTTCATATTGAAAAGAAGTGTTGAGAAAATTTCTCTAAATAACAAAATAAACAACTTTTGTTATGTGCATATTTGCCGAAACCCCAATAGGAAATCATTATTATTAATTTCAGGCCTTCCTTATTACCCCCACTCCTGCCCTTCCCTAGAAATGTTAGTATGGCTTATTATAAGGAAGGCGTTAGTGCTAATACACATACTGAGTGTTTTATTTAGTTCGGTTGAGTCTTTTGTGCCAAATAAAATTGTGGACTCCCGCTATAGTATTTAGCGTATAACTCATTTATACTTCCGTATACGGCAAAAGTGCATATGACAAAAGTTACTCTAAATTACAAAATAAACAACTTTTGTTATGTGCATATTTGCTGAAAAAGCAATAGGAAACGAAATATTGCTATTTTTAATTTCAGGCCTCCCTTATAACCCCCACTCCTGCCTTTCCCTAGAAATGTTAGTATGGCTTATTATAAGGAAATCGTTAGTATTAATTCATATAGCGAGTTTGGTTTAGTTCGGTTGAGTCTTTTGTGCCAAATAAAATTATGGACTCCCGATATAGTTTTTAGCGTATAACTCATTTATATTTCCGTATACGGCCAAAGTGCATATAACAAAAGTTACTCTAAATTACAAAATAAACAACTTTTGTTATGTGCATATTTGCTGAAATAGCAATAGGAAACGAAATATCACTACTTTTAATTTCAGGCCTCCTCTATAACCCCCACTCCTGTTCGTCTTAGAGAATATTAATATAGCCTAAAGTCTAAGTTAGGCTAGTAGTAATATACATACCAAGTTTCATAAAATTCGGTTCAGCCGTTTATGCGTGAAAAGGTAACAAACAAACAAACAAATAAACAAACAAACAAACAGACACGAAAGAAACAAAATGTAGTTATGGTGTCTATGACATGTGAAACGAAAAGTTATCGTGAAATTTCGCGAAAAAAATCAATGTACAGTCAGAGGTTACAATTTTATATATATACTAGCTCAGATACCCGGCTTCGCCCGGGAATTGATTTGAGGCTGAATGGTGGTAGTATTTTTTTGGCAAGGCTTTAATTTGCACAATATTTTGACATTTACCCGCCCCAGTGTTTAGGGTTAATACCCGTTGTTGGCATTTGTTAATAATAAAATTAATTGTTTATGTAAGTCTTCACTGTCCTCCAAATTGTCATATTTCCCGTCTCCTGTGCAGTATGCATAGATTTCAGCTATTAAGGACAACATATTAACATTGATTTTGAATTAATTTTTCCAGCTGAGGTACCTGATATTTCAAATAGGAATGAATTGTTGAGCATATCAATATTCCTACGCAAATTACTTGCTCCACACATTGTTCCTGGAGAAATGTATTAAAAAAAAAAGTTAATCTAAATAACAAAGTAAACAACTTTTGTTATGACCTTCTTTGCCGAAAAACAAATAGACAATGAAATATCGCGAATTTTTATTTCAGGCCTCCCTTATAACCCCCCACTCCCGTTCTAACCTAAAAAATTTAATATAGCTTATAATCATGGAAGAATTAATGCTAATTGACATTCCGAGCTTTGTTAAGTTCGGTTCAATCGTTAGCGCCCAATAAAATAGTTTCTCCCGCTTTAGTTTTTAGTGTATATCTCGTTTATACATGGTTATTAAACAAAAGTGTATATAACAAAAGTTACTCTAAATAACAAAATAAACAACTTTTGTTCTGTTCATATTTGCCAAAAACTAATAGGAAACGAAATATCGCTATTTTTAATTTCTGGCATCCCCTATAACCCCCACTCCTGCCCGTCTCTAGAAATGTAGGTATGGTTTGTTATAATTAAAGCGTTAGTGATAATACATATACTGAGTTTTATTTATTTCGGTTGGATCTTTTGTCCTAAATAAAATTGTTCACTTCCGCTATAGGTTATTGCGTATATCTCGTTTATAATTCGGTATACGATAAAAGTGTATATAACAAAAGTTACTCTAAATAACAAAATAAACAACTTTTGTTATGTTCATATTTGCCGAAAAACTTATAGGAAAGGAAATATCGCTATTTTTAATTTCTGGCTTCCCTTATTACCCCCACTCCTGTTCGTTTCAGAGAATTTTAATATAGCCTAAAGTCTAAGTTGGGTTAGTAGTAATACACATACTAAATTTCATATAATTCGGTTCAGCCGTTTATGTGTGAAAAGGTAACAAACAAACAAACATAAACGAAAGAAACAAAATGCAGTTATGGTGTCTATGACGTGTGAAACGAAAAGTTATCGTGAAAATTCGCGAAAAAAAATCAATGTACAGACAGAGGTTACAATTTTATATATATATAGATATATGGTGTTGCTGTTTTTTGGAGTTTTGGTCAGTGTTGGTGAAAAAATCATAGTTCATTCCAATATTTCGAGAATATTTATTTTCTCTTCTTCAGGGCAAGACTTAAGATACTTAAAACTATTGTACATTACTGTTGTACCTCTGTTTGCATTGGGATTACTAAGTATAACCTTAGTATTACAATATACTTATATATATATATATATATATATATATATATATATATATATATATATATATAGAGAGAGAGAGAGAGAGAGAGAGAGAGAGAGAGTTTAAAACGGACTTCATTTTCGTCACCTCCTGGGTAGGATCGATGGACATTTTTAGAAATTTTTCGAAAATCGCCTCAAGTCGTACTCATGACGCGTTTTTCGAAAATTTCTTATACATTTTATGAATGTCATCTAGTAGATCTGTTGAAAATAATATTGGATTTTTAAGCTGTAAATAAGACGTTTATTGATACAATATGACTAAAAGTCGGAGTTTTAGAAAAATATGTATACGTACAACAGCAACATTTTGTAGAAAATTAAATTTGCAACAACATTTATTTGAAAGTTTTCAAACCGGCTCATAGTATTGGAAATATTTTACATAGGCTTATATGTCGAGTTTGGTAACGATCTAACAAAACTTGTGATAGCCAAAGCGATGACATACGCACACACACACACACACACACACACACACACACAAGCACACACGCATATATATATATATATATATATATAATTATTCTAAACGGATCTCATTTTCGTCATTTTAGGATCGGTGGTCATATTAGGAGATTTTTGCGTCATAAGTACAACCCCAATAGGTAATTTTCCTTAAGGGAAATCTGCTAAAACCTTAAATGAGAGTGTCGTGTGATAAAAATTAGTTATACTATTTTTTTTAGCAGAATTCCCATTTATGGGCATCGGACTGAAGAGTCTTTCTACTTGGCCTACGATAATCGTAAATTTCCCAATGCGGAAATACTTGAAAAACTAATTATACCCCGATGTTTTTTTGAGGATAAAACCGGCAATGTGTGTGTGTGTGTATGTATATATATATATATATATATATATATATATATATATATATATGTAAACTAGGAAAAGAATGTGAAACCTTTTTAGTTGGCTGGCATTAGTAAACCCTAAGTTCTATCCGATTTCATGTCGAGTAACAGTCACTAATCATCCAGCTTGTACTTCTACTCCTGTTTACATAGAGCTCTTATCACGGGGGAATTGGAGAATATATGGCGAGTTGAGATCATCAGCGTGACATATATTGCACCTGCTCTTGGGAAATCTATGCATCACCTTGTTCACGCAGTCCTTCCTGACGGAAATCGAAATGGCTTTATTCTCGATAATGATATTTATTTAAGCATGGAATTATCATAGAATGTATAGAACTTTCTCCTCGTTGTTAGGTAGTTAGATATTTATTTATTTTTCAGAAAAAGAATATAAACAGAGATAATTTTGAATTCGGATTTCACCTACATCTTTTCCTTGGACTGACACTACGTGCCATGAGCAAATTTCCTTTAAAAGGGTGAAGTTTATTAAAAGTGGTGAAGCATAGTGGAAACGGAGGAAACTGGCTTAATGCGCAAGGTTTGCTGCCACCAGTATTTTTTTTTAATGGATGGATTAATGACTTTAATTAGTTTTACTGTTTATATTACTAAAGTCATTAGTCCCCAACGGTATACATCAATCACACAGGTATAAACAAGATATACAGTCAATCCAAATTCATATCAATTATATCTAATGTCACGTTGCTTTTACGTGTGAGTTTTTTGAAATGATATATTTTAGATAGTTTGAAACGCTGTGTATTGATATGTTTCGGCAATAGATAGATAACCGTGAATCGTAGAGTATGTTTACATTTTAATTATTCCCTCTTAATGTTTTCTACGAATGAATCAATCTTGATTTATTTGTAATATCAAATCTCTGGCAACCATAAGAATTTGAGAAATCGAAATGAAATATGACTTTTTGCCCACATAAACACGTGTATTAATCACAAATACTTCATCGAAAATCCACGATACAAACTATAACCATCGGTATTTGAATAGATATACCGGAAAAAATATTTGTTCTAATGCTATACAGTATTCCATGTTAACATAATTTTAATGTACAATCATAAAGTATAGGACCAAGAAATTATATTGTAGAAGATTTCCTTCAAGTTAAATCAACTATGCGATTTTTGAATATTGCTTCAATTTTCATTGGTGTTAAGGAAATTAGTTCAAATTTGATCAGGATCAATAAGAAGGCCAAGTCCTCTACAGTTTTTTAATATAATGCAGAGTGCACTTTCGGAGACAACGCTCCATCCTCAGTGCCTGCTGACAAACATAAACCTCGAGTTAATTTAACATTCACAGCATGGCCAAAAGGCAAAATAAACAACAGTCATAAAAAACAAACACAATATAAATAGTAAAAACAATGTTAATTCTTAAAACTAGTCAACTAATAAAAATATAAAATCTAATCCTAGTCAACTACTATAAATTAAAGCCAAAACAATCAAAAAATTTATTAACAAGTCAAATAATAAAAACAAACAACGGTAAGCATATGTCAAAAACTATAAATAAAATTAAAAACTAACAAACTACCTAAATTTCAGATTTATATCACAGTGGGTGAGAACCTCGGAAAAAAAAACTACCCAGAGGAACTGTAAGAAACATCTAAAAAATAAACAAAAACCCCATACTAATAATAGAGAGAAGATGAAGGAGGTAACTGATTAAAGCTGCGTTGCCTGGACCACGGCTGCCGGGCGACTGAACCTCTGCCCCCGTAGAGAAGACAGGGCCCCGTCACCGACATGTCGCAGCCTTACCGCCTCCTCCTTCTTATTAATATTCCTATCTCCATTCGCCTGTCTGTCCAGCCTTATATGCAGCCCCTCAGCCGTATTTAATCTTTTGCCCTTCTTCTCCTCATACAGCAATTGATACTTTATGGTGGACATGTCATGGCCCTCTTTTCTGGCGTGTGCGGAAAACTCAGTGTCGCGAGTGATGTGCTCCTTAAGACGCGTCCTTATCTTTCTACCACTTTGCCCCACATAAGAGGCATCGCATCCCGTGCACGAGATCCTATACACGCCAGATCTATCCAGGGGGTCCAGATAGTCCTTAACACGGGGCAAACAATATTTCAGGGACCGCTTGCTCCTGTAGGCAGTAGCCAATCCAATTTTCTTCAACCTGGATCCTATCATTTCTGAAACAGGGCCCAAGTACGGGATGGAGACAGGTTAAGTTCACCTTGGAGAACGAAAAAGCTAAGAAGCTATGCTACCTAGATCTGGAGATAGAAAGAGATGGAGGGGGTCATAAATTCGGTATCTATAGGAAGGCCTCATCAGCCGACTTATTGATACCTGCCGATTCTTTTCATCACCCAAGATACAAGATGGCGGGATTGCTTTATTTAGTGGAGAGGCTGATTAGTACCCCACTAACACAAGAAAATTACGCCAAGGAAGTGGTCTGCATTAAGCATATTGGTAAAGCAAACGGGTACGAGGAACAGTTGGTGGACAGGCTTATCCAACGCCGATTGAAGAGGAAGTTAGCCAAGGAGCTGGAGGATGCCACGGTTGAAGAGCGGGCCAAAAAGAAGGAAAATAAGTCGTTCCCTGTCTCCATCCCGTACTTGGGCCCTGTTTCAGAAAAGATAGGATCCAGGTTGAAGAAAATTGGATTGGCTACTGCCTACAGGAGCAAGCGGTCCCTGAAAAATTGTTTGCCCCGTGTTAAGGACTATCTGGACCCCCTGGATAGATCTGGCGTGTATAGGATCTCGTGCACGGGATGCGATGCCTCTTATGTGGGGCAAAGTGGTAGAAAGATAAGGACGCGTCTTAAGGAGCACATCACTCGCGACACTGAGTTTTCCGCACACGCCAGAAAAGAGGGCCATGACATGTCCACCATAAAGTATCAATTGCTGTATGAGGAGAAGAAGGGCAAAAGATTAAATACGGCTGAGGGGCTGCATATAAGGCTGGACAGACAGGCGAATGGAGATAGGAATATTAATAAGAAGGAGGAGGCGGTAAGGCTGCGACATGTCGGTGACGGGGCCCTGTCTTCTCTACGGGGGCAGAGGTTCAGTCGCCCGGCAGTCGTGGTCCAGGCAACGCAGCTTTAATCAGGTACCTCCTTCATCTTCTCTCTATTATTAGTATGGGGTTTTTGTTTATTTTTTAGATGTTTCTAACAGTTCCTCTGGGTAGTTTTTTTTCCGAGGTTCTCACCCACTGTGATATAAATCTGAAATTTAGGTAGTTTGTTAGTTTTTAATTTTATTTATAGTTTTTGACATATGCTTACCGTTGTTTGTTTTCATTATTTGACTTGTTAATAAATTTTTTGATTGTTTTGGCTTTAATTTATAGTAGTTGACTAGGATTAGATTTTATATTTTTATTAGTTGACTAGTTTTAAGAATTAACATTGTTTTTACTATTTATATTGTGTTTGTTTTTTATGACTGTTGTTTATTTTGCCTTTTGGCCATGCTGTGAATGTTAAATTAACTCGAGATTTATGTTTGTCAGCAGGCACTGAGGATGGAGCGTTGTCTCCGAAAGTGCACTCTGCATTATATTAAAAAACTGTAGAGGACTTGGCCTTCTTATTGATCCTGATCAATTGGTTCCTCTACCATCCAGCATATTCCAGAGTTCAAATATGTGTTCTTTTAAAAATTGTATGTATGCACAAATGCGTGCGCGAACGAACGAATTTATTTCTATGAACATATATTTGAATATATGCTCAGTAGTTTTAATAGGCCAAAGATCTTTTTAGGACTTTGAGCAGATTTCTCGTAAGGAAAACCAGCTATTGAGGTTGTACTCATAACGCGTATTTCGGAAACTTTCCTCAAATGACCATCAATCCTACCCAGGAGATGACGAAAATGCGGTCCGTTCAAAATTATATATATATATATATATATATATATATATATATATATATATATGTTTGTCTGATCGCTCTAGCTGTTTATACATACATATATTTATATGTGTGTGTGTGTGTGTGTGTGTGTGTAAGAAATTTTTCGAAAATTGCGTCATGAGAACGACTTCAATAGTTGATTTCCCCCTAGGGAAATATGCTAAAACGGCGGTGCTGCAAATTTGGTGTCTCTTAAGAGACAAGGATTCTATAAAAAATTATTTGGTGTTAAATTATTAGTTGTAGAAAACGGAGACAGGAAAATTTATTTTTCGAAGACGTCGATAACAGAGTGTCAGATTGCATAACGAATGGTTGGATAGAAAATATTTGACTCCTGAGTTCAAATTACAGGGTGTAGCTTTGATCTTGAAGTTTCTGAATCTTGGATGTCCTTCCAAACTTTTTGACGCTAAGTTTCGTTAAGTGATTTTATTAAAATTTGCAGTGGCTTAATGAACTTAATTATGAAGTTAGTTAGGGTTTTGATTTTTTTTATAAATTGAGGATTAAATGGAATTCTATTGAAGGAAGCACTTCGGAGCATTAAGAGTACAAAGAGGAAATGAATCTGTACTATGGAATCGATTGCGCTTATGTCAATAGTGATTGATGACCATAAAGATATTGAGTGCAGTTAAATTATCTATTAATTGATGTAATTAGTTGGTACTTTTTCTATAGAGATAATTGTAGGATTTAAATTGATTTATTGAGGTAAATCTCAGTTTAGTTTTCGGAAGAAATTGGAGGAAAGATTGATATAATTAACGTGACAGGAAATTCAGCAGTTTTCCCCCCTACTAGTTCAATGTGTGATAATGGACGCTTGAACGCTGTGTATACACAGGAATCATGCCTTTGAAAAACTTCATAAATCATAAAATAAAGTCGTAAAAACAATTGAGGCAATACATTTAATGGATAATATTTTATCTAATATCATAAATATGTAAAAATAAACAATAAACAAAATAAAGTGTCCCCGTTTTATTTTATAGTAATGTTTACCACTCTCCTTATCAGCCTTCTCCAGGTAATTTTATAAACAATAATAATATTATTCAGTTAGATTATTACTATTTTTTTATGACAGGTAGTGCTGAGCGAGATGTTTAATTAAACGTCATTTTAATAAAAAGAAAATTGACTATTATTATGTATCCTTCAATTATCTCCTTTGATATTTGTTTCGGTCATGCTTCTTTCGCAGGGCCTCCGTTACCTAACTAGATTTCCACCTGAAATGACACTAGTAAAGTCATCTCATCATGTATTCTCTATTTCTAAATAAAAATTCGATGAGTATTAGTGTGATCTATTGAAAACTGAAAACAAGAAAGCGCGAATAACTCGCTTAATATTTAATTTACGAATATGGCATGTCGTTCAGTCAAACATTACCGACATTATTGATTTACCTCACTGAAGTTCCAGTATGACATTGCCTTATACACTCACACTCAACACACATAAATACAGTTTTTCGAAAATCTCGTCAAGAGTACAATCTCAATAGCTGATTTTGCTTAAAAGAAATCTGCTAAAAGTGACACAGTCCAATTTTCTATATTACATTTTTCTTTGAGTGTGATCATCATGGCGTGCATACAAGCTACCTTTTCTAAATTTACCTTTTCTGCTTGTTTTTCTTATATCAAGTCCAACAGTTGGATCAATTATTATACCTTAATTGTCTTTTCTTTATATGACATCAACATCGGTTCTTCTGATAGGTTTATATTTCTGTAATCAAATGTGCGTACATATAAACTGTATACTCGTATGCTATGTTATGCTTTAATATTTAATTCTGTATCCAACAGTCGGTAATTCTGTATGTTAATTACTATATGGAAGGATAGTTATCAGAAGCGAAAACTGAGTGAGCTCCAAGCCTGCTTAGTTATTATTGTCAAAATAATAAACTCGGTTTGAGAAATGTTTCAGGTATGTATTAGTATATACAGTATTAATATTTTTAAGTAGAGACGCCCCCCCCCCCCCCAGCAGGCACCCTAATAAGACAAATCCTTCCTGCGTCCCTGTCAGGAGGGGCTATCTATCTAATTGTAAATAAAATTCAATCATTGTTTAGTCTACACTAGTTTCAGGTCAAAACCAGAATCCGATTAATTCTATACTGAACTAATCACTCCCTGGCAGAATCTCCACAATAGTGCTGAGTAAACTAACAGATTTCCCACATGTTAGAATGAGACATAGGTGACATCATCTTAAATTCTATTCCCTATTTCTCCCTCAGTCTGGTAACCAAGACTTGAAATTTGAGCTCATTATGAGTTTAATATAGCGATTCATTAACTAAATGGCAAGAGCGAGAGTGTGTGTTTTCTTAAGACTGAAAATGAAAGCACCAATATTCGAGTTAAAACATTATTTCTAAAACAACAATTGCAGCCAATAATTCAGTAATAATGATTGATTATATAACACTTTCTGACGTAAACAACATAGATACTTGTGATTTTTTTATTTTATTCCATATCTAAATCCGTGTCCTCCCAAGCGGTCATCAATGAACTTTATCTATAATTTTAAACGACTCAGTTAAAGATCGAGTTAGGTAACATTCAAATAACAATTGTCACAGCTATAATAGACAAACACACATGTGCGCAAACACTCGATAATTTAAACTGAATTCAAATTCAAACCTACCATGTAGGTTCGGTGGACTTTTGAAGAAGGAAAGTCAGCTATTAAAGTTATACTCAAAATGTGATTTTTAAAATATTTCCTCAAAAGTCTATCGATCCTACCTAGGCAATGACAAACATTTAGGTAATTTCTAAATTATATGTATGTATGTATATATATAAAAGGTGATATCATACTGGAACTGCATTGAAGTAAATTTCATAGTGTCCGCAATGTTTAAATGAACGACATGCCTTATTTGTAAAGCAAATAACTCGCGCTAGATACATAAATGACTGTCACGCAGGGGCTGCGTAAACTAAGAAGATTTCCCACTTGCGGCACGTATTTGCATTTATCTCAAAACGTAAAATTACAATAAGAACAATATTTGGTATTTATGCTTCAAATAATGTACTTCATAGTATAACAACTTATACTTAATATGACGTGAATAGGAGGGGGGAGGGTTACTGAAGGCCAAAAACAATAAGATGCAAGTATCTCCGTTAATAATCAAGATAGTGAAAAAAATGCATATAACAACATTTATACAACATTACATATTCGTGTAAAATCCAAGATCGTTAATGGCCGAAATCGAACCTATGAGACGACTAAACAATACAAAAAAGTCCGTCACGCAGGGGCTGCGTAAACTAAGCAGATTTCCCACGTGATGTTATATAATAGAGAAATTTCGGAATAGAGAGTCAAATAGTTAGTTAGGCCCGACCTAGCTGTTGACGGATACTCACGACTAAGTTTGCCGATCTCATCTCAGAAGCTGAAAACAGAAAAATGCAAATATCTCGGTTAATATTCAAGATAGGTAATAAATGTATATAACAATATTAATTTGCAATAAGATTGATTCTGTACAATTTTTCGATCCGACGTATAGTAACGGAGATATTTCGATTTATCAAAAATCCTCCCCTCTAACCCCCCCCCTCTCACTGGTCCGATTTCAGCCATTAACGAACTTGATCTTTATTTTTGCATGAAACGTTTAAATATCGAGTTTGGTAACGATCAAACGAAAATTGCGACCGCTAGAGCGTTAACAGACAAATATATATATCTATATATACAGGGTGTCCCCAAACCAAACGGCCAAACTTCAAGGATCGATAGAGGATCGAAAAACTAAGAAAAAAAGTCCTCTGGCATATGCCTCGTTTTCGCTTCGTTTTTGAGAAAATCACAAAAAACTGAAAATATTTTTTTTTTTTAATAATGTATTTAAATTACAAAAAACTATTGGCTTTTTGAGTAAGCTTAATTTTTTAATTTACGAGGAGTAAATTTAGAAAACATGAATATTCTCACGCTTTCCTTATCAATAAAACGTCTAGGTTGAGTGTTTAAACTTAAAAAGAAAGGATTAAAATGTTAACTATCATTTTAATCCTTTTTGGGGGGGATCCAGCCTTGCATTCTCACATTAGTGGTGTTGCTAGTACTGTTCAGTGAAGTCAACAAATATGCCTAGATTTACCAACGCTGAATACGCGGACATAGTTTACGTCTACTGATTCTGCTATGGCAATGCACGTCAGGCAGTTCGGGAATATCGCACACGGTTTCCTGACCGAGAAACCCCACACAGAGGTGTTTTTACCAGCACTTTCTGAAGGCTTCGAGAGACTGGGTCCTTCTCATGTAATCGTCGTGGAAACCGTATGCAGGCTCCGATGGAAGCCAACCTGAGGCGGAGGGAGAGGATACTGAGGCACTTCAATACTAACCCTGGCACAAGCGTCCGGAGAGCTGCTTCAGTTCTAAGCATACCAAAGACAACCATTTGGCGCACATTAAGGGCTGACCGCAGGCATGCTTACCATGTACAAAAGGTACAAAATTTAATACCCGCTAATTGTTCCCGCCGATTAAATTTTTGTAATTGGTACAAAGAACAATTGCAAAACGATGTAAACTTAAGTTCGAAAGTAATCTGGACGGACGAAGCGACTTTTACACGTGTGGGCATATTCAATCAAAGAAACTACCACCTTTGGGCACATGAAAATCCCCGCGCTGTTAGAGAATTTCACTACCAGCATGAGTTTTCTGTAAACGTGTGGGTCGGTCTTTGTTACTAGGGTGAATCAAATATAAACGAGACTTTTCGTCTTTCGGGCACAGTAGTGGTGGGAGAACGTTCCCGCCTTTTTTGTTGTTGGGTAGGTTAGTCAGGAGTAGGGGAAGCACGTGATCTCGCCACCTCGATCGTCTCGTTGTCCACCGTGACGATGTCGGAGGAAGAGGTACCCCCGTCGACTGCGCAACGTGTCGTAATTAAGTATCTCGCCGCAGAAGGCGTAAAACCGGCCGAAATCTTGAGGAGATTGACTGCACAGTTCGGGGAAAAGACACTTTCGCGAGCCAGAACTTGGGTGCACCACTTCACCCCAGAGTCTAAACAAGCGAGTATGGAGTGGAGAAAACAAGGAGAACGTGGACCAGTGAAAGCCAAGTCACGATTGTCAGCAAGCAAGGTTTTGGCTACCGTTTTTTTTGACCAGCGTGTTTGCTGTACCTCAATTTTTTGCATGAGCACAGGACAATTAATGCAGCCTACTACTGCGACATTTTCAGTGACGTCCGACTTGCATATCGCCGCAAAAGACGAGACGTACCGATCAGAGAAGTGGTTCTTCTCCATGACAATGCTCGCCCCCATACAGCAGCCATGACTAGGGAAAAATTGGAGCAACTGGGGTGGGAGACACTGGAACACCCTCCTTACAGTCCAGACCTGTCACCCTGTGACTTTCATGTGTTTGGCCCTCTCAAGGAAGCTTTAGGAGGCCAAAGATTCGACAGTGATGGTGAGGTTGAAGCCTATTGCGCAATTGGCTGCAGACAAGACCTGCATCTTTCTACATGGAAGGAATTGGAAAGCTACATATCCTCTGGGAAAAATGTGTTTCCAAGTCAGGGGATTATGTAGAAAAATAAGCTATATTATTTTTTGCGTTTAAAATTAAAATAAATTTAAAAAAAAAAAAGTCTCGTTTATATTTGATTCACCCACGTATAATCGCATAATAGGTCCCGTATTTTTACCTGCTCGACTTCACGCTGAAAGTTATCATCTATTCCTGGAGAATGACTTACGGGCACTTTTGGAAGATATCCCTTTGGAAACAAGGCTTGAGAGTTGGTTTCAACTCGATGGTTGTCCTGCACATTACGGAAGGGCCGTACGAGACTGGTTGGACATCAACTACCCAGGTCGCTGGATAGGACGAGGTGGGCCGGTGCCTTGGCCTCCCCGGTCTCCGGACCTCACGCCTCTAGATTTCTTCGTGTGGGGATACGTGAAAGAAAATGTCTACCGAGAGCCCGTCCGCACAAGGGATGACCTCATCGAGCGCATCAGAATGGTTTGCAACCAGCTCACCGCAGAACAATGTTTAGATGCAGTGTGATCTGTGAGTACGCGATGTGATGCGTGTATTGCAGCGAGAGGCCAGCACTTCGAACATTTACGTTGACGCTTTAGAAATTAACGATGTAATTTTAGAGAAGGTAAAACCTTCAAAATTTTCAGGGTTTTTTTTTCTCACTAAGGTAGACCCATATAAAAACTGAAACATTTATGTTTTCCAAGTAAGAATATTTAATTATTTTATTAATTTTCTAAATTTTTAATCTTTTTTTATGTTTTAATCTTCAGTTATTGTTCATAATGTTATCTACTTTAAATAGGTAATTTTTTTTTATACTATGAATATTTGACTAAGAAAGTATTTATTATTTTTTCTTAATAAAAAATAATTTTTTTTTCAATTACCTTTCTGTTAGTATAAGATTAGAATACAATAATTGTATTGGAATAACATTTATTGCTAAAATTCATTCAAGGAATAAAATCCGCTCTTCCATTGGCCTTAACTAGTTTTTGCACAACTATTTTTAGTTTTTTGTGATTTTCTCGAAAACGAAGCGAAAACGAGGCATATGCCAGAGGACTTTTTGTTTTAGTTTTTCGATCCTCTATCGATCCCTAAAGTTTGGCCGTTTGGTTTGGGGACACCCTGTATATATATATATAATTTTGACCTCATTTTCGTCATCTCCTGGGTAGGATCGACATTTGAGGAAATTTTTCAAAACTCGCGTCATGAGTACGACCTCAATAGCTGATTTCCCTTAAGGGAAATCTGCTAATATCTGAGAAATTATGAGTGTTATCAAGTAATGCACGTTCTACATATCCAAATTTCCTACAATTTATGTACATATTCGTATCTGGAATATTATCACGATTTCTATTGTATTAGCAGATTTCTAATCTAAGCTTAAATAAATACCCAATACTGGATTCAATATGCTAGATACTTACATATATGTTCGACGTGATGCCCTTAAGGGAAAACAGCTATTGAGGTCGTACTCATGACGCAAGTTTCGAAATTTTTCTTCCATCGATCCTACCTAGTAGATGACGAAAATGAGGTCCGTTCAAAACTGTATATATATATATATATATATATATATATATATATATATATATATATCTTAATATATATAAATCTCCTGTCACGATGTTTGTCCGCGATGGACTCCTAAACTACTTAACCGATTTTAAATTAAATTGGCACACCGTGAGCAGTCTGGTCCAACTTGAGAGATAGGCTATATTAATTTTCTCTGTGACGAACAGGAGTGGGGGTTATAAGGGAGGCCTGAAATTAAAAGTCGCGGTATTTCGTTTTCTATTGGTTTTTTCGCAAATATGCACATAACAAAAGTTATTTAGAGTAACTTTTGTCATAAACACTTTCATCGTATTCCGAAGTTTAAATGAGTTATACGCTTACGACTATAGCGGGAGTCAACAATATTATTTGGGACAAAAGACCCAACCGAAATAAATAAAGCTCGGTATGTGTATTAGCACTAACGCTTTCATTATAAGAAGCCTTACCATCATTTCTAGGGACGGGCAGGAGTGGGGGTTTTAAGGGAAGCCAGAAATTAAAAATAGCGATATTTCGTTTCCTATTGGTTTATCGGCAAATATGAACATAACAAAAGTTGTCTATTTTGCTATTTAGAGTAACTTTTGTTATATACACTTTTTTCGTATACCGAATTATAAACGAGATATACGCTAAAAATTATAGCGGAAGTGAAAAATTTTATTTGGCACAAAAGACTCAACCGAACTAAATAAAACACTCAGTATGTGTATTAGCACTAACGCCTTCCTTATAAAAAGCCATACTATTTCTAGGGACAGGCAGGAGTGGGGGTTATAAGGGAGTCCTGAAATTAAAAATATTGATATTTCGTTTCCTATTGTAGTTTCGGCAAATATGCACATAACAAAAGTTGTTTATTTTGTTATTTAGAGAAATTTGCTCAAGAATTCTTTTCAATATGAACTACCAGGTACCTCACCTGGAAAAATTAATTCAAATGTATGTTAATATTTAGTCCTTAATAATTCAAATCTATGCATAATGCACAGGAAGCGGGAAATATGACAATATGGAGGACAGTGAAGTCTTACATAAAAAATTAATTTTATTATTAACAAATCCACAGAAACGACGGGTATTAACCCTAAACACTGGGACGGGTAAATGTCAAAATATTGTGCAAAATAAAGCCTTGCCAAAAAAATACCATCAACATTCAGCCTCAAATAAATTCCCGAGCGAAGCCGGGTATCTGAGCTAGTATATATATATATATATATATATATATATATATATATATATATATATATATATATATAATTTTGAACGGACCGCATTTTCGTCATCTCCTGGGTAGGATTGATGGTCATTTGATTGTTACCAAACTCGATATTTAAACGTTTTATGTAAAAAGGAAGATCAAGTTCGTTAATGGCTGAAATCGGACCAGTGGGAGGGGGGGGTTTAGAGGGGGGATTTTGGTAAATTCAAAATATCTCCGTTATTATGCGTCGGATCGAAAAATTGTATAGAGTCATTCGTATTGCAAATTAAATTTACTATAAATATTATTCTATACATTTATTCTGTATCTTGAATATTAACCGAGATATTTGCATTTGTATTCTGGGTGTGGTCGGCAGGAGTCGGCTATGTTCTTTCCGCCGAGAGCTCTGGCGGCAGATTCCGCAACTGTTCGTCCATCGTGAATAGGTTTAGAGAGGCCATACTATTACAGTTGTTATTGGGTAGATTTCTCTATTGTAAAACTTCACGTGGAAAATCTGCTTAGTTTACGCAGACTTTTTATGATTTTTATGTTCTGAATTTTTTTTTATTATTACCATACTTTACATTTTACCATTTCATGCAATTCTAAAGTTATTATTCGGCAATGGTTGGTCAGACAAATGAGAGGGGTGTTTAGAAACGGAGTGAATACAAAATTTCAAAGATTTACACCATTATGAGTAGCTCAAGAAATGTTAGATACAAATCTTGTTGAAAATTTACATTCCTGCAACTAGTTTTCTTCACAAGTTTTCTCTAACTTAAATATTAAGAGTTATTTATATCGTTTTGGTTTCAACTTTCAGTTCTCTTACGATGTTTACTTTGAGTTACTAAACTCATTTCTATCGTAGATTTCAATTCCTATTTTCACATACTTCTTACTACGGGAGAAATATAGAATGAGAGATGGTTGAGATGAAATGAGAGATTCCAGCATAAGATAAGTCTGCTTAGTTTATGCAGCCTCTTCACTGCGGACTTTTTGTTATAAAATAGATAACATCAATATACATTTGAGCAAAATATTCAATAATTGTTTCGTCAGGACGTTTCCTTCAAGGAAATGTATGTCTATCACGACATTTAACCCTGTAAATAAAAAACGTCTGTTTCCTTGTGCATAATTTCCTGTATTTATTCCTTTTCAATTGCACCTGTGAATAACTGTAAGTTGTGTGTACTTGCTTTCAAAATGAAAGTACTGTTTTTAAGAAATCAATGGGGAAAGAACATTATTAATACCGTGATAATAATTAGTGGAGTTTTAAGTAGTCCAAGTGTAGCACCCTCCAGAGTGGGTGCTATAAAATTGTAAGTACTTGTTTAATTGGAAAAAAGAAATTTTTCAGGGAATTTTAAGAGAATGAAATATAATTCTAAGACTACAAAGTTTGCGTTACATAATAAACACTCCATCCATTAATGGCTCAATTTGCAGTCAATTCAATTTTATATCATAACAAATGGGAAATTTCACTAAGGGCACTTGGAATTCTCAGCTCTTAAAATTCATGAGCTCCTCTCATGAACAGGTAATAGTTTCCTTAAGGGAAAATTGAGTTTGCTCTCAAGAAGACATTTTCGAAACCTTTCTTAAGTCCATCGTTTTAATCTAGGAACCTATGCAAATAAGATCTGTTCAAATTATATTTATGAAATTATCAATGTGACAGATACATATTTATCTATTAATGCTCTAGCGGGCTCTATTTTTGTTTCGCCGTTACCAAACTTGATAATTAAAAATTTATGTAAAACTCAAAACTGAGTTCATTAATGGCTGAAATCGGAGAAGGAGTGGGACTTCAGAGTGGAGTGGGAATCAAAACTTTTTGTGTCGCATCGAAAAATGCTATATAACCAATATTGTTCAACATTTAATGTTCTATACCTATGAGTTGTAATTCTATCATTTTTAGCAGATTTCCCTAAGAGAAATCAGCTATTCAGGTCGTACTCATGGCGTGATTTTCGAAACATTCCCTCCATCTGTCCATCGATCCTACCTAGAAGATGACGAAAATGCAGTCAAAACAAACTATTCTTCTTCGCATAAACTTTATTCATACTGCCCTACATTCATACTACATACGCACACACTAGCCTGGTACCGCTCTAGGGGTCGCAATTCTTATTTGATCATAACCAAACTTGATATATAAGCATTTCATACAAAACTAAAGATAGAATTCATTAATAGCTGAAATCGAACCAATGGGAGTGGGGGTTTAGAGGGAATGAATTTCGAAAATTCAAAATATCTCCGTTACTTTATGTACTAATTTTTCTATTACAATTTTCATAAATTTCGAATATAATCTTTTGTACGTAGTTAGTTGCCCTTTCATAGTTATCAAGACCTCCTCCCCTTTAAAATTGGAGCGAGATAGAGATTAAGACCTTTTGTATGAATAGGTACTGTTTTCCATTAGCATAAATTGTATAGTCTCTGACAACATTTTTATTATGCAAGGACTATTAAAGTTTCAACGGTAACGAAGGACGAGTTATAAATCCTTATTTACATTTCAATAGTATTTCGAAACGATGTAATAGACTGGAGTATTATCATTAAAGCACGTTTCTGCCATAAAAAAATTTTATTTGTACATTAATAGTTTCATTTATAACTGTTTCCCCAGACATTTTATTCATGAAACAACTCTAAGGCCATGAAATAGTACTGTAATAATCCCATCTATTATAGCTGTAAACTCTGTCGTAAAATATATCTCTAAAGAAGTATCTTACTGCCTGTATGCTGATGACCTCATCATATACACTACATACTCATCACTTTCATCCACACAATCATTAATGCAAAACACTCTTAATGAACTTGATAAATGGTGTTCTGTCACTGGCTTTAAAATGTCTAATGGAAAAAAAAAATTTAATGTTGTGCCTATTCTTTTCATTTCATTTTGATATTTTAATAAATTGTATTATAATTACATTGTCGCTATAATTTCATGTCTGATATCTATCGTTAAAAATGACGAACACTACTTTAAAATGCAATTTTTAAAGCGGCCCGGGAACGTATTTGTACACTAAAGTTTGGCCCGCAACATGTCAAAGGTTGCCCATACATGCCTTTGACAATCAGTACCAGGAATCCTATTTTCAAAACCGACTTTAAATGATAAATAAAATACAGAAGAGTGAATACTTACCCAAAATCCTTATCATACCATACATCACAGTATGTATGTGTAAATCACATGTTTAGTTGTGTGTTCATGAAGTAATTGTTTTTATTTTGCTTACTTGCACATTTTTCTTTAGCTTAGTTAAGCCTTCCTATTTTTCTTCTTTTAGTCAGGCGTAGGAAAACAATAGAAACATTTATTTTATTTTTTGAAAATCGCGCTATGAGTAGAGAGAGCCTTCATAGTTTCTCCATTTCTCCCAAATGAAACGAGGTCAAAATAAATGGAATTTTTTGTTTGGTGTGAATAATCTGACTCAAAATAAATAATTGTGGCAATTCGAAATTTCCAACATATCGGTAATTTTATATGTGCCTGCGAGTGAAATTTATATGTTATTCCATAGAGGAAAAGTGATTAGTAAAATGGTTTTGTACTAACGATAAAAACAATTATCTTTGAGTTATCAAAGGAAGGAGGGGACACGCCATTTTTGTTTTAGTTATATCTGGACTTTTGCAAATCTTTGGTATGAGCTGTGTACCTCTTTGGAATATAGTTATGATATTTTGTTTTGTAAGGTTGTCAGGGAAGAAAGTAATGTAAACAAACAACGTTCAGAAAATGATGTCATAGTCGCTTTTCATCTCTTAATATTTTTGGTCTTTCAGAAGATTGATATAATTTGTTTTCCTTGGAGCCAATTCTTTCTGTTCTTATTACTATGGTAAGTTTTATTTCTTCGATAAGTAAATGCTATTAATTATTTCGATAAAATAATGCTAGTAATTAGCATTTTTGTTTTCCAGTCGAATGTAAGTGTTTGTGATATTGATGAAAATGTGAAAAACGCCATAAAAAAATTTCGATTCAGAAAATTTGACACTAACTCTGCCCTGATTTGTAAGTAAAGTTGTTTAAGGAGTGAGTTACATATTTTGTAATTCTATTAATTATATTGTAAATGTAATTTGTTAAAAAATTGTTTCAGTGAAAGTTGATAGACAAGCTCAAGCAATATGTGTAGATGATGAGGTCGAAGTAAGTATTTTTAATTTTAGCTATTGACATTTAAAGTATATGCAAGTTTATTTTTAGAAAGGGCAGATACAAAATGTTTTTTTAGTAAATTTCCTTGAAAAAGGTGAGATGCGTGTTTTAGATCATTATCCTGTTGCATAATAAAATCGGGGCTAATTAAACAAAAGCCAGATGAAATTTTATGGTCCTCCAAAAATCCTTTTTGTTAAATATTACAGGTATCTATACAGAATTCCTTGCCCAGACTGTTAAACAGACCCACATTAAAACTGAACCTCTCGCATACTTTACAAGGTCAAATTATGCTCTGAGGAATAAATAATATTTTTCTGATGTCAATGAACCATAATCTGGTACTTTTATCCAGACTCATACAAATTATAATGTTATGGTTAATAATCCAAAAAAGACACTGAGAAATTGGCTGAAACTCTGAATAAAAAAAAATCTAAATGTTTATCAAGGTTGTTTATGGTTATTTATTACAGTAGATTTCTTATGGTATCAGTATTAAGAAAGTAGATGTAAATAGAATAATGTGTAGACAAAGTTAAAGAGATTAAAAGACAGGTCTAACTTTGATAGCGATTTATAACAAAAAATTCTATTTACAAAGGACAGCATTAAAGCAAATGATAGAATGGCTATAATATCTTTAAAGAATGGCATGGGACAACACATTCCGCTAGAATGCTTGAAATGCTTATCATGAAAGATTTACCAATTGATAGCCAAATATTAGCGATTATACTGTTCAATTGTAAACCTGCATAGTACATTTCAAAGGAAGTGATTTATTTTTATGAGTTATTATTGATCTAATCAGATTAAATTAATAGCTTGGAATAAATAGAAGCATGAAACCTTAACTACATTGATTAGTTATATGACTGTTATCGTAAACATTTTGAATAATTTTCAGATATCTGGTCTTGATGAATTACAAGAACTTTTGCCTGGCCATGAACCAAGATATGTTATTTATACTTGCAAATTGGAACACAAAGATGGACGTATATCCTTTCCCATGTGTTTTATATATATTACTCCACGAGGTAAAGTACCATTTTCATTAGATCTTGTTTTGAACTGTTGCTTTATGGAAAAACCACATCTATTATTTTTTCTTGGGTAAATAAGTCACATAAAGAATACAAATCAATTCTAATAGAATAGATCAGATTTCTTTTAATTTACTTTAAAAACTGTCAAGAACATTCAATATATTAATACATTTTCTTAGTATATTCTTATGTTTGCCACATAAATGATTCATAGGAAGTAAAGGGATTAGGGGTCGGGTTGGATTAATGTTCATAAATTTAAGTGTATTAGGACTTTTTAACATTTAATTTTTAAACATATTTTGCTGTTTACATTTTTCTGATAAAACCAATATTAACAGAACATTAGTTTTGGCCTCGAAGTAAACCTTAACACCTGTAGTTGGTTGGAAAGTATGAAACATGGAAATTTCACAATTCTATCAAGCTAATCTCCTTGCACACATTATTAAGTTCTATTTACTGATCTTAAGTCAGAAATAAATATTTTAGAATAAATGTAAATAACATTTTAGTACTAAAATGTATCCTAAACACAATTCTTTCTTCACATTTTTCCAATAAAACCAATATTAACGAATAAATGTTTCGATGCTGATGTAAAGCCCCATTTCCAAAAGTGATAGTAAGTTATAAAATAGTTCATGTTACCTATTTCATTCCTTTAACACATACACCAAAAAAATATCTCAGTTCTATAGAGGCATTTTCATGGAACATGAATATAGTCTATTTGGTGCCTGTATGTCCGAGATCAAAAGTCAAAATTCAGAGATGTATCAGAATCTTTATTTTAAACACAATGTTCCTTATATTTTGTGACAAAACTAATATTAAACGTATGTTCATGATTTATCCATTAAACATATATTCATATTTATTCAATAAGGATATATTATCATGTTGGAAATTTGAATTCTCGTATGGCCAATATTGTAACTTGCGAAAGTTGACCCATAAATATCAAGTTCATTAAAACCTTTTTTGGAGAGATTTTGTGACAAACGGGTACACAGATAAACAAGATTTTCAATTTTTATGCCTTTGTTCTTAGAATGGTTGAGATCATAGTTGAAAGGTTAAAAAATCAAAGGACTATTGTATTGAGACTTAATTTCTTTTTAAGAATATATGTTGTGATAGGTTAATACATGACCTATCATGGCTTTCATCAAGCATAGCTCACAGTTGGGGTTGTAGAGATTACAAAGGAGATAAGAATGGGTAATCATGGTGTGGCCCTGTCTTATTATTATAAACTAACGTCCACTTTTTGCAACTTAGGCTAATCGGGACGGGTTGAATTGCGGTTGACTGTTCATCCATTGTATACATCTCTTTTTTCTATTACTGACTGCTTTGGTAATTTTACAAAGCAGTTTATGTAGGCAAGATTTTAGTTACCAGGGGGGGTTAGTGGACTCTCTGTTTAAATCTCAGAGAGAAATAGAGAATAGATGATGAGATCATCAATGTATCATATTCCAGTGCTTAGGAAGTCTGCTTAGTTAACGCATTACCGATGTGACAGACATTGGACTATGGCCATAGTTTGTAACATAGTCCTCAATCAAAGAATCTGGCCGATGTTGCTTGAACATCTTGAAGCACACTTGGTAGATTATCTGAATTCACTGGTGGGATTCTTTAAATCAGCCAGGCATTGATAATTTTTTCTAGTACTTTTGTGAAACATGATATGATGATAGATATAGGACTCGAGGTATCTAAAGTTGGAAACGTTCCTGTTTCAAAATGAGAATTATGGTACCTATTCTCCAGCTATGGCGAAACTCTCCTTTTAACCAAATATCGTTATAAAGCGATAATAAGCATTCCAAGCCAATCCTGGGTGAGTTTTCCAAGAATGCATTAGAAATTTGATCATAGCCTGTACATTCATGGCAAGATGCAGTTTTGAAATTACGTGACAGTAGTTTTATCAATTTTTCAATGTTAAGAGAAAATGTATTTCTTAGTTATTTTTGGGATCCATGATAGGTAGTTTCTCATCTCATTTTTTAAAAATCTTGAAATTTAGGGTGAAGTCATTAGTATTTTTTAGGTTTTGTTTCACTGTATTATTGGCTTATTTTTTTTCTAGATTTGATATCATGACAGCTTTGTGGCTATTATAACTTTTATTCTTGACCTCAGCTACTCATGAATTTTTTAAGAATTCATTTTTAATTACTAATAACATTTACTTCACTTTCAGTCATTTTTAGTACAACAAATCAAAATAATAATAGTGATATAACTTGTTTAGATTAGAAAAAATAGTATTTAAAATGGAAACACTCTGTTCACAGATATTGTTTTTCTTTTGTTTTGAACACTTTCCATTTTGAAGGGGCCATGGTCAATTTTCATTTTGATGTCAGACCCAAATCTCTGTTATTGTCCCTAAACATAAATTTATATAGGAACCTATAATATTGTTACATTTATTACAAAATCAGTAATAAGCGTTGTTTATTAGAGTTCTTTTGGATTGGAATATTAAACACACACGAGCTTCAGAGTTTTTATCACTGCACAATTTATTTAACAATGCACTACATACTTGGTTAATTATTCTTAACTACTACTCACAGTATGCACTGAGAGCTTCACTATTTTTGTTATTACACAGTCCAGTAACTCACAATCACTGAAGTTCACAAAAACATAGCACTGCACTGATATTCGCAAAGATAACGCCACTGCACCGTCCTTTACTTAAACACAGCACTATACTGTTCTTTTTATAAACACGGCACAAGACTTCTTCACATAAAAACACTTTACCGAACTGCGACTAAGACGCACGTTCACTAAAGCTACACTGAACGCACTGCTGATCACTTGAAGAGAGCTGATAACAAACTAACTAACTCGGGGCGGGCGGGGTCCTTTTTTATAGCTTGTCAGCAAACATTAAACCGAGATGGCACTAGACACGTTGCCTAGAACAGTCCTGGCCCAGTAGACACTTCGGGCGCCAATATACCTTCATTGGACGGCTCCTTTCATCTCCTTTGTACTTCTTAAATATGTGATTAACCCTGTTTACTGTTTCATTTACCATTCATTTTTGTATTAATATAATACATTACTTTTTAGATTGCCAAACTGACTTGCAGATAATGTATGCAGGTACTAAAATAGCATTACAAAAGGAAGCTAACCTCAGCCATGTTTATGAAGTCCGTGAATTAGATGAACTTACTGATGAATGGCTTCTTTCAAAATTATTAAAATGAAGCCGAATATCTTTTTTATTTCTTCTATATTTGTTATATTTCATATACATATTTATATATTATTGTTTGATATTACTATATATATTGTTTAATTATGATTTAAAATTTGTGATCAACTATTAGACACATGAACACAATACCAATATACTTTATAAATACCCATTTATACTACCAAGATCATTTTATTTATAATGATTATACTAAGGGAACAATAATTGTAACTGCCATATTTTTATTACTATCTTAAATCAAAGTAGATGCTTATTTTACCATAATGGAAAAAGAGAGGCCATATTGATTTGGAGGAGTCATTTTATTGCATCTTTCTCTTCATTGAACATTATTTTTATTAAATAACTTAGGGCTTTATATTTATGTTTATATTTTTTCTTTTATTACACTTGTGCACTTCATTTTTTATATGTTCTTTTGGGTCACTGAATATGAAAACCACATAAAATTAAAATTCTCTCCTGAACCAGAACTCTAATAGCTTGACTATTTAAATTTTATTTAAATTGGATTAATTAATCCAAACTGCAATTAATTATGATACTAAAAATGGTACATGGAATAAAATAAGGGGAACAAAATAAAGCATTTAACAGCTTTGTCTCACTGGTTCTGGCTTTGGCTTTTAATTGGTATAATTAAGTGATTATAACCTTCTCCATCCAATGGAGTCTTTCTTGTATATGGAATTTCATGTGTTTCTGAATATTGTTCACTTAATGATATTCTATATTAGTAGCTTTGTTCTTTTTTCTTAAATACATTAATTGATCAGGAATCAGAAGGCCTCATGTACATATAAAATACCAAATAACTTTGGCCTTTTTCTCTCTTAACCTGATAAACGTATAATTGCACCTTAATTACTGTATTATTTCCTTAACTGCTGTTAAATGTAGTTACTCTTTCTCGTTCTCTGTTTTGCTTAAATATTTGAATATATATATAAATAATTCTCTCTGAAAGCTAAAAATAATTTTGGGCATGAAAATGATGTTTTATGTATTAGAATCAGTGGCGAAATAGAAAAGAAAAAAAAATTATAAATTTCAGATTTTTGAAAATGTATAAAGTATAATTTACCACTTAAATTTATAAAACCATTTTGCATATTCATTTATATTGCCACGAGTGATGTTATTAATAAATATAGAAATATAAAGTAAATAGACATTATCTAAATTATGTATAAATGATCATAAGGTTCTTTCCTAATATATTTATTATTATTATTATTTTTTTAATTATTACAAAGGTTATTTATGAGTAACAGAATAAAAAAAAATGCCTTAGACCTTAATGTTGTTAATATTAACAACATTTCATGAGAAAATAAAATTTGTCATCATGTAATATTGCTATTTTTTAAAAAAATATATAATTTTGAGAGTAAATGGATAAATTCATTTATCACACTTTTGTGATATTTTCACATTATATAAATTTAGTTTGTTGGTTGGCCATTCGTTTTTGAATGACACTAAAGTATGGTTGGGTATCGTTAGCCAATACCCAGCCATCCTTTAGTGTCATGGTATATATTTAGACTAGCAATTGATGAGCTTTTAACATAATAACATTTACCAATTAAATTTTGTACTTTCCAAAAATTAAATATTCATGTTTTATTCTCTATGGTAATAAATAAAAGTCTTCCTGATCTCAGAATTAGTATTGATATGAATATATATTAGACTATCATGGTATGGCTATGGTTATGACTATCATAACTCTTAACACTGGTAGGAACTTATATTGTTACTTGTACTTTTAACTAAAACCAAATCCAATAACTTATAACTAAATTTAAGGTCAAGAAATAACATTACTCTTTTTAGATTTATCTTGTAGCCATGAAATTAGATTTTATTATATTCTTTAATACAGCCCTTTGTTTCACTCTTTAGATAATGCAAGTTTCTTTAGACTTTAAAGAATAGTTTTGAAGGATGTAGTCTTCATGTAGTAAATATGACAAGCGGATTATTTTCATTTGGAACATTCAAATATGGTTCATATTTAAACTAAACCACCGAATTGAGCCATGTACATTATATTTTAGTTATTGTGATATCTTTAAGACGATATATTTAAGAAGTTTCGATAACTTTTTTTAAATATTGTGGGTTATGAAAGCAATCGGTACAGGTTAACTAACTACAGGTTGCCACCTCTTTTGGCCAGGGTGGGACTTTAATGAGTTCTTGACTAAATAAACTCTCATATTGTATTCTAAAGGTGTTTTAATTTATTTATAAATCTAATTAATATGTTTAAACATTCAAAGTTTTTTTATGTAAATTTGTATATATTTTTAATTTACTTCTATTAGTAAAATTAAGAGTATTGGAATATTAGATCTTTTTTGAAATTGAGTTTTTCAAAAATATAAAGTCAATTATTTGTTAAATAAATTATAATCAGTACAAAATTTAATCATGACTTAGTCTTTAAGTCTTCCTCTATAATTTATAAACCCAGCCAAAGCCTTCAAAATGATATTGGTACAAATTAGTTGTTTATAAAGTTATATGTAGTAGAAATGGTTAAAATTGGTCACATGGATAATAATTAATTCTATGGTTATAAATTTATATAATAACTTTTGTTGTTGCTACACTTGTTTTAGTAGATATTAATTAATTAAAGCTATTAAACAAAATGTTTCCCCCCTGAGATGCTGGACAATAGAGGAACTAATTAATCAGGATCAATGAAAAGGCCTTGTCCTCTACAAGTATTCACTATGCAAAATACACTTTCAGACCATGATCAATGCCTGTCTAGAGTCGTCCAGTCTGAAGCAAAGCAGACAGGCGACTCTACTCCCCAGGTCACATTTCAAATTGTATTCAATCAAAGTGTATTCATTTTTTAAATTTTCTTTAGAGTTTTGTTAAATTTCAAACAATGAATGAAATACTTGGAATGTTAAATGACTTTATTTTATATTTAGTTCATTATCATAATAAATGTTTTTATTAGTGAGCTGGTTAAAGTTTGAGTAGTGTAAACAACCATATTCCCATTAAAAGAAATTGCATCCAAACTGGATTTCTTTTGAATATGAGCTTAGTGAGGAAAGCAGATTGAGTATTAATATCAATAGTTATAGTAATGTGTAAAGGAAATAAAACTTAATGATATATTGGCCTTTTGATCGCTGTTTTCGTTTAGTATCTAATATGCCCTATTTCAGTTCTTTCATATTATAAACTGTAAGAAACAGTTTATTGTCATTTGGGGCAATATAATAAGGCATTAGACCAATTGTTTTTCAATTGGTTGTTATAGCAAATATTTAATAATTGGTGAAATTTAGTTTACCCAAAAAGGTATCTTTCTTAATATTTCTCTTTAAATTTTACATTCAAATTTCAAAACTTGGAGTTTCTGACTGGAGTGCTCTATTCCTGTCAATGTAAGTAATCCATTTACTAGATATTTTTATCTAGCAAAATCCATAATAATTTCTTTGAATCATCAGTTCATCCTTAATTTCAATATCTCAAATCCTTTTATTTAATGAGTTGCAATGATGTTACAATAGTTCCAGGTCTAAAGATATATAAAAGCTGATAGATATAGTTTTCTAATACAAAAAAATTACAAAATGCTGTGTTACGAGGTGGTAAAATGTACAGCACTCTGAACCTCATAAAAATTGGTCATTTGAAATCAACCCTCCAATACTCCTCTTACTTTAACCCTCATGATTAGTAATGAATTTTAAATTGTTCATTAACCTTCATCAAATGTTTCTAAATTCAGCATGATTGTTCCCAACATCTTGAGAAATTTTAATGTCCATTATTCATAAGAAATGCTGTGATAGGATTTTAGTAATAAGAGTACCTGTTTACTTTTATCTTATGTGAATTTATATTATTATGATATTTAAATTTAAAAAATAAAAAAAAAAATCTAGAGAAATCCATATTACATTCCTTATATGTTTATATTCTTAAAAGACCAAAGGCTTAATATGTACTGCTATTGAAACATATTTGCATTAATTTTAAACAATATTTTTATTTAACAATGTACCTCATGACTTAAGTGAATAAAAACTGTTTTTCCTAAAGGTGACAGATTTACAAAGTCAGGTTTAACATTGAAGCCATTCTTCTGAGATCTTTGGATCAAACTTATTAACTCATCAAAACTGTAAATATTTAAGTAAAAACATTTGCCCTAAGGTATTTTCACATCTTATAATCCTTAATTTTGTAACAACATGTACCCATTCAGCCCTATCTTAATGTAAATGTTGGTAACTAATGAGCTCAGAAAGGGAGATCTGAAAATACATTTCATTTTTATAGTTTTGCTATATTAGAGGGACAAAAATTAATGTAATAACAAAATTAGTGTTGTAATATGGTTATTCGTTTTTATTTAGTAGGTTTTAGGAAAATTATATTTCCAACTTTGGGAATTAAAATGTTAACTGAAATCACCCATACTCAAACACAAATGTAAATTTGTTAAATTTTTTTAATTAAAAAATTAAATTTGTTTTAATTTTTCCTGAACATTGATACCATATAAAAAGTTGCTTTAATGGCAAATTAAATATCTTTGATAATGAGTTTTTATTCACTTTGTCTCTAACTATAAGTATATATAACCTCTTAAAATGTACCAACTTGATGTAACTATTTCAAAGATTTTTATAATTATTTGATTTATGAATGAATATTATAACTAAATTACTTATGATATTATGGGAAGTCTTTTGTAACCAATGCCTAATAAAAAAGCTTCAGAAAACAATGTTTTCTTAATTATTAAGGTTCCTTACAGTAGTTTATTCATACATAGGGCAATTCCTAAGAAAAAAAGTCTGCGTAAACTAAGCAATTTCCCATGTGCTAGTATAACACACCACCACATATGGTGGTGATCTCATCTCACCACATATTCCCTATTTCTATGAAAAACAGATGATTAGAAGGGGAGGGATTACTTAAGGCTGAAAAAAGGTAAGTACAAATAACTCGCTTAGTACTTGAGTTACAAACAAATTGTAGAGCTTCAACAACATTGATTCATATCAATAAATATATATATATATATATATATATATATATATATATATATATATATATAATTCTTTATTAACGTTCACTTTTTGCAACTAAGGCTAATTGGGATGGGTTATCTACAGGTTACCATCCTTTTCTAGCCAGGTTGGGACTTAGGATGTTATTTAATGAATTCCATCGCTAAATAATTTCCATTGAAAGCGAGAATCGAACTCTCCACTCTAGGTTTACCATGTGAGATTAAGGTTAACACTTTAACTTATATGGCTAACTTGAGCCCTATATATATGGTATTTATGTAATGGACCTCACTTTCATTATCTCCTGGGTAGGATAGATGGACAATTGAGGAAAATTTTCACCCTAACCTCAATAGCTTATTTCTCTAACAACATATTACGAGCATTGATGAGTCCGATCTGCCATACGATTATTCATCATATAAAATCATATGAATTTTATTGAAGCAATTATACTGAATAAAGAATAACACATTTCCTCCAAGAAGGAGAGAGTGCAATAATATAGTAGACCTAGCAGATCAAGAGGAAATTATACCATTTGTGTTATAGAGGTGTGCCTGATGAGCAACAAGAAAAATATATACCATTTTAAGAACTATACACACATTGCTCCAACATGCTGGGCATGCTATTGTTCTGCCACCATCTATTCTATATTTTTCCTATAATAAGAAGCACATATAAAAACCGGAAATTTAAGCTGAACTGAGATTTTTAGTGGTTAAGATGCTCGTTGAAAATTGCATTAGTAGAACTGTGGGGGTTCACAAATGACTGAAATCTAAAAAAAATGCAAATATTTTAGACAGTATTCGAGTTCCAGAAAAAACATATTAAACAATAATTTGCAAAAAGATCAGTCATCCAACATTTATCAATCCTATTAATTATAACAGATATTTTGGACTTTTGATTTTACCTCTTCTCATCCAATGGAACCAAAACATCTTTAAGCCTGAAATAAGATGCTTCTATGAAATGACTTGGAGGGATTTACGGGAAGTGGTAACTAAGAAATGCAAATATCTTGGCTAATATTGGAGTTAGAGAAAAAAAATTACCCGACTTATAACAACAGAGATATTTTGGACTTTTGATTTTATCCCCTTATCTAAACCTCTTCCTTAACCAATGAAAAAAAAAAACATCTTTATACCTCAGGCAAGCGCAGGACCTCACAGGTCATTTTATTTACATAAAATAAACAAAATTCTTAATGTTATAAAATAAATACAATAAATAAATGTCGCTTTCTTGTTGCAATAAACATTTAAATCATATTAACACAAATTTATAATCCATTGAAATCCTTGCCCGAACAGTCCTAGACCTGTGATGTTCCTGCACTTGTTCAAGTAACTTTCAAACCACTCCCGCTTGAAATAAGATGCTTCTTGATTTATTTATCGAGCATCTGCAACTAGACGATTTGATATTTTGCCTTGTTGCTAAAGTAAAATGAGCATAGGCTTACTGAAGGGTAAAAACTAAAACCTCAGTTAAAAAGGCAAACCTGCTAAAGTGTGGGATAAAGATACATCTAATTTTAACGTACTTCATACATTTTAGTTTTGTATAAAAGGTGGATAGGCTCAACATCTTCAGAAATATTTGATTTTCTAGATAAAAACAGTATCTATTTAGACTTTGTACATATAGACAGCTGATCCTTAAAACTTAGCAAGTCCATCACACAGGGGCTGCGCTAACTAAGCCCCCCGCGTGCCCCCTTCTTTCTTTTTACATAAAATGCTTATATATTGTTTGGTAACGATAAAACAATATATATAAAAGTTTTATTTTTGTTATCTCCCAGGTAGGATCGATGGACATTTGAAGAAATTTTTCAAAAATCCTTCAGCAAAATCTGCTAAAAGTTAGTAATATCATAATAGTGTTATTACTCGCAAGAGAGATAATTAGTTATGCCTTAATGATTAAACAGTAATATTTGAATGCCTAAGTTTCAACTGGTTTCACTTAGGCTGGAAAACTTTGTACCAATGAACAGAATGGGTAAGTACATTTCATTAACTTTTTAGAAACTGCTTATGGAGGGTTTTTAGGAACTGACCACCTCATGGTACTATTTACCAATTTTTCATGAGTCATCATGCTATTTATTAGCTTCATCAGGGTGTCTCAAATGAGAATGATTTTCAGTTAAGATAACCTGAAAAGATAGCAGTATGACTAGAGAAAAAAGTCTGTCATGCAGGGGCTGCATAAACTAAGCAGATTTCCCTCGTGAAGTTTAGTAATAGATAAATCTACATACTGGTAACACAAAACCACCGTGAAGAAATACAAACGGAAATAAGAAATGTTTCATCCAATTTCAATAACCTGCCGACAGGAAGCGTTAGGTTAGAAATGTAAACTAACTGGTCTGCCGCCTTACGGAAAGAAAAACAATTACTGAAATATATCAGAATATAACATACTAATTTTATAGAGAACTATTTACTACGTAGGTGAATCAAATGAAAACCTTAAAAAGTGCTGTAAAGTTCAGGTTAAACTTTTAAGGTTTTCATTTGATTCACCCTCGTATATCTAGTACTGTAACTAATAATGAGTCAGAATAATTGTTATCTCTATCAATCAAATTTTAGTAGTCCAAAACCTTAAGACAGGGGGGGGGGGGTTCACCAAGACATATTTGCATGTATCTCGTGTAATATAGGTCTCTTACATACAATTTTTGGTATTTAAACTTCGAATAATGTGTTTTATTATGTAGCAGAGTATTGTTTGTGTAACATGAGTAAAAGTGGCGGTTTGCTGATGGCTGAAAACTGAAAAATCTCGGTTAATATTGAAGATAGTGAATAAATGTATATAACAATATTTATAGTACATTTAATTTGCAATAAGATTGGTTCTATACAATTTTTCAATCTGACCTATGGTAACGGACATATTTCGAAAATCCTCCCCTGTAAACCCCCCTTTCCCCCTGGCTCGATTTCAGCCATTAACGAATTTGATATTTCTTTTTACATAAAACGACTAAATATCGAGTTTGGTAACGATTAAACAATAATTGCGATCGCTAGAGCGGCAACAGACAAATATATATATATATTTATATATATACACAGTTTTGAACGGACCTCATTTTCGTCATCTCCTGGGTAGGATCGATGGACGTGAGAAGAAACATTACGAAAATCGCGTCATGAGTACGACCTCAATAGCTGATTTCCCTTAAGGGAAATCTGCTAAAAGCAGAAAATACCATGATATGGCCTGTACAAGTAAACTGCCCATAGATTATAGAATAATGTAGGAAATAACAAAAGAAATGATATATTGTTTTATATTTATTTAATAACTGCATAAAATAGAATATAAATTATTTCTGAAAATCAGAAGCAAAAGGCCAGTGCCCATATTGCTCAATGAGGTTTAATCAATGGCTTAAAACTAATTTTGATGGTTTAGATTAGTGTGTTGTATGCATATATATATATATATATATATATATATATATATATATATATATATATACATACATACATATACACACGCAAATTAAGTTCAGGTTCAGTACCAGCAATAGGAGAATTTAAATTTATATGATTGGGAACAGAGCACACTCTGTTGGTGATAGTGCCTGGGATTTCTTGCTTAATGCAGTTGATATTGTGTACATCTCGTCCCTAACCAAAAAACACTGAACTATGATATTAGGTACATCTAAGGTAATACCTTAATTAAAACGATGGAATAAAACTTTTTCTAGTTAATCATGAATTGATATACAGAAAATAATATCTAAAAAAAGAAAAGAAGTGTTTACATCATATATGTGGCACTTGACCTTTCCATTACAAGTAAAAAATGGAACAGTTAATGTCATTCTTATAAGGAATCAATCATTCAGTGTGTTTTATTTAACAGTCTTTATTCAAAGAAAGTAACAACAATCATTGACACAAAGTTGAATTAATAAAAATGAAAGCTTATTGGTCTTCAAAACCATATTTTCCCCTATTTTTTTTTTTATCTCTAGGCCTATTCTATACCGACTTTGCTTATAATGAAATGGCTTATCAAAATGAATATGTTGATTAGCAAAAACACAAATGTTTAATACATGAATTTCAATGTTTCAATATACTTTGACCCATAAAAATAATTAATTCAATTAGTTTGGTTTTATTTTCTAAATAAAGGTGGCGTATAGTTTTCTTTAAAAAGAAATTTGGATTTTAATGGAACATGTGATTTCATACAAATTAAGTGATTATGTAATTATACTTTTCTACATGATTATACATGATCAAAAAGAAAGAGTATTTATTAATAAATAAAATAATATATTCCCAGAGAGGTAAAATTTAGAATATTCTCAAAAAGATGCTCCTTATTTTGATGATTGGACCCCAAAGGAATTTACATAGGTATTGATCTACCAGTGTTCTTTCTGCTCCAAATTTAATTTGTGTGTCCTATTATTTGGTTAAGGAATTCATTGTTTTGTATATATGCTCTTCGTGTGGGATCCAGATGATTTTGGGAGTGGTTAGCTTCATATAATTATTCCCCATGCCAGACAAGTATCTCATGCCATGAGTACATGTTATGTACCTTTATTTTAAATACATCATAATATTGGGTTAATGAAACAGATATTGCCATAATTTATAAAGAAAAATAGAAAATATCCTATTTGGCAATTTACTTTTGTAGTGGAGTTAAGTAAATCAAGTTTCAGTGAACATTTTTCGAACTGTCAAAATTTTGTCTTCCTTTTGAAATAATACAAAAGTATTGATTTCAAAATGTATACTTCCAGTCTTTCAGTGCTGACAGTTATTGCACAGAAATGCCATATCTAACTAAGCTAGTTTGAATAATTTCATTAATATTTCGTAAATCAAATAGCAAAGAAATTGTTATTAATTCTATTGAAAGGAATTCCTTTCAAGAGAAGGCTATATAAGTAATCTTGTGAACATTTTAAATTTTAAAGACAGTACCTTATCAAACTTATAGATTCCTTTTGAAAATGTCAGATCTTACTAAAGATGAATTGTGCTAAAAACAACAATCAGTATTTTTCTAAGGAAAAGTATTTTTGTACATTAACTTGAAAGATTTCACTATCATTAATGCAAAGTAGAGCAAGTGGAATATACCGGAGGAAAGCAATGCTGGTCTTACACAGCATGTAAGTTTGTAATAAAAATTCATGTTTAACAGAATAAATATAAGTACTTTAAAGAACAAGGTAGAAATCCTTATTTTGGAAATGAATTTAAATTAAAAAACAAAAACGTTCTTCTTATAATTATTTCAGTTCTTCTCTCTATAGATTAAAAGTGCTAATACAAAACAATATTACGAATATATTAGTATTATACATCATTTTTATTTTTTTTACAACAAAGAATTGACTGTTTCTCAAGAAAATTCATAATTCTTTCATAATTACCACTTCATCTTACTTATATAACAATTTAGTTTACATTTTAAGATTCAATGTAAGCTTCCTTAAAATTACTACTACATAATTGATACATGAAAAAGGGAGAAATGATCTCATTGTGTCATGAAACATTCCGTATTTAATACCACATACAAAGAAAATCTTCCTTAATATCGAAATTCTAACAATATAAAAAAAACAAGTATATCAATAGGGGCTCATTTGTCTAAATCTATAATTTCTAGCCCTTAAAGAGCTACCTAGATGTTTTTTTATAAATTAAAGAAATATATTGCAGCCACAAACTTACAGTCACTGAACATCCTAACTTTAAAAATTATTAAAATAAATACAATGAGGTGGCTTTTTAACATACAAAAACAGTGGAACAAATTAATAACAAATTAAAGTAAATAATAATTTAAGCATTAACATACATTAAACAAAAGTTATATAAAAATGATGGTAGCAGTCTAATTTAAATTAACCATTGTTCAAAATGGTAATATTTGGCTTAGTAAATAAATATCTAGTACTTATAAATGAAAACAATTGTTTCTAAATAAAGTTATTAACTGTATATTGGTCCTGAAGAAAAATGTGTTTTAAGTGAGTATATTAATACTACTTTCATTTAAAAAAGAAATTAAGCTTTATTAAGATTTTTAAAATGGCACAATGGCAAAACTATTATAAGTATAAATGGGATACAAAAAAGTCAATGTTTTGCAACCAATGAAAGCACAAAAATTATTTTGTTAGGCACACAAATTGTTGCAAATGAACATTTTAAACATACTTTTACTTAAAAAAAATAAATAGTCCCACTTGACTGTAAAAGATGCTTCTAAGCAGCTTCACTATGCCGAAATGAGTGAATGAATCATTCTAAAAAAAAGAAAGAAACAAAATATTACATAAGGTTTATCTTATTCCCAAAATCAAATATTTCAATGTTAAAATAAAACCATCTATCTTAAGCCCCAGCTTAAGAAAAATAATGTCCATCACGCATGGGCTGCATAAACTAAGCAGATTTCCCACTTGTTGGTATGACACACTATGTATCTCGTTTCCTAATATATTATCTATTTCCAAATTAAAATCTGAAAAGTAGAAGTGGAGATTTACTGAACCCTGAAAATAAGAAAGTATGAACCACTCGTATAATATTTAAGCTATGAAAAAAATGTTCTTTTTTTTCATTAGTGGAGGAACATTGTAAAATGCTTTCATCTAAATGATAAATAAGACTTTTCACGTATCACAAAAAACTTGACATAGGCAGGAATATAGATCATGTCTTATTGCACCTAATCCTTATTGAAACCAATTTAAATATTTCAGGCAAAAGAAGGATCTTAAAGGTCTCGAACTAAGTAATGTTTATTATCTTTTTCCACTAGCAGACATTTTGCCCTCCTGGGCATTAACAATGCTTTAAAATTATTTCTCCAAGTCAATATAACCCTTAACAGGTTAAAGATTAGATATGGATGACAAATTACCAATAGGTTTAAGGCTGACTGTCACATGTGTTTTTTTATTCACCTGTGAGATTTATGGTTATATTCACTAGGAGGAATAATTTTATATTGTTGTAATATAATAATAATAATTTTGGAATAATTTTATATATTGTAATATATTGTTTGTGATATATACATACATACATATATATGTATATAAAACTTTTTGACGGGCTTGAAGATGGTGCCATTGCATCAAAAGCGCTTGCCAGTTGTACTCGACGATCAGCCAGTGATGACGGTCTCCACCGACAGGTATGACAACAGCTTATATATATATGTATATATATATATATATATATATATATATATATATATTTATTATTGTCGCATGAATCGCAGACATTGTATAAAATTACAACTGTCAAAACAGAATAAGTAGTAAAACAAGGTACTACTTCCCTGTTGGTAAGACAGAACTGTAATGAACTATATAAAAAGGTAGCGAGAGGGCAGACACAGGTAAAGAAACAAAGGTAACAAGGATGTATTATTGAAGTCATAACAAAGTGTTGAAAGTAAATGCCAACGCTAGCTAGTAAGAAATCATAAAATACTCAAACTCTGCAAAACTGACAGTGACTTGCATTTGCCTAATGTGGAAGCGAACAGGCCTGCTCCCCCCCTCCCCACTATTTCAGATTCGCCTTTAGCAGAGGGTCACTTTCCTCAAGTATACATATTTAACCTTATGAAAAGTTATTTTTAAAGGTGGGAGGGAGTACTAGAGAGTAGCCTACATTTATTAAATCAATTTTTATAAAAAGTGAATTAATGGGAAAAGCATGCTAATGAATCTTAGTTACTCTCTAACTAATATTAACAGAAGATAAAGATCTCACGACCTCATCTCATGATAAACTATTTATTACTAGAAAAATGCAAAATATATGGTTGGCATTGTTTAGAAAAATCCATTTCATAAGGGCCCTTCTAAACCCAAGACTAACATCTTTTCTATGTTAAGGGTACACAGTAGCCATATTATTTATTGAAGAGGGCAATGTTTTGTCAAAATGCCTAAACTAGCCCTCATCTGAGGTCTTAACTTGTTTGGGAGAACTAGCTGCTCATCTTTGCAACATAGCAATTTCTCTACATCTCATAAAATATTATTTAATTTTATTCTATATGCTTTAATTTAACATTGTTCTGACCCCAAATTATTAGATCATAAAATAATAAATTGTCCGTAAAATTTAAAAAAGCTTTAAATACCAAATTTGTTTTGCTTACCCATACAAATAGTAAAAAAATGAAAGGAGGTAAAATGCAAGTTTCACCCATCCTTCTTTTTGGCAGGTTGCTAATACATCAGCATTCATAATACTGGTGGGGTCGTATAAACCAGGCCCTGACATAACTGGCCTCGTTCGATACCTGTGAAAACAGGAAGATACAACAAAATAAATATCTGAGTAGTAAAATTGTGAAACATAACCACCAAATGTAACTCAACATTATATATTTTATAATGTAATATATTTTATTTGTTTCTGAGAAAGTTACAGGATGGTCATAAACCTTAAAAGATACATAGAAAAGTACTTGGTACACCCACATAAAGAGATAAAGATAGAGGTATATATAAAAAAATCTGTTGCAGCAGCTGCGTAAACTAAGCAGGTTTCCCATGTTTTACTGTGACACACTATTGATCTCTTCTTGCAGTATAATTTCTATTTCTAAGTAAAAATCTGCTGAGAAAAAGTGGGGGTTACTGAAGGCTGGGAAAAAAAGAAAGTAAAAATAACTCACTTAATATATGAAATACAAAAAAAAGCATAGTGTATAAAAATTTTAACGAAATTGATTTTATAACTTTTTTTTATTCAACTCATAATGAAGGAGAAACTTGGAATTTTCGAAATATTCGATTTTTCGCTCTTACAGTCACAATTTTAGTTTGACCAAGCCAGATATTTAAACATTTTGTGGAAAACTAAATCAATCAAGTTTGTTAACAAGTGACATAGGAACATAGAGAGAGGAGGGTTTTCAAAAATTCGAAATATCTTTATATAATACATCGGATCGAAAAATTGAATAGAACTAATCTTATTGCAAATGTACTGTTCTATAAATGTTGTTATATACATTTTTTCTCTAGTTTGATTATTAACAGAGATATTTGCATATTTTAGTGTTCACCCCCACTCCAACTCATTTCATATTAACAATCAGCTTTTATATCATGAACTCCTTTATTTGAAGGTTAAATACCAAATATTGTTTCCATTGAACTTTTACATTAAGAGATACATAAAAATACATTGTGAGATGACTACTAATTAATATTTTACGTTCTGAAAAGAAAATGTTTATTTAATCTGTACCATGATTGTTATTTATCCATTTAATTCAACATTAAAGTTCATACTCATTAATGACTAAAATTGGACCAGAAACAGGAGGAGGGATTAAAAATGCTTAAATATCACTTTTCTTATGAGTCGTATTGAAAAATAACAATAACAAATCTTCTTAAAGTACAATTGTTCAATATATTTTTTGGTAGCTTCAATATTAAGCAAGGTAAACCCCACTTCTACTTATCCCATTTTTACTTAGAAATAGAAAATACCTGGGGAGGAGAGATTGACAGTGTGTTTTACCAGCATGTGGGAAATCTGCTAAGTTTATGCAGCCCCTGCGTGATGGACTTTTTAGACTTTCACTTTATTAATTTGATTGGAATGGATTAAATAGTCAGTAAGTATTAATATTTGTTTATGAAATTAAAATGTTTTATATCTATCAGGAATTAAATGTGGGGCCTCCTGGCTGTATAGGCTAGTACACTAACGACTATGCTACTCATTTAGTTAAAATATTTCAATTAATTGTTACTTCATTATGTAACATAGTTGGCAGTATAATCAGAATGTAGGACCTGGGTTCATGGCTAAAGCAGGTTTAAAAATGTATTCCCTCATATAAAAATATATATTAAAAAAGGCATTTTTTTATTAACTTGGTTGTTTGCGTTGATCATTTTTTAAAAATTTAATTTAATTTTAAGGTTTAATACATAATGTTTTTCATATCCTGTTTGTAGGCTTTGAATTAGGAAATATAAGTTTCCTACTCTGTCTGTTATTCAGCTAATTAGTTCTAGTAAGGGTACACATGCTAGCCATGAGTGTTAAGAAGTTGGTTTTAATTCACTTGATTAATTAAGAGTTGGGGGCTTGATTTTAGACACTACGAATATATTTAGTGACAAATTTATTACTTAAAATCCCTGTCCCCACATAGATGACTTCCCAATGAGCTACGTTAGAAAAAAGGGGACATTAATAAATGACATGCTTTCCTTCTCTGCTTTAATACGTAAAATTATTTCCTATCTAAAACTATTACAGATTTATAGGAAAAGACATTAGAAGTTTGAAGGGACACTAGAGATGACTCATAATTGAGTTTCAATGTAGTTTAATACATGTTTATTAACCAAAATAATTTAAGATTGGTCAATCATAATCAAAAATAACATAATAATTTAAATAATGTAAATAAAAAAATAGTATTAATATTTTGAAGTTTACATTAAATGCAACAGATCTATACATTTTTTTTCAAATGAAATTATAACACCATTTCAATTTTACCTTAGTTCAGAAAATGATACTTGATTGTTATTTTTTCATTTATTTATTAATGTCCACTTTATGATACTATGGCTAATTGTGATGGGTTATCTATAGGTTACCACCCTTTTCTAGCCAGGGTGGTACTAAGGATTTTATTTAATGAGATCGTCACTAAATAAATTCCTATTTGCACTGGCTGGAATCCAGCTCGCCACGCTTGTTATTTAACTTACCTATTAATATGATAAGCAATCAGAGGAACATTGAGGCACAATGACAGCCACTGCCCTGATAAAAGAAATAACAGGTTGAAAAATATATGAAGAAGATATTCTGGCAAAACCAACTGAAAAAAAGAGAATAAAAGTATTTTAATTTCAGGGTAAAGGTGAGCAATTTCAAAATAAGTAAAATGATACTTGATTTCTTTGAATACAAATTTCGCCTTACAGGGTTTAAACTATTGCATTGGTCAATTGGATTTTTATAATCAGTCTTCAGCTCATCAAACGCTATTACCTGTAATGCAAATAACATGTACAATAAACTTGCAAAAGAAAATTGTTAAAACACAGTATAAGGCAAGTACTTACGTGAAAAATAGAGAAGAATATTAAAATAGCGTCGCTAATGAGGGCAATAATATAAGAAAAAGCAGGGAAATTGAAAGCCATTTTACATTTGTTTGTTTTGTTTTTTTGAGGAAAGTTTAACTCATCACGTCAATTTAAACAATCTTTTATAGATAACACTCATCCCTTCCTGAGGGAAGGTTAACATTACAAACAACCACTGCTATAATAAGTTGCTAGACATAATGACAATACAATTTTAAACTTTGGTAAGTAATTTCTCGTTCGTTAATAAATTTTATTTATATACGGGATACATTTATAAAACTCAATAGAATAAAAAGTTTAATTAGCCTGTAATGAAGATTGAAGAAGAAAGGGGGGCGAAGGAATACAAATAATGTTTCATCAAATTAAGCCACTTAATTTTCATATTGCAATTTTTATATATAACGGATTTTATTATCAATATGTATTCTTTTTTATAGAGTTGATATAACTGTCTTAAACATTTTGAGGTGATTAAAGCCATTGTTTCTGCTTTTATTCCCTTAACAATATGCATTATTAAAAAATAAAAAAAACATTAAATTTTCTTGTAGCTTTTATTACATTTATAAATGAATGAAAATAACGTAATACTGCTTACTTTATTTAAGAAATGTAAGATATAACTTTGTACATTTGTTGAAAATGTATTGACAACACTGCTCAAAAAGTCCGTTAACCAGACCTTGCCCATTGGGTTCAGTTTGTTATTGTCCAGGTATGGTCGTGGTCGTGTGGCTCTCCGTCTCATCGGTTGTGAACGAACGTGTTTTCTTCTTAGTCGCTAATTGACATTTCTTCCTATTGACATGATACTGTTTGCTTGTTTGGTTTAAACGTTATTTCTTCTTAAATCTGTCTGTATATTTTTTGTAAGCCGTTTTACTGTTGAAACAGTTTTCCCGCTAATACAAAGATGACTTCATACCAAATGTCCTATTTGGGATTAGCCACTGTTGACAAGAGGCTGTCAAATCCCATGCTCCCTTGGATAATTGCACAAATAAAGCGAGGAGGAATTAATCATGAGGTAATAACTTGCCTATGTTTTGTAACAACAGTATAATCATTTTTGCAAATGGAACATTTTTCTTAAATATATTTTTATAATTTATTTGCAGATATTTGTATGATATGGCATTTCTCAAATTCTGGAGAACAGCCACTTTCACTATCATTCTTTCAATTGTCATAATTTCTCAATTTCAGCATTTACCTAAAATATTAATTAAATCATTAACAAATGATTTAACAACATATTAATTAAATCATCATGACAAATGCATGCTACAATTTTACAAATTCGAAAGGAATTAAAGTCACTGGTGATTTCGTTGGGAATTCACCAGAATTAATAATTGGGCATGTAATATCCAGTATTCAGAACAGAAGTGATAATGCAAAATCGTAAATTTATACATTTACTCGTTTAGCTAGAATTGTAAATATTACACAAGTTTTATTTATCTAAAGCTGTTAGGGAATTTAGCTTATTTTTCTTTTTTGAGTCATCACAGTAGTGCTCAGAAGAACATATGATTCTCAAAAACACCTATTCATTTTGTGATATAATCTTATAACCCTTTATCAATTGGTTATAAATACTAATAATGGCTTGGTCCGGAAGTATTCTTAACATCAGTGCGATTTAAAGACATAATGTCTTCACCATCGATAAAATAACCAAGAAAACCTATTATCATCTATTATTATTTATGCAAAACATTGGCACTACATTAGTATATAATTTTCCATGTAACCTAATATGAGTGGCATTCGTGATTCAAATGATCTGTCAAAGTAGTCATTTTCTGTTTTAGTTCTTGATTTATAAAAATGATATAACATTATTAAATTTAAACGGCGCTTTGGGGCAAATTAAATAAAAAGGTATTTTAATTACCAATTGTATACCAGAAATAAACTAATCAAGTGATTGGACTAAGCCCATAATTCATATTCTATCGGATCACTTTTAGAAGGAACGGTCATAGAAATCTATCATACATTACAGTAGGTATAGTAGAAGTCTATAATACAACTATCATTCGCCAATTAAAAGTTATTGCTATAAATTAATTTGTAATGTGTACTTGAGGATAGTTCTAAAGCGATCCAGGAAACCTAACTAATTAATTTCAAAGAGGATAAGCAGAGCAAATTTAATATGATAAAAAATCCTCCTCTTGCAGTGAACTAAGAAGTTTTTTTACATGACACATTAGATGACTTCAGCTTGCATTCTGTTCTGTATTTCTCATTTGAATGAAACCTATGCGACACGAAATGAAATTGAATCAAACAAAAATCATTGATACAATTCCTGGATAAGTGGTCTACAGGAAGGTTGGTGCTTTCCGATTTTGTAGAGAGAATAGCGAGTGACAACTCTTCAAAAACCCGTAGACGATAAATATTGCCAAACTCCGAAAAATTGCTTATAACTTTCAAATGAAGTCCATCAAAATATTTTATTTATTTAATGAATAGGAGTACAAGTAAATCATGAGGTGTCCACAGTTGATTTTTAATTTATGTAGTTGTATCAAAATCTGATATCGGTGCTGGTATACTCAATCATTCATTAAATTATATTATTACTAAAAAAGTAACACCTCTTGCTGGAAATTTTGAGAAAATGTATTTTTACCCCTGTTGCCGTTAAAAGAAAAAAACATAAACACTTTATCCTTCAAAGTGAAGTAAATAGTTCGCAGTTTGCTTTCGTAAATATGACAAATGCATTCCATTACTCTGGATACCTGGGTAGTCTAACAATAAGAGCTTCTTCAGTTCACCTACAACCTATACGTTACTCCGAGACGACTTATTCAGTAAAACGGTTATAAAAGAGACAGACAGACTGAAACTATTTAACAGGCGATAGGCAAGGTACAATTTACTGCGATAAACCGGAAAATGAACTTATAGCTCATATAGACTCAAATTTACCGTACGGTCACCTAGTGACACAATGAGGCGCTAAGTAGTTACAAAAAGGGGGGGGGGATATTGAAAAACATTTATTTTTAGTCGAACTGATTGAAGTGGCTTTTTGCGAATACATCTTCAGACTAACTTCAAAGAGATACTTCATGATAGGAAGAGCAAAATTGCCTCAGTTGCAAGTTGTTCAATAGTAGCAAAATGTCTTTCTCGTTTCCATTTCATCCATTTTACACGGTGGTTCAAAACTGCGCGTTCCTCCGCCATTTAATAAGCTGAGATTTTAACACAGACCTTTTATAAAGCTTTGATTCTCAATCAATTAGAAATGTGAATCAATTTTAGAAAAGAGTCAGTAATAAGTCCTTAACATTTAAATTGATGTACAATAGGTAAGTTATAATTATTGAAGAGGAGTATGAGGTCTAGTTTACAGTTATTAATATTATTATTTTTAAATAAAAAAAAATATTTTTCTTCTTCTAAATGTTGTAGCCAGAGTCCTTACTAGATTTTTCCTCATTTTCTATTTTTTATTTATCTTTGAAGTTTAATTTGTATGATGTCCATCAAAGTGTATAGCATTGTCACCTGCAAATAAAGAAGAATATTTTACACCACGTCGCAGTGTCGTTATTATATCATAAAAATAAATAGTTTTCTGATCCCTCTCCTGCTAATTCTACTTTGAACCATCTATTATTTAAGGATTTGTTTTTATCTATTTCACTATCCTTTCTTTTAGCAGATTTCCCTTAATGGATTGAGGTTTTACTCATGACATGATTTTGAAAAATTTCTTCTAATGTCCATCTAAATGAGGCCATACTTCGGCTAATCGGGGCGATTTATCTATTATTATTATTATTATTATATTTATACAGGAGCACCCGCATCTTGGTGATTTGGCTTAAAGTTTCTCAGTGTAAAATGAAAACAAAATTATAGAAAAATAACAAAAACTGAAACAACAAATAAAAAATTAAATACAACAAATAATCATTAAATACTAGTAATAAATACAATTAATAAACATTAGATAAGTAATAAAGACAACAATTTAAAATGGTTTTAATAAAAAAATTATGTTATTCCTATATACTAGTACATTTATATTATTATTTTTTATTTTATTTATTTAGTTTTGTGCCCCACAGCGATGGTGGTTGGCATTATTAGGATGATATATTTACTCCTTCATGTGCTTACCTTTTTATACTTTTATATTTTTGGAAAATATTTCTTTAATATCTGATTCTTTCTCATATCCGTGCTTTGTCTAAAAAATATAAAAATAAAAGTTAACCCTTTTAAATCTTTTTAGGTATGCTGTAGACCTATTCTATTTTGTATTATATGTTTTTGTAAATGTTGATGTGTTTTAGATATGTTAGTATTTGTGGAATATATTGGCTACTGTCAGTTAATAGTTCTGTCATATCGTGGGGTATGTGAAGGTTTTTTCGTTGGATGCTGTCAGTATGTGTTTTATCGTAAGGTGTTTGTTGCAGTATTTGCATATAGGGTTATCAGTCCTTGTCATTAAGTGTCTATGTGTCAGGTATGTGTGGCCGATCCTGAGTCTGGCAAGAACAACTTCCTCCCGTCTAGTACTCCTATGGCTCGATGACCACTCCTTAATAGTACTTTTGATACTGCGGAGGTGGTTCTTTACTTCCATCCATTCTGATGGATTTATCGAGGATGTTATCACTCCTAACTGGAACTAAGGATTTTGTTTGATGAGTTTGTCACTAAATAAATTCCTATTGCCCAGGAGGGAATCAATCTCGCCACTGTAGGTTTACCATGTGATAGTAAGACCATCGGCTTAATTCACACGGCTAACCCTTTTCATGAAATGACTTGGGAAAAAGTTATCCATCATAATTTCACGGAAAGACCTTTACATTATGACCTTATATATTCTATGACTTTTTTCAATCCACTGCATTGAAACAGAGATATTCGGTGAAAATGCAGTTTAACGCCTCCATTGATGCCGCCAAGCTGAAAATCCCCCAAAGTAACGTTTGAAAACATAGCGGACATCATGAAATCGCCGGATTTCCCGTTGTTGATTAAAATTAAGTTAAAAAAGCTATGAGAAAAAAAAATAATAATGATCACGTGATCACCCGATTTTCGATGAATCCACCAAGAGTGGGGTTAAACTGCATTCCACCCAGATACTCTATGTGAATTTCAACTGAAATAACTTTAAATGAAGTACAACAAAAATGTTGGTTATTTAATTTAATAGGAATACAAATTCGAGCTAGTCTGACGCATTAATATTAAAACTCTGATGAAGGGATCACACGCCTTCCTTGTATTCATATTAAACGAAAAAAAAAATACGAAGTGTTTTTCTGCACTTCATTTAAAGTTATATCATTTGAAAGTTTTATCCGTTCCAATGCATCAGATTGAAAAATGTTATAAATCATAATTTATAGATCTTTTCATGATAAAGTAAAAATGGCTCTGTAGAAATCTTTTGTATATCTAATAGATATGGAGACATAATAACTTCAATACATTGTTTGGGTTGTCTAAAGATGAAGTTTGTCAATGCTCAAAGTTGGCGACAGGTGGTTTAGAGTGGTTTTAGATAGTCAAAATAAACAGGCCAACTCGGAAACCATTTGCTAGCATGTTTAACCCTAGGCTGACTTGATCACATCAAACTACTGGAATAACGACACAACACTCGCTTAAGCCTGAAACTTGAGAATATGACCAATAATGGCTAATGAAATAAATGGCTATGCTCCAACATTAGCTGTTGGTTGAATGTAAGCTGAAAGTTGGTTAAATGTTCAATCATATTTAAATGCTGAAAGCGTTTTATTTGCAATTCAAATACACCCGGTTTACTCAAAGCTTTATGATAATTGGCATTTATAAACCCTAATTAACTAATTTGTTTATTTTAATCGTGAATTTAATATTAAATCGTTCTTGACGCTCAGTTCCCGCTGGTGGACGCTGGATGCTTATTCCTTAGAAAATGTAATTAATTACTATTGTTTACTAAGCAGTACATGGAAATTTTATGATCAAAGAGTCTTGGACGATTATTACTATCAGTTGGCTTGGAATTATAAATGATCATCGTAATCCTTTGAGCCGTTTTTGGGCGTTGCAGAACAAAAAATGCCGACAGACCCCCGTTGTGAATTTCAATTTTGATGTCATTGCTCTTAGAACAATCTCAAACGTGAAAACACACACACATATATATATATATTATATATATATATATATATATATATATATATATATATATATATATATATATATATATATATATATATATATATATTTGTCTGTTACTGCTCTAGCGGTCGGAATTGTTTTATTATTACCAAACTCCACATATACGCGTTTCAGCCTTTAGTAAACCCCCATTTCTACTACTCATGCCACATAAACAACACTCTTTTATATAATTAACCACTTTATTTAAAGCTTAAATACTAAATATTGTTTTCAAGAGACCTACATTATTTGAGATACATGCAAATATGTTCTGTTGTTCCCCCTCCCCCCCTCTTAGTTTCTTGGACTGCTGAAATTTTAGTGATTAAGATAAAAATTATTCTGATTCATTATAAATTACAGTACTAGAAAGAATAATAAATAGTTTTCAGATATACTTCAGTAATTGTTTTTCTTTCCGGTGAAGAATATTTATATCTATCTGTTTAGCTTCGAGAGGTTGGCAGACCTGTTTGTTTACAATTCAGACGCTTTCCGTTGGTAGGTTATTAAAATTGACTGAAGTATTTCTCATTACTGTTTGTATTTATTCACGGTGGTGTTGTTACCAATAGATTAATCTATTGCAGAACTTCACTTGGGAAATCTGCTTAGTTTACGCAGCCCCTAGGTTTATAAATTCTTAGAATGGAGGTCAACTGGTAATGTCATTTATGTTTTAGTAGTGCTTTTTAATTTTTTTTGAGCTAAAGAAAAAAAAATGAAATATTGACAATCATTTGATTGAAGCATCTGCAGACGGGTGGAGTAAGGAAATATGTACCTTATCATAGTCCCTAATAATTTATTATGTCCAAATCATTAAGCCGAAACATAACATTTGAGGTACAATATCTGAATTTGAATATTCTTATAGACAAGAGGGAGTGGAGAATGTAAGTGAAATCTGAAATGAAAATTCAATATTCATTTCCTGTTCGTTTTTGTGAAAATATGTATATTGTGAATGTTTTTTCATTTAGTTTAAATTTTTTCAATATAAATTTTTGTCTTATAAAAAAGTATAAGCAAAATATATCTATGAAAGTAAAGTTCGAATTGATAATTATGTGGAACATAAATGACTGAATCAAATTGAATGAACTCCGTATTTTGACTACCAATTATCCTGGTTGGAAGTTTGACAACGTTAACGTTATTATGGCCGTAGGTAGAAGAAATTAGAAAGTATACGTACTTACGACCTAAATATTTCCTGAGTAAAGTCGGAAGTTATAGTTTGAAGTGTGACATAACGGCGAATCTGTTGAGGTGCTCAAAAACATACGTACGAACCTCTTGAGGTGCTTAAAAGACATACATCGGTCCTGTTGACGTGCTCGAAAGATATACGTACGAACCTCTTGAGGTGCTCGAAAGACATTCGGACGAACCTCTTGAGGTGCTTAAAAGACCTAAGGCCGAACCTCTTGAAGTGCTCGAAAGACATACGGACGAACCTCTTAATGAGCTTAAAAGACATACAGCCGAACCTCTTGAGGTGCTCGAAAGTCATACGGACGAACCTCTCGAGGAGTTCAAAATACATATGGACGAACCTATTGAGGTGCTCAAAAGACAGACGAATGAGCCTATTGAGGTGCTCCAAAGACAGACGGACGAACATACAATACTATTTTGGATTTCACCCAACTGAGAATTTGCAAAGCTTTGGCTAATCAGGTCGTCTTTTCTAACGGTAGGGCTACAATTATTTGGTGAGTCCTTCGACAAATTAATTCCCTTTCATTGTTTAACTTGAATCTATGACTTTGTTCACCTAGACCATTAAAAATTCTGCCACCAAAATCCCCCAGGAGTTACGTAGGAAACATACATTTATTATGAATGGTCAGTAAGACTTGAAATTGACAAGAGGGATCTTAAATAATTCTATCTGCTTGGTGTAGGTAAGGATCCAATTTACATTTTACCTCTTGTAATATAATATGGAATTTGGCAAGTGTGTAAGAAAATATTCAATAAGCACAGGCCTTGGGTTAAATAATGCAATAAAACCTTCTAATTCATTTCTTTTCGCAACAAGAGACTCCCAACAGTTCGAAGAAAAATAGACAAATTTTGGGTAGCTTTAATTATTAATAAATACTTAAAGTAATAATAATTTTCACTAAAGATTTTGATTATGTTCTATAGTCTTACTTTCTTAGACTATTATTAAAATAACTAAATGGACTACCATTTTTAGACGTATACTTAATGTTTGCTTTGGAGCAATGAAATATACTATAGGTTGAATGCAAATAGAATAAACATTTTGTTTTGCGCCCATGTAATCGACGATGGAGGACAACAGCGGGCCTGTTTTCGCTACATTGACCATAGAGAACCAAAGCACAAGGACAAAATGTAATAAAGATAATGCATTTCTTGTAAGTGATACCTTATCTGTCAGTAGCCTCTAAGCGTAAACAACCTTCGAAGGGTACTTAGTGTACTTCGTCGAAAACCTTCTATGCTAGAAAAGCAAATTCCAACTAAACTACACGTGCATGTAAACACGCGTATATATGTTTTCTTCTAAAAGAAGAATGCCAATGCCATCACAATATTATTATGTTATTATAAATTGATTGATTTGGCACTACAGTTTCTGTCTCCCATCTATAGCAGTAGGGATGTTTTCACAATAAAAATAATCCCTGGTTGCCCAGGGCTTCAGGGTTTGGCCTTTTCCAGTTTACGGTGGAGAGGGCGAATGGGACGGCGCCAAGATGTCAGATATATGGATCCCCTGCTGTTTTGGGGTGAAATTAGAGAACGATAATTGTTTTCATTCATTATAAGTTGGTTCTCTAAGATATTTCAGTCTGCCCGCCCGGTTGTTACTTAACCACTTAAAAATTTGTCGGAGGTTTCCTATATACTATTATATTTGTGAATCAATTACTCCATAATGGTGGTACAACAGAAACTGTATGAGAGTTTTCGTTTAGGAGTGGGGGTTTATTTCAAAACATATATTCGTTAATATTGTTTTTGTCAAAAAAAGAAAAAAGAAAACATCCTAAAATGTGTTTAGGACATATTTTTCAGTGCTGAAAGTTATTCTCTCGTATGAAATTCAAAATATTTACTTCTGACTGCCGCACATAGGGTTGAATCTCTGAACTAGCTGGCCAAATAATCAGTTTTAGAGAATACAGTGGAGGTGGGAAATACCTTTCCAACAGTCAATAGGATTGAGTGGGGGATTAAGTTTTGGTTATGAATCCTTTCCTTTGTTGATCGAGTGGGAGAAATCTCATTTTTTGTTCATCGTAGTAAGTTTATTTGGTTGTGCCTTAAATTATTCTTGTGGGTACATAACTCTATTTTTAACTTTAACTATTTACGGAAGCTCGAGAGACCAGACATGTATCTGCTTTTTAACACAAAACTATTATTCAAAGTATAGGATAATGCAATACAAATAAAATAACATTTCTTTTACAAAATGATATTGTATTTTAAATTAAAAAAATTGATAAGGATTTTATTGTACTTCCCTTTGAGAACCGTTAACATTTTTTGTTTGATTCATTGTTCATTCTATGTAGTAATTAAATTTAAAGAAATTAGCAGCGAATAACCGTCGGCTTTGAAGATATTTGTGTTTTATTCTACGGTTCTAAGTAAAGAAACGATAAGTTTTAAAAGTTATTCTGAAAAGTAATTATAGAAATACTTAGCTATTTTTATAGTTTATGGGGGAATTTTCATTGTTATTTCAGGACCACCTGGAGTGAAAATTATAATAAAGTGAAATCTCTTTAGCCTTCTGCCATCAGTCGATGCAATTAGATCGGAAGTTCAAGACAAGGGTCTCGGAACGCGCTTAGCGCTTAAATATAAATTGTGAAGGATTTATTTGAAAGCTATTGTAATGAAAATTCTGAATTGTGAGACGAAACAATAAATGTTTTGTATAATGAGTTTCTGTTCTACTTTTAAACCAAAAATCATACACTTCTTTAAAATTAATAAATAAAACTGGATCAATGCTAACGTTTCCTTAAAAGCTGTTTAGAAACTTTGAGTTTGGTAAAGTAATTTAAATGAACACTTTTGTGCTGCAGAACCCGAACAAAATTAATGGAATTGGACACTACATAACTAATACAATATCTCAAAAACTAGTGATCCTAGATTTTATATAATATTTCTTTTCTCAGACTTTGTATAGTATTTTTTAGCAGCCTCAGCGTTAATCTTAAGCTTTACTTTATTTCTGCTGGAAAACGATATTTATGACCGACATATTCATCAATATTCTGCCCATACCCATTTCATACATCAAACATTAAAGAGTTAAAATACTGTTAAAATGAAGGGGTTATTTAGTGCTTACGATAATCCACTCTATATTTCGATGGAAAACCCATCATTATATTTGAATCCACCATTGATGAGTAATAACTGCTCTCCTGGCTATATTCATCAAATCCCCACTTTTACTTCAAGGGTATAAGCAAATGAGTGTTTTGTACGTGCTGTTAATTTGTTGAAATTGAAGGTGTTATTTGGTAAAATGAAGTAGAATTTTTTATTTCGTTCAAGTTCATATGAGTTAATGGCAGAAATGTGACGAGAAATGGGGGAGTGGATTTCAAAAATTCTCAATATCTCCTTTATTATGAGTTGAAAAAATATTATAGAACAAATCTTGTTAAACTATAATCTTGTTGTGCTGCACTATAATTGTTGTTTTATGCTTCTTTTCGTAACTCAAATATTAAGTGGGTTAGTTATTCGTGGTTTCTTGATTTCCTACTCATCGGATCCTCACTTAGAAATAGAGAATATGTGGTCAGATGACAACAGTAGTGTAACATACCAGCACGCAAGGATTGTGCTTAGTACCGCAGCCCTTGGTTTTAAGGAGCAAGTTGCTAAATACGTGCACTTTTCCACATGAGGAACTCTTCGACTGTTTTAAGTCGCCTAAAAATTAGACTTATTATTTAGTAGTTTAGCATATATTTAGTTAGAGCCTCCCCCGCTGGTTTTTGAACTCTGGATCGGATATCGTTCCCAATTCTAATTTTATTGTGCCTGAGGATGAATCAGTGAAGATAACTTGATCTAACGTTTGATACTAAAGGCAGAGGAAACATTTTCAGATATTTGAATCGAGAAAACAGCCCTAAGACTGTTGAACATTTCACATATATTTTGCTTTAAACGATGTTCCAGAAGAATGAGCTTTTGTATTCAGCATTATTTATTACAAATATTTCCAGCCGTCTTCTCTGCTTCTGCAAATTCCCAGTGGCATGTCTTCAGACGTAACATTGCTTAAATTTATGAAACGTCCATGCTAACTTCTTATAAATCTATCCCCACCCCCATATATTGCCTCCACCAGTTTCTGATCTGCCCTTTCAACTGACAATGTGTCCTCGATTCAGCTGTTCGCCCAAGTTTTTTATCAACACTGCTTTCCATGACTACGTTTTTCTCCCTTTCATATTTCTTAGGCCTTTCCAATATTTTGACAGCCACCTTAATCATTTTCCCCGCCCTGCATCCGACATGTACAAGCAATATTTTATAATCAAATTTGATCTCCTCTGTAAACTGCAGATGTTTTAGTAACGTCCGCTATTAGTAATGTTTGTTATGTTAGCGTCTGTTGTTGAGAACGATATCATGATCTTTCATCCAGTCTCATCCATGTGCAACAGATGCATGCGTTCAGGTAGAGGCCATAGCACTCTAGCTATTGAGATATGTCGAGTTCTTGAATATTTTCTGCATTTTCAGAACAAGAAAATTTGTTTTCGTAACAAAATGCAGTTATAGAAAAACGAACCAAATCAAATATTGATGCTCTCTTATGTTTACATGTACTTATTTGTATGTAATTTATTTTTGCAGGTTCGCGTCAGCTTGGCAAAGTGCTGCCTGGAGATTCGAGGCCCCGAGAAGCAGCTGAGCCAACCCCTTAGCCTAGTTTCTAGAATAGGAGTCTTCCCGGAGGGGGAAGGAGGGTATTTAATATATGCCTTAAGGGACAGGGAACAGCCTCTTCTCTACTGCCATCTTCTTCATTCTACTGACATTCATGATGTAAGTACGCTTTTTGTAATATTCTTTGTAGAGTATGTTAGTTACTATAAATCTTATAGTTGACTCTGAAGAGTAATTGTACATTGTAATATTGTAGTTTTCTGGAGAAAGGGACAAGGAAATGCTGTTTTAAAGTCAGCTCAAATTTCTGAGGGGCCTTCTTTAGAGACTAAAATTGTCACACGCCCAGAAATTGTCATTTCTCGGTAGCCTTTGAAAATTCGAAATATATTTTTTCTTATACGTCTTATCGAAAAAGTGTTTAGAACTAATGAATGTTTTCTCTATCATGAATATTATCCGAGATATTTGGATTGTTTAGTTTGCCGCCTTCAGTAAACTCTCAATCCTATTCATGTGATATTAACAATAAGCTGTTATGTCGTGAACAACTTTATTCTAAACTTAAAAACCAAACATTGTTTTCAAGCGACCTTTATTGTGTGAGGTACATGCACACTCGTTGTGTGAAGACGTCATCAATGAAAGTTCTTACCTCGAAAATGTTTATTTATTCTAAATCATATTTGATATTTTCCTGTTTCGTTCAACACTAAATACCGTATTACTTAATGACTCAGATCGGACCTGATCTGAGAGGGTTTAATAGAGGAGGGAATTTGAAAAATTCAAAATATCCGCGTTACTATGAGTTGTATCCAAAAATGTTACATTTTCCTTTTGTTCAATTATTAAGCGAGTAATTGTACATTCTTCTTCACTAGTGTGTCAAACTAGCAAGTGGGAAATCTGATTAGTTTACGCTGCCCTTGCGTGACGGACTTTAAATATTTATAATTAGTGGGAAACCTGCTGACAACATTCATTCTATACAGATATGTAGATCCAAACACTGTTTGGTTGTGATGAAATTGTCTCTCACGTTCTGTCATCCTTTAATTGGTGTTGATATATTTTACATATTAGGCACTTTCTCTGTGGAGGCCATTTTAATAATATATTTTCATAATAATACAATAATAGTTTCCACACTCATACGCGAAAAATTTCTTCAAATGTCCATTGATCCTACCCATGGGTCGCAATTATGGTTTGATCGTTACCGATATTTAAACATCTAATGGAAAATTAAACATTCTGAAATTGGACGAGTTAGTGGAGGGATTTCGAAAATTCGAAAGATTTCCGTTATAATAAGTTCGATCGAAATATTGTATAGAAACAATCTTATTGTAAATATAAGATATAAATAATTTAAAATTTTATACACTTTTTCTCTATCTCGAGTATTAACTGAGTTAACTGTATTTTTTTAATTTTGAGTAAATCCCACTATTAGTCATCACGCTAACAATTAGCCTCAGAAACGTCTTATTTCAAGCTTAAATACCAGATATTGCTTTAATGCGCCTTTATTCTATGAATTATATTATCAATTAAGTTGACGTTATCAATTAAGTGTTTAACGCCTTGACTCAAAAAAAAGTTAAGTTGATGAATGCCATACTCGATATTCTTACTTTTTCATTCAACACTAAAGCTCATATTAATTAATATATGAGGAGGAGGGTTAAATGGGGGTGTATTCGAAAATACATAATATCTCCGTTATTCTGAGTCTGATCAAAAAAAGTTATAGCACCCATCTTGTTTAACTATTTGTGCTCTTCAATTTTTGTTCTATACATTTTCTCGTAACTCAAAAATATTAAACCAGTTATTAGTATTTTCTTGTATTCAGCTTACATTAAACACTATCATCGAATTTTGATTTAGAAATAGAGAATATATGTTGAGACGAAATTACTAGTGTGGCATTTCAGTGATATTTTTATATCTTACTCACCCTCCTTCCCCCACCTCTCCCGACTCCTTTTTATGAATAGAGGGATAGTTAATGAATGAGTGAAATATGAAACCTTTTGAAAAGCTGTATTATAATCATTTTTGAGAGGAAGTAGAGATGTAAGGAGTGGCCAGCTGGCTGTTGCACCGTTCCTACCTGGATAGCTGTCGACACAATAGAAGATGGTATTTTCAATGACTCGAAGTTAGTACGTCTTTTCGCAGTAATGTTGTTGGAAGTGAAGAATATTGTGTACTTGGAGAGAACACTCCGCTCGCTGGCTATCGAGCATGTCACTTGCTGTCTTTCTCTATAAGCGCATGCAAGTAGCTCTGAAGGAGACAATACTCTTTGAAAGCGCTGCAATAAAAGCTTGTGAAGAGTTGGACGTTTTCTTCTCTCCAAGTTAGTACTTCTTCGTATATATCCACACTAAGGTTTTAAAATGAATTAAAAAAACAACAACAATATTGTAAATAACGTTATTATAAAGAATAATAAGTGATCTAATCTAGGTTATTCAAGTCTTGTTCACTAAATAAAACTATAAGGTTTGTCTGATTTTCAACTATACTCTACGTGATTTAAAACCAGCGGCTAACTATGTGATTTTGCCAAAATTTGAGATTTTAAGTTAACTGTTAACATGATTTTGTTATTTATCTCTTGTATTTTTAAATTACTATTATTATTATTTTTATTTATTTTAAATCTCCTTTTTTATACGAATTACGTTGACATAGGTATGGTAATGTATTCTACTTATTTCAATATCTTATTTACCATTTCCACTTTGTGCTATTAAGGCTATTTGGGGCGAGTTATCTACAGGTTACCACCCTTTTCTAGTCAGGAAGGACTGAGGACTTTATTTAATGAGTTCTTTACTAAATAAAGTCCTATTCCCCAGGGACTTGAGACTTTAGTTTTATATTTGTACAATATGACTGCGACAGTTTAATAAATTACATGTAGGTTTTTAATTATTTTTTTCCTGTTGTAAAATTTTAAATTAGTGTTTTTGGGCGTTGATACTCTTGGGCTTTTCGTCCATTTTCAATCATATCCATCCATTAAAAATTTTCGGATTTCTTTCTATATATTTGTTTTCACTTTTAAGTAAACCCTGGATTATTCCTACAAACATCAGAGTAATTTAATATATCATAGAATATGTTGAGCTTAAATACCACGTATATTCTCTAAAATGGGAGAAATAAGTCATTTGTGATGGCCAGATGTCGTCAAATTTATGTGCTTAACAAGTGGATTGCACTTCAATTTGACCCTTGTGTTCAATTTAAACTGAACAGCACATGGGATATCTGCTTATTTCCCAGCTTATATAATTTCTTTTGTTAATGTTTGCGCAAGGTTGTTCATCACGTTATTCTCTGGAAACCAGATTAGAATTTTTTTTAGATGATTTGAGGAACGTTTTCTTAAAAACTATTGCAAGACGTTTTTCTTGGGCTGTTTCAGTTTATTATAGCATGATTCTTATCGTGTTGCTCTCTAGAAACAAGTTAGGTTTTTTCTTCTTTATTCTTTAATTAGGTGATATCTATTCCTCGTTCCTATTTTTTTTATATATTTTATATGAAACATAGCCTGTCGTTAGTGCCAAAAATTTAGCTGTTGGTGTTAATGGAACATTTTGTTTGGAAACGTCCTCCTCTAAATGGTTCACTTTCTATGTTCATAGTACCATTGTTAGCTAATGGAGATTATCCGGTACTGTTGTCCTCAAAGGCTGTTCTATTTCCGATCGAAGGTAAAAGCTTTTAGCTACTTCGGTTTATTTACAGTCCCACTTGTTAGATTTCATTCACAGATCATGTTTAACCCTCGGCAACGCGTTGGTCAAAACCTCCTAAATAAAAGTAAAAGTCTACGGAAGTTCAGTTTCAAGAGTAATATTGAGATTTTGTTTTCACGGCAAGTGAAGCGCCAAGACTTGCCACACGGCTTTGGTAATTGTAGACAAAAATATTACGAGAACATTTAAATTATTATTAGAATAGTTTATTAATCCTACATTTAGCGTTCATAGTAATTGTCCCAAGTTTTAACTGTATTGTAGTAATATATTTGTTAGATACATCCTGCACTCAACGTACATAAGTAATATGTAGTCATATACATAGTCCATGTGTTTATCACACATGGAGGCAGGTAGCATTCAAGACCGTTATAATGGGGCCGTTATAAAAGTTATTAATTCAGTTAATGAGTCTCTTAATAAAGGAATGGGGTGGGTGGTTAGATCCCTGGGATCTATTTTTTGTCTTATACCCCACAAATTTTGACTTTTAAAATGACAGAGAACTTTGTACTGAAATTAGATGTGATTAATTAAGTCATGACTATTTTTAATAGACACCCAGGATTATTTATACTAAATATATAATGATTTTACTTTCCAACTTATTATTTGTTAGGGCTATAAAACTAAAAATGAAAAATAAAAGGTAGAAAATTACGTTCAAGAATGGCGACAATCACGACTGGATAATTGGTATAAATTACTTACAAGGTTAAGATCGTGTAAAAGATGTCCTTGGTGTTGTTTTCAAATCTACTGGCTGCACACAGTGATTCTTCCTATGAACAGGGAACCCAGGTGGCAAGGGAATCATAATGGGACTGTTGAGGAACAAGGACATAAGTGGTTTCTCTTTATCTTCCCCGACAGACTATCTAACAATAAAGGCATCGGGAGGAGAATTCCTTGGTTGAATTACTTTTTGTTTTTCGTTTTCAGCTTCTTTGTGAATGTATTTATACTGATACGATTTTTACTTAACGCAGTCGTATCACTAATTTTTTTTCCTTCATAAATTTCATTTTCATTGGAAAATTTCCTTTCATTGAGTTCTTTTACGGAAGAAGTACTGATTACAATTACAGATGAAATCATCACTCTGTCTTTGGGATTTTAGAATATTATTGGTTTTACCTGTTCTCTAAACAATTGATGCCCATGATGAAGCCATTTGAGTTACGAGGCTGGCCTTGCTTTCTTCGTAAATCTAGAGTCGTGGGTTTGATTCCCGCTTGGGCATTGTGAATTTATTTAGTGATGAACTCACTAAGTAAACTCTTAGTCCCACCCTCGCCTGAAAAGACATGGTAGATAGCCTAGTAGCATAGAGCCTGCTTAAATTAGTTTTAGTTAGAGTAGGTAGGGATTTTAATTAATAATTCCACAACCAAATAAACTCCAGTGTCCATGTGCAAATCGAACCTACGTCTTTAAGTTAACCAAACGTATTAAGATGGCGTCATAGCACACATGGATGACCTCAATTCATTATGTCTCGTTTTATACAGTAAAGAGGAGTATTTTAAATATTTGTTCCTGGAAAAGATTATATATAACTTTTAGTTTGCAGCCAATGGTGTGAATTTTTGCTCCAAATTAAAAGTAATTGAATTGATCAGCCACACAGATTTATAGAAGAAGCTTTTCACCATTTAGTGCCTAAGTTATTCATCATATTTTATACATATTTTACGAGAAGCCAAGTTTATATCCTGAATTGTTATAGCCAGAATAGCCGAATTTACTTCTGGGGTATTACTCGATGGCTGAAAGGAAAAAATATTTGTGTTTTGCGATGAAAATAGACCCTCCAGGTAATTCCATTTATCTGATAACATATACGTAAAGGGCATTGAATAAATCATCCGTCACGCAGGGACTGCGTCAACTAAGGAGATTTCTCAAGTGCTGGTATGACACACTACTGATCTCATCTTACCACATACTCTGTATTTCTATGTGAAAACCCAATGACTAGAGGCTAAGAAAGTTGGAATAACTCGCTTAATACTTGATTTATGAAAAATGCATAGAACAGCAATTGTAGACTATCAATAGTTTCACAAGATTAGTTCTTTATTATTTTACGATCAGACTCATTATACTTAATTGAAATATTTTGAATTTCGGAAATCTAGTCATGAGTACAACCTCAATAGCTGATTTCCCATAAAGGAAATCTGTTAAAAAGTAAAGTTTTATTTTCTCCTGGCTGGATGGTTTAAACCTTGGTCTAAACAACAGAGTTTTTTTTATTAAGAAAAAACTTAAAAAAAAAACAATAAAAAAAACAAAAAACAATATGGTTTTTATAATTTTCAAACAGCTTCTCTATAACAGGTTTTATACTTTTATAAAGAAATAAGAAAACTCCATGTATAAATATTTATCTAGCCTAAAGTCTAAGGTGGGTTAACTAATTTGCATTCTAGTTCTTTAATACGCAGTCCTAGGAATTCACCATTTGATTAAACCCAGTATAAAAAGTTGTGACACTGATAGTGCCAAAAAAATAGGTTTTCGACGTAAATTTCCGCTATAAAAAAATGCTTAATACATTTGTAAGGCTAACCCAAAAAACTTCAAAAGTCATGACACGCAGATCAATCATTATTATATACTAATTCAATCTTTAGTAAAGATAAATAATTAGTGGTATTTGAGTTTGTTACAATACTTTTCGTTACATATTTTTTTGTGTGTAGAAGTGAGACTGAAAAACCAAAAAAAAGTCTGCTAAATGTTAGTGAAATAATTAGTAAAATCAGCATAGTAAACTTGTAAAATTGTTTAATATTTCCGGCTGACTTTGCGAGGAAATTTAAGTAATGGGAAGTAACAAAGAAAACATAAAAGCTCCTATACTTCTAGAAAGTATATCTCTGACAGTAGTTTTTGTTGCAGTTTGCCAGATAATACACACATCGGAGTTTTAATTGAGCGAAAACAGCTACTCTTAACAATAATTTAACGTAGGTAAGCCTATGATAGGTTGATTTCCCAACCAGGAGTAAGAGTTTGTTTACTTGGAAGTTGAAACGGACAATATTTACGTCACTATAGCGTTTATCGAAAAAATGAAAAGGATACATTTGCTTTGGAACATACTTATCAGCTCTGAAGCGTTTTTCCTATTTATGAACATCAGAACTTTGAATTTCGGTCGCCTTCTAGAATTTTATTGGCGGTTCCAGGGAATTCTTAATTTTTTTTTATTTATTTATACAGGAGCACCCGCTCAAAGTTTCACAATGTAAAATGAAAACAAAATTATAGAAAAATAACAAAAACTGAAGCAAATAAAAAAAAAATTAAATACAAGAAATAATCATTAAATTCTAGTAATAAAGACAATTAAGAAACATAAGACATAAACAAGCATAAATAAACATTAGATAAACAAACATAAATAAACATTAGACTAGTAATAAAGACAACAATTTAAAATGGTTTTAATAAAAAAATTATGTTATTCCTATACGAGTATACATTTATATTATTTTTTTTAAATTTTATTTATTTAGTTTTGTACGCCATAGCGATGGTGATTTGCAATATTAGGATGATATATTTACTCCTTCATGTGCTTACCTTTTTTTGTACTTTTGTATTATGGAAAATATTTCTTTAATATCTGATTCTTTCTCATATCCGTGCTTTGTCCAAAGAATATAATAAAAGTTAACCCTTTTAAATCTTTTTAGGTATGCTGTAGACCTATTCTATTTTGTATTATATGTTTTTGTAAATGTTGATGTGTTTTAGATATGTTAGTATTTGTGGAATATATTGGCTCCTGTCAGTTAATAGGTCTGTCATGGGGTATGTGAAGGTTTTCTCGTTGGATGCAGTCTGTCAGTATGTGTTTTATCGTAAGGTGTATGTTGCAGTATTTGCATATAGGGTTGTCAGTCCTTGTCATTAAGTGTCTGTGTCAGGTATGTGTGACCTATCCTGAGTCTGGCAAGAACTACTTCCTCCTCTTTAATTCTTCATTAAAGTGTGAATTCTTTTTGTATATTTTTTTGGAAAATGAATATTGCCAACATTTTTTTTTTTTTTTTTTTCCATTCTGTGATGTTTCTTGGATTTCAAAACATATTTGCGTTAACAATGTTGTCAATAATAATCCGTAATATTGGTATTCCAATATTGGTATTACTATATATATATATATAGTAAATGTAATATTCCAGAATGATATTCAAATTGATTAATGTTGCATGCAAATTTAAATTTTTAATATTTGTCTGTGCCACCCATTTATCCCTTCCTCCTCCGCCCACTCTGAAAAAATGAGAAGGATACATTTCCTTGGAGTTTCCTTGATTTCGTTAGGAATTGTATGAATGCATTGCTCTTAATAAATTTACTTAAAAATATTAAAAGTGAAAAGTTGTATTCAGGCATTGGAAAATTCGCTAATTGTGTAGTATTTCCATTCAAGGATATAAATTGTTTATTACAAATTATAAACCACATTTCAAAAGGATGTTTTTTATACCTATTCATTTCGTAAATATTTAGTTTTCTACTCTTTTACCTTAGCTTTCTCTTTTAAATTAACTCGTGAAATTGATTATTAATAACAAGGTTCTTCTCTTAATACTTGAAATATTTTACAGTAATTTGGGACATGTTTACAAACAGGGAAGCAAATTAATGAATTCTAGAGCTGAAGAAGAAAAACAACCCTACATTTCTTATATCCGCAACAAGTATCGAAAGGACTAATTCTTAAAAAAAAAATAATTCGCTGTTAAATTACTTCTAATGTAAGTAACTCTTTCAGCAAATAATGCTTAAAAATTAGTTTTAAAAAATTGGTCTTGTAGTCATGTTTTCCGGGTATCTTTCAAGAGGTTATTGAACCTGCAGAATAGAGCTAATAAGTAAAGCGGATCTGCCACGGGAAGATCATCAATACAGGCAGCGCCCTCTAGCATCAAATTTACTATTTCTCTCTTAGAGTGACAGTAAACAAGTACTGAGATTTCAGTTAGGCTAGATTGAGGATATTTTGTGATATATAGTCTAATGTGGAAATCAAATGAGTAGGAGTTTGGATTTATTAATTTTCTCACACTAGTAGACAATGAACTAAGATAATTTGATTTTATCGCTTTTCAAACCCTTACTGCTTCACCGATGTTGGCCACCCTCAAGGGCGGACTGTGGTTACACATGAAAAGCTTAAATATCTAGTTTGGTTCCATCTGATGGCTACTGCTAGTGCATCAACACTTACATACGCTAACATCTACAATATTTTAAATACAAATTTATTTTTACCATTTGCTAATCCGCCATAAACCTCCCACGTTTTTTGGGAACTGTGTTCTAGACTCTTGAGACTGAGCCCTTCACGCAAACCCTCAACGCATTCTGGTTTGGGACATCTTACATTAGTGATGGAGCGTTTTTTCGCCTTTGTCTCAATTCTAGTTTCTAATTTTTTATTTTATAGAAAGCTATTCCCTCGTTTAGGCCATTGTGCGATACATACATAACATCAAGATCATTAGATTCTCTACTATTTCTTTGGAGTTCAAATTTCTATATGTTAAGGAGAGTAAATAATGTTATATAGAGACCAGACCATTTATTTTCCTTATCAGAAGATTAATAGAGTTCATGTAGGCATATCTGCATGGTATTTAGGCCATATTTCTTCACTTCAAGTTTTCCCTTCTTCGGCATTTTAGATCCCCCCCCCCTCAAGATATGTCTTCAGGTAAAATATGTATTCCTTTATTTCTACGTTTTTGCCATGTATTTCAATGCTTCTGAGTGTATTCTAACCTGAAAATTATAGGAGGTTCTTGTATAAAATTTGATTTTTATTTATTTTTTTAAATTTGACTATTGTATTTTATACTCTTTCTCGAAATCCCTAATCTTCTTTTCTGATTTGTGCATTAACTGTCGTAACGTTTAAAAATCTAGTTTAGAAAAGACCGAGCAGAAATTGCGGACTATAGAGCGTGGAATGCTCGCTCGCCCCATTTACGATGTCACACAGTGAAGTTCCCATGAACACAGTTCGTGGTATTTATGTTTGGAATATAGTATTTCTTGAGTTGTAGGTCTAAAAAATGTAAGGACACTGTAGTTCCTTGAATTGGATCTAGGAAGCTAGAAGAAACAATAGGGCGCCTCGGAATTCAGGACCTGATGAGATCCGTATTTATCAGTTAAAGTGGCCCCTCTTACTGATACTGTCAAAGTCATCTGCCTTCTCCTCCCGCTGAGTACAAGCAAGTAGTTCTCATCTTGGGAATAATTTTTTCGTTTTCATTTCATTTTCGTTAAAGAATATTCGCTCAGTTGTCTTAAAAATTTGTAGTTATTCCGTGACAATTCACGTGAGAATGGTTGGTGCGGAATATTATTTTTCTCAGATAGTTATATTTTCTTTAGTTTTCACATAAAAGTTAACTGATAAATTAAATGGCTGGCTATTATCATGAATTAAGTATAGAAGTTATTCTATTGTCCAGATCCTAACTTTTCTTAGTTTTTTTTTTCTTTTTCATAAAATTGGTCTATTACAAGCAAGAGGTCTCTGTAATAATCTCATTAGTTCTATAACATTACAACACCATTCCCCCAGCATTGCTTTTCTTGGATGCATTGAATCCAGATGGCAGATCCTCATCGAACCATTGCCAACTTCTTCTGTGATTATCATGCAACACTCATTTTTTTTATCACGAGTTATGAGACGATTAAAAGTGATTTACTTTCACTCCGTTACAGCAATGAAGAACAAATGTCGCAACGTTTAAGATTCTGAAGAGCCGTCAGATCGTGAGACACCCATTGGTCCATTTTTTTTTGGTTTTACCCAGTGTGGAGGTGTTGTCTTTCCAGTTGTGGCTGACGTTTTAGTGTTTTGTGAAGTTCTTTAGCCTTGAATTTCCACTAGATTAATTCTGGTGCTCGTTCACAGCTGGATTGAAACGTAGAGAATATATGATGTTCTTTCAATCTTTATACCTTCCCCCCTTGTAACCATAACCCTTTGTAGAGACTCGTATTTCGGGAGGATTATCCAAGTTTAAATTTATATAAGAGAAAACTATGATTATTTTTAATCATAACTATAATTATTAATTAGTAATTTATCGGTTCCCTTAATAGTAGAGAATTACTCAAACACTTGAATATTTTAGTATATGAACCTTCAAAAATTAAGGCTATAGTATGAATATGAGAGAGCAAAACACATCATGTAAGTCTTTGTAACATCAGAGGATTATTATTTGAAAAATCCAAATATATGACTCTGACATTTCATCCGTTCTATTCCCTAATTACGGAACGTAAGAAATTCGTGAATTACGCAGATCTTGCGTGATCTACTTTTTCACAACTCATATTACCTTTAGAGTGGCGAGCTATTTTGTCAGGGAAAGCTGGGATAATAGGGAGCCGGGCGTGCTGTTCTTTTCACTCCTCGCCCTGAGAACTGCTCTACTTAGAAGAAATTAGGTTTAAATATCCTTCCAGAGGTTGGAGCATCATGTTCTGAACCAAGAAAAATTCGCCTGACATGCAAGATAACATCTAGTATATCTCCCTCAAACATCAGAAATATATTTCATGCGGTTTCATCCCATAATTTCTAAATGAAATCTTAAGCTAGAAATTATCAACCTGTTAAAACCCTTTCAGGAGAATTAAGACAAGAAGGAACAGTGACCCAGATGAGATGATTAAATGAGAGGATGCTTGAGATGCCTTGTTGAATCGTTGAGGCCTACTCTTCATTTTATTTAGCTGGACTGTCACGAAGCTTTGAGGTTGGACTTCCCTGATAGCCGGTCGACGTTATGAAGCAAGTACATAGCTACTTCAATAAAGAAGTCTAGGTCTATGGTCTGTAATGCCACCACAATACCGTTGGGAATGCAACGAGTAGATGGCAGTGTTTCCATTAAAGAGCCGCGACGTTACCTTAGGTAATTATGGACTCCGTTGAGCCGACGATTAATAAATTTGTAGTAACTTTAATTTATTGAATTCTTATATTTTTTGTTTCTATAATATACAATCATGGCTACTGGCCGAATTTTCTACAGGCTAGCTAAATGTAGTAATAATAAGCAGACATCTCCATATGCTAGCAAAGTTTCAAGTTCAACTAACTCCTCTAAGACCGCTATAAGAGGTCCTCTCCTCAAAACCAAGACCACATTATCGAACTCATTTCTATTAAAATTCAAGAGTTACTAAGACCATTTCAGCAAAAGTTTCTTACCATGGTGAAAAACATTGAAAAAACCCTTACAGTATGAGTAGTTGCTCCCAAACAGAATGGGTTTCTTTAGAACATAGTAATTAATCTTCTGTTGAGACTCAAACTGGAGAATTTATGCCCTCTCTTAGAGAACCTGAAAACGATGTAACGATTAAACTAAGAAGACGAAAAGAAGATACCCAGCAGAATAATGAAAACAAGCAAAGAACAGACTACTGGTGATCATTGTCAAAAATCAAGTCTTCAACAAATTGGTGATGAGTACTTAGCTGTGACGAGTACTGATGTTATGATTAATAATAGATTAGTACATTAACCCTTATAAATAACTCAACAAAAAAATAAAAGAAAAATTGCCGCTAAGAAAGCGGCTAGTGAAAATATTACTAATCTCTAATAATTATAGCAGGCTTCCTTTAACGGAAATCAGCTATTGAGGTCGTACTCATTACGCGATTTTGGAATGTTTTCTTCAAGGGTCTATCGATCCTACCTAGGAGATGACGAAAATGAGGTCCGTTCAAAATTCTCTCTCTCTCTCTCTCTCTCTCTCTCTCTCTCTCTCTCTCTCTCTCTCTCTCTCTCTCAAGACCCTCCCTGTCTTAAGAAGTTGGACTACTAAAATTTGATTGATTGAGGTAAAAATTATTATTCTATGAATGAAAAATATTTCTATCTATCTGTTCAGCTCTGAGAGGTTGGCAGACCTGTTTGTTTACAATTCAGGCTCTTGCCGTTGGGAGGTTATTAAAATGTTTAATGGACTAAATGATGTCTCATTACCATTTGTATTTATTCACTTAATATTCACGGTTATGTGTTCTGTTACCAGTATGTAGATTTATCTATTGTGAAACTTCACGCTGGAAATCTGCTTAGTTTCCGCAGCCCAGCGTGACGGACTTTTCGTATGTCTATCTGTAATATCTATCTTCCACCAAGTGCACGGATTGACTAAACGGACTTACATGATTTAATAACGCAACATCCTAGACCACATATATTGCTTGGGGATTGTAATGCCTTAAGTACACCTTGGAATTCTCCAGTTTCAAACTCAAAAGGTAGAATACTAGAAAATGTACTTAACTTACATGACTTTGTCCCCTAAACGACCACAAACCCACACATCGGTGTCTGTGTATTCCCTAATATTAATAAATGCTATGTATTTATTAACGTACACCTAGAGCTACTAAGGCTTATTGGGAGAGGTTATCTATAGGTTACCACCCTTTTCTAGCCGAGGTGGGACTAAGTATTTTATTTAATGTGTTCGTCAATAAATAAAATCCTATTGCCCAAGTGAGAATTGAACCCACGACTTTTGGTTAAACAAGTATGATGACCTCTTAAGTATGATGATGTCTTAACTCACTTGGCTAAGCTGATCCTCAAATAAATTTAACATTTTTTACATGCGATGAACAATTTATTCAAACACAGTATCTGCATTAATTTGAACCAGTACTTGTCATATCATTGTGGTTAGGTGTTTAAGACCATAATTCTAAACTCAATCCCATAAGGTTACTGGCATCATAAAACTATTTTAGCTCTGCTTTTGTCATTCAGCTGTTATCAATAGTCGTGTGGTGAATCATTCAGAATGGTGACATCCTGTGTTCCTTTAATGTTGCATTCCCTGAAGCCGCTGTTCTCATGCCAAGTCAGGTACTACACGGTTCTTCTGTGTAAACAAATGCTTTAACCAATTTCATACATAATAATAATAATAGCTAAGGAACTTGAAACATTATTTTAAAAAATAGAAACTTTTATAATTATTTTTTACGATGCTCTGTTTTCATTCCTTTCCCCAGTTTATTCTCTTAGATTGATTGAAGTTGTAATTCTAATATTAATGACAAATTTTGTTGGTTGGTTCCGTTTGTATATTTAATACTGTTGTCAAATCTGTCGGTGGATGCAGTCATTAAAACTTTCTATAGCTTTGAAAATGCCGTATCTTACCGAAAGCACTACAATACGATCATCTAGTGAATAGAAGTCATATATTGTAAATAGTGTTCTAAAGTATTGTTATTTAACTAATAAGAGTGATTTTGGTCTGACTGGAATGCACCTATCTATATATATATAAAATTGTAACCTCTGTCTGTACATTGATTTTTTTCGCGAAATTTCACGATAACTTTTCGTTTCACATGTCATAGACACCATAACTGCATTTTGTTTCTTTGGTGTCTGTTTGTTTGTTTGTTTGTTTGTTTGTTTGTTTGTTTGTTTATTTGTTTGTTTGTTTGTTACCTTTTCACGCATAAACGGCTGAACCGAATTTTATGAAACTTGGTATGTATATTACTACTAGCCCAACTTAGACTTTAGGCTATATTAATATTCTCTAAGATAAACAGGAGTGGGGGTTATAAGGAAGGCCTGAAATTAAAAATAGCGATATTTCGTTTCCTATTGCTTTTTCAGCAAATATGCCCATAACAAAAGTTGTTTATTTTGTAATTTAGAGTAACTTTTGTAATATGCACTTTTGCCGTATACGGAAGTATAAATGAGTTATACGCTAAAAACTATAGCGGGAGTCAACAATTTATTAGGCACAAAAGACTCAACCGAACTAAACCAAACTCGATATGTGAATTAGTACTAACGCCTTCCTTATAATAAGCCATACTAACATTTCTAGGGACGGGCAGGAGTGGGGGTTATATGGGAGGCCTGAAATTATAAATAGCGATATTTCGTTTCCTATTGTTTTTTCAGCAAATATGCACATAACAAAAGTTGTTTATTTTGTTATTTAGAGTAACTTTTTTCATATTCATTTTTAAATTTTAACAAAGTGTAAACGAGATATACACTATAAACTAAAGCGGGAGTCAACTATTTCATTGGGCGCTAACGATTAAACCGAAATAAAAATACTCGGTATGTCAATTAGCATTAATTCTTCCATGATTATAAGCTATATTAAAATTTTTAGGTTAGAACGGGAGTGGGGTTTATAAGGGAGGCCTGAAATAAAAATTTGCGATATTTCATTGTCTATATGTTTTTCGACAAATATGCACATAACAAAAGTTGTTTACTTTGTTATTTAGATTAACTTTTTTTTTTTTTTATACATTTCTCCAGGAACAATGTGTGGAGCAAGTAATTTGCTCAACAATTCATTCCAATTTGAACTATGAGGTACCTCACCTGGAAAAATTAATTCAAATCTTTGTTAATATTTTGTCCTTAATAACTGAAATCTGTGCATAATGCACAGGAGACGGGAAATATGACAATTTGCAGGAGAGTGAAGACATACATAAAAAATTAATTTTATTATTAACAAATGCCAACAACGGGTATTAACCCTAAACACTGGGACGGGTAAATGTCAAAATATTGTGCAAATTAAAGCCTTGCCAAAAAAAATACCATCACCATTCAGCCTCAAATCAATTCCCGGGCGAAGCCGGGTATCTGAGCTAGTTTATGAAATAAAAAAAATCGTTTTCTCAACAATAAGTCGGTCATTCGCTGGACGTATGCTATTTTGGATTTCATGACTGCTACTGTATAATATACATATATATATATATATATATATATATTAAAATTCTGCACTTCTCACAATGAGGAACATGCCCAGTTACTGGTGGAATACATAACTCTATACAAATTGCACTTTACTTCATTTGAATAAATCAAAAACCATTATAGGGGTAATTTTGTGTCGATACAGGACATACATGCTTTATGTTTTGATTTTCACTGCTACGAACAATCAGAATGGCGTTCGTCACGCAGGGACTGAGTAAACGGAGTAGATTTCCTAGAATGACACACTAGTGAGCCATTCAGGCTATATCCTTTTCTCTTTTTCCTAGTACAGATCTGTGGTTAGTCTTGGGTTTAAAGCGTATAACTTACATATATGTTTCAATTTTATTGAGGAATACGAATAAATTCTATTTATCGATCCGAACTTCGAAATTATCAATATAGATAAAATTCTATGGCTTGTCTGATTTTATATTTAAACTAGCTAAAGTATCCGGCTTTGCTCGGGAAATCATTTGAGACTGAATGATGATGGTATTTTCTTTCGGCAAGTCTTTATTTTGCATAATATTTTTATATTACTCCGTCTCAGTGTTTAGGGTTTATACCCGTTGCTGGGGATGTATTAACAATAAACATTTTTCTTTTTTTTTTTTTTTATGTGAGGGTTTAGTTTCTCTTGTTTGTGTAACTTTTTTAATAACATAATGGACCGTATAATTCATATTCATAGAAAGTATTTTGTATTCCGAACCATGTATGAGCAAACGTTCCTTTACCTAAAAGTGGCAACGATGGCGGCTGTTTTATGTACGTAATAAACATATTAAAATTCGATTTTGTATCGAACATTTTTTGCCTCGAGTGGAATTATTTTCTCATCCTGGTCCCTTTACGGCAACTAAGCATCAGGTGTAGTACATAGTCTTTAGATTCTTCATTTATATCCTCGGAACTTTCCGCAATCCCTTGATTATATTACGGTCATGTAGTGTTGTGCCAGGCTTGATTGAATATAGTAATAACATTCAGACATATTTCAATTACCTTGTTCTGTGCTAAGAAGTTGACTATATCTCAAAAGTCTTAAATAGGATATATATACAAACACATATATAACATAAAAATAAACGTCTTTTTTAAATTTGTGTTTTAAATAGTTAACAAATAGCCTATCAAATATTTAATAAATAGAGTATTAATTAAAAAAGAAAAACTTATTAGAATCTTTTAACAAAATACTTTAAAAGCTTTGTAATAATTGAGAGGAAACAATTTTATTTTAGTCTTATAAATTTCTGAAAACTGAGACGGTGTTTCTTAGTATTCAAGACTGGATTAGTTTTATTTAAATTTATACATTGATTTGAAAATTTTGACTGCAAGTATTTTCATGTCGTCACTTACTATTATTAATTATTAATCCTTTTCATTCATCTTTATAAGTTACTATACCTTCATTGGCAAATACAGAATTAAATAATTCAAGTTGGCATGAGAATATTGGTATTTTGCAATAAAAATTTCTCATAACATTTCTCAAAACATGTTACAAGTTGTTGGATTGTAAATAATGTTGACCGTCGTTTAAGTAATCAACCTAAGCCTTTACAAAGGAGCACAGGCGCGGCGCGCTCGCACACGCAAACTGGAGTTCGCCAGGAAAAAAAAAATGTAAGTGCATTTCCATTCCTTGTTTTAAACAAGTAGAGTTCCTTAACCCCTTCAAGCAATCTTGGTTCATTTATAGTAATTTTAGATCAGAGGATTGCCGTGTGAGTAAGGTAACCTTTTATGTAAGGAATTATTAGTAAACTCACTAAATGGAATATTTACCTTACCCTGACTAAAATAGGGTGGTAGATGACCTGTAGATAACCCCTCTCCATTAGACGTTGTAACATAAAGAAGCGTTAATAATATAAAATAAAATAATTGCAACAAATTTTAGATACTTTTTTTTTCAATTTTTTATAAATTTAGCATTACTTCTTAAAATTTTATCTACATTATAGTTATTCTCGTTAACAGATAATTTGCGGAAACTTCACAAAGCGGTCTGTAGTTTTTCTGATATTTCACAGTTTCCAATAGATAAAGCACACTTGCATAATTAACTATGAAGGTTAGGTGGCAGCAGTTTTCTTATTGCTTTCAGTGCTCTTGAATACATTACTTGAAGAGGACCCAAATCAGTAAAAATACATCCATTTTTATAGGTCTGTTAATTTTTTATATATTGCAGTTAATAATTAACAATAGACATGCACAAAATCTTCAAATGATAGCTATTTTATGATTTTTTTATGCATCTTATTTTTGTTTGGTGTTTAGCTTTCATCAATAACTTAAATTAAATTTCTAGCTGCTTTAGCAGGTTTCTTAAATCAACTCTTTTTGAGATTGGTCTCATGACGCCATTTATTAATCATTCCTTTTAATGTTTTGTACTTTTATCTAGTAAATCAATGTTTTCTGACATTGTCCTCATGACGCTATTTATCAATCATTCCTTTTAATGTTTTGTACTTTTATCTAGTAAATCAATGTTTTCTGACATTGTCCTCATGACGCTATTTATCAATCATTCCTTTTAATGTTTTGTACTTTTATCTAGTAAATCAATGTTTTCTGACATTGTCCTCATGACGCTATTTATCAATCATTCCTTTTAATGTTTTGTACTTTTATCTAGTAAATCAATGTTTTCTGACATTGTCCTCATGACGCTATTTATCAATCATTCCTTTTAATGTTTTGTACTTTTATCTAGTAAATCAATGTTTTCTGACATTGTCCTCATGACGCTATTTATCAATCATTCCTTCTAATGTCTAGCATATTTACCTAGCAAATCGGAAAAAAGAGATTGTTCAATATCAAATGTATTTCGTTTTTTATCGCCCCAGTAACTGCTATTTATATTTAAAGTTCAGTGTCAAATTTATATCACTAGTAAAATAGTAAATGAGTAATTTATTGCGTATCACACTGGAAAGTGTTATACACAAATCTTGGTAATTATTGCCTAAAAAATCTTGTATTAGCGTTAACGGAGTTTTATGCATTACGCTTCTAAGCTAATACTAAGTAACCAGAGTCCATAAAAAGAAAAAGAATACTTCAAATAAAATTACGAAAATGAAGTACTCAAGATTTGATAATTACACAATCATTAAAGGTTTCTGAAGGCTTCAAAATATTTCTATTTTATTATTGAATTTACAATAATTTTAATCGCCATTTTTTGACTATCGCTGCTGAGAAGCTCGACCTGAATTTATTATTATTATTTATATTTATTATTGTTTATTGCTCAATGAATTTTTGGACTTTCAGGTGGATGATACCGTTCAGATTCTCGTTATTTTCATTTTGTGATCCTACAGCCATTATTATCTTAGAAGTACCTGTCGCCCAGCTTGTGTACCTAATTCCATTCCCCTTATTATTGGGGCTGACGATTTCCTAGTTCGTGGTCCTTGAGGGATTGTGGGGGCATTCAAGAAAGTATAGGTATTAGAATGACCTGAACAATGGGGCAGGGTTTTGACCACAGGATATAGCTATTGGCCGGACAAAGGATTGGCAGTTTGTTTGGAGCATCTGGAGCATTTTGGATTTGGTGGGTTTGATTTTGATGGAACAAGGTTTGGCAGCACTCACAGTTCTATGCTTTATGTTCATGTTGCAGCAATCTTGACTTGTAATAAAGTCGAAAGTTGTAAACCGAAGGATCGGAATGTCTGTTTAATTGTCTCAATAAAAGATAATGTCCTAGATGAAGGTCTACTCCTTTGTATGCCATTTGAGGTGATGGGTGCGAGTGAATACTATTACTCGGTGACAAAGTTAAATAGGAATCTCTAAGGAGATAATCATGTGCCTTCACTTTATATAAAGCCATTGTTATTATAGCTGGTGGTGAAGGTGATAAATTCAAGTTTGTCAAAAACAAAACGTGGAGATATTAACACCCTCTTCTTTTTAAATACCAATTAATGTTTGTTAAATCTGATTCATCGTAAAATCCTTTTGGGACCAAACCACATTTCAACTCATGTGTTGTCCAGAAATATTTACGCCGTCTTAAATGTTACCTTAGTAAAACTGGAAGCAATTGATGTTTACAGGATCTCATAGTTTTACATTAGCACAGCTTAACGGATAGACTTAAATATGGATGACTAGATTCTAATTTTACGTCTCATCCACAAAATATTCACATCTTGAGCGTTAGTTGCATTGTTATAATTAAATTCGTTAATACGTATTTCACTCGTCGTTTTGTAACAAAAATATCTATTACCAATTTATGTTTTTTAATGAAAATTGTCTTTAAAAATGGTTTTCCTTTTAACCCTAAAAACTACGTTGCAAACGTGTCACGCGACAGAACTGAGGCCGCTGCCGCTCTCAGCAGCCCTAATAACGACCGTTACAGTTCAAATCTGTCTCAGGCGCCCTTCCAACCGGAAATTTCATTGGTCAACTTCAATTTATTTATGCAGCATTAAATATTGTAGATTGACGTTGGTTCCCAAGTAAATATTTCTAATTTACTAATTATTTTAATTAATTAGTTTGGGCTAATAATTAATACCATACCATTTGATTTCAATTTCATAAATAATTCTTGGGAATTCTTTTTTAAAATTATAGAAACATAATCGGATACACTAATTTTACACATTTCAAATATATAGTGTTACCAAAGAACCGCTCCTAATGGAGATATAGAAATAAATTCATGTCGAACATATGGTATTATATCCTCAATCAGAAATGTTAAGGTTTATATAGTCATTATCTAATTGTGTTCGTGATTGTTGCTTTGTCAAATTTGTATATCTCTGATATTTAAAGATTTTGGGGGAAACATTCAGGTGCATTCTATTTAATAACAACAAATTCTTTCAGCATAAATGAAGTGAGTAATGCCTTGGGGGCACCTGCGCACTTTTCGTATTTACAAACTTCGTATGACACATAATACAGTACACAGTATGTATTGATGTACTGTGACTATCACAATGCACTGTCTTTATCGCCTCGGCTGTACTAGCATTTGCCCTGGGACTGCCTCTGAGGCTAAGATGGGGACTGGAGGAGTACAACTCAATTAGTCCACTTCCAGCAGAGGGGAAGTTCAATTTAGGCTGTTTCAATGCACTCACTTACTTTTAATGAATGATAATGCATTAGATGATGAGTGGCTTGTAATTAGTGGTTTCAGGTCATTTTGGTAAATTTTAATTAGAAATAATGTTGAATTAAATGTAGTAATAGCACTACGAGAGGTGTCAATTTTATAATGAGAAATTTGTATGAATAATGAAATATTCATTAGTAAAAGTTGTCTTTCTCCGTTCTTTGTTATAAGATTCCAGTAAAGTTGGGCCATCACAATCTGAACTTTACTACGAAAATACTGTCTTGTAGCAAGAATGGGAAAATACTTTCGAAAATCATTACGCATATTTCGACTCCTTAATTCATAAAGCAGTTAACTACAATAAATATAAAACTTTTTTTTTTTTTTTTCAAACTTCATGTGTGTTATTTAATTTGGTAACTTTTAGTTATAATATTTTTATTTATATTTATTAATACAGGAGCACCCGCATCTTGGCGATTTGGCTCAAAGTTTCACAATGTAAAATGAAAACAAAATTATAGAAAAATAACAAAAACTGAAACAACAAATAAAAAATTAAATATAACAAATAATCATTAAATACTAGTAATAAAGACAATTAATAAACATTAGACTAGTAATAAAGACAACAATTTAAAATGGTTTTAATAAAATAAATATGTTATTCCTATATACTAGTACATTTATATATATATATATATATATATATATATATATATATATATATATATATATATATTTATTTATTTATTTATTTTTTTTTTTTTTAGTTATGGAATGAATGACGTGGCCTTTTTCCAGTTTTTGTTTTTGTCCCCTTCTAGTGTATCACTTTCTGGTGATGACTACTGTGGCTAACTGTTGAACTCGAAATAAATTCTGCCGTTGTTACATTTAATGTTTTTAGCAGATTTCTCTTAAGGGAAACCAGCTATTTAGGTCGTAATCATGACGCGATTTTTTTCTTCAAATGTCCATCGATCCTACCCAGGGGATGACGAAAATGAGATCCTTTCAAAAGTGTGTGTGTGTATATATATACTAGCTAAGGTACCCGGCGATGCCCGGGAAATCATTCTTGACTGACTAATGATGGTATTTTGATAGTAAGACTTCAATGTGTACAATTACACTTCCCTCCACGACGTAATGATTTTCCAAAATATCCAACCCTGAAGGGTAACTTTTGGGAATTAATAGAATAGAAATTTTATTTTTGAAGGATAAATGAAAATGTGTTCCTAATCTATCCCTCTACACTTTTTGACTCACCGTTTTTCAATAATTCAAACCATAATCATGGGTAGCATTTATTACAATTAAATATCATCTATAATAAACATATTTCCTTTCAAAAGCCAATCCAATCTCACATAGTTTAGGCAGTTTTGGACGTAAGATTATATTTGTATTAGTGAATCTCACTGGAAATCGCTTCCAGTAATGCCAGACGGGAAGTAAGTAAACTCAATTAACGTGTAAGGCTCCCCTCAACTTCCGTTCCCGCATGAGACTTCTCAACATTCTTCTACTTATATTATTGATGCAAAACATTATTTTATAATTTATCTACCGGATGGAATTAAATAATAGTGGCACCCTGAAAATATCATATCGAGTTTAAACGCATATTGTTTTTTGTCATAATGACATTACCATTAACGTTTAATTGTTATTATATTAAATATTTGTTTCATTAACATCAAGGTAGATTATACAAATTAAATAGTGGAAATGCTCTTATAGTTTATATTTCTATTGGAAATAAATAACAAAGTTATTAGGTGGGGTTGACGAACATTTATTACCTCACTAAACCGAATCATACTTTGAACTATCATATAAAACGTAACATCATTTGTCATAATATTCCTTTATTAAAACCCCTTAAATAAATACTAATATTATTGACTCCTGTTTAGTGTATATCCCGTGTTTACTTCATCTTAAAAGTGAATGCGCACAAAAGTTACTCTAAATAACAAAGTAAACAACTTTTGCTATGTGCATGTTTGTCGAAAAACCAATAGGAAACGAAATATCACTAATGTTAATTTCAGGCCTCCCTTATAAACCCCACTTCTGCTCGTCCCTAGAAATGTTGGTATGGCCTATGGTAATTAGGGCGTCAACACTAATATACATACCGAGTTTTATTTAGTTCGGTTGAGTCTTTTGAGTCCAATAAAATTAATGACTCCCGCTATAGTTTTTAGCTTATAACTCATTTATACTTAGGTATACGACAAAAGTGTATATAACAAAAGTTACTCCAAATAACGAAATAAACAACTTTTGTTTTGTTTATATTTGCGGAAAAACCAATAGGAAACGAAATATCGCTATTTTTAATTTCAGGCTTCCCTTATAACCCCCACTCCTGCCCATCCATAGAAATATTGGTATGACTTATTATAATGAAGGCCTCACTGCTAATACACATACCGAGTTTGGTTTAATTCGGTTGAGTCTTTAGTGCCAAATAAAGTTGTGGACTCCCGCTATAGTTTATAGCGTATAACTCATTTATACTTTCGTATACGGCAATAGTGCATATGACAAAAGTTACTCTAAATTACAAAATAAACAACTTTTGTTATGTGCATATTTGCTGAAAAAGCAATAGGAAACGAAATATCGCTATTTTTAATTTCAGGCCTCCCTTATAACCCCCACTCCTGTTCGTCTTAGAGAATATTAATATAGCCTAAAGTCTAAGTTGGGCTAGTAGTAATATACATACCAAGTTTCATAAAATTCGGTTCAGCCGTTTATGCGTGAAAAGGTAACAAACAAACAAACAAATAAACAAACAAACAAACAAACAGACACGAAAGAAACAAAATGTAGTTATGGTGTCTATGACATGTGAAACGAAAAGTTATCGTGAAATTTCGCGAAAAAAATCAATGTACAGACAGAGGTTACAATTTTATATATATACTAGCTCAGATACCCGGCTTCGCCCGGGAATTGATTTGAGGCTGAATGGTGATGGTATTTTTTTGGCAAGGCTTTAATTTGCAAATATTTTGTCATTTACCCGTCTCAGTGTTTAGGGTTAATACCCGTTGTTGGCATTTGTTAATAATAAATTTAATTTTTTATGTAAGTCTTCACTGACCTCCAAATTGTCATATTTCCCGTCTCTTGTGTATTATGCTTAGATTTCAGTTATTCCCGCATTATAGTGATATACATTTGAATTAATTTTTTCAGGTTATACCTGGTAGTTCATATTGAAAAGAATGTTGACTAAAGTTACTCTAAATAACAAAATAAACATCTTTTGTTATGTTCATATTTGCCGAAAACGAATAGAAAACGAAATACCGCTATTTTTAATTTTAGGCATCCCTTACAACCCCCACTTCTGCCCGCCCTAGAAATGATGGTATGGCTTGTTATAATGGAAGCGTTAGTGATAATACACATACCAAGTTTTATTTATTTTGGATGGGTCTTTTGTCCCAAATAAAATTGTTGACTTCCGGTATAGGTTTTAGCGTATATCTCGTTTATAATTCGGTATACGAAAAAAGTGTATATGACAAAAGTTTCTCTAAATAACAAAATAAACAACTTTTCTTATGTGCATATTTGCCGAAACACCAATAGGAAACGGAATATCACTATTTTTAATTTCAGGCGTCCCTTATAACCCCCACTCCTGCCCGTCCCTAGAAATGTTAGTATGGCTTATTATAAGGAAATCGTTAGTATTAATTCACATAGCGAGTTTGGTTTAGTTCGGTTGAGTTTTTGTGCCAAATAAAATTGTGAACTCCCGCTATAGTTTTTAGCGTATAACTCATTTATACTTCCGTATACGGCAAAAGTGCATATAACAAAAGTTACTCTAAATTACAAAATAAACAACTTTTGTTATGTACATATTTGCTGAAAAAGCAATAGGAAACGAAATATCGCTATTTTTAATTTCAGGCCTCCCTTATAACCCCCACTCTTGTTCGTCTCAGAGAATATTAATATAGCCTAAAGTCTAAGTTGGGCTAATAGTAATATACATACCAAGTTTCATAAAATTCGGTTCAGCCGTTTATGCGTGAAAAGGTAACAAACAAACAAACAAACAAATAAACAAACAAACAAATAAACAAACAAACAAACAAACAGACACCAAAGAAACAAAATGCAGTTATGGTGTCTATGACATGTGAAACGAAAAGTTATCGTGAAATTTTGCGAAAAAAATCAATGTACAGACAGAGGTTACAATTTTATATATATATAGATATATATATATATATATATATTTGTCTGTTACCGCTCTAGCGGTTACAATTATTGTTTCAATTATTGTTTAATCGTTACGAAACTTGATATTTAGTCGTTTTATGTAAAAAGAAAGATCAAGTTCGTTAACTGCTGAAATCGGACCAGGGGGAGGTGGGGGTTTAGAGGGGGAGAATTTTAAAAATTCGCAATATACTATACGTCGGATCGAAAAAACGTATTGAATCAATCTTTTAGCAAATTAAATGTACTATAAGTATTGTTATATACATTTATTCTCTATCTTGAATATTAACCAAGATATTTGCATTTTTCAGTTTTCAGCCTTCCCCCAATTCTACTTATGTTATATAAACAATACTTGGTTATGTATTAAACAACATTATTCGAAGCTTAAATATGAAATACTATTTTCAAGATACATTTATTATACGAGATACGTGCAAATATGTTCTGGTGACCCCCCCCCCCCCTCCCTTCTTAAGTTTTTAGACTACTTAAATTTGATCGATTGAGATAAAAATTATTCTGATTCATTATAAATTATAGTACGAGATAGTAAATAGTTTTCAGTCAAATTAATACGCTATATTCAGATATATTACAATAATCCCTTAAGGGAAATCAGCTATTGAGGTCGTACTCATGACGCGATTTTCGAAAAATTTCTTCAAATGTCCATCGATCCTACCCAGGAGATGACGAAAATGAGGTCCGTTCAAAACTATATATATATATATATATATATATATATATATATATATATATATATATATATATATATTTATTTATTTATTTGTCTGTTAACACTCTAGCGGTCGCAATTTTTGTTTAATCGTCACCAAACTCGGTATTAAATCGTTTTATGTAAAAAGGAAGATCAAGTTCGTTAACGGCTGAAATCGGACCAGTGGGAGAGGGGGGGGTTCAAAAATTCTTATAAGGGTTATTATGCGTCGGATCGAAAAATTGTATAGAATAAATCTTATTGCAAATTCAATTTGCTATAAAGTTTGTTCTATACATTTATTCTGTATCTTGAATATTAACCGAGATATTTGCATTTGTATTCTGCGTGTGGTCGCCAGTAGGCTATGTTCGGACTTTCCGCCGAGAGCTCTGGCGGCCGTTTCCATAACTATTCGTCCCTCGTGAATAGGTTTAGAGGTTAGGTTAACTGTTTTTTGGGGCTAGAAACTACTGGGTTATTACGCCCTAAATAATGTTTTAGGTTTACAGGTTTCTTACTACTACAGTTGTTATTAAGGAGATTTCTCTATTGTGAAACTTCACGTGGGAAATCTGCTTAGTTTACGCAGCCCCTGCGTGACGGACTTTTTTTCTTTCCGGTGAGAAGTTGGCAGAACTGTTTGGTTACATTACAGATGCTTCCCGTCGGAAGGTTTCTTATTTTCGTTTGTATTTATTCACTTAATATTCATGGTATAGTTGTGTTATCAGTATGTAAATTTAACTATTGTTCACGAGTTATGACAAACTTATGCACAAAGGAACCATTGGGAAATGAAAAACGCATTTTTTTCTGTCAATATAACTCTTTTCAAAATTTAGAAACATAAAATATGGCATTTTAGCAAGGCCTTGATTTAGAAAGTAATGGGTAATTATCATTCATTCTATTCATGATAGTGCATATTTCTTTAATATTCTAATAATTAGAATATTTCTTAATAATTTATCTTGATTAATATATTATAGTCGAAAGATTATACCTCATTTGAGAATATGAATACATATCCTTCCTTTCTTTGCCTCAGTTTACCCAATGGCATCCAAGAATTTAATTCGTGTTATTAAAATAAATCCTTGAATGCAGGTTGTCATTTAGGGGGTCAAAGACATTGTACAAAAAGAATTCCTTGAACCTCCCACGCAGACAATGATTAGTGACATGAACAATGAATTTGTGGCTCCTACATCGATCCTTAACCACACAGTTAGTTAGTCTCACGAACCAAACAATTCATTCTCCACAATATTTTTTGTTTAATTTTTTTGACCAAACATCAGCAAGAAGTCATTTTCCTTGTATATGAAGCTCTTATTTTAACTAATATAAAATATATTTAACAGAATACCTATAATAAAATGTTTTTTAATTGATATAAAAGTTATTTTGATTTGCTGTTCAGGGAAAAGGAAGTCGCCAACCGCAGTTTAATAGCGAAGATTGCCCCCAAAATTTCCAAGCCTCATGGAAAAAAAAAACTCCATCTTGCTGGGACTACGTAAAATAAGCAGATTTTCTTTTATGGGGGAAAAGCTCATACGATGTCATCTCGAATCCTATTCTTCATATTTCCTTATGTAAAAGTCCTATGTTAGCTTATTGTGCACGAGCTTATTGTAAATACTTTTATTTATATTATGTATCCTGGGTTATTTAAATATTTTTTTTTCCATTTAAGATTTTTTTAAATTATTTTATGTTTTAAAATTTTTAATTTAATTATTGATACTTTAGCTCTCTTAAAATACTTATTTTATTTGCTCAGCAATAGAATTACTTAAATGAACAGATTGTTTGCTTATATCCTTCGGATCGAATAGAGCTAGTGATGTGAGTGGCCCATTAAAGCAGACAAAACAGAACAATCATCTCTAGATTGGATAGTGCAATTTGATCCCAAGGTGCTGTCGTACGTAATATGAGAGTGGTTTTATTGTCTCGTATCTTGGACATTATTTTTAGGAGTTTATAATAACTAATCGGTTGTCGACTACAGAGGAGAGAGATTCTCCGTTGGCTCATTTAGTGACTAATGGGAAAAAGTGAACTTGCTCGCAAATTATGATGACGTCAGAGGTCAATCAATCAGAAAGGTCAACAAGGAGTAGGCGTGAACAGTATCCAGGTTGTTCTGCCTATTGTCTTCTATAACCTGAACTTAAAGAAAACTGCGTAGAGAGTATTCAAAAGTAGTCTGGAATAGCTATGAATTATTGGCATGCTTCTCTCGTTCCTTGTACGAAGGAACTGTACCACATATATCATAATTTACATGCACACACCTACTCAGCATTAGCAGATTTCCATTAATGGAAATAATCTATTATTTACGATATTCGAGACATATCTTCAAGTCCATCTATCCTATTTATATACAAATATTTACTAATGCACACACACGGAACAGGAGGAGGGTGTATCAAAATATCTGTTATTAGTCGGTTGAAAAAATGTTATAACAGTCTTTCTGTATAGTTCATTTTCTGTAAATGCTATTCTATAGATTTTATTTCGTCTCCTTAAAAGTAGCCGAGTTATTTGTATTTTTTTGTTTGTTTTTTTGCCCCACTTATACTCATCTCGCGTTAACGATAAGCTAATATTTCATGATATCTCTTATTATAAGCTTAAATTTGCAATATTGATTTTAACAGATTTTTCCTAGATACATGCAAATACCATACATTGCTTACACTGTACTTTAATTCCTGTTTTCATAGGCTTCATCTACGGAAGAAATATACATATGATACATATAGATGTGAAGAGCTACAAGAATAGGCAGTGACATGAGATCTCTAACGTGGTCTCACTCGGTGGCGGCTAAGATCTGTAAGGTCTAAAATGGCAACCAAAACACACACACACACACACACACACACACACATATATATATATATATATATATAAAATGGAGATGGCATTGGTGGTTCGGTGGTTATGTTGTGGGTTATTTCGCTAGATTCCATGTTCTAACTCAGGGATCGCACTTTAACTTTTTGATTCGTACTTAATTGCAATGACTAAAGTAAGTTACTTTTGGGGAGAGAATATGTGAAATCATTTTTTTTATCGTGTAGAATATATATTCGTATTTGATATTCGTATTTCGTGTTACTCTATTTGTAAGTTTCATTGCGTGTACTCAAGACCAAGCATAATGATAATTGTTAAAGAGGGAAGATGTAGGTCAGATCTGCTTGAAGCTTAAATGAATGGGAGTGGACATCTGTGTCAGGTTGTCTAATACATCCTGGAAGTATTGTTTAAAGTTATCAACATTTTTTATCATTATTGTCATTACAAAATCCGTTTTGGGCTTGACTTCATGTATTTCAAATTCTCTTTGAACAATTCATTTCTGGTTCATTTAATAATACGGCCACTACGAATTTCGTCCTAGCTTTTGTTGAAGATACCGACTTAAATCAAAACCGGTTCTCATTTATGTTTTAACCATTAATCCGAAGATGTCAGGTTTTGTGAAGATTTCAGACCCATAAAAACTGGATGTTCAGGTTTGAGCACTTTCCTTGTTTTTCATTCTTTCAATAATATATTTATATATTTGACAGCTCTAAAGAATGTACAATGAAGTATGAATTTAATAATTATCCCTGATTTGGTTTAAATTCATTAATGGCCAATATTTATAGATCAATTGAAGAAATTAATTTATCTTCCCAGCTTCTTTACACTCTGTTTTACCATTACATTCTTATTATTTGGGAAAAATCCTAATGGACTTTAGGTTAGTGCTGATCTATTATTATTATATTGTAACACCAACTAGATTAATTTAATACTCGCGGTCTACGAAATGCTTTGAAGTTTGAGGAACCACCATCATTAAGAGTTTTTTTTTCATTACTTAAGTTCCTTTATTTCTAGTTGAAATCCCTTCTCACACAGGTGCTAAATAAACGCAGCAGATTTCCCACGCTCTAACTCATGGAATGGCATGCTGATAATCTCAGCTCACCATATATTCTCTATTCCTCCCGTAATATGAAGAATATCTACGGGAATAAAATGTAAGGCGGGCATGAGATACTTAGTGATTTGAACGGGAGAAAATTGAATGAGTAGGAGTGGAGGTTTACTTGTAACCCGGTTAATATTCGAGCTAGAGGAAACACGTATAATACAATAGATATAGAAAATTAAATTTCCAACAAGTTTCGTTTTATCAAATTTTTCTATCCAAATCCAATGGAGTTATTTCGAATTTGGTCTTATCTAATCCCTCTCTCCCTCTTCCGATTTCAGAAATCTTGGCCTTTAGTTTACATAGAACGTTTAAACATTGAGTTCGGTTTGACTAGAGTCAGCAGTATTCTTTTATATTGAAGTATTGACATATTGAGGTATTCATAATTAATAGTTGGCGAGGGGGGAGGGGTGGTATGGTATAGAAGAACCAAAGAATGAAATCTAAAATATATAAAAAATATCTTCCATGTTCATTGGGCAAATACCTTCTGTCCTAGACAGTCTTTCCTTGGTTAGAGTCGTGTTTCACTGCTATATATTTAGCTGCAAGTCTTCAGGAGGTATTAGAGAGAAAAATGGGTTTCAATAGTGGCAGCATATATCTGAGAAAGAGTAATGGGATAAGCTAACTGTCTAATATACCTATGGAAGCTCTGAAGATAGACATTCAGTCCGTTAGCAAATAGAGCTATCAGCAATCTGAAGAACACCGTACGAAAAATTCCGAAAATCAGCTCTACATGCAATGGCGGGACCACAGAATCTGATGGCATGGATGAACATAATCCCATCAACGAGTTATCCTTCCTTAGCTAGAGATATATTTCTTCTTTTTTCTACTTTTCTTATAACCTCTTCTCTGGATTAGGATCTGATATTCAGGTTGTCAAGTTTGTGGTTTTTGAGGCCATCTTCTTTCTGTTATGAATTATAATGAGTGTTTCTTGTAGGCGTAGAGGCCAACAAACCTTTTCATACTCCGGACTCCAGACTTAAATGTACATCTATACCAACTGAAGGAGACCGCAAGGCAATCTGTGAATGCTGACTACAATGTCAAATCTGATTTTCGGAGAAATTTGTATTTCTCTCAAAAGTATGATGTATAATTATTAATACGAGAAAACATTTCTGAATAATGATGAATAGATGTGGTTTCATTGAATGTAGCATTGTTTTATTTATTAAAGAGTGTGAATGTGTTGCCATCTGCTGTTGAGCAGTTAATCATTCGAATTTTGAGAAAGCGGTACTAAAACATGATTGTCCTCAGACGATTTCCAGATATTAGCCATAATTCTTGGTATTTATTTGTATAAATACCATTTTTGGAATACTCATAAAACTTTGAAGGAAAATAAAATGTAAGCAATGAACTGCTGAATCAATATTCCTGATCTTCCTTGAATTAGCTACACATTTGGCTGACGATTCGGAGTAAGGACCTACGGATCCGATAAGTTTCCCAAGTAAACTCATAACTAATACCTCTATGGCAACAGACCTCTATATTTACAGCTCTAGTTTTTATTTTGAAAGACATTTTCTACTAAAAATCTCACTCCTACAATTTTAGTTTTATGGGAAAGAAATGCGGCATTTTCGCCTTATTCTAGATTACCCCCCCCCCCTTATTGACACCATTACCGAAGGCTATAATAATATAAAACATACGGGACTCTTGGTACTAGACATTCAGATGGCGTTTGTTACCACAAAAATAACCCACTCATCAATGAAATAGGCACTCCAAGATACCTGCTCAAACGAACTAAGCTACATTTTACTCTAACATAAGAAACAGATTGAATAAATGTCCAGCAGGATAGACTAACGACATGTGAACACCTATACCTTAATCCCTATTCTACCTGTAATCATATTTACAATATGATACAATATTTGCACACACACACACACACACACACACTCACACGCGCGCGCGCGCACGCACGCACACACACACATATAAAAGGATACCCTCAACCCCCTAATACATAGTGTACAATACGTCAAAAACTGCGGCAGGCATCCATATACATAGTACACGCGCACTTATTCATATGCCCATGTGCATATATCTTCACATTTTGAAGCTTTCCTTGTTTTGACCCTCATTTGCGACGATATTCTAAGATTAATTGAAAAAATTGACATTTTGAACGACGTGAATAGCTTATTTCCTTTAAGAATTTCCCCCAAAATACTTTAAATATGATCTTATGCTAGGTCAATTTTTGTTCATAAGCGATTGTCATATCCCAGAAAGCCGATAGATAAAAAGCAAATCAAAAACAATCAAAAATGCAAAATTGCAGTTATGCTCGTCTCATCGTTGGGATATTATCTCCCATTGGGCTCATTCAATCGCCCTTGTCAATTGAAATTCATTGATTAATTCATCAAGATGTAGAGTGGCGGGCGCTTCACTCGTCCCGCCAAGCAGACAGAGTCACTATCTCTTGGCGAACATCTGAGTTTTAGCAGCCGGCTGATTTACTCCAAAGACCCAGTCTAAATTTGTCGGTTGTACACCCGTTGTCCTCGTGGGCTATGTTTGCACACTCCCAGCTAAGGGTGACCTCTCAGGGGTCAGGTACTTGCAGTATGCGTTTAGTTCCCATTTGCAAATTGGCATTTATTGTGTTTGTTTGGACCGTTATTTGACTAAATTCTAAATACAATTTACAATTTTCCTCTGGTGTTTTTCTAAGGAAAAACAGAGTGCTTATTAATCGACAACCAAAAATAGCATTGATTGTATTCAATGACTTCTATTAAAGAGTGAGTATTTAATTTAACCTATTTATTTTTATCTATCTTAGCTAAGCTTGCCAATTCAATAGTGCGTGATTATTCTGTTTGTCTTCTATTCATTTCTCGTTCGTATTTATATATTCAACAGTTATCAGTTTCTCCTTCTATTTTCCTTTGTTGTAATTCTTAAACTTAACTGACTGTATTGCACTTCATTTCTTCATTACACCTTCTTTTCCAAAATTGAATATTCATTTATAGAAGTTTCTATTTAATTATTTTGAGTGCAGCTCTTAAAGACTTTAAATTGATTCCAAATATTTCTCGCAGTTGTATTCTGCAAACAATTCATTTGGTAATTTAATATTTAAACTAATTTCGAAGAAATATTAATTCAAATATGATCATATTTTATTATTATTATTTTTATTTATCTAAACCTTAAGTTGGTGGCCTTTCATTTATTTTTGAATTCTCGTTGTCCAAATGCCATTCATAGTTTTGAGCTCATTATTATTTAAAATTTCAAGAGCTGTGTTATGTACAACTTTTATTTTATCTCGTAAAATATTTTCCTATAAATGCACAAAGCAATTTTATATTTATAAACTAGTGGACATTGATTAATTAAAACCAGTTCCTATTCTTTATTATAACACGTTTTTTCTAATATTTTCCGGTTATTATTATTATTTATTATATTTTTAACTTTAAGAGTTACATACGTCTTAACTAAGATAATTTCTCCTAAATTTTGAAGAAATTCCATTTTTATTAAAAATTATTAAGTTGACATATATTTTTTACAGTCAGCTGGTTGGTTTTCTAAAATTAAATGCGGTTCCTTGGCATTGGAGTTTCTTTGCTGATTTCGTCATTGCAAACAGTGCTTTAAAACTTCCTCTCTTCAAATAAAAATACTTTAAAAAAATGCCGTATTTTATACTCTTATTAATATATTTTTACCATTTACCTTACTTTGATCAATTTATTTTAATTATGATTGGTACATTTTTTCAGTACTTAAGACCATACAATTATACCTCCTTGCGGAAGTTTTTTAGTAGCTATTGTTCACTAGATAAAGTAACTCAAAAGATCTTTCAAATTTGTAAACATATTATTTACTGAATTAATTTATTTTTTCTATGACAAATTAATTTTATATTTACGAAATCAATGAATTTAAGATTTGGCACTAAAATAGTGATTTAATGTTAATTTATTACATTTTTATTAGAGACGTTATTATTTGAGTTTTTATTAACTTGTTGGCCTTTTAAATCTGTCCTGAAAGCAAAAAAGACTGTAATATTTACTCTATAGAGGTAATCTGACGGACTTTGATTCATTTTTTTGGCCCTGCTTACTAGATATCCTTGATGTCTCCTATATATTACATCCTTAATTGGGATATGAAAACCGATTTTTATGAAACGGCCTATCAATTTATGATAGGAAACATTTTAGTAAAATTCTAAATATTATTGTATGGGTATATGTGTAACTTTAAAATTTAAACCTAGAAATACATTTTAGCATAATATATTTAATGTATTAAACCATCGAAAATGAAAGTAAAATCTCGAAATACTTGTAAATAAATGATAATTTAAAGTGTAAAATCTTTAACCCATTTTGGCTACTTTTCTTGATAAAGTATCATCAGACCCTCTTCCACCTTCCAGCTTATGTTTCGAGGTTTTTTTTTTTTTTCAAATGGAACTAATTAATGGAAAAATAAATAATGGAGTTATTTTAACGCGGGTAAATCTGCTTAGCATGCTGGATTTCTGAAATCAATATTAAATGGCCCAGTTTAAATCGTTGCAGATATGGATGGAATATGATTTAAATTTCTACGTTTACTTTTAGGAAACGAAGGGATATCATTCCAAGTTTCCCTATCAAAACGATAAACATCGCTTCTGTTAAGCTCACAATAATCAAATATTTACGAATGCTTTAGCTCTCGGATTGTGATTGGAATGATAAATTGGGGAATATAAAGCAGAAAATACTATGCATGACATTCGGAATTCTTTCGCATAGGATCTAAAACAGCTGTCTCGTCGACAGCACAGCTGTGTATACATCATTAAAATAGTTCTGAACAAATGATAGTTTCATTGACTGTCAAAGCAGATCAAATCAGTTTGTTGTTGTTTTAGATGTGATAGAGGCTTGAAAAATTATATGCTATTCAGAGTTATATTTATTTTTTCTCTGAACACTAAATTTTTACAGCAGGAATTTGTAAGACAATAGTTCATAATTTAACTAGAATAAGTTTATTGATAATATTTTTTAAGATTTATCATAAGTGATGAAATCATATAAATATACAGTGCCATACGTTTTCCTTATTTCGTTATATTCTTTTTTTTTTTTTTTACAAATGTATAAATTAATTATTTCGTGTAAATAAGAATTATTACTAATAATATCATGCATTTCCAACATTACAAGTAAATAAATTTCAAATTATATTCTTAATTGACCCTTTATCATTAATAATAAGATAAAATATTTTCACACAACTCCAGAAAAAATTGTAACTATTTACTTATAATGATTTTGGTAAATTAGATTGGTTGTTTCGAATACTAGTTGGGCGATAGGAATTTATTTTGCTAAGAACTCACGAATGGACAGTCTTATACTCACACTTGCAAGGGGGGGGGCTTCCCTGATTAGCCGTAGAAGCATAAAGATGTTATAAATAACATAAAAACATTTATCTTTAATTAAGAACATATTGTGTATTCAATCTAGGCCTTTACTTAATACATTAAGTTGTATTCTTTCAGAATGTATGCATTACTGTACTGGACATTCTGCCAACGTGCATCACTGAAATTGCAAGGACGAGATAGTTTTGCAGACGAGAAATAAATACGAGTATTAAATTAGCATATAGTGAAGGCGGTGGGTGGATTCCAAGTACACACAATCTAAAATTACTCCTACTTCCTTAGTACTTCCTGAAAGCTAGGAAGAGGAGGCGCCCTTGACTTGGTCAGCTGTAAAATCCAAGGCTAAATGGAAAAGGTTGGCGCATTCATATCTACGTGACCAGTCCTGCTTCAGAATTAGGTCAGGGTGGTCCGGTTTATGGAGCAGAATTTTCATTAGAAATATACCCTGCCATTACGATACGTGATATGGGCGATTTGTCCAAGTAGACATATCTTTGTCCCTTATTACTGTTAAAATTATACGTCAATTTGTTTTGCCGAATTAAGGAACATAGAATTTTAATTGGTTGTTGCGTGGCATACTCCATCTTTTAAATGATTTGCCCGATAAGAAAATATGTCCGCATTCTTTTAGTATGAATATTTACTGTAATATTGTTGGTCTCAACCCGTATGGAAGTGTATATTTAACAGACTAATAAATATTGACAGATATCAGTCATCTAAAACAGCTCTTATTAAACAGATATAGATTTGAATACTAGTGAACTATTTTTCTTTTTAATCTTAACATTGAAAACAATTATTAGCCGTTAAATCCATCTTCCCTGAGACCAGTTTTATATATGTATAGAGTTATCGGAGAAAAAAAATTAAATAAGTAGGAAGTCCATAATCCTAGCCAAAATATTCCGTCACACGGGTGGCAAACGTCCTACATGCTGGAATGACATGTTGATGATCACAGTCTATTATAAACTAATATTTAAATCTATTTTTCATCCGTACTCAGAAAACTCTGTAAATGGGCTTAAAAGTTTAAGCTGGACTTTGAGGTTTTTAGTGCTACAATGCTTTAAATTAACACTATTAGTAGTGGGGTTCCTTCCTGTTAACTGCGAAGTAAGGAGGGCTAGTTTTCTTACCTGAGATATCAGATTCCTTCACCATCCAGCACCTCAAAAATGCTAAGTACTATATAAATTGTACACAGTACTTTTCGTGCGTAGCTTATTGCGTAAAGTGTACGAAGCATAGGAAAGGATATAGAGGAAACGGGGAGTGACAGTTAAATGGCAGATAATTATATTTTAAAAAATAAAAATAAAAAAACAAATAATTACTTATATTTTAAAAAAAATTGCATTGTACTAGAATTTTTGGGAAATAAATTTTCCATTTTTTTTTTGTTTTGTAACATTTTTACAAGTAAGGATCAATAAAGAGGGCTTGTCCTCAACTAGAGCTTTAATTTATGCAGAGTTCACTTTCAGAGTCAGAGCTCCATCATCAGCGCCTGATTTAAAAATGTCCTGAACCATAAAGTGTGCATACTTAATCGTAATGAATGGATAAGGGAACAGAGACTTCCATACGAATTTAGTGCGCGGAAAAGGCTGAAAATATAGATGTAAGCATGCATTTTTTACTCTTCTAATAGGTAACTAAATTCGCCTGTTGCTTAGAGGTCAGTCTACGCTGTCTTCGTTTTATTAAGGTTTCGTCGAGGCTCATTGTAATTTTACGATTGTTTGCTCTGTTTAAAAGCTAGGAGGAAAGAAAACAAAAACACTCGAGAATTCTTCTTTTTATTTTATTTTATAGAAAGAATTATAGAATTTCGGCAACCGGTTTCGTTTAACGTCCTCGGTTTCCTTTGTATGCTAGGTTTTCCTTATGAAGTTTGTCTACTACCTTCTACGTGCCACGTTACAGAACCGAAATTCCCAATATAGAGCACATATCAAGGTGAATTTTCATGTCATCTAACGCCTTTTTATTGCAATCGTATCAGAAGTAATTTTTTTCTTTGTAATATACCAGACGAAATACATACGATGTTTGATATTTTCGAAAAATTACTTCCTGCGTCTTCGTCCTCCCCTTTCCCGCCAAAACTTGCCTTCAAATACATTTGTGATAAAAGCGTTGTGATTTAAGAAAAATAGGCCTTCGCAGGGTTGCAGCTCTGCCGTGATTTTAAATAATACGGTTCGGTCTGCAACGTGGAATCCTCCAATGTATCTTGAGCGTGCGCAAGTTCTTCTTGAGGTCAGGTTAGTGTTTGTCCTACCTAAGGAGAAATTACTAAGGGAAATGTCTATAGAAAAAAAAATAAACAGACTTTTTAAAATATCATTGATGAAAAAATTTGTTTGCTAAACTGCCCAATGAATATTCAATTATGTATAGGCAAACGTCGGCATTTGCTTATGTTGAATATGGATTAGGAGGGACAGTGTATCCAAATGTTTGAATTTAGCATAAGAAGTTTAAGATTACTATATAAACAGTTGGGAAACGACCCAATTATGTCATTACTCGTGTAATGGTACTTATAGCTATAACTTCCATCTTGTACTTTTAGAGCTGTTGAAGGTCACGTGCCATTTCCTGAACCCTAATTCATTTGGATTTTACTTTCTCCATCACATAACAGTAAGGCAGAATAGAAATAAAAACACAAATGGAGGCAGGAAATTTGTTTTTTTGTTTTTTTTTTAATTATTATTATATTATTTGACTTTAAAAATATACAATAATAAAAAGAAGCATTGCTACGTTTTTTCCTACGTCATTATGTCTATTAGAGACCTCGAAATCTTCGACTTTTCTAAGGTTTCTTGATGGGACTACCTAATACAGCTTACTCTTATATTGTAATGTTAATTAGGAACTGTGTTTGACTGAATATTTATTTATTAACGTCCACTTTATAATACTACGGCTAACTGGGACGGGTTATCCACTATTTACCACTCCTTTCTAACCAGAGTGGGACTAAGGATAATTAATTTAGTTCTAAATAATTTAATTCTAAATTTTCACATTTCCGCCTTTCCAGTAGCCCTGGCAAATGGATTTTTTTTTTTGCTTTGGGTACCGCCATGACCTAATTTCGCTTTGCTTTAACTTGGTAGTATTTCAGTCTATTTAAAAAAAATGATAAATATATAAAATAAAATACAAATTATCATTAAAAATAATAAGAAATAAAAGTAATTAAAGTAAAGAGGAAAAATAAATGTGTAGAAAATAAATCTTGAATAAAGCAACAGCAATATTAATTGATGAGTTAAAATTTAGATAAATCATTATTGTTGGAATACTGGTTCTGCTACAAATTTAGAACAAAAGGCCAGTTCGACAAAATTGTTTTTTTTTCTTTTTTTAAAGTTACTCTTTAGTTGTTGAACAAAGCACAGTTCTAAAGATGTTCCTACGTTTGTATATGAACTCGGTCACTGGGACCAGTATTATCTTGTATCAATTCAAATTCCTTCAGGTAATACTGTGTTCCTCCTATTTCAGTAAGTAAACTTGTCAATTTAATGTTTTGGTGCAAATACTTAGTTGGTCGGTGGAAGCTTACTCGACCCTCCCCTTTCCCATTTTTTTACAGCCCCGCCATAGTGAGACAACAGAGTTTCATTACAATAATAGCCGCCTTCAAACTTTAAAAACCTCGTTAGAAATAAACCAATCTTCTGTAATAAATTTTGAAGCAATTAATCTTTTTAAATTATAAAGTATATTTCCCACATTTTGCAGTCACGAGTCGATTCTCTCTTCTAATAAAAGCCTATGTAAACAGGACTCTTGACATTTAAGCTAAACATGTACTGTTTTATGTTAGTTGCATTAAGTGAAATTCTCGGTGGAGGTGGTGGTTTAGCGAATTACGCACTATACTCCAGCTCTAGGGGTGTCGGGCGGTATAGGTTGTATTTAGCTGTGTGATTACGGTGCTTTGAGATTGAACTTCCAACCACCTGTTCCAAGGTGCATCATAAGGCAAAAATGCCTAGATATCTGAATAATTGAGCGCTATATTTCGTCTGAACCCAAATGAGGCAAAACATGCCCACCAAACATTACGTGGCACTCCTTGGGCTATTGGTATAGAGATTTCATTTTTTCTACTGAGAAAAACAATTCACTGTCGTAATGTTGCAGTTGTGAGTTCCAAAAATGTGTATTATATTGAATTGATTATCTTATTTTTGAACCACATGTAAACCCATTAGGTTGCTACGAATTGTAGTTTCTTGTAAAGTGGACTTTATCGAAATTTTAAATGGATCTCATTCACCAACAGCTAGGTAGGTTCGGAGGACATTTGGAGTGCTTCGTGAATTCAACTACAATTATTGATTTCGATATTTAGTCGTTTCATGTAAAAAGAAAGATCAAGTTCGTTAACGCCTGAAATCGGACCAGTGGGGGGGGGTTTAGAGGGGAGGATTTTGGAAAATTCGACATATCTCCGTTACTATACGTCGGATCGAAATTGTACAGGATCAATCTTATTGCAAATTAAATTTACTATAAATATTTTTATATACATTTATTCTCTATCTTGAATATTAACCGAGATATTTGCATTTTTATTAAATCTGGGCGGCTAGCGGACGGGTGACTTTCCCGCCAAAAGCTAGTTCGGCCGTTTCCTTAACTGCTCGACTCTCGTGAAATTTCTGTATTATAAAACTTCACGTGGGAAATCTGCTTAGTTTACGCAGCCCCTGCCTGAGGGACTTTTTGATATTTCTTACATGGACCAATAGTGATTTTAATCTTGAAAAAGAAGACGAGTTGACGCAGTTAATGCTAATCGCATTTCTCATCTTGTCTCATCAAGATGGTTTGTCTTGACGTCATGAGCAAGTCCTTGAAATTGGCTAACGCACTGTCTCCTGCATATTGCTTTCTCAAAAGGAAAAATTCTTCTTGACGATAGTTAATGCGTAATATATTTCCGAAGCGGCAATCTTAGGTTTAACAGTCAGTGCTCTCTGTAAAACAGGATTTCAAAAAATAGATATTTATGTATCTTTCAAAATTTCCTTAGTATTTTATGGCCTGGTGGAGTAACTAAATCTATTAGAAAGGACATTTATATAAATCAGTAATCTCCTTTTCTTAGAGGGAAATGTGGATTTGAAGAAATGTTTTGCCCTTGAATTGCATTCCTTTTCTATGATGTGAATTAGGTCCTATGTTTTAATTTCATTATTTATTTGTACTCAATTTGACGTTTGGAATCTAATATTGGTGGTATATGTGTAATTCTCTCAAGCCGTTTCTGTCATGATCTTTTGAATTTGTGTTTTGGGTCTCCCAAATGCCAATTAATTTCTTAATTGACAACAGAAACTTATTATATATATTTTTTAATAGATTATTATTTACTATTTCTTTATTAACGTCCACTTTTTCTACTATGGTTAATTGGGACGGGTTGTCTAGGCAGGGTGGTTACTAAATATTTTATTTAAGAAGTTCGTTCTCTAAATTAATTCCTTTTGCCCAGGTGAGAATTGAACTCGCCACACTGGGTTTACCATACGAGTTAAGAGCAACATTAGTTGATAAAGTTAGTTACGTGAAGAATTGATATGACCTTGTTACAATCTAAGTCTTCGGGTATTGACCGTGTGTTCATGTTTCTGGCCGACGTTTCACTACGAGGTCAGGACTTTATCCGAGACAAGAGTTCCTATTCAGGTTTTTGTAACTGCCTCGCCCGGTGCAGTGTACGAAGCCTCCAATATTGGGCTACCTAAGTTTATTCTCTCGTCTTCTTTGTTTAAGCTAGGACATTTCACTTCCTTGATTGCTTGTTGTACGATTCTTTCTTGGTAGCGATCAGCTTTTGCCAGCAGCATGACATCATGTCAAATGTTGATCGATACCAAGAAAGAATCGTACAACAAGCAATCGAGGTAGTGAAATGTCCTAAACAATCCTAACAGAAGGCTGCTGTTGATTGAGTACGCTTTGGAAGCCTATTATTCGACCTAGAAAAAAAATAGTTAACAGTGCCCGAAGGTACCTAGATGGAGTGGTTTGGCTCAGTTACATACACCTGAATAGGAACTCTTCAATCTCAGAGAAAGGCCTGAGGATGCTAGAAGTATATTTAGCGGAAGGTCGGCGAGGCACATCTACGAGTACATTTGATACGACCATCCAGAAGTACACCGAACTTGGACGTTGTTTACGAAGGTTAAAGCTACGTTAAGCATAGTTAAATGTGAATTAAAATTTCACGGGAGGCAAGGAGGTGGGGCAGGCCTAAGCTGAGTTAATTGAATGGAGAGTGGAGAAAATAAAAAATAGCAAATCTCTCTGTATGTATTAGAGACACAATAAAGCTGTAGCCTTTTTTGTTTAACATAAAAACATCTATGACTTATGTTCTGCTACATTTTTTGCTCCCATGCATTGAAACTGAGATATTGCATATGGTTTTCCAATGAAATAATTTTAAATGACGTGTAAAACATTTTGTTTATTTAATTTATTATTATTTTTTATTAACGTCCACTTTTTTGTAACTGAGGCTAATTGGGACGGGTTATGTACAGGTTACCACCCTTTTCTAGCCATAGTGGGACTATGTTATTTAATGAATTTCGTCGCTAAATAATTTCCTTTGCCCAGGCGAGAATCGAACTCGCCACTCTAGGTTTACCATGTGAGATTAAGGTCAACGCTTTAACTCACATGGCTAACCTGAGCCCCTTATTAATTTAATAGAAGTACAAGGAAGTTATATGGTATTCCACATCAGATATTTTTATATTACAATACTTTTCATGTTAGCAGATTTCACTAAGGGGAAATCAGCTATTGAGGCTGTACTTCTGATGGGATTTTCGAAATATCTCCGTTGTTATGCATTGGATCGATAAATTGTATAGAATTAATCTTATTGCAAATCAAAGATCTTGTTTATTAACCAATATTTACATTTTTTTAGTTTTCGGTCATCAGTAAATCCCCGCTCTTACTCATTTCATATTAACAATAAGCTGTTTTATTATGAAGCATTTTATTAGAAGCCTAAATACCAAATATTGTTCTCATTGAACTTTTAAGTTTCGAGATAAATGCAAATATGTGACGCACTTCGGAAATCTGCTTAGTTAACGCAGCCACTTCGTGGCGGGCTTTTTTTTTTGTACATACACTAACGTTGCCATGTAATGTTATCGGTGAGACCATCCTTCTTTATATAATGCATTCTTGCTGAGTCTTATCATACAGAAATTAAAGAAAAAAAAAAAAGATAATTGAAAATTGCTTCCGGTGACGGGGATTGAAGATTAGCGATGCATTATGAAAAATTATCTTAATTGTTATGTTCAGCATAGGTATGTCTATTTCGTTTACTTGACGTACTTATCAGCCTTGTAGAAGAGTTATTATTTCGTTTTTAGATTTTTGGCATATTAAATATTAAATATCATTATAAAAGAATCTGTACAATCGTCAGACCATGGTAGTATCAGTTGATTTACGTTAAATAAACTGATTTCTGTACAACCCACTCTGAACTCTTGAAGAGGCTTTATGAGAAGCGCAACATATAGAGATTTCAATAAAGTATTCGATGAAAAGAAGTTAGTGCCCTTTATTATTAGCCTTCTGTCCATCGATACACAAGTTTTATTGTCTTAGCAAAGAGGCAGCTACAAATACTTTTATTTAAGCAAATATGTAAATAAATAATATTGGAATAAAGAAATTTCGAATTAGAGTTATTGATAATCTCTTGATTTATTGAAAATTTGAATTACCATCTTCCACACTTATCATGGAAATTTTTTTCTTTATTTCCTAAAATTATCAACAATGGCCCCACCAATGTTTGGGGCAGAAGTTAACCAGACCACTGACTATCTCTGTCTGCTGCCCCCTGAGATTTGTATTTCATGATTGGGGGCAGACGAGATAGTGTGCAGTTACTGAATGCCTTCCTTACAATAATGTATGAAGTTATTAGTGGAGTAGATGAGGTAACGGAATTTTTATTTTTAGAGGTTTCAGTATATTTTACGAATGATAACAAAATTAATTTTTAAGAGTTCTTATTTTAGCCGTTTTCTTTATAGTTCTGTAACACTTTCTGTTTTGGTGACATTTCTTTGTTTATTTTTTAAGCTTGTTGGATTAAATGTTGTTATTCTTATATCGTATACGATTTATTATTATTTTAATGTCATGAGTATTTGTTGTCGATGAACGTCGTATTATAATTGAAATGGGGGCTCTGGGAAGCCATCTGGGTTGTGACTTAGGAGGTGATACACTTGGTTCGATTTCCGTCATCTATTTTTTTTTTTACTGGAGATTCATTTAATTAAATGAAATTCTTCGTCCCAGTCTAACTATAAAAGATCGTAAACTGAAACTGGTCCCCATTGGCATAGTAATTAGTATAAAATAGTTGTTAATTTACAATATAAATGATAGTTATTATATGCGAAGCGGTTTTTAGTTAGGGCGATCCTATGAAATGGAATGTCGCAAGAGAAAAGGATGTTGCTGCGATGAAGTTGGAATATTAAAATAATAATTTAAATGCCCGCCACGTATTCTGAGACTGACCATTTTAATAACTTTCGATTTCCAATTCCTTAAGAATTTAAACAACTTAACTTCCAGTTATAAACCTTATAGTATCGTTTTTATGTATATGAGCTCCCGCTTCATTGATGGGCGATCTTATTTAAGTAGATGTTTACATGGATGATTTTACGGAAAGCTGTCATGGTTCCGGTTCATGCTTAGATATGGCACTTTACGTCTTACCTTCCTACGAAACAATCAACCTTTTTTATCTCTAGCTAGAAGAAATAGAGACACCATATTTTAATTATAGATGAAGATTTCTATAATTCCAAAATTTTAATGGAGATAGTTCACTTATCGAATTTGATTCTTGCTTGCGATTGCCTTTGCCCGCCACTTTAGTGGCAAATAAAGAAAAAAAATAATAATGTATAAATACACTTTTTTTTCCAGAATAATCAATGGCAGTATAACTTATTGCCATTCTTCGTTGGGATTTAATTTTAAACAAGAGAAATTACGGTTCAACTCCAAATGTGTTAGATTCGAGCAACGTTTTTATCCTGTAATTCTGATGCTCCGCATATCACTTTGATCTTCATCGACTTTACTAAAAACTTTGGTCAAAAATTGAAGAACCACAAATCTTTTACTGTTTAGATATTAATGAGTGATCATGAAGTTTTGTTTCGATATTTTATCACTTACAATAAATCTCATTCCTATCTATTGTGGCAGACAGTATTAGGCATATTGTCAGGGATTGTTAAAGATAATAGGAAAATAAATCAAGTTATTTCACGCACAAATAATTTATGATAAGTAATACCATCCGGCTTCATGATCTAATTCATTACATTTGACTAGGTACTATAATCTATCATGTTTTCACCTATATTCTTGAGTTTGGAATATCAACATCTTAAAATTATTTTATGGGTTTACAGGAGGGTTAATCATTCATTCAGAGAATTTAAGCTCATATCTCCAGATTATTTATATAATTAGAGGTAATACACAGGAATTAATGTATTTTCCTCCTAAGATTTCATAGGTATCTTCATATTGTAATTAAAATGTTACACCTGAGCAGCAATTTCATCTGGTTATATAGGGTTTGCTAGGGGTAGCAATATAAGCAATCATTTCCAAATTAGCCTATATAACATGCCTGATTTTGCCTTTTTAAACAATAGCCACAGAGGCCTCTGCCTCCGAATAATCCACGTGACATAGAGATAACACTTTTAGCTCTCTGTTCGCTGGCAGAGGTGATTTCAACGAGAAATATCCAGTGTAGGGGTCAAGGATAACCATCGTTTTTTCTCTGTGCACATTCCACTCAATATACCACCTCCTTACCAGCCCACCATTCCATACCTCATCATAGCTTCTTGGGATCCATTCGCTTGATTATTGATGATTGCCCTTTTTTTTTTAATTTTATATTTTAACGTAAGCGATCAATTGACCTCACAATATACCTGATGAAGCGAACAACGCTTTCCATTCCTGTAAACCACACGAGACTGCGTTTGTGTAGCACTGAACTAGTAAAATATAATTAATATTCACAATTTATAAATTGCAGTGCAAATTGAAATTTATTTTTTCGCAGATTTGCATTCAGGTTGCCCCGAAGCAAAGTTAATTCCCCTTTGTGGGGTTGTTTGTATATGATGTCAATCCGTCAGCTGTTATTAAGGGGAAAGTATATATATATATATATATATATATATATATATATATATATATATATATGCATATACATACATGCACAATAGAACGCAACTATGTGTTCTGGTTCATCCAATAAAAATAAATATCTTATTTCAGACCAGGCGTTAGTAGAACTTGACATTTTGCGCAATAATAAACATATAAATTGCTCTAATTTGGGAGTATCCACGAAAAACGATGATAATTATCTGTGTTAAAAATACCATTTATAAGTCCAAGACACCGGCAGTGACATCCGCGTTTAAAAAAATATTTGAAGTTGATCTCGTACACCGGTTAGATTCGGTAAAGTGGGAACCTGAGTTTGTTGAGTATGATTATCGTTTACCTGAAAGTCCTTATGATAATAGTAACTAGAAATTATTGTTCAGATTTGAATCTCTTAGGTCGTTTTGCGTATTAGAGGTTTGATGTTGTTCATTCGGGCCAAGATTGGAGTATCTCACTTAAGATCATCAAAGATACTATGAGTTACGGAATTCGTTTGCATTTCTATTACTTAATATTGGTTGCTTTTTGTCTATTTCTTATATTTCTTCAGGGGTTTCATTTTCTTCGTTTTATATTGGCATTATTATTATTATTATTTATATTAGTCCATTAAGAAAGATTTTCGATCTAGCCTTAACATATATATTTCTTTTCTTTTCTTTTTTTTTTCAAAGGCGCTCATCATGAGACGTGTATGAAATATTTATGGAAATATTATTGATTTGTTGATGAACTCTTAATGATTATTTATAGAATCAAAAATGATTGTTACGATTATGTATAGCCTTGCATTTCTCTCAATAATGTGATTAGCAAAATTGAATAATTTCCATAATGTGCCATGATCCTTGAGTATAATTAATGTAAAGTGCAATAATTTATTCATTGAATCGGTGAGATAATGTAAAACGTCTTTACTACGTCAATTAGTACGTGAGGACTGAGAGAATCTCCAGCGAAGCGTGGAATGGCCTCTTCCAGGGAGTGTCACTTCTGCCCTCTTTCTCACGATCTATCTACTCTTCACTCTAGTTCCATTTCAAAGATCTTAGCTTCAATATGCCTTGATATGTCAGAGAAAAATATCAAAATAATCATCTTCAAAAGGATTGAGCTGTTCTGGCTGCCTTTTCCACAATGTATTGGAGATACAGAACCATAGCTATTCAGGGTGTTCTAATGACAGGTTTAAATATAATACTGATAGGGCATCTGAAGTCATCAAGAAGCATTGCAGCCATGTATAGAGTGACTGTATTTTAGCTATTTAATTGTTCGGTGATAAATTCCATATTTAATCGTTTCATATGTAATTAAAATTGGGGTTGATAGCGGTGAGAACTTTTAATGTTTTGTCAGTACTTAATAAACCCAACTTCCACCAATCATGCATAAAGGCAGTATTAAATACAGACAACGGAAGGATAATAAAGTCAAAACACCTCCATTCTTAATTCTACATTTATTAAATGCAGAGTGCTTTCGGGGCGAACCGTCCCATCTTCAGTGCTCTAGAGCTGGTCCCTATTGAGCCGACATCTCCGGAGTCTTATTATCCTTCCGTTGATGATGGACCTCCACCAGCCGGCCTAATCCCGATTAATCAAGATTAAATTATTATTATTATTGACATCAGAAAGGATTTAACGTCAGTGCCATTGCAGTGATGGAAATGCATTTCTACTTACGGCCAGGCACTTGCTCTACTAAAAAATATATCCCGCTCACATTTTATAAGAATGTAGAAACAAAATGTTTGAAGAGAGCCTATTGTTGATCTACACTTGGGAAATCTGTTTAATTAGCGTTAGTTAGCAGTACTGACGCAGTAGGCTTGTGGAGGTTATAGGATGTTTAAAATCAACTGTTTGTTATTTTGTACACTCTTATCAATCTGTAATGAGACTTCAGAGAGTGTTTATCAATATTCTTCCTGCCTGCCTATCGTGCTGCATTGATGAGTGTCCTTGTTAAATTAGTGAAATAGAGGAGCATCTCCCAGCGAAGTAGAAAGTATTGACTCTCCTATTGAAGTACATTGATGAAATTTATTAGAATATATCTCTCACGTGGGGGAAGAATGAATTAAATGCTGGAGCAGATAACCAGGAAAATAATGAAATTTAGAATAACTTTATTAAAACAAGATATCTCTACAATTCAGTTCAGGAGTACCCGAAGGCTTTTCGTGGAGAACATCGTACCTATGGTACTCCTATAGTTTCCCTGCCATATTTGTTTCTTATAAAACTAATCTAACTTCACAAATTCTTCAGACAATTAGCTCCTCTAAATGATGAGATATTTTCGCATAAATAAGATATTAATCTCAAGTTTAGGAATTATTGATTTTTGAGCTATAATCCTCCAAGCACTGACAATATTGGCGCCTTGTGGCTTTCCTGCTAAAATACTTATTGAAATTTCAAGAACCCAGCTAACGATTTTCCCTAAAACTTCAGATTATTTTTTCGTAATTTTAGGGACTGAGTCTCTCTACTGTAAAAGTATAAATTGCCGTTGTATTTGTTACAAATAGATCTAAAATCTCGGTTACTGGCTTTCTAAGCACCAAACTAGTAGCGCTGTTGATGGATATTTTAAAATAGTGGAAAAGGAAAAAAAAATCATGGAAGGGATCAGGGGGAAAAAACAAAACGAAACATAAATGATGAATATCAATTTAAAATATTAAAAAGTTTCCAAAAATACATACAAATTAAACTCAGGTTATCTTCTGTAACCTGGAAGAGGTTTCGCTATTTCCCTCTTCAATGTCCCACCACACATGGGGCTGTCGGCGCTATAGAACTTATAACGATTTAGGACGCAGAGATGTGGAAATTTTTCTCGATTTCTATAGCTTTAAATTATGAATTGATTCGCTCTTCAGAAGATAAAGGTTATTCAAAAAATCAAATTCTGGTAATCTGCTTATGTGTTCTGCCGTTTCTCGGGCATATTTTTATTTCTTCCTTTTGTGCTTTGAAGGAAGGAGAGCAGTAAATATAATAATCACTGTAATTACGAATGGAGCAGATATTAACCTAAGAGTAATGATAGTTGGCTGTCTGTTGAACCTTGGACTAGCCTTGACTGCCTCAGAAGGGAATATATCAATCGAATCAAAGAGCTTTGAGTCAAATTTCGGTCAAATCTCGGGGCCGGATAGTGTATTTATTAAAGGGGCATTGCAAAATTCGCTGAGGCTATAGCTTGTATTGGGTAGTCGTATTACATATTCCTTAAAAACTCATTATTACGCTGATGATCTCAACTCTCCTACTATTTTCTAATTCTTTCGTAGTAAGAAGCCTAGGTGACCAGGAGTTGAAATACAATCTGGATATGAACTGAAACTGAAAATTGGAAGACTACAAGTGAGGAAAGCCTGCTAACTAAAAAAACGATTTCTACCATTTTGATATCTAGTTTTACATGAAACGATAAAATATTGCATTTGGAAGATCAAAAAAAAAAAAAACAATTGCACCACTAGATCGTATGATTTGGTTTCTTCTTTGTTTCTATTGGTCTATGAACACCTTAAGGGTAATCAGCTACTGAGGTCGTACTTATGTTGCGATTTTCGAAAAATGTCTTTAGATGCCCATCTATAGTACCGAGGAGATTGTGAAAATATGTTCTGTTCAAAACTGTATTTATTTTTTTCTGTTAATTCACAAGCGGCCGCAAGTATAGTTTGATCGTTACCAAACTCAATATTTTAAGGTTTTTTTGTTTTGTTTTTTTCTTCTTCTTCTTCTTTAACGACTGAAATTGGACAAGTGGGAAGGGGATTTAGGACCAATGTTGCAAATTTAATTGGCTATAAATGTCCAGGATCAATAGAAGCGCCTTATCGACAAGGAGTTTTTATTGATCTTGATCAATTCGTCCCTCTACTGTCCAGTATCTCGGGATAAATACCTATAAATGTAGTTATTATTTTTTTTTCCTTCAATATTCTAACTGAGATATTTGATTTTTTTTAATTTTCAGCCTTCAGTAAACCCCCTCTTTTAGTCATCGCTCGTAAACATTAAGACAATATTGCACGGAACGTCTTATTCCAAGTTTAAATACCAAATATTGTTTCTTTATTATGGGAAATACGTACAAAACGCAATGTGATGACGTTATGAATTACGATTTTACGATTTTCACCTTAAAATGATTATTTCGTCTATACCATACTGAATATTAAACTTTTTCATTTAACACTAAAGATTATATTAGTTAATTGCTGAAACCGGACGAGAAAAGGGGGGTTTAGAGATAGTGGAATTTCAAAATTCAATATATTGTCTTCATTATTACTCTGTTCGAAATGCTCCACACCAATCTTGTTAAACAGTTGATGCTCTATAATTATGGTTCTATTTTCATTTATCTCAAATATTAAATGAGTTATTCGTTCTTTCTTGATTTCAGCCTTCAGTAAACCAGTAACTGCTCATCGAATTTTTACTTAGAAATATGGAATTTATGGTGAAGTGGCATTATTAGTGAGTAATACCGTGGAAAATCTGTTTAGTTTACACAGCCCTTGCTTGGCGGATTTTTATAAGTTTTTGTATAATTATTTAGTTTTTTCTATGCCACAGAGGAAAACTACTGCCAAATAAACGACAATATAATGCTAAATTGCGAATATTGTATAATTGCAATAGCACCATCCTCAATGGTGGGAACATGAAGACGTAATCTGCCTTTGAGAGGGATTATACTGTCACTGCCATTAATAGCCGTAAAGGAAATATTGGAATCATGCCAGGTCCTATGCCCAAATATTCGAATAATTTCTGTTATCCTATGAAACCATCACTGTAGTAATACACGGTATTGTTATATAGAAAAAAATAATAAATTTTTAATTAAATACAATAAATACTCAAAGTAGGCAATTTTAATCTATTGCGGTTGGATGCTATCAACGATAGTTTCTACTTTTGCTTAAATATTGTTATAATGTCATAGATGCTACATTTGCCGATTTAATTGGGCAACCTTCTTTTCTAGTATATCGCAGTATGTTGGAATGGTACTGAAAAGTTAGTATTTTATTTTAAAGCAGCATATTCCTGTTATTTTGCCACAACGAACCTTAGGAAATGAAGATAAATGTACTCTGTCGTTATTATTTTAGTTTAATGGTTTTCCGTTTTCTATGTAACAGTAATTGTCTAGTTGAGGAACAAAAGGCTTCCATCTGGTTATATAAGGGTGATTGCTGTTCGGGGCAAGGTAATCTGTTTTAGATGTGTCGCAGGCTGTGGAAATCTATTAAGCACAGTGTTGCATAACTTATTGTGAATTCATCCAATGAATGTAATTAAAATGTCATCAAATGTTCTGATATAGTTCGGGTGCTCTTGGACATATTTTCTTCGTTTGACAAGTCGGAGGGGTTGAGAAAGGGATTAAATAAAAATTCAAAATATCTCCGTTATTACGTGTTGCCTCAAAAAATATTAAATAAGAAATCGCGCAATTGTTATTTTGTAGATGGCGCCAGAACCGTAGCGTGTCCAACATATGGAAAATCGGCTTAATTTACGCATCCTATGCGTTACTTACTTTTCTCTTTTACAGTTAGTCTTACTCGCTATTTTGTGTTCATTTGACATAAAATGTGTATTAACTCCCTCCACCAAAATAGTCAACATATTTCGAACTTACAGTAAATATCTTAAAATATCAAATAAATTAAAGTAACACAATTAGAACTGCGAATAATTCTTAATTTTCCAGAAGAGCTGTTGTTGATCAGAAAGAAAAAAATTCCATCTGACCATGAGCTTAGGATTGGACTTATCAATTATTATTATTTTTTGTTATCAATTATAACTATGATATCTGTGGAACATATGGGCTGCATTAATCATCATTATATATTATGATCTGATTTGCCTTCATTTTATTTAAACGTACAATGAGGAAACGCGCAGAGATGACGTAGTTCCTGCAAGGCACACTTTCGTCATTGTCAAATCTGATTTTACGCCACCTAAATTATATCGTATTTAACAACCTTGGTTGAATGTTCCCCTTGCCTGGGTAGGCTTTGTTAGGTGCTGTAGCATAGTACATGTTTTAGTATCACCCTAGCGTATCTAACTACGGAATAGTTTCTATATAAGACTCAGATGCTTGGGATTATTTCAGTTTTTTCAAAGAGCTTTCTCTCTTAAGAGTAACTCACTATTCAAATAGTTTTTATTTTACACAGTTTTACAATGACTTACGTAAGTTCCAATTTATATTATTATTTGTCTGTATTTATTATCGGACGTAAATGGCTTATAATTTTAAGAGAAGAAAAAATGTATAATATGAATTTTATATATACATGAACATGTATATTCCAGCAGTAAGACGTCTTTTCACTATTATGCTATTAGACTATTCGTTTTCGTTGTTTCCGTAAAATACCATTATCAGATACCAATATTGTAGACAAACTAAGAAACTAATATACCTAGCAGCATTCTGTGACATATTCTGATGTTGTTACGTCATTGCAACAGCAACATTGATTGTATTTACGTTTGACCCATCTTATAATTTATATTTTCTGCTTTACCGTCTGAGGTCAGATTTCTATATGATAAGTAGAATAAATGATCTAGATCCTCAAAATAAATTTATTTTTTACGACAGGCGTATCGCCCTCATAGGTATTTTATCAATACTAAAAACGAAATCCATTACATAAAATCCTTAGTCCCACCCTGGCTAGAAAAGGGTGGTAACCTGTAGATAACCCGTCCCAATTAGCCTAGGATGCAAAAAGTGGGCGTTAATAAATAATCTATCTATCTATCTATATATAGATATATATATATATATATAGAGATATATATATATATTTATATATATAGATATATATAGGCAGACTTATATATAGGCGAAAGATTATTTATATATATATATATATATATATATATATATATATATATTTATATATATATATATATATATATATATATATCTATATATATATATATATATATTTATATATATATATATATATATAAAATTGTAACCTCTGTCTGTACATTGATTTTTTTGATTTTCTTGATTTTCGGCAAGTATAGACATAACAAAAGTTGTTCACTTTCTTATTTAGAGTAACTTTTGTTATATACTTTTTTTTGTCTATTTGTTTTTCGATAAACGTGTTCATAACAAACGTTGTTTAATTTGTTACATTTGTTGTTTTTTCGGGAACAATTTATGAAGCAAGTAATTCGCGTAGAAATATTGATATGTTCAACAATTCTTTACAATATCAACTACCAGGTACCTCACCTGGAATAATAAATTCAAATCTATGTTAATATTTTGTCCTTAATAATTCAAATCTATGCATAATGCACAGGAGACGGGAAATATGACAATATGGAGGACAGTGAAGTCTTACATAAAAAATGAATTTTATTATTAACTAATCCACAGCAACGACGGGTATAGACCCTAAACACTGGGACGGGTAAATGTCAAAATATTGTGCAAAATAAAGCCTTGCCAAAAAAATACCATCACCATTCAGCCTCAAATGAATTCCCGGGCGAAGCCGGGTATCTGAGCTAGTTTAATACTAAAACCAGAAACTTATTTTTAATTTCTATTTAATAAACGCAATTGTATCTCTAAATTATTCGTTATTATTTTTTTAAAGGAGTAAATAAAATTATTAAAACTTTCTAATAACAGGTGCATAATAGAAGTCATTTAGAGATAAAATTGCTTTTAACTAGTTTAGTAATTTAATAGAAATAATAATGAAAGCATTAATAATGCCCTTGAGTGCGAAGCGTATTCCTGCATACAATAAACTTATTTTCTGAGACTAAAATCATGTAGAAATTTGGTCTCTGACGGAAAGCGTAAAATAGAAGTTGATGATGGATGAAACTTAAATACTATCGTGCAAATATATGTATTTATATCGTCAAAGGCAGTTGATGTCCTCGTTTCCCCATAATGAACACTATTGTTTGTTTTATGTACATAGTTATGTTTACGAGAATGAGTAAGCTTCGTGTTGTTGAATTACAAATTACTTTTAGCGCACTCTCATGCAGTCATTTGCAAGGAATATTCTTGTTGTAATTTAATATTTATTTATTACACAGTTGACCATTAGCTTCCCCCTCCCCATACCTCCTCACTTGACATACCTCTTATGCTTCTATATTGTAATGAATATAACAGATATTGCTTGTTAGATTTTATCAGTTTAAGACACAGGTTATAACAAAATCTGTATAGTATAGCTTGTACAGTGTCTGGATTTTCACTCATCTTGAGATGACGAAGACGTAGTTGAAACACCCTAGAATATTTTTATATGTTAATACATAGCATCATGGGGGATTTGCACAACTTGAAATTAGTTGTGTTCAGTTAAAACACCTGATAATATAAAATTTCCAAATAATTATTTTCAGCACTATATGTACATAATTATGAAAAAGTCAGTCACGCAAGGGATACATAAATAAGCAGATTTCCCACGTACTGGTATAGCAAACTTCACACCTCATCTTCTGTATTTCTGTGAAAAACACCTATGAGTAGAAGGGGGGGGGGTTACTGAGGGGTGAAAACAAGAATGTACTAATAACTCGCTTAATACTTGAGTTACGAAAAAATTCATAGATTTGTAATTTAAGATAATCAAGATTGGCTCTATAACATTTTACGGTTCGGCTCATATTTATTAACGGAGATATTTTGAATTTTTGAAGCCCCCTCTATTCCACGTCAGATTTCAGACAATAAGTCACACAAGAAAAATCAGATATTGGGGTAGTACTTAGGACGCAAATTTCGAAACATTTCATCAAATGTCCATCTATCCTACCTTGGGATATATGTCTATTACTGTTCTAGCGGTCGCAATTTCTGCTTGATCATTACCCAATATGTAAACGTTTTATGTAAAAATGAAGATGAAGCTGGTTAATGACTGATATCGGACCAACAGAAGGGGGTGTAGAGAAAGGAATTTCGAATATTAACCGAAATATTCACTCCTTCTCATGTCATATTAACTATAAGTTTTATCAGATTTCCCTGCACAGAAATCAGCTATTGAGGTCGTACTCATGGCACTATTTTCGAAATATTTCTTCAAATGTACATCGATCCAGAAGATGACGAAAATGAGATCCATTCAAAAAATAAATAAATATATATATATATATATATATATATATATATATATATATATATATTTATGAGAGAGAGAGAGAGAGAGAGAGAGAGAGAGAGAGAGAGAGAGAGAGAGAGAGAGAGAGAGAGAGAGAGAGAGAGAGAGAGAGAGAGAGAGAGAGAGAGAGAGAGAGAGAGAGAGAGAGATTGGTCTGTTACCACTCTAGTGGTCTCAATTTTTGTATGAACGTTCCCAAACTCGATATTTAATCGTTTCATTTAAAAAGAAAGATCAAGTTCGTTAATGGCTGAAATCAGACCAGTGGGAGGGGGATTTTCGAAAATTCGAAATACGAGTATCTCAGTTACTAAATGTCGGATCGAAATGTTGTATGGAACCAATCTTATTGCAAATTAGATGTATTATACATATTGTTATATACATTTATTCTCTATCTTGAATATTAACCGAGGTATTTGCATTTTCCATCCTTCAGCAAATCCCCACTCCTTCTCATGTCACATAAACAATACTCTTTTATATAATAAACTACTTTATTCGAAGCTTAAATACCAAAGATTGTTTTCAAGAGACCTTTATTATATGAGGTACATGCAAATATGTTCTGTTGATCCCCCCCCCCCCGTCTAAAGTTCTTGGGTTACTATAATTTGAATGCTTGGTATAAAAATTATTCTGATTCATTATAAATTACAGTACTAGATATTGTAAATAGTTTTCAATAAAATTAATTTATTATATTCAGATATAATTCTGTAATTGTTTTTCATTCCGGTAAAAAGAATATTTCTGTTCAGCTCTGAGAGGTTAGCCTTTTTACTTACAATTCAGACGCTTTCCGTTGGGAGATTATTAAAATTGACTGAAAGATTTCTCATTACCGTTTGTATTTATTCACTTAATATTCACGGTGGTGTTAAGTGTTACCAGTTTGTTGATCTATCTATTGTCAATCTTCTCTGGGAAATCTGCTTAATTTTCGCGTGACGGACGTTTTAGGACTGAAGCACATCTTACCCGTATAGCGAACTTGAACAATATGATAAGGTTTCTTGGTATAACATGTATTCTAGGAGGTGGTTTTCTTGGTATAACATGTAAACGTCTGCTACACATTATTCTTTGGTAGGTGTGATACATGGAAATTAAAATTTAGATTGAGCAAATGCGTTAGACTTACTCGAGCATAAAATACTGCATAAATACAGTTGGATTCGTGGTATGCGGATTAAGTGCAATTATTAAAGATATATGTAAATATACACAGGCGAATTAAATATGTTATGCACTTTTGATACAGCCTCTATCTAATCGGGTATCTAACAATACCTCGGTTTTCTTCTTTTTCCTGAAGTGATTGAAGATATATTCTAATAAACTAAGTGATCAATTTTATTACTGACATAATAGCCTTAGTTAACTTAATTTATTGGAATTTTGAAAGTTCAATAGAATATAACGAATGCATATTATGCTGTTGGAATAATATAATATGAACACGTATTCGAAAACGTGCACTTTATAATTTAATATTTCGAGTGTACATTTTGGGCTTATATTGATGGTGGAGTTATTAATATTTATTCGTAGATGACTATCTTCACATTAATCTTCTTGGTAAGTGTGCACTCTAACCTGGATGTGGTATGTTCTCAGAAAATCTAATTTTAAATATTGGAACTGGTGCCAAGATAGTGTGAAATCAGTTCAGACGGAATGCCGCCGACTCTGTGTCATTGCCTCACGTAGGGCCTTTGTTGGGTTAATTTAGCTTATACGCACAACACACGCACGCACACACACAGGGCGTGCGAGCTCATAAATATATACAGTCTTAATGACAATGATGCAAATTAGATAATAACTGTTCTTTTACTATTTTCACAGTGTGATTAAAATTTATGTTTCTCTTCGTTGTACAGCGAAAAATAAAGGTCGTTGTCCGTCTCAAACAGAGCAAATACATAACTTGAAGGTAAAAGCAACAAAAACTTTATATTAAAAAATCATTCCTCGCATTGAAAATGACATAACTTACTAAGATTATACTTATTTATACAGGAGCACTCGTATCTAGGTGATTTGGCTCAAAATTTAACAATGTAAAATAAAAACAAATGTTTAGAAAAAGAACAAAAAACTGAACCAACCAAAAAAATTAAAGATTATAAATAAACATTAAATACAAGTAATGAAAACAACAAATAAACATTACACTAGTATTAAAGACAACAATTTAGAATGGTTTTAATTAAAAGAATATGTTATTCCTATATACTAGTACATTTATATTATTTAAAATTGTTCAAAATTATATTAAATTTCCCACTAAGTCAAAATAAAAAAGGAGAGAAGTTAAATTTTAAATAAATCAAATTCAATATTTTAAGGTGATTTAGTGCATTGTCGATATGTGGGCTATTGTCTGTTAGAAGTTCGTAGATGTCATGTCATGTATGTGGAGTCTCTAAGTATTCTACACCAGTCTAACTTGGAAATCCCACACAATAATTAAAAAACGGGAACTAAACAGACGATTCGGGCAACTTTACGGAATGCTAAATAAAAGATCTCACTTGTCTACCGAAAACAAACTAACAATATACAAGCTATTAGTAAAACCGATATGGACCTACGGAATAGAAGTGTGGGGTACTGCAAAACCTTCGAACATCAGACGCATCCAGATCTTCCAATCCAAAGTCCTGCACACCATAGTAGATGCTCCATATTATATTACAAACCACACCCTCCATAGAGGTCTTAATATCCAATCTTTAAAGGACCTAATTCCCATAAGATTCAGAAAATTCCACTGCAGGCTATCCAATCATCCTAATCCAGAAGTCCTAGCCCTTTCCAGTACTACTCATCCTTATTCCCCTCCACGGCGCCTCAAGAGCCATTGGCCCAGCGATCTCCTATAACTGTAAAGTGAAGTGATAGCAGTGGCTAATTTCTTCTCAAGTGCCATTCCTCCTTAGCTCTTGACTTCTTTGCCAGGCAGGGAGAGGCTGTTCCTCTCATTGTGGTGAAGGCGTGTGGCTACTGTCAATAGTGATGGAGGAACTATTGTATTGTACATATCGCACATTGCCAAATACATTTAAATGCAGGCTGTAATAGACTCAATAAAATAAAATCTAATCTTAAAAAAAAGATCTAAGTATTCTATGTTCTTGTAGTTAGTCAGTATGTGTTTTATGGTTAATGGTTCATGGCATGTTCTGCATAGAGGTCTTTCTATTCTTCTCATGAGGCCTTAGTGTGTTGAATGTTAGTGTCCTATTCTAAGTCTCGTCAGTACAACTTCGTCTCGTCTGCTGGATGATCTTTCTAAGATACAAATTAAAAGTTATTTTCTAAAATTTGATTACCTTCTCGAATAGATTTAACTAGGTTTGTTGAAAATCTGGAGATGTTTTCCCCACTGTTCCAGGAGTGACTTTTAACAGATCTTCTTTATTTGAAATCTCATGTTTACCATGGCTTTTTATTTTATTTCTATTTCCAATTTTGCCCACAAATAATAATTATATTTAAATCTCTCTGTACTTGCCTTTACAATTTTGGGATAGTGAAATGTTAGCCATTTCTTTACTAACAACGAATGCTTGGGGTCATTGTCTTCGTAAAATCTAAAAATGTCTTTAATTCCTATATACGATTTATGTATTCCCTTCTTGAAATGCCACGAGTTCTTTCTGTTAAAGCAGTGTGGCGGCGACCCATTGATATAAACAAATCCCGTGGATTAGCAAATTAATAAAATTGCCTTAGTCCGAACTTACACGGATTAAAGACATATATATATATATATATATATATATATATATATATATATATACTTATGAGCCATTAAACATTTTAATTTTTTTTTAAATAAATTTACAGAAATATACCAGGTTTATGATTGTTGTTGTGGTCTACTGTGTATATCCAAACATGTATTTATTTTCTTGAAATTATTAAATAACAATTGCTAGGACACACTCCATCCGAGATTAGATGTGTTTCCTTAGCGAACAATTTAATGTTAGCGCGGATCACATATTAATGCAGATTAGAACAAGCTGAAATTGGCTAGCGTGAATGTAGATTGGATATTGTAGGGAGCTGTTGACATGGCTCGACATAGAGGTCATAACAGTTGGACAACCAATACCTCGCTGTTCCAACCTGGCTACAACCCCAATATAACTCAATAATTGCACTCCCCGTCCGGTGCCTTCGAATTTACTCAGCCAATTTATATCACAATGTGTAATCATTTCAAATGTTTACAATAAATCATTAATTCGCTGAAAATATTTGGGATTATATTTGTTGTGAAAAGCTATCTCCATAATCAGAATCGTTCTCTAAATCTTGAAATATTTAGTAAACACTGATTTGTTATATTAAAAACTGAATTTTATGTATAATTTTCTCGGTTACATTTAAAGTAAAAGTCCAACAATTTTTAAATATAATGTATTGTCATTAGGACACTAATAATGGAGGCTATACTCTGAAAGCAATTTAAATGGTAAATGTCAATGGTCAATTTCAAAGACAAAAAATAATTGCACCAGATTTTAATTTAAAATTCGTTTAGCGAATAACTAATGCAATCACAAAGTTTAGGCAAAATGAAGCTTTAAGGTTTTTCTAATATTCTATTTTGTTCACGTTTCAGAACAATGTCATAAAAATTGAAATTCTTCTCCCAGAATAGAAATTTCTGTCTGCCCGTTTACTACTCACTAGTTAAAACTACTCGAAGCATATCAATGATTATTTATTGTCCTAAATCAACCTCTAGTTATTTTAGCAGATTTCCTTTAAGGGAAGTCAGCTATTGAGGTTCTACTCATGACGCGATTTTCAAAAAATTCCTTCAAATGCCCATCTATCCTACCTAGAAAGTGACGAAAATGAGGTCCGTTCAAAATGAGGTCACGTGTGTGTGTGTGTGTGTGTGTGCGTGTGTGTGTGTGTGTGTTAGCGATCTAGTGGTCGCAGTCTTGGTTTAATCGTTACCAAACTCGATATTTAATCGTTCTGTGTAAAAAGAAAGATCAAGTTCGTTAATGGCTCATGCCACCCGTGGGAGGGAGGGGGGCGCTTTTAGGGGAGGAATTTTGAAAATTCTTAATACCTCCATTATTATGCGCCGGATCGGAAAATTGTATAGAATCAATCTTATTGCAAACATAATGTTCCATAAATGTTGTCATATACGTATTTTCTCTAAGATTAATATTAACCCAGAAATTTGCATTTTTTAGTTTTCGGCCTTCAGTAAACCGCCATTCCTACTCATGCCATATTATCTGTAAGCTGTTATATTATGAAGCACATTATTTGAAGCATAAATGCCAAATATTGTTCTCATTGAACTTTTACTTTTTGAGATAAATACAAGTGTGTGACACACGTGCGAAATCTGCTTAGTTTACGCTGCTCCTGTGTGACGGGCTATTTTAATATTACGTCATTTGTATGATTAAAATTTAAGGTTACTTAAGTTATTTGGTTGGTTCTTAAATGATTTTTTTCCTCTCTGACTTGTGATAAATTATCTGAAGAAATAAGACCACAGAAATTTAATATTTCAAGTATTAAGGTTTTTGGACTCAACCATAAATACTGAGACTTTCATAGCTTTGTTGTCTTATCTTTAACTATTATTACACTATTCAATCTTTGTTCATTAAATTAAGAGGAAAGGATGCTAAAGTGAAAATGTCAATGGGGATAGTCATGCTTTCCACTCCAGCGCATGAATTTGCTTATAAACTAGTTTCCCTTGCTGCATTTATCCTTGATCGAGGAACGAAGCCTTTTAATTAAATAGTCAAGAGGGCATCAGCTGAATTATAACCGAGTTATGTATCTAATTATCCGCGATGTCGCTCTTTCCATTAAACGCACGATGAGAACTTTTAAAAGTTAGTAGAGGATGGACAGCTAACTAACTTATAAATTACTCAATTCTCTAACTATAAATTTCGAGTTTTTAAACTTTGTCCACAGACGCGCAATTCCCAATGCTCTCGTCTAAGGGAGGACCTGTATATCAGGGTTTGACAACATTGAATATAGTTGGTGAAATTCAGATATTTCAGATAAAATTCGAAGTTGTCATAATCTAATTCAGAAGTTTTTGATTATTCCGTAATTTTCCTCCCAAAATATATGCAGATTTAGTGCAACTACTAAGAACGCTGTTGTTTCCTGATATGAATAATAGCCTTGGAAATCTTTTTAACACCATTGACAAAATACTGAAATACGATCAAAACCGAATATACGAGCACAAGTAACGATCCTCACTGTGAGCTAAAAAGTACCCCGTATCATATGGAAATTGAAATATTTCATTAAAATTTTAAACATGGGACCAAATATTTTATTCTGGTAAAGGGAAACATTATGGAATAATTTAAAAATAAATATTTTATATATTATTCTCATATTTATTCATTCAGACCTATCGTTTAGACATTTGGGAATTCCAGAAGGCCTCATCACCATATACTCTTCTGCTGCGATTATGTTAAGGAAAATGCAAACCTGACCTCTTTTTGGAGAGCCCCTTTGGACAACCTCCTTAGGCGCCCTTGAGGTTAAAGTTATTCTAATTTTGTGTTTTTACTTTTATCAGTATTTTTGAAAGATATTGGCTAAGGGAGAGTAGCTATAAATTCACCCTTTATTTGTACAAATGAAATCTATATATTGTTGTTGTTGAATATTTCATTATATTCCTTCTACTTCGTTGTAGGTCTTTTTATGGGAAACCAATTTCTCTCAGGATATTTGTTATTACTCCTCATATATTTCGATATTGTATTTTCCTTATAAGTTCTATAAGTAGGGTTAATCAGTGTTCCTTTTTTTTTTCTTATTAATTATGTAATAATTTTACAAAACTGTTGTCCTAAAGAAATTGTTTAATACTCTTTGATAGTAAAATAATTTCAATGGATTAAAATAAACAAAAGCTTTCTAAGGATTACATTATTGTTACTTACTTTATCCTCTGTTTAGAAACTATTTTCCATGTCAGGAGATTATTATTCTGTTTTTAAAAATATTATATTTCTAATGATTTGATGTGGCGATGTTATCCATTTATAGTTATTTAGCGAATACAAAATTCGATTGCAGGCTATAAATAATTTTGCATAACAATTACTAAACAAATATATTCCTGTTGATTCGCCCCATTAGCATATTTGAAAGTATAATTTCAACAAGGCAACTAATTATTCCTTGTTATGGATCGTTAAACTACTTATCAGTGTTTCGAAACATAATTCGCACATCACTTTTTTAAAAAAAATAAGTGTTCAGTGATAGATTTCTCCTTCAATAGAAAATATTATCACTCACGTGGAGTTAACTGAGATATACGTTTATTTATTCCAATACTTCTATAGTTCCGCCGTGTATTTTTTTTTTCCTGATCAATTATGAGCCGAATAATTCTGGCACACGATGTGTTTATTGATTAAGTTGAGCTAAGTGAATATCGCATGAGTAGAAGTGGGGGTTAACTAACAACTAAAACGTTCGTCACCCAGAGGAGAGGGTAACGAAGCAGATTTCCTTCGTGTCGGGCATGCTACGGATCTGATGCTATAAGCAAGCTATGTAAACAGTAATTAAAATTCAACCTGGACATTAGATGATAGGTGGTTGAGGTGCTCGAAGGCGAAAAGGCGCTCGAAGGACTGGAGGTTTACAGAAGACTGAAAACTAAAAAACAAGTAAAAAGTCCGTCACGCAGGGGCTGCGTAAACTAAGCAGATTTCCCATGTGAAGTTTTACAATAGAGAAATCCGCATACTGGTAACACAATACCACCGTGATTAAATACAAACGGTAATGAGAAATCTTTCAGTTAATTAAAATAAATTCCCAACTGTAACGGCTTCTGAATTGTAAGAATAATTTATATTTTAATAACTCAAATTTTAGTAGTCCAAGAACTAAAGAAGGGGGGCAGAACGTATTTGCATAAATCTCACAAAGTAACGAAGGTAAGGTAAGGTTAGAAGAAGCTTCCACCTGAGCCGAGTACTGGCGGAAATGGCCGATCTAATCCGAACTATACCCGACCACAGACTTCATAAAAATGCAAATATCTCGGTTAATATTCAAGATAGAAAATAAATGCATATAACAATATTTATAGTAAATTTAATTTGCAATAAGATTGATTCTGTACAATGTTTCGATCCGACGTATAGTAACGGAGATATTTCGAATTTTCGAAAATCCTCTTCTCTAAACCCCCCCCCTCCCACTGGTCCGATTTCAGCCGTTAACGAACTTGATCTTTCTTTTTACATAAAACGACTAAATATCGAGTTTGATAACGATCAAACGAAAATTGCGACCGCTAGAGCGGTAACAGACAAATATATATATATATATATATATATATATATATATATATATATATATACTAGCTCAGATACCCGGCTTCGCTCGGGAATTCATTTGAGGCTGAATGTTGATGGTATTTTTTTGGCAAGGCTTTATTTTGCACAATATTTTAACATTTACCCGTCCCAGTGTTTAGGGTTAATACCCGTCGTTTCTGTGGATTAGTTAATAATAAAATTAATTTTTGATGTAAGACTTCACTGTCCTCCATATTGTCATATTTCCCGCTTCCTGTGCATTATGCATAGATTTGAATTATTAAGCACAAAATATTAACATACATTTGAATTAATTTTTCCCGGTGAGGTTCTTGGTAGTTCCAAAGAATTGTTGAGCAAATTTCTCTAAATAAACAACTTTTGTTATGTGCATATTTGCCGAAACTACAATAGGAAACGAAATATCACTATTATTAATTTCAGGCCTCCCTTATAACCCCCACTCCTGCCTGTTCCTAGAAATAGTATGGCTTTTTATAAGGAAGGCGTTAGTGCTAATACACATACTGAGTGTTTTATTTAGTTCGGTTGAGTCTTTTGTGCCAAATAAAATTTTTCACTTCCGCTATAATTTTTAGCGTATATCTCGTTTATAATTCGGTATACGAAAAAAGTGTATATAACAAAAGTTACTCTAAATAGCAAAATAAACAACTTTTGTTATGTTCATATTTGCCGATAAACCAATAGGAAACGAAATATCGCTATTTTTAATTTCTGGCTTCCCTTAAAACCCCCACTCCTGCCCGTCCCTAGAAATGTTGATATGGCTTCTTATAATGAAATCGTTAGTGCTAATACACATACCGAGTTTTATTTATTTCGGTTGGGTCTTTTGTCCCAAATAATATTGTTGACTCCCGCTATAGTCATAAGCGTATAACTCATTTAAACTTCGGAATACGATGAAAGTGTTTATGACAAAAGTTACTCTAAATAACAAAATAAACAACTTTTGTTATGTGAATATTTGCGAAAAAACCAATAGAAAACGAAATATCACGACTTTTAATTTCAGGCCTCCCTTATAACCCCCACTCCTGTTCGTCTCAGAGAAAATTAATATAGCCTATCTCTCAAGTTGGACCAGACTGCTCACGGTGTGCCAATTTAATTTAAAATCGGTTAAGTAGTTTAGGAGTCCATCGCGGACAAACATCGTGACAGGAGATTTATATATATTAAGATATATATATATATATATATATATATATATATATATATATATATATATATATATACAGTTTTGAACGGACCTCATTTTCGTCATCTACTAGGTAGGATCGATGGACATTTGAAGAAAAATTTCGAAAATTCCGTCATGATTACAACCTCAATAGCTGATTTCCCTTAAGGGAAATCTGCTAAAAGGGGTGGGCTGAGACTTTCACCTTACAATATCCTGAAGTTATAGCTATTTCATCTGAATGCTTGGAACCGAGTTTAATAAACATTGAAGCCTTGTTATAAAGTGTTTTTAAAATTCTTATTATTTTCCCGCTGAGCCAAAGAGTAAACAACTCTTGCCAGAGTAGCTAATGGTCTATAGAGACGAATGCTGAATCGCTATATGTATTATTAAAATTTTGCTTTGTGATATTTATTAACGCCCATTTTGTACTAGAGAGGCTGATTGGGGCAGGTTATCTATAGGTTACTACTCTTTTCTAACCAGGGTGCTCGTCAATAAATAAATTCCTATTGCCCAAGTGATAATCGAACTTGCCACTCTGGGATTACCAAGTGAGATTATGATCAACGCTATGGCTAAACAGAGCCACAAATTTGATAAAATATTTCAATATTGTTATTTATACGTGGTAAAGTAAATGGGGAGAGAGTTGCATTTAGCTTACGAAACATATGGAACAAGTAATTGATAAGGAGTTGTATGTGGGAGTAAAGATCTGGTAAGCACTTTTATATTATAAATAGGAAGTCCACTACTCTAAGACGTGGCCTCAATCAGAAGCACTAACAACTCGATGGGAAGACTTCCTGTTTATAATACCCGTTTACCAATGAGGTCAAATGTCCTGAAGACAACTTTAATACCAATTTTTTTTTAGGGAAATCTGTCAAATAGAGTTATGATGTGGTTGCAGGGTTATGATTTTAAATTGAGGTAGGGAAGTAACGATGCTGTTATCACTGAAAGAGTGCAGTGGTTAGATTACGTATAGAGAAGGACGCTTGGCAGGCTGCTGCTAAAGGATATGCACGCGAGGTGATTACAGCAGGATTGCTGTGACGGGTTGTCCTTCCTGGTCCTATATCTAAACTGTAGCGCAGGTTACTATGTACAACTTGTTTAAATATCAGTTTCTGGTAGTTGGGCGTTATTTTCTTGTTCCCTGCGCAACGTGGGAATAAATCCTTCTATTGGGGTCATTGGCGGTGAGCCCGTCCTTCCGAACGAACAGGAACCACCGCCATCACCTTCTACTCCAGCGTTCAATAGGCTGCCCGGCTCATTAGTCATTATGGAGACCTTAGCTCAAAGGTGTTTTGTTGTTTGTCTTTAATAAGCCAATGCCATTTATATCTACAATTCCGGCATCAGATATAACTTAGTCTCCTAATGCCTTCCGTAGTTTCAGTTATATTGACTGAGGTCGTCAATGATCTTTTTAGAACCTAAAGAATTACAAGGGATTACTTCTCATACAGATAAAAATAATACAATACTCTTTCAATTAAAACCATCATAAAATGTCCTTCATGCATATGTGATAAGGCTACATGTAAACTAGTTTCTTGGACACAACAATAGACTATAAAACAAATTTTAAGAAATTAAATTTAATAATTACATAGCTGGTCAGGTTAAAAATCGGACTCGGACCGGGGGAGGAGTTCGCAATTTTTTTTTATCGTTAACAAACTCGAAATTTAAGCGTTTTATGCAAAACTAAAGATCACAAACTAAAGAAAATTAAATTTATAATAGGATTAGTTCTATAGACTTTTTAGATCCGTCGTATAGTAACGGAGAAATTTTGAATTTTCAAAACTTTTCCCCTCTAAACCCTCTCTTTTCAACTATTGATCTTTAGTTAGACGGGAAACAATATATATCGAGTTTGACTACGATAAAACAATAATTGCGACCACTAGTGCGGTAACAGACAAATATATATTTTGTCTGACCTCATTTTAGCAGATTTCCCTTGAGGGAAACTCAAATTTTTGATTGGTCGTTACTAAAACTCGATATTTAAACGTTTTATGTAAAACTAAAGATCTCAATTTCGTTAACACCTGAAATCGGACCAGTGAGAGGGACGCTTTAGAGTGGGCGATTTTGAAAATCTAAAATATCTACGTCACTATGAGTCGTATCCAAAAATTGAATAGAACCAATCTTATTACAAGTTTAATTGTTAATAAATATTGTTATATACATGTTTACTCTATTCCCATTATTACCCTCCCTCCCACTTTCAGTCATCACACGCATCTCATGAAATGTCTTATTTCAAGCTTAAACACCAAATATTGCTTGTAACGGGCCTTTCCTATTGAGAGTTTCATACAAATATGTAGTGTGTTGGCCTCATCAATTAAGATTTTCAGGTCTTGTCTCGAAAATATTAATTTGAGCCTTACCGTACTCTTTATTTAACTGTTTCATTCAACACTGAAGATCATATTACTTAATAGTTGGATTCGGACGATGAATAGGTGGGGAGATTCAAAAATTCAAAATATCTTCGTAATTATGAGGTTGTTAGAACAAGGTTACAGAACCAATCTTGTTAAACGATTTATTCACTGTAATGTTTGTCCTATTTATTTTTTTGTAGCCCAAATATTCGTATTTTCTTGTTTTCAGCTTTCAGCTCCCCTCCTCCCTACTAACTGGAATTTTGCTTAGAAATAGAGGTGAGATGACATTAGAAGTATTTCCAACACGTAGGAAATCTGTTTAGTTTTCGCAACCCCTGCGTGACGGACTTTTTTTTATATCAAAGTCAGATTGATTTGCATTTATGAATGTTGCCTATCATAACAAAATATTTTATGAATACCGCTTTATAATATTGTACACGTGTCAGAAAGCACATTCCCCTTGCTGCCAAGGACTCTAAACTCGTAATTGCGTGTAATAATAAAGGAACGGGCAGTGATCTCGTCAGAAGTGGGAAGCTTGGATTCTGCGTACGTGCCTCTTGTCAAGCCTTGGACCTCAAGTTCGAGGCCTCGGCCTATCTCAGTGTCCTTGTCATCTTCACAGGAATACTAAATTATACCGTGCATAGTGTCCTTCCCCACGCGTTCTTTACCACTTTTCATATAAGCGTGGTAAATCGAGATCTTTTTTTTAAAGAGGAAATATTTAAAAACGAAATAAAGGTTGCAAATTATTTAAAGATTGTACACACAAGCCTTGCCATAATGTATAATGGAGTTCAGTATAAGTCTAAAAAAAAATTGCAAAAAAAAAAAACCCTATACTTAGTTACAAAAAGTCCGTCACGCAAGGGTTGCGTAAACTAAGCAGATTTCCTATGTGAAGTTTAGCAATAGAGAAATCTGCATACTGGTAACACAACACCACCATAAGTAAATACAAACGGTAATGAGAAATCTTTCAGCTAATTTTAATAAACTCCCAACTGAAACGGCTTCTGAATTGTAAGAATAATTTATATTTTAATAACTCAAATTTTAGTAGTCCAAGAACTAAAGAAGGGGGGGGGGGTGGATGAACAGAACGTATTTGCATAAATCTCACAAAGTAGCGAAGGTTAGGTAAGGTTAGAAACTACAGGTTAGGTTAGAAGCTTCCGCCAGAGCCGACTTCCGAAAACGGCCGAACAACACCCGACCACAGACTTCATAAAAATATATCTCGGTTAATATTCAAGATAGAGAAAAAGTGTATATAACAATATTTATAGTAAAATTAATTTGCAATATGACTGGTTCTATACACTTTTTCGATCCGATGAATAATAACGGAGATATTTCGAATTTTCGAAAATCCCCCCTCTAAACCCCCCCCCCTCCCTCTGGTAAGATTTCAGCCATTAACGAACTTGATCTGTCTTTTTACATAAAACGGTTAAATATCGAGTTTCGTAACGATCAAACAAAAATTGCGACCGCTAGAGCGTTAACAGACATATATATATATATATATATATATATATATATATATATATATATATATATTTATATATATATATAATTTTGAACGGACCTCATTTTCGTCATCTCCTGGGTAGGATCGATGGACATTTGAAGAAATTTTTCGAAACTCGCGTCATGAGTACGACCTCAATAGCTGATTTCCCTTAAGGGAAATCTGCTAAAATTTAATGTAAAGACTCTCACAGGAAACTCTTTGTTGAGAAAGACTTTAGGTTGTGAAGGGAGGTGATAACAGGTATGATCCAACGCAGAAAGTCCAGGGGCTGCGTTAACTAAGCAGACTTCCCTCTTGCGTCACGTATTTGTATTTATCTCAAGATGTAAACGTTCAATGAGAACAATATTTAGCATTTTATGCTTCAAATAATGTTCTTCATAATATAACAGCTTATTGTTAATGTAGCATGAGTAGGGGTGGGGGTTTACTGAAGCCCAAAAACTATAAAGTGTAAATATCTCGGTTAATATTAAAGATAGTGAAAAAAATATACATAACAATATTTATAGAACATTACATTTACAATAATATTGGTTCTATACGAATTTTCGATCCGACGCATAATAACGGAGATATTAAGAATTTTCGAAATTCCCCCCTCTAAACCCCCGCCCTCCCCACAGTCCAATTTCAGCCAATTTCCAATTTGATCTTTCTTTTTTACTTTTAAAACACTTATATATCGAGTTTGGTAACGATTAATTGGCATTTTTTAAAAATCGCGACATGAGTACGACCTCAATACATGATTTCCCCAAGGGAAATCTACAAAAAAATAAAGGAGGGGGGTACTGATAGTTGAAATTAAAAAAAAAAAAAAAAAAACTAAAGCTCGGGTAATTATTGGTTAGAGGAAATTTTATAAATCAACACTCCTAGTATATGACTTTACTAGGAAGATTTAATATTTTGATTACGCCTCAACACCGGAGACATCTTGAAATTTAAATGTTACCTTTTGTTTAATGAATTACTCATGATCCCATTTCGGCCTTATAAAACTTGATATTTAATTTTACAAGAAACGTTTAATATATATATATATATATATATATATATATATATATATATATATATATATATATAAATTTTAACGGACCTGATTTTGGAAAAATTTCCTCAAATGTCCATCGATCCTACCCAGGGGATGATGAAAATGAGGTCCGTTCAAAACTATATATATATATATATATATATATATATATATATATATATATATATGTCTGTTAATGCTCTAGCGGTCGCAATTTTTATTTGTTCGTTACCAAACGTTTTATGTAAAACTAAAGATCATGTTCGTTAATGGCAGAAACCTGACCAGTGGAAGGGGAATTTCGAAAATTCTTAATATCTCCGTTATTATGCGTCGGATTGGAAAATTGTATAGAACCAATCTTATTGTAAACGTAATGCTCTATAAATGTTGTTATGTATGTTTTTTCATTATCTTGATTATTAACTGAGATATTTACATTTTTTTTAACTTTAAGTACAACCTCAATAGCTGATATTCCTTAAAAGATTCAGGTACAGTAAAAATAAGAAAAATACTTACCAATCTAGTCTCTATTGATTAATTTTATACATGTTACCCATCAAAACGTTCGACTGGCAAAATGTCTAAGTCATGCCTTCATAATTCAATATAATATTACTAGTTTATAAATGTACATTTAATATTTAATTTTAAAATATAGTCTACAGTTACCTCATTTTTGTTTCTCTTTTTTTGCAGTTACTTGAACTAATGGCATCGATGAGAGAGCAGCAGAGCAGATTGAAAACTCCAATATCCCTTTGTCCTGATATATCTCCTTCTTCATCACATTTCTTTGAGGTATGTACTGATTTTGTATACTACACATCGCTAAAGAAATTCCTGTTGCCCAAGCGATATTAAACCCTTGGTTTACCATGTCCCTTAAGACATACGCCGTAATTCATAAGTCCTATGAATCCATCATTCATATGTATATGTAATGTATCACAGAGATATTTGCAAATGTACTTTTTACCGCTTTACTAAACACCTCTTCCTCCTGGTCTGATTTTAAAATATTTAGTTTGGTAACAATCAAACAGAAATGTGGCTACTGGAGTATTAACAGACAATTATGTATATAAATTGTAAGCTTATCTGGAGGAAAATAAGTCCCCAATATAAACAAGTAAAAATATCTATCAACCTATTTAGAAAATAATGAAAATGAGGCCAGTTCAAATTAATAGATGGAAAAGAAATGACAGCGTGAAAAAGATGCTTTAGAATCTCAATAGTTTGACTTCTTAAAATGGAGATTTCTTAAAGAATTGTAACCTGACGATAAACTTTTCCGATTAGCATCAGTAGAATGAAGGTGTCATTAATTTTTATTCAATAAATATGGGGGGATTTAGATTAGCCATTTTTATATATATATATATAATTGTGCTGATGTTTTCGACCAGGTTGTATTTATATGTGGTGTGTTGTTCTTTTCGGAGTTTTGGTCAATGTTGGTGAAATGAATCTTAGTTTATGCCGATATTTCGAGAAGGTGGCTCTAATAAAAATATAACTACAAACAGCATTAATAGCTGTAACATAATAGAATAATAATACTGTAGATACATAATAAAATAATAATACTGTAGATACATAATAGAATAATAATAATAATAATGCAACATAAGAATAGCTTTAATATAGGCATAACAATGATTTTAGTAACACACAGGAATGGTTGTTATAACATAATAAACATAAGAATAAAAATAGCAACATAAATACAACATAGGAATAACTTTAACATAACACAACAATAATTATAATTTAAAATAACATGACAATGATTGAAATAGTGCATAGCAATAACCATTGTAAAATAATATAAGAACTACAGTACAACAATTATAATATAGTTTAACAAACAAATACACCATACTATAAATATATAAAACATACAAAAGGCTGTGACCCTGCTATGTAAACAAAACAAGGAAGGTTACTATAACCCTAGTCATAGTGCAATAAGAATGTATAATAGTCTATAGATATATTTAGTCTTGGTAAGTAATAATAAGGAAAAAACACCCTTTTACAACAATGTATAACAACAATGTGCAATATTATAATGTAGTACATGTAATTTTTACAGCCCTGAGGAAGAGAAAATAAAGATTCTCGAAATATTGGCATAAACTAAGATTCATTTCACCAACATTGACCAAAACTCCGAAAAGAACAACACACCACACACACACACACATATATATATATATATATATATATATATATATATCTAATATATAAAATTTCCATGTCACAATGTTAGTTAGCGTACTCCTCCGAAACGGCTTTACCGATTATTACCAAATTTTATATGCGTATTCAGTAGGTCTGAGAATTGGCTACTATCTATTTTTCATACCCCTAATTGATAAGGGTTGTTCACCCTTAACATTTTTTTTTTAATTTTTGGACGAAATTTTTTGTTTTTATTTTTTTATAATGTGGCATTAAAAAATACATACAACCCTAAATTTTTACTTTTTTATCACCAACCCCTATTTTTTTATAGCCATTTTAGTAATTTAATCATTATCATCCCGCTCGACAACTGATCAATTATAGTGTTTTTAACTATACTTCGATTACAATTTCAATTTGCAATGACAATCAACAAATCCCAAGGCCAAACGATGTCTATTTGTGGCTTAGATTTGAGTACACCATGTTTTTCACACGGGCAATTGTACGTAGCATGCTCTCGAGTGGGTGAACCATCCAGTTTGTTTGTGCTCGCTAAAGATGGGCTAACAAAAAATATTGTTCACACTATAGCATTAAAAGATTGATGTTGTTTGTTAATGTTACTGTCGTAATTAATATGTGATATGTAATTTTAAGAAATAAACTATAATAACTTATTTATATTCCCTTATCGTTCATAGCGCTCCATGCCTATCTCATGCATATACCACAAACACACTTATAATAAGTAAGTTACTTTTTGTCTACACTAGAATTTATCTAGAAACTAGAAATAATTTATATAGCAAAACAACGTTTGCCGGGTTATCTAGTATATATATATATATATATATATATATATATATATTAGCTAAGGTACCCAGCTTCGCTCGGGAAATCAAGTAGATGCTGGATGATGATGGTATTTTGTTTGGCAAGGCTTTACTATGTGTAAAACTTTTATGTTTCCCGTCTTAGTGTTTAGGGTTTATACCTGAATATCTTATAGCTAAAGCCCAAGAATTACTGTGGACAATATTAATCATAATCATGGATATCATTCATCATTATTAAGTAAGATTACTGATGTTGCTTTGCTTGTGAAATATTTAGACTAATTAATAAGTGTGAATTTTTTCAAGTGGTTTCTATTCAATCCCAAATCGTTATTCAAAACATTTTGGGCTATAAAAATCAAAATTGTGGATAGCATTTTTTTCTTATAAGCTATGTAATATTAACAACTTCTATTAACAAAACGAGTCCCAAGACATAACATAACTATTTTATGTATTTAATATCATTGATTAAAAATATTCTATTGTGTGTCTGAAAAAGATACATGCTCTGTTCTATGTAACATATTAACAGAGCAATATATAGCCGCCATAACTGGGTACAAATTTACATTCATGAGGATAACACAATATCTCTAAAAGAGTAAACATTAAATGATGTGTAAGTAAATATTAACATGTGAAGTTTAATGAATACATACTTTCTCATAATTACTTTTGTTGGTGATAAAAGTGTATATGAGGAAAGAAGATTCTATAACTGCTATCGATCTGACTCATAATATCGGATATATTTTGAATTTTATATTTCTCCCACTCTAAACACCTCCCACCTCTAATTTCAGCCGTTAACGAACTGTTCGCAATTTTTGTAAACTCATCACGAATAATACCCTCAATAGCTTATTTCCCTTGAAACAGCTTTACTTAGTTTTTGACTCTACTAGGCTGCCATGTGTATTTCCTGGAGAGCCATGAAGACAAAACATATATGTACCTGCTGATAAGAGAAATGTATGAATATTGTGTATAATTTTGCCTTAAAATGAGAGCTTTATGTGTGTTTGTGCCTGCTTCCATGTGTGCGTGTGTGTCCGTGTCCGTGCCCATGTGTGTGACTAAAAATAGAGTATAGAAGAAAAGAAAAAAGTTATTTTTGATGTTTTGACTGGGTTGGTTTTGGTCACGACACTGGTCCTTTAGCTGAGTAGCATTGCTAACCTTCTGTTCATAAGTGTGTATAGGTGAGACACACACATGCACGCACGCTCACACGCTTGCTCACTCACTCACTCACCATCTCTGATAAATACATAAATTAGGGCTGCTTATTTAGTGATATTGTGTACTATACACCAATGTAGTGTTGATTTGTCTTTGATCTTCAAAAAATAATTTGTCCCAGGTCTCCCTTGTTTTCCATGTTTCGCTGTGCTGCCTTATATCTGTATTGCTTAATGAAATAAAAATAGTGCCCATGTAAAGTAAAAGATGGTATTTTTATGTGAATAATTTTTGTTCTTTAATTTCAAGTTAAAGCTATTTGATTTGTTTCAGGTGTTGTATATTGGGAGAATAAAAGTCTCACACAAAAAAGTACCTGATACATTTATTGATGAAGCTCTTGATAGGTTTAAAATATTTGAGAAACAAAGAAAAGAAAGAGAAGTTCTTGCCCAGGTAAATTTAATAAATAATAAATTTTTTCTGTATTTCATTTTACTTTATAGATGTTTAAATGGTAATGTAACAATTCACAGCATATCAGTGCTCGCTTTTATTCTCATTTATTAGGTTTATTACCTAAATTTATCATTTATTTTTTTACTACTTACTAGCTTTTCCTTAAAATGCCGTATTAACTTTTTGTTTTCCTTACAATTTCTTTTAAGGTAGTAGTTTTGATTCATTAACACCTATGCTTGTGTTATTTATTCAAAATAAAATAAAGTATCACTTTAAAACATTCTTTATTATATCTGAAATATTAAAATTGGATTTTTAGGATGAAGTTGGCCTTATTAATGGTATCAGTAATAAATCATCTTCAGCATATGCTTCTACTGAAACTCTCAAATCTGAGGAACCTATTCCAGAAAGAACTGAGTAAGTTAAAATTCTTTATGTAGTATTCTATTAGTTAACAATTTTGTATTGCTCCCCCTCCTCAATGAAACTATTATTTTAAAATTAATATTCTCAGATTCCTACATACATATATATTTTTATTTCCTCCTAGGCATGAGGTGCTACTTGGGAGACGAAGGTCAGGCTCTGTTGGAACTGTCATCAGTGTAGATAGGAAACAGGAAAATGGGGTATTATTTTATAATCCATTGTAATCATCTACTTTATAAATATTGCATAATATAGGTTCTGATTACCTTAATTTCCTTTGAGTTTTAGTACAGCAAATGTCTTATACCCAGCCCCCCCCCCTTCCTCCTTCCTTTTTAATCAATTCCTATATTTATAGAAGTTCTCCAAAATAAATAGCAATTCATTCATTCACACTGTGCTTTTTAATGAAAAATAATATAAAATCTGGGTGTTTCTGTAAGAAAAATAAAACAACAATAAAAGTTTAATACTACTAAGGAAAAGCTGCAAATTTTTGATAAATGTACACAGTTTTAATAGTTTTACAAAAAGTAATTTTATTGTATTGTTTATTACTCAGCTATTGCTAATGGCCCTGTACACAAACAAAATACAATATGAATCTGGATACACAAAGTAGTCCTTTTTACTCCACAATATTTGTTTATAAATAAAAAGATTATAAAAATGTATTTAATTTTAAAATAAATGATTATGTCCCCTATCTCTACTGTGCATACATATTTATTTTGTAACCTTCTCACAAATAGTTTGATTACATACCATTTTTCTGTAATAGAAAAATAATTAACCTTAAAATAGTATACATGCAATAAAAGGCTTATTAGTTTCACTAAATAATAAATATTTAATTTTGAATCTTTATTACTAGTACTTAAAGTATTTCCCTTTTGTCTCTCTACTTCAATTTCTCCCCTGGGGGTCTGATTACATGGTGTAGCAGTTATCCACTAGATGTCCCGGGGGCATAGCGAGACAAAGAATGTAGGGGATTTGGTCTGGGTATAGTGCAAGTGCCTTGCCCCAGTAGATCCCATCCAATACAAGGAGTTGGGTGTGGCAGTGGGACCAACCCCCTCAGAGTATGCTGGCGTCATTCTTCATCATGATGATGATGATGGGGGGGGGAGGGAAAACTGCAAGTACTACGGTCCTGAGTTTATGATCAGTCTATGCTTCTTAAAGGTTTAGTGTGGTGAAGGTTATATTAAACATATGCTTGTTTATGTTTTAATAGTTCACTTAATAAAGGTTGCTTGTTGAGATAGCACGTGGAGCTCATTATTTTACATGGTGTCAGGTGTGGGGTCAGACAAAGATTTCTGTCCTAATAATTGCAAGAGAGGCTTATGATCAGTAACTAAGATGAAGATTTTTCCTATTAAGTAGGATAAAAAATGCTCACAAGCCCACGTTAAGTCAAGAGCCTCTTTTTCAACTCGTGAGTCCCTGGTTTCCGTATTGTTGTAGATTGGGGTCCCTATCCATCCTACCTAAGTATTCCGGATAAAAATGTAATTGGAGTCACATCTTTACGTGCTAGAGACTCAGTGAAAACCCCTAATAGAGGAGCTGGGAGAGAGAAAGGAATATGTGAAGACATGGAGAAAGAACACGAAGCTGAGGGAAATGATGGACAGGAAGAAGTACAAGAAGACGAAGCTGAGGGGAGTGATGAAGATGAAGCAAGTCATAATATTGATAAAGGCTACAAAGAGATACAGGAGAAAAGTAAGACCTCCAAAGAGATTCAATTAATCTTATTCTTGGAGCGAGAAGAGAGGATGTGGTGAAGGTTATATTAAACATATTTTGTTTGTCATTTAATAGTTCAGTTAATAAAAGTTGCTTGTTGAGATAGCACGTGGAGTTCGTTATTTTACATTTAGACTATACTGGTACTACGACCCACAATCAGTTCGACCAAAAACTGATGGTGGTGTCTGTATCCATTCATGGTTGCTAGTCACCGACGTGATGGTCATCATTTTAACTCTCAGACAGAGAACTGATTAAAGAAGGGGCTTCTCAACCCCTTTGGTCACAGATGACAATTATCGTCTCATTTACTGAGGGGAGTACCATAGTACTGAGGGTCTTCGGGATCTGTACAATTCCTCTTTCATCTTATTGTGCCTAAAGGAACTCAAGGGGTTAAGACTTGATGGCTAAGTACCTTTTTGTTTAGTTTTCATCCTCTTGTGGTGTACACAATGTCTAGTTCAATTTTTTAACATAAAATTTTTATTATTTTTAAAATTAATATAGAAAAAATATGGCATTTCATTCATTTAAAATATATTGTTTTTAAGGTTAATAGGGAACACTTTGGTCAGGATCATAACCGGACAATGGTTTTTCATGTTGGTCGTTCTGATCTTCGATTAATTTCTCCAGATCGAAAACAAGTACTCCTTCATAAGCATTTAAGGGATATTTCATATTCATTACAGGTATCTGCATAATGTTTTTAAATTTTATCCAAATGTATACTGTATATTGCTTCTACAAATAATATTTTTATTTATTATGGTTAATTTTTTTTAAACATTTTTCTAGGGTTGTAAACATTCGTCTCATTTTGCTTTCATTTGTAAAGAGCCATTACCTGAGAATTCAGCAAATTATGTTGGCTATGTTTTCAAATGTGAATCATCTTCTATTGCTGAAGATATTGTATCAGGTATTATAATGCTATTAATGGCTTTTTGAGATTCTGAGATATTTTATTTATTCCGAGTACACCTTAATTTTGTAATTAACATTAAAGCACTGCAACACAAAAAATAAATTAATTAATGGATTTGAAAATACTCTAATGGTTATTGTAACTAACAGTTGCAATGGAAGTTTATACATTAATCCCTTAAGTTTTAGTTAAATTTACATCTATCTTGGTTGATTACTTATCAAAGATGTGAGAATGTCATAACATAATTATATTGATTGATGCCTTAACCATTTCAAAATTACATTCACAGAAATTCAAACTAATATTGAAATGAAAAAGTACTCAAGGTTAATATGTATATATATACATATATCCTTCACGTATATATATATATATATATATATATATATATATATATATATATATATATATATATATATATATATATACAGTAGAGCGTCGTTTATCCGAACTAATTGTGATCGCGCACGTTCGGATAATCGATTTGTTCGGATAACTAGTTTTTTTAAGAAAATAGGATAATTGTATAAAACACTTTGTATTCATCATTACAATTACATATTACATATTAAAATACATACTTCCGACGCGCATGAACTGTTGTCTAGAACTGACCTGCAAAAAGAGTGGGAGAGGCGGAAGGGCTGACATCCCGCGTTTCCAGCCGCGGAGTAGACTTCCATTTCAGGGAAACAGAAAGAAGCTCTGATTCCCCGAACGGTAGGGCTCAGTCAGTCCCGGGAACACAAAAGGAGGGAACCCAGCCTTTTCCGTTCTGCTAAAAAGTTATTCACGCTCTAAACAGGGCATTGTTTCAAAGAATACATATTCTTGAAATTTTCAACTTCTTCATTTCATAATACAGCATGCAAATTGAAATATGTAGTTTAAAAAAAAAAAAAAAAAAAAAAATAAATAAAAAAAAAAAAAAAAAACTTTCCAAAGCGCGTTCGGATAATTGACGTTCGGATAAACGACGCTCTACTGTATATCCTTTATTGATTTAATTTTTTGGAGAATAGAAGTTTTAATATTCAATTTTATGACACTAAGATTTTGTTTTAGTGCATCTATTTTTCTATATCGTATAGATTAATTTTATGCCAATAAATAATTATATTAACACACACACACACACACACGCTCGCTCGCACGCACGCACGCACACACAATACACACACACACATATTTATTTGTTTTGTTCATTTAATTATATGTGCGCTTTAAGCAACTATGGCTAATCGGATAGGTTATCCACCGTTACTGCCCTTTTTTAGATATGCCGGAACATGAGAGTTTTTTTTTTAGTGAGTCTGTTATTAATCAAACCTCCTACTTAAATAAATCCAATCATATTAAAAGTAATACCTTATACATGGGCTAACCTGACTCCTTTGTTTCCTTAATTAAATACAATTAATTAGAGATAGTATCTCAATTTGAAATGTTTTTATTTAGCATTTGCTTCAAAACTTCCTGTATAAAAATTGCAGTCATTATTAATCTATCAACTGTTTTATACCCCAATTATCTAGTAAACATTTTAAATACAACTGAACAATGTTTTCTGTAATTTAAATTTTCTTAGTCGAATTAAGACTTGCAAATATACATGCATTTCAAATTTTATATATATTAATTTAATGGCAGTTGTGTATTATTATTTTTGTTCCTTTTATGTTACAATGGATACAGAGTTATCAAGGAAATGCTACAATAATAAAGTCTTCAAACGAGTTACTAGGGCAGAAAATAGATTCAAGGCCCATGAAGATTCTGGAGATGATGATGGATCAGGTGATATAAAATCCGTTTGAAGAGTGTAAAATTCCGTGTGATTAAATGTGAAAGTAAATAATCAGACTATCAAATATTTGTATATTTTTTTTATTAACTAAAAAACAAGTTAACTGAGTGTTATTTTATTTTTAATTGGGTGTTTTGACATTAAGCATGTGGCTTCTGTTTTTCAATTTTTTTTAATTAATGAAGAATTCTTACTATTTAACATTTACCTGTATATTTTAAAATGGCTAAGTATCGTTTGAGAAGTTAATTAAATCCTTATAAGATATAAATTCTTATTTTTACTGTCACAGTGTGCTCCAGAATAAATTTATTTTGGATTAAATAATTATCTATTGATCTAAATATTTTATATTTTTACGGCCGGATTAATTTAACACTCCTTGAGTTTCTGTCCTGTACTAATCATTTTGTTTTAATACGTATATTTTGCATAACTCGTGTTTCTTATTTTGTAAATTTTGCTGATCTTTATGCTTTCTTCGACTATTTTTGCCCCTAATGCTTTCCTCATCTTGAACATAAAAGTGCCTAAAAATGTGCTTAATAATATATATATATATATATATATATATAGGGTTGGCAAATAAGTCCTTTCGGTTTTTTAAGTTGAAAGAAATCTATTGTATATTTTGAACATAATTTTTATTTTAATCTACAATGTAATGTCCATTATTTTCTATTACTTTACCCCATCTCTCGATCAGCTGAATAATCCCATGCTCATAGAATATCTGTGGTTTATTAGCGAAAAAATGATCAAGGTGCTCCCTGACACCCTGTTCAGGGAAATCCCACCATACAGAAATCATTATCTTCTTTGGGTGAAATCCCGCTTTAGATGTGGTTCCAGGTGGTTCGTTGCTAGGTCTCCAAGATTTTTTTCACACCACATTATCGTAGACAATCCACTTTTCATCCCCCGTCACAAGTCTTTTAAGAAATGGATCGTTTTCTTGACGTTTTCACAGGGAATCGCAAATGGAAATGTGTTTTGCCAAGTTGGCTTCGGTCAGAGAGTGGGGGACCCAAACATCCAGCCTAGAAACGTAGCCGAGCTTCGCAAATGATTTTCACAAACGCAATACTGACCTAATCTTAACAAGTGTCGACAGACATAACTGTTTACATATTACAAATAGGATAAACAACCCTCTGTTGGGATTAATTGCATCAGATAAATGTGACATATTGTAAACAAAACATGAATACAAAAACCGAAAGGACTTATTTGCCAACCCTATATATATATATATATATATATATATATATATATATATATATATACATACATACATATATATACGCATACAATGTTGACACTATAATTTTTGATTGGGTTTAGATAACAGGAAGCACTTCAATGTAATTGATAATTAAGATATGCCAAAGAAATAAGGATAGTCGTTCCTTAATATTTTGAGAAATTATGAAAATAGAATATTCAAATTCTGATATGATGTAGCCATGTAACCAATTACGCTGTATCCTGAAATTAATTGTAGGTACTAATGTTTCATAATGAGAAGTTTGATTCATTTGTTAATAAATCATTCTGCAAAGGTTTTTCTTAAATGCTTTAGATCTCTAATGTTTTAAATATTTGACCAAGACAGACAGATGTAGCAATTATTTTATATTTCAACATCTTTTGAGTAGTTGTTCTTTTTTATATGACATTTAAAATGTTGGAATAAGCTGTTCATTTTAAAAGGAAATTGTAGTCTTTTAAAATTAATAAATAATAATAATTTAAAAGGAAAATTGTAGTATTTAAAATTGCTAAAAATGGTTTATAGCCACGTGAGTTAAAGTTTTGATCATAATCTCACATGGTAAACCTAGAGTGGTGAGTTCGATTCCCGCCTGGACATAGGAATTCATTTAGTGACATAATATATTAAATAAAATCCTTAGTCCCACCCTGGCTAGAAAAGGGTGTTAACATGTAGATAACCCCTTAAGGGAAATCAGCTATTGAGGTTGTACTCAAGACACAATTTTCCAAAAATTTCTTCAAATGTCCATCGATCCTACCCAGGAAATGGCAGAAACGAGATCCGTTCAAAATTATATATATATATATTTAATGCTCTAGTGGTCGCAATTTTGTTTGATCATTGCCAAACTCGATATTTAATCAATTTATGTAAAAAGAAAGATCATGTTTATTATTGGCTGAAATCAGACTAGTGGGGAGGGGGACTTTCGAAAGTTGAAATATCTCTGTTACTATACATCAGATCGAAAGATTGTATAGAACCAATCTTATTGCAAATGAAATTTACAATAAATATTGTAATATACATTTATTCTCTATCTTGGATTTTAACTGAGAAATACCTAATAGTGCTTTAATTCTAATTTGTGAATTATATGCAAATACCTTCTGTTGATCCCCCCTCCCCCCTTCTTTTGTTTTGGGACTACAAAAATTTGAGTGATTGAGATAAAAATTATTCTGGTTCATTATAAATTATAGTAATAGATATAGTAAATAGTTAAGAATAAAATTAATATGTTATATTCAGATATACGTTAGTAATTGTTTTTCTTTCTGGTGAAGATTATTTCTATCTGTTCAGCTCTGAGAGGTTGGCAGACCTGTTTATTTACAATTCAGATGCTTTCCTTTAGAAGGTTATTGAAATTGAATGAAGGATTTTTCATTACGTCTTGTATTGATTCACTTAATATTCATGGTTGTGTTACCTATATTTAGATTTATCTATTGTAAAACTTCACGCGGGAAAGCTGCTTAGTTTAGGCAGCCTCTAAGTGACTGAATTTTTCTCTAGTAGTCAATAATATTTTTTAATAGAAATAGAAAAGTAATTTAGATCTAGATAACTTACTTGTCTTTTTTTACTTGATATTCATTTATTCTATTTTTCAGCTATCAGTCAAGCTACTGTTTCTGAAAAAAAGACAAGTGTTGTGTCCTGTGAGAGTTGTCCGATGGTATGGTATCATAGAGTCTGTAGTGAAATAGAAGCTGCTGGAGCCAGTTATGCACATGAGGCTCTTAGAAAGAGACTCGATTCTTTACCACAGGAAGAATCTGCAATTGTTAAAACAAAGCTTGAAGGGGGAGGAGCAGGCAGTACAGAATCTCTTGAAATAACAATGATGCTTCTTAGAGCTCACTGTGAAGCAAAACAAGCTAGACACATACATGACACCCTTGAAGCCAGGTAGATGCATTGTTCCTTCATTTATAACTGTCATGCTACACAGTAATCTCTTTAGTATGTACAAATCTAATAATATAATTTTAATTCAGTTTTTATTGCTTTAAGGCACGAGTTTTTAAGTCATTATCTTGGGGGAAATGCTATTTTCATGAAAGCAAAAAGGTCTCTAACAAGCAGTTTTGATCAACTTTTAAAAAGGAAAGCTAGTCGAGATGACATGGCTCATCATTCTATATCACTTCCTCACAATGCTTCTTTATGTAAAGTACGTTATCATTTTCATATATATATATATATATATATTTATTTATTTGTTTTTTGTATTTCTATGCCATGATTGTGGTCTTCAGCTATTGATTGTGCGTCGTTTTTTTATGCAAACATGTTACTTTTACCATTGCCAGGGTACAACTAAGAATGTACCTGTAATATTTAATGTATTTATGCCTTATTTGGTTCTGTCTTATTGGAGCATATTTGACATATCTTCTACTTTAACATATCCTCTTCTGTTTCCAATCTTTCCAGAATGGTAATTGTCCACAGTTTCCTAGAGTTGCATCATCTTTATAAAATTGTTATTGCAAACTACCATTTTTAAATGGCTCTTCACCTTATGAAAGAGGAAACCAAAACTTTGCCCTTTTAGCAGATTTCCCTTAAGGGAAATCAGCTATTGAGGTTGTACTCATGACGCGATTTTCGAAATTTTTCTTCAAATGTCCATCGATCCTACCCAGGAGATGACGAAAATGAGGTCCGTTCAAAACTGTATATATATATCTATATATATATATATATATATATATATATATCTATCTATCTATCTATATATTTGTCTGTTACCGCTCTAGCGGTCGCAATTTTTGTTTAATCGTTACCAAACTCGATATTTAGTCGTTTTATGTAAAAAGAAAGATCAAGTTTGTTAACCGCTGAAATCGGGCCAGGGGGAGGGGGGGTTTAGAGGGGAGGATTTTTGAAATTTCGAAATATCTCCGTTACCATAGGTCGGATCGAAAAATTGTATATAACTGATCTTATTGCAAATTAAATTTACTATAAATATTGTTATATACGTTTATTCTCTATTTTGAATATTAACCGAGATATTTGCATTTTTCACTTTTCAGCAAACCGCCACTTCTACTCATGTTACGTAAACAATACTCTGCTACATAATAAATCACATTATTGGAAGTTTAAATACCAAAAATTGTATTCAAGAGACCTTTATTATACGAGATACATGCAAATATGCCCTGCTGACTCCCCCCCCCCATCTTAAAGTTTTGGACTACTAAAATTTTATTGATTGAGATAACAATTATTCAGACTCATTATTAATTACAGTACTAGATATAGTAAATAGTTCTCAATAAAATAATGTGTTATATTTTGATATATTTCAGTAATTGTTTTTCTTTCCGGTGTGAGGCAGAGGTTAGGTTAGAAATGTAAACAATCGGGTCGGCCCCCGTTTGTTTACATTTCTAACCTAACGCTTCCTGTCGGCAGGTTATTGAAATTGGTTGAAACATTTCTTATTTCCGTATGTATTTATTCACGATGTTGTTGTGTTAGCAGTATGTATATTTATCTATTACTAAACATCACGTGGGAAATCTGCTTAGTTTACGCAGCCCCTGCGTGACGGACTTTTTTTACAGAAAACCACCTTATAATGACTGGGGTATACATGAAAATTTCTATTATTGTCCTACACACAAAAATGTTGTAATAAGAATATTTTATTACTTATTTATGAACATCTCAGTTTTTGAAATCGGGAGCTGATGAGAACCATTTAATGAACATAGTGATATTAGTAATGAATAACGAATGGTTAAAATAGAGAATCAATGGGAACCAATTTAGAAAAAAAGTTCATCTAGAAAGAAGAGTGCTAAAAAATACACAGCAATTTTTTTATAAAACGTTATCACAATCCCTTATATAAAAAGCAGTTCTGAAACCATTGAAAAATGTTCTACAGTAATAAGGTATATAGATCATATTCAATACTTCATAGGTTTTCTGAAACTGGGATTAAACAATATCTCAATTAGTGTTAAAGAATGAGGTTAATGGAATAGTGTGAGTGATGAAATTAAAAATTTATATAACTGCAATATTCAATACTGACAGTTATCAAGTCTAAGATGACATACATTAGAAATTCCAGAGATGGACAGAATCGATTAAGTGTATGGAAAGTATTAAAATAGACAAGGGGTAAAGTGAGGAGGACAAGATTGTTTAATTATGTTAAATAGAATAACAAATTCATCCTCAGTTGAGATATCTTTAAGAAATCAACAAGTTATCAACAGGGAAAATTTTTAAAACATTTGTAGAAAACACCATACTTGAATAACTCAATAATCAATTTTTTTAAGCAGCTCCCCCCTTCAATTTTTTGTTTTTGTTTTTTTAATAAACTAGTTAAATTAGATGTGTTTTATTATTGTCTAGGATCTTCTTGTAGATTCCCCTGCTAAAAACTCTTCTGAAACAGACTCTGCTGAAGATCCAGGAACCCCAGGATCCATGATGAACATGCAAGTATTACATCTATTAGCTGGTGGATTTTATACTTTCTATTTGAAAAAAATATAAACTTCTTCCGAAACATAAAAATGTTTTAATAAAACTTTAAAAATGTACAATAAGTGTTTTGAATGTAAATTACGAAAAAGCACATGGAAGCCACGAGTTTTGCTGGTCATTCTAATACTGTTTGTGAGATTAAAACATTGGCTTTTACTTGGCATTAGAGTATCATTAGTTAGTAGCTCAAGTTATATATTTTGCCTCTAAATGCTCTGAAATAAACTTATGACATAATTAACCCATCTCAGACACTTTTGAGTCTAAACTTAAACAATATTTAAAATTATAACCTTGTAAAATTTCTCATTAGTTTTACAAGAAAAGGTTTGATCTCATATCATCTCACATCAGGATCTGGAGCTATGCTTTCAAATTTTTGTTGCATTCCACATCCTATTCCCCTATTTTTTGCATGATTAAGAAGATTTTGCAGCTAATAATTGGTTGCCACTAGTTAGAGTGACTTATATAAAGTGTATGTAGTTTATTAGGTGCTTATACATTATCCAGTAGAATTATGTAATTTCATAAATATTATTGTTTTTTTGTCCTATTCCTTGTCTCAATGAATTAAACAGCAAACTCAGATTAAAACTTGTTTATGGAAATATTTTTTCTCATATTTAAAGTTTTATCATTATTTTCTGCTATGTGTTCATAATAAAAGTGTACATAGTTAATGAGCAACTAAGAGGGGAGTGCAGATATGATGCTGATAATTATTTTAGTCCTTATCATAGGAGATTCTGTTTAGAAAAAGCGGTCAGTATACACTTCCTCTACATAGTTTTTAACAAACTCAATCAGCTCTTTAAGGCAAAGCAAGCTAATAAATGGATTATTAGTCCAGCTTTATGAATTCAATTAATTTCTTTAGTATAAATTGTCGAAGGCTTAACTTATCTTATTGCTAGGTGCATCTAAGTATTCTATGCAGTTATACAATTTGTTTATTTTATGTTTGACCATTAACATTCATGATTTACTATATAAGGTTGTTACTAAGGGTTATTAAGTTATGTATTACTACTATTGACAATTTAATATATTAGAAAAAGATAGTTTTGAATATAGATCATTTCATTTTTTTAGCAAAGCTGTTTTGTGAGTCGCATTAATCTACACACTGTTCGTTGAACAAAAGATCTAAAAATAAAAACCAATAAAAAGAAAAGTCTATCAAATTTAGTGTGACACTGATATTTGAACTAGGTACATTCAGAAGTACTAACTTTAAGAAGGTAGGTGCAATGTTACTATTGCAGGCCTCATTTTGTTCTAAAATAAAAGTAATAAAAAAAAAAAATGAAGTATTGCCTTCATAGGTATGGACTTCAGAATTTCTTGATCGCTAGACTAATTATATTTAAATCATTTACTTCATGAATAATAAATTTTATATATCTCCTTAAGTACTCATATACCAAAAGCTAAAATGACTCATAACTTTAATTTAAATAACCATTGTTTTTTCCCCCTCCATTAGATTTATGAAACTTGGTAAAACTACACCAAAAACTCCAGACGACCTAAGACCCCGATCTTGGAGACAGGCTATTTTCAATACTGTTGTTACTCCTAGTAAAGCAATGCAAAAAGGTAAACACAATTTTTATTTTATTTATTTTTTTAAAACAGTATTGAACTGTAGTTATTTCTTATTACATTCAATTTCAAACAAGAACACTATTGGTCAAAATTCGTGAATTTTGGTGAGTAGCTAAGACTGTATACTTATCAATATAAACAACAAGTAACAAGATTTGAAAAAAAGAAAGTGATCACAGAATTATAAAATAAATTTAAGGAAAACAGATATAAAAATGAATGAATCAAACAACCTTAACTAAAATGAATGAAATTACTGGCAATACATACATTTTCTTATTTTGAAAATTAATATATTTTGACACACTTTATAGTATTTGTGTTGTTCGTGACTCACTTTACCTATGTTAGTAATTCTATTTATTTTTTGCCTTTATGAAGCTAGTGTCTTTACTATTAATACTTGGGCTTTATCAATAATTGATTAATAAGTGTCAAAAAGTATTTTTTGAAAAACAATTAAACTGTATTTTTATTTAATCTACCTGGTCACCAACTTCTGTAATTACCCAAATATTACAAGCAGTATAATTAATAGTGTAGACTGGTCTATGTATCCTGCTCTGCTATGTAGGCTAGTTATAAGAACTACTAATGAGGAAATTTAAATAGCGAAACATGTTGATTTTACTAATCTACTATTAAGAGAAATGAGAAATGCTTTATATTAATTAAATTGAAAGTAGTCAACTGTGTTATACTAATATCTGCTTAGAACAGTTTGAATGTCTAAATTATTATCTATCAATTATCATTAATTTTAGAAAGAACAGTTTTCTTCTATCATAAATGTTAAAATACTTACAGAATTGTTATTAGAAATATTATTTATCATTTTATTCTGTATTTCAGATGTAGAAAAGAAGGAGAAGTGCCGTGACAGAGGGTATTATAAAGATTTATGGAAAAAGGCAATTAATCAACAAGTTCTTTTGATACGAATGGAAAAAGAAAATGCCCAGCTTACAGGTATGCATTCTGTAAATATAGTGACAATATTTATTTTCAGTATTTTGAGTGGTATTAAATATTAAGAGTTCAATATAAAGTTAGTCCCCCTACTAAAAAAAAAAAAATTGAATCGCTCTTTGTAATAATATTAAGCCATTGATAATTTTTTAGCACGCCAAGAAGAAGCCACTGTAAAAAGAATAAAATTGGAATATGAAGAAGTTGGTAATTTAGGCTCTCCTGAAGTTTGGGAAAATCTTTTGAAAGAATCTGACTTCTCAACAGCTAATTTAAATACTGCTCTTCGAAATGGTAAGCACTCCAGTAGCTAGAAATGTTTATATTTAAAAAACCTCATCTCTATGTATTAATATTGTCTTTGATTCATACATTGTTTCATTTTCTAGTTTCATGTTTAGTTCCTCATTTATATCAGTGCTATCAAACCTATAGGGGATGGTTATTGAGAAACAAAAATATGGGGAATAATATCTTCTGTCATTTTAAAATTATACTATAGTGATGTTGCCATTTACATTTTGTGTTCAAATTCTTATTTACAAACATATTTAGTAAAGGCCTTATGTTACCATTTTAGTCAGTTTACATTCCTGTAAATGGTGAAAATAAATATTTTACCTTGTAACTTGATAGACTTTTTCACGAACCCAAGTCATTGATATTCAAATTATAGAAATTATGGAATGACGACAACAAGTTATAAGTGGAGATTTTAAAATTTCAATCCTTTGCAATAAAACTACTTTTAATGATTGTAGATCATTTTATATTCATAATTTATTAGTCATAGTTTTCCATTGAATATAACAGCTTAGTATTGGGTATTTCATGTTAGTATTAAAATTAAGCTATATGAATTTTCATTTTCTCAATAGGAGACAAATCTAAAAAACTTGTACAGACTTTTGATCTTATTTATGTAGATCCCTAATTTTCATAGCTTTATCTTATGAGGCCTGTGAAAAGGAAATGTGTAAATGAGAATGATATAACATTCAAGCCTAAATATGTTTCTTGGGTAACTCAAATTCATTCTTATTTATTTATTTACTTTTGTCTTTGTAATTAATCCTTGGTACTTTTTTTTTCAAGTAACATTTATTGTCTAATAATGATTGTGTATTTTACAGCTATTCCTAAACAAAGACGTGGAGAAATGTGGCTTTACTTAGCTGAAGAGTTTTCTGCAAAATGTATCAAAGAAGTGGATAGGACTAATTTTCCTAATTATGATGTTCCATATGAAGATCTCCTGAAACAACTTACTTCTCATCAGCATGCTATTTTAATTGATTTAGGTAAAAACATTACAATAATTTTTCCTCAAAATGGACCACAGTTTTTACAGATTCCTTAACAAAAAATTGACGAAATTACCTCCCCACAGCCAATACTTTAGCAAACTAATTTGATTTAGAGGACGTCAATGCAATTTTGTTGACAGAGAGAGTAAGATTGTGTTAGGAGAGTTTAGAATATTGGATGCTCAGGTTAAGAATAAGATGTCGAAGGATTTCACCTTGAGATATAAGGGAAAGCGAGAGAGGAATGGAGGTTGAAATCACAGTAGCATCATTCTGTTAGAAAAGAACAGAATTTAAAGTAGATTAACTCATTCTGCTTAAATGTTGAGGATATTTAATCTAATATACAATTACATTGTTGGAGTTTCCTTTAGTTGAGAGAATTGAAATGGACTTGTTCTGTAATCCAGGGATTGTAATGGTCTTGCCTTTTATCATTATAATTTTAGAAAGCTTGCAGAGAACCTTGTTCTATGTTCAGAAATATAAAGGTTGGAATGGAAAGGTAAGGATTTCTGTATAAGGTTTCTCTGGGTAGAGGCAGTTAAAGTCTGAAACCAGGAGCTGTTTTCAATCAGGAAGGTTTTTGGTTCAATTTTTCAAGATAGAGATCTCTTACAGAAATTCATATTTGTATATTAGGATCAGACCTGTGAAGTGTGTGTTGGGGGGTATTAAGAGTTAATCAGTGACTTATGTGAATATAAAACTTATAGTTCATTTTAATTGTTATTGCAGGTCGAACATTTCCAAATCATCCCTATTACAGCTCTCCACTTGGTCCTGGCCAATTGTCTCTTTTCAACATCCTCAAAGCGTATTCACTTCTTGATCCTTCTGTTGGATACTGCCAAGGGTTGAGCTTCACTGCTGGCGTTCTTTTGTTGCATGTAAGTATCCATTTACTAAGTATTTTTGTATTGTATAAATGTGCTGAAAGATGGGGATGAGTTGTTCATGTCTCTTTTTCATAAAGGGAGCGGGACATGGAAAGAAGAGAATGAATGGGGGTGAGAGAGGGAGGAAGACACCAGAATACAGTTGCTAACAAGAAATAGAGTGATAATCACTAAATACAACTAATTAATACAAATAAATACAATTTTAGATTCATAATAAATACAACTATTAAACTAAATACATTATTAATAGAACTTAATCTTCTTTCTTTTAAATTATATATTGATATATAGTGGTTCCTGTATCTTGTGCCAGATTCTTCCAGTCAATTCTAATTTCTTGAATTATTCTTACGTTTTCTTCATAAATGGCATTTGTTGAACCATACCTGAATGTGGTCATGAAAGTATCTTTTGCCAAATTTAGCTGAATTACCTAAAAGAATGGTATTACATTTTTAGTTTTCCCATCAAATTTCATTTACCAGCTAATGCTGTGGTTTTTCTTTCGCGTTCATTTTCCTCGTTTGTTAACCACTTTTCTTGTAGTTTATTATTACCTCTACTATTTGGTTCTCCATGATTCCCTCCAATGTGAAATAAAGTATCTCTGGGATATTTTTTTGTGTGTTGTTGCAGTGAATATAACAAAAGAATTAATAAATATTTTGGAATTAGAGAAAAATGTTTGAACCAACCTGAACTCAAACTCTGGTTGCCTATGCTAACCAGTTAAATGTGCTAATCCAGTAAGCCATTACAATTCATTCGAAAAAATTTTTATTGGCCTAGCGTGAATCAAACTTGCCACTCTAGGTTTGCCTTATGAGATTATGGCTTATATTTTCATCAATAATGTAATAGATAAACACACATTACATTTTTATGTATTACATTATTGATTCTTTCTAGTTGTCTCCTGAGCCAGATTGAATGGATCAGTGAAAAATAGTAAATATATAATCTATTTTTTTACTATTAGAATTGTTAGTATTGTTTATGCTCTAGATGCCTGAGGCTGATGCTTACTACCTCCTTCGACACCTTATGTTTACCCGAGGACTTCGAGACCGTTATCTTCCTGATATGTCTGCTCTTCAGGTATTGCTCAGTTATGGTTATTTTGACTTATTTTAATATATATTACTTCCTTTTATACTTTCATATTTGATGGAAAACTGTGTCCTTATAACGAATCAAATCAAAAAATTATATTTGCATGATGTCCCTTACAAGAAGAAGTGGAAACAAGTTTATAAGATTTGTCTGGCGCTCCCAGATTTCAAAGAAGAGCTTTAAATGTGTGGGTGTATATTTATTTAGATATATGTTCACAATTTAGATCAGGAAGTGAAACATGATTTATTCTAATATTTAGTTTGGAGATTAACCTAATCATTGTATTTTGTATTTCTATGCTGTGTAGAGCTATTTATTTCTACTTTAAGCAGTTATCTTAAATATCTTTTTTTCTTTTGGAGAATAAGGGGGAAGAGTTACCATAAAAACTAGTTATGTAATCCTGTTCGTTGTTATGAATACATATTCTACCTGCAGTCTATGTTTCAGGTTTGTTTGTACCAACTTTCTCGACTACTACATGATCTTCATCCTGATTTATATGCCCATTTTGACAATTTAGACATAGCTCCTTCATTATATGCTGCTCCTTGGCTACTTACTATCTTCTCCTCTCAATTCAGCCTTGGCTTTGTAGCAAGGATTTTTGGTATGTATTAAACAATTTTATCCTTGAATTTTTATCTCCTATTGGGTTGTTTTGAACAAGTTTCTACTGGCCTAGGACATAGCTGTGAATTTGTGTATGTCCTTCAAAAACCAAATCCAATTTATAATGTTGTATACAGAAGCTACTTCTTTTCAGTCTACATATTTTCTTCAATCTACATTTTGCTGAATAATACCTATGATATAGCTGAGGCATCAAATTAAATTCCCTTTCTCTCTCATTTCTTCAATACTAAAGATAATATGACTTTTTGTTCGTGTAGACTACGGTCTGATTTTTGCTGATTTCATATATATAGCCAAATTGGTGAATTTGACTTCTCATTACTTTTCCTCATATATATGCCCCCTCTCGTATTCTTGTTTATCCAAAGATGCATCTTGGAATAGAGGAATAAATTTTAGGCCCTAATTAAGATTGACAATCATGAAGAAGAAGCATTCTTGATAGCTTGAATTTGTGCTAATGATGTTTCTTGTAATTTTCATAAAATTTCACCTTTGAATTTGTATTCAAATTTTTCCAATGATGATATGTTTCTTTTATTAAGAGCTTTCATAGTTAATTCGCTTCCCAATGGTATTCAGTTTTCTTGATAAGCTTTGGTGGAGCCGAGTTAACAGTAAAAAAAAAAACCTGATTGATTGCTAGGGACACTCAGTGATTACAGAAATCTACTTTTCTCATTATCTTTAACATGAAAATTGTTTTTCTTTTCAGTAATTTTCCTTATTTTTTATTAGAAATACCAAATTTTTTCCTGTTTTTAGCAGATTTCCCTTGAGGGAAATCAGCTATTGAGGTTGTACTCATGATGGAATTTTCGAAATTTTTCTTCCATCGATCCTACCTAGTAGATGATGAAAATGAGGTCCGTTCAAAACTGTGTGTGTGTGTATATATATATATATATATATATATATATATATATATATATATATATATATATACAGACTATATACTTAGACTTTAGGCTATATTAATATCCTCTGAGACGAACAGGAGTGGGGGTTATAAGAGAAGCCAGAAATTAAAAATAGCGATATTTCGTTTCCTATTGTTTTTTCGGCAAATATGAACGTAACAAAAGTTGTTTATTTTGTTATTTAGAGTAACCTTTGTTATATACACTTTTTTTGTATACCGAATTTTAAACGAGATATACGCTAAAACCTATAGTGGAAGTGAAAAATTTTATTTGGGACAAGAGACCCAACCGAAATAAATAAAACTCGGTATATGTATTAGCATTAACGCTTTCATTATAATAAGCCTTACCAACATTTCTAGGGACGGGCAGGAGTGGAATTTGTAAGAGAGGCTTGAATTTAAAATAGCGGTATTTTATTTTTCTATTCGTTTTTTGGCAAAATATGAACATAACAAAAGTTGTTTATTTTGTTATTTAGAGTAACTTTTGTCATATTCTTTTTGTCTTTTAACAAACTATAAACGAGATATACACTATAAACTAAAGCGGGAGTCAACTATTTTATTGGGCACTAACGATTGAACCGAACTTAACAAAACTCGGTATGTCAATTAGCATTAATTCCTCCATGATTATAAGCTATATTAAAATGTTTAGGTTAGAACGGGAGTGGGGGTTATAAGGGAGGCCCAAAATAAAAATTCACAATATTTCATTGTCTATTTGTTTTTCGACAAACATGCACATAACAAAAGTTGTTTACTTTGTTTTTAGATTAACTTTTGTTTTATGCATTTCTCCAGGAACAATGTGTGGAGCAAGTAATATTTTGCTCAACAATTCATTCCTATTTGAACTATGAGGTACCTCACCTGGAATAATTAATTCAAATCTACGTTAATATTTTGTCCTTAATAACTGAAATCTATGTATAATGCACAGGGGACGGGAAATATGACAATATGGAGGACAGTGAAGTCTTACATAAAAAATTAATTTTATTATTAACAAATGCCAACAGTGGGTATAAACCTTAAACACTGGGGCGGGTAAATGTCAAAATAGTGTGCAAAGTAAAGACTTGCCAAAAAAATACCATCACCATTCAGCCTCAAATGAATTCCCGGGCGAAGCCGGGTATCTGAGCTAGTATATATATATATATTTGTCTGTTACCGCTCTAGCGGTCGCAATTTTTGTTTGATCGTTACCAAACTCGATATTTAGTCGTTTTATGTAAAAAACAAGATCAAGTTCGTTAACGGCTGAAATCGGGCCAGTGGGAGGGGAGGATTTTCGAAATATCTCCGTTACTATAAGTCGATCGAAATATTGTACAGAATCAATCTTATTGCAAATTAAATTTACTATAAATATTGTTATATACATTTATTCTGTATCTTGAATTTTAACCGAGATATTTGCATGTGTATTAAATCTGGGCGGCTAACGGACGGGTGACTTTCCAGCCAAAAGCTAGTTCGGCCGTTTCCTTAACTGCTCGACTCTCGTGAAATTTCTCTATTATAAAACTTCACGTGGGAAATCTGCTTAGTTTACGCAGCCCCTGCATGACGGACTTTATCAATTGTGTAAATTTTAAAAAAACACAAATTAAATATTTAAAAAAATATTTAATTTGAGATTGTTATACTATCTAAAAAACTATGATATAATTAAGTTTAGGAGGTTTTTCAATTTTCCTGAAATGGAATAATAAGTAATAAACTTTTTTATTAATTTTCTGTTTTCTTTGTTATTCAATACTTTCCTATGTTTTATTAAAAATTAACCCAGACTAAATATTTTTGAGGAACTACTTTGTTCATGAAAAAATAAAAACACAAAATGAGCTATATATTAGAAGAGAAAGGGAATTGGACCATTTTCTGATTTTTGACATAAAAGTTTAAAATGCGCTTATTCAGGAACCAGAAGAAGAAAGGACATAAGTAGAAAGAATATCTCTGTTAAGAAGGTGAATAGATCTATGTTAACACTGAGTCTCCGTAGCCCTATACCATGATATTCTAACAAAACAGCCACTTCTTTCCCGTTTGTAAAACAATTATATGTCTGCACCAATGTGTATTAAGAAAAAATGATAAACATTATGAACTGTACACCATTGGGAAACCAATTGACGAAGACAATTTTTTATAACAAAAGAAACATATTGGAAAATTTGAATAGAAAGTCAAATTTAATAATAACACAGGTCTGCAACCAAAAAACTGCATACGATTTTTTTACTGTTTCCCATGGATTTTTGCATGCTAAAACCGAAAAAAGTAATCAAAAAATTCCATCACGTCTTGTTTTCTCGCAAAACTGGTTTTTTGAATACCACATACAGTGTTATTCAGTGTTAAACCTCAATTCGGTAGTTGCTTCCAAGTTGTCAATTTTATGAATTGCATGAATTTTTTCACTCTCATATTTAGTCATGTCACTCCCAGGATTGATACGAAATGAAAGAGAGGGGTAGGGAAGAAGAGGGTGGGATATTTTTGAAGTAGGAGAATCGTAAGGATGCCCAAAATCATGTCATAACACATCGTTTATTTGATTTTCTGAAAAGTCAGGATGCCTTGCTGTATGTAGTGCACAGGTTATAACATGTTCTAGTGGATATTAAGAGCGGGTAATGGGAATTGCAGCTTACGGACAGGACTGATCATGTTTCAACTTGCTCGTCATGTCGAAGTTGTTTTGGTTTCATCGGACCCACTCATTCTGTGAACTGCATTCAAACGTGATAGTTCTCCCATTCAACTTTTTCATTATGTCTCCAAGAGGTTGCGTTAATTCTCCTGACAGTTTTTGTTTCATTTGCGGTGAATTTACTGTTAAAGCACAGCAACGAAATATCAGTGATTTCGTGAAGAAGGTGTATTTCGCGTATTTCAAACTGAAACTTGGGGACCAAGACAAATCCTGGGCTCCGCATAAGGTGTGCAGAAGGTGTGAGGAAGACCTTCGTTTGTGGTTTAAAGGTAAGAAATCCTCATTTCGTTTTGCCATTCCAATGATGTGGCGAGAACAACAAAACCATACAACCAATTACTGTTTCTGCTCAGTAGATGTGAAAGGTTTCAACTCTTAAAACAAGAACAATCTTTCTTATCCAAACTTGAATTCAGCTATTCGTCCAGTGTTTCACAGTCCTGAATTGCCAGTGCCACAGCCTCCCTCCGATTTGGACAGTATCAGGTAAGATTTAGAGGAGGATGGAGAGACATTACCTTCCCAGAATGAATCTGGCTCAGATTTCTCTTCTGATGGAAACCCCCAACTTTTTTTCTCAGAATGATCTCAATGACCTGGTAGAGATTTAGGCCTTTCAAAAGATGCTGTTGAATTGCTGGGATCAAGACTCAAAAATAAAAACCTATTGTTACCAGGAACTTCGTTTTCATGGTACAGGCATCGAGAGAGAGAGAGAGAGAGTTCACTCAGTTTTACTCCAAAGAGGGGCATCTTGTATATTGTAAAGATGTTCAAGGGATCATGGAGGGCTTTGAACTTGAATATGATTCTTCTCAATGGCGCTTATTCATTGATTCTTCAAAAACAAGCATTAAAACAGTGCTATTGCATAATGGAAATAAAATTGCATCAATTCCTGTAGCACATTCGGTACAATTAGAGGAAAAGTACAAGGATTTGGAACTGATTCTTGAAAAAATCAAATATCAAGAACATCGCTGGTTGGTTTGTGGCGATTTTAAGATTTTAACCATGTTGTTGGGCCAGCAATCAGGCTATACAAAGTTCCCCTGCTTCTTGTGCTTGTGGGACAGTCGAGCCCGAGATCACCACTGGGTAAAAAGTGACTGGCCGCTTCGGAACACTCTGAATCCTGGCGAGAAAAACGTCATTAATATAACCTTAGTGCCAACTGAAAAGGATTTATTACCCCCACTTCATATAAAACTGGGGCTTATGAAGCAATTCATCAAATCATTGCCAAGAGATGGGGAATGTTTCAAGTATGTGTGCTCAAAGTTTCCTAAACTGTCTGAAGCAAAATTGAAAGAGGGAGTTTTTACAGGACCTGACATACGAAAACTTTTGTCAGATCCCCGGTTTCCTGTATCAATGAGCAATAAAGAAAATGATGCCTGGGATTCTTTCAAGAATGTAGTGCAAAAGTTTCTAGGGAATACGAAAGACCCTAACTACAAAACAATTGTGAATCGCATGTTGGCTGCCTACAAAGCTCATGGATGCAACTTGAGCCTAAAAGTTCATTTCGTACACTCCCATGTTGAATACTTTCCAGAAAACCTGGAAGCGTTTAGTGAAGAGCAAGGAGAAAGATTTCACCAAGACGTTCGGGATATGGAAAAACGCTACCAAGGACGATGGAACGTCAATATGCTAGCTGACTATTGTTGGATGCTCAAGAGGGATACGGACAATGCTGGAGCACGAAAACGTGTGCGACGAAGTATCAAAGAAAAAAAAAAAGGTTCCACAAGCAAACTGAATGAAGTTTTTGAGCATTTTGTACTGAATAGTAAACAAATACTTTCTTTTATTTTGAGTTTATAGACAATACAAATTATGGTGTTTTTTCTACGTTTTCGTTTTTTATGTCCCCCTCTCCCCTAATTTGCAAGAAAACTGTATGTGATGGAGAAAATAGCGGTCATTTTTGGATTCAGCACACCAAAAAACATAAAATTTAGCTAGAATATTCCATGCAGCTGATCAAAAAATTTTTTTTGCAGACCTGTGTAATCAATAATTATCATTATCTAAAATTCAAGCTATTAAGAAAGCTTCTTCTACATGATTGCCACAAAGAAAAGTATTCCTCTACTAATGTTGAAATCAGTTTGATCTTTGGATGAACACGTACTTGGTAGTGGTGGGGGGCAGATATATTAGGAAAAGTAGTGAGATTTGGAAAATTCACAAAATTGGCCATATCTATGAAACAAGCAAGAATTGATTAATTAGTTGTCTAATTAACTAATTGACTTGAAACCATAAATGTACTTGATTAATTTAAATAATCAAGTTCAACCCACACAATGTTTATATATACTATTGCTTTTTTAGATCTAATGTTTGGTGACTCGCCTCTAGTTCTGTTTAAAGTTGCTATTGCACTTCTTGGACACAATAAAGAACAATTACTTGCCTGTGATACTTTTGAAGAAGTTATGGATTATTTGAAAGTTAAACTACCTAATGTTTCAAGTGAGACTATGGACGCACTTATAAATGAGGTACCAGATTCTAACTACTATTGGAACATGTTTACATATATAATATATATATATATATATATATATATATATATATATATATATATATATTATGAAAGGATAACAACTTTATTATTTTCTATAACCTTCATCTATACAAAGTAAATATTTTTTCTTAAGGATTATTAATCAATAGCAACTAGTTTTATTTTATTTTTAGGTCTTGGAAACTGATGTCACAAGAGAATTAAAAGACTATGGTGTGGAATATCATGTCCTAGAAGAAGAGATGTCCTCCCCTAGGCCAGAAATGAAAAGAATAAAAGAACTAGAAAGTGTAAATCATGGTCTTGTAGAAAAAGTGACTTCATTAAATCGGCAAATACAGGTAAATTCTCTTTTAGCGTCTAATTAGTAACCCTCCACCGTCATCTTTACCTTTGCAGACTATTATAACAATCCTGTCATCCATCCCTGACCACAACCTTGCTTCTTCTATTCTCCAAAAGCCCCTAAATCTACTAGAAAAATGGTTTGTGAAATGAATATTCAAATTAATTGCTGGCAAGTCAAACCATATGATTTTTGCATTCCAAAAATCTGTCTGCTCCCTGTTTCCCTTTTTCAAATTGAGATTCTTGCTAAAACCCAAACTACTCAACCTTGGTCTCATCCTTACTAAATGCCCCCTCATATAAAATGTAAGACATATTACAAGAAATTCCTCATATAAAATGTAAGACATATTACAAGAAATTCCTCATATAAAATGTAAGACATATTACAAGAAATTTTACAAACATCTAATTTACTTGACAGCCAAGGTTTACAGAATTGAAATGTGATGGAGTGGTAAACCTTCCAATATCCATAGAATTCAATCTCTCCAATCAAAAATCCTTAGAAAAATAGTGAATTTTCCATTCTATGTAACCATCCTCACCATTCATTCTGATCTTCATATTTCTTTTTGTCGAATCACTTACACGCTGCCGATACCTTAATTTTTATTCCCAACTGTCTGGACCCCCATTCGAATCCCTTTACTGATAAGCTCTCCACTAGCTATTTTCCTGAACACTGACATGACTGAGCAATCATTGATTGTGTTGAGGGATCTATTACTTTTGTAAACTCTATAATGATATTTACGTGTATTCTTTTCTTTCGTTTTTAATTTCCCATCTATCAATTCAAATACATGTAATATTTAAGTTGAGCCAAAAATGTCGATTTGGTTTTGCCACTAGGCTTTTTCCAATTCATGTATCAAAAAAGTATCTATTACCCTAAAAGCTAAAAAAATACCATGTATTATATAGTTTTCAATAAACATAATAAATTTAATGGATTGTATTATTTTCTGTTTTCTAAAGAATCTTTGCTTTTTGACAGATGGCTGTGAGTGACTCTAAGCGACTTGAAAATATTAGGGCTGACCATGTTCATCAATTGAGCAAAATGGAATCAGAGCTTGATGAAGCCAAAGATGTGATAACAAATCTTAAGAGTGATCTCGATGTGCTCTCAAACTTCATTGCAGAAGTTTTGGATACTTCAAATATATCATTACCCACTAATGTGTTCAAGATATTGAAGCAGCACAAAGTGAACTTACTTCCTAAAAACAAGGTTACTATTTTGAATAACAGTGACTCTGATGCAGAAGATGCTCTATAAGTTTATTATAACTTATAATATGAACTTATTATATGTTGGTTGACTTAATTCATACTATTGTCCTCTTTATTTAATTATTTAGGACATTTTTTTGTACATTGTATAATAATTATTAGGTAATTTTACCTTATTATTTTATTGTCTTCAACAGTGTATTGACATTGATTTGGACATATTATTATTATAATATTACTCCAAAATGGTAAACTTTTAGTAATTTTTTACTTTTTGAGCAAACATTTATGTAAAACATCTTATTTTAGTAGAGGGGTAGATTCCATCCTGAATAAAAATCCAGTAGTTTAGGTATAATACTGACACCTAATGAGGATTATTAAAGAATGATACCTTAATTCTTTTATCACAATATCTCACTCTATCAGCTCCCAATATAGATTGTAGATTGAACTAAAATAAGTGTTTAATTGTATGGTGAAATCACAATATATTGTTAAGGAACCTGATTTAGCACCCACAATACGACGTATTTATTGAAGAAACTAGCTGTTATTTTCTGTCAACAGGTTGAAATAGAAATACTTCCTCGTGTGAAATTAAAGTTTGAATTAACCTACACATTAAATCATCCCATCATATTTATCACTATATAAATATCCTGCAATACTCAATTAACCCATGAAGTAAAAAAAGTAAAGTAGCTATTTGAAATCTAGAATAGCTGTTTTCCATATATTGTTTGAAATAATAATGGTTTCCCATCGAAATATAAAGATTGGATTAATATAAGTGCTAATTAATCACTTTATTGTCATTAAATTACAGTTATATTATAGTTTTGAACCTAAAACATGGAAAGGCTATTGGATGAATTGCCACCAAAGCTTGGAATTTTTAAATTCATTAGCTTTACAACTTTTTTGCATTTTAAGTATAATTTGTTCTTTACATCTTTTTGATAAAACCAATATTAACAAAGATATTGACAAACTTAAGTTTTGATTTCCAAGTAAACCCCCACTTCATTCAGTTATAGTAATATATAAAATAGCCCAAACTGACAATATTTATTTTCGTGAAACATATACAAAAAAATTCTCAATTCCGTCTAGGCATTTCCATGGAACAGAAGTAGTCTATTTGGTGACCTGAAGTTGGAAATCAAAACTTCAAAATTAATAAATGTAAATAATGTTTTAGGATCATAATCATTATTCCAAACACAATTTGTTCTTTATACTTTTTCGATAAAACCAATAGTAACAAATATATTGGTGTATATGTGTTTTGATGTGGAAGTAAACCCCCTCCTATTTAAATCAAATTCTGGTATAGCCTATTTTCTACTTTGGGTTAATCAAATATAAAAGTTCATTAAAATCCTCAGAGCTGTTTTTAAGTAACAAATGGGCGGACTGACCGACAAGATTTTTAATTTTCATGCCATTGTTCTAAGAATGGTCTGAACTGTTAAATACATTTATCGCTGCCGTTTAAATAGAAAATCAGACAAACTCTAGAGTCTTATTTATATTGATAAGTAGTGAAGTTAGGTCCCTAAAGCCATTAACAGTAGAAGTAGACACCATCATATAGAACACATAATTCCCCATCAATGCTACATGGCCTAGTCCATAACCTTAACTCCTTTCAAAACTGATTGCCAATACTTTCATTTTACATAAAAGAAGTATAACCAAATGTTTCTGTTCTACCTGTGAATTTAATTATAAAGTTGTTAATAAACCACTTTTTTTCTCTCACAATGACTTTATATTAACAATTAGTTTTCCTTTGTCCGCTTGGATAGGAAACTATGCATAAGACTGGAAGGTACTTAAGTATTCCATTGCGGGAACTAGAATACTCTGATAGAAGCTGCCAGTTAGTCTTGAGCCAATTAGTCCCAACTCTCTATTTAAAAATCATTCACACAGACATTGCAGAATATAGGCATTAGACATGGCAGCAGGCCCTCAATTTTCAGCTAAGATACTTTACAGCAGACTATAAAAATGTTGGTACATAAAACCTCGATACAGTACCAAAAGACAAAAGGACATGTAATTCCGATAGACTGGGCACAAGTCCACCACTGTGTAGACACACATGTGAAGTAAAAAGGCTAACTTATTACACCTTCTAATCTGTGTTATTTCCTTAGTAAGTGCCTTTGTAGGTTGCAAGCAATAAGTGTTACTTATTTTTCCACAGCATCATTGTATATTAGGATATTTTGAAAAATAAATAAGTAGGAATGTGATTGTGTTACTCGAGACTGAAAACTAAAAATACAAATGTTACTTGATATGCTGATTTGAGGTCAGCCAGGATTTGTGGAAACATTTGTGGCAGACACAGTTTTTTTCATCCTAAAAATACAAGTCATTTTACTAATATTCGAGTCATAACAAATATAAAAAATAAATTTATTTATCTGACCACTCTCTGCACATGGGAGTAATAATATGTGTTTTCTTCCACATATGGAAATGAGAGTTTTAATATAAATTTGAAAAATTAGTTTTTAAATATGTTGATGATCTTCTGTATTCATAATTTGTTAAACAAAATTGTCCATGTAACATTTTTTGATTTATCACATAGTAATATAAATATTTATGATTTTCCATTTATATTTCAGTTCCTTTGCGGCTCAATTTTAACAAAATTGACTGTAGATTCAAATTAAAGGTTTAAATATTGAGTTTGACAAGAATTTAATAGAAATTTTGGCTGTTAAAGCATTAATTTTGAATTTATCTCATTTTTATCATCTAATAGATAGGGATATATTGCACTAGAAGAGACTTTTATGAAACAATTGAGTCAAGGTGAATATTGTAGTTGATTTCCCATAAGGGAAGTTTGCATAAAGCCCCCCCCCCAAAAAAAAAATACAAAAAGTCTGGCATCCAGGAGCTGTGTAATTCAAGATAATTGCTCATGTGTTGGAATGGTATTTTCATTGTCATTTTATTATTTCCCGCTAAAAGGCAGCTAAATAACCAGTAATTTAACTGGGGAATGAGACCACTAGTGACTCAAAGTGAAAATGGAATGATTTGGAGTGGGAGTTTAGAGAAGACAGAAAACTAAAAAAATACTAATAATTCAGGTAATAATCAGGCTGCAAAAAAAAATGTATGGAACCACAATTGTAGAAAATTAAATTTACCAACAAGATTGGTCATAAGGTTACAATCTAACTTATAAAAACGTCTCTCTAAATCCCCACTACTCCTGGTCTAATTTTAGTTATTAATGAACTTCATCTGTATTTTACTTGATGCTTCTAATATTGTGTATGACAACAATCAAACAAAAATTCCAACTCCTTGAGCATTAACAGACAAATGAGTATGTACGCACACATAAATTTGAACCGACATATTGTCCTCATTTCCTGGGTAAGGATTGATGGATATTTGAAGACATTCTGTCAGGGAAATCTTCTAATTGAATCATGAAGTAATGGCAACATTCTTTTTTTTTTTTTTTGTTGCTGCTTTTTCTCTGTTCTTTCTAGTTTCCATATGAGGGGGTGCATATTTTTAATACATGTTCCATGCCTTTAAGCATATTACATGTATGATTAAGGAAACTTAAACTGTTTATAGTTATATTAGGAAAACATGATTACACTGAAATAATGAGTTAATTATATTCATGTGGAAAGTGTACTATCAACTACCTGTTGTGTTTTCTTTTGGAAGTTTAATGTTTACTAATGGGAGAACTTCCTGTTCAGGTAGGAAAACTTCTATATGCATGGAGTGCTGAGTGTATCGGCATGCTCTTATTTTTAAATACATTCTTCTATATTTGTCCTTATTTGACTCACACTTATATATATTAAAATTTGGCACTGTATGAAAACTGGAGGCTAAAACAAATATATACTGAGACATTGCCTGCTTAATTGCTAAGGAATATTTCCATACTGAATTAGAATAATATTAAATGAATGCAGACAACAATAATAATAAAATGAAAAAAAGTCAGCATACTGTTAAAATTTGTTTTTCTTCATTAAATGTGCCAATGAAATTATATCAGAATTATTTTTTTTAATTAACTATTTTAATATTATGAGAGAATAATGATATGAGGATTCACCTTTGTAATATCATCCTTCTTAGAGTTTTAAGAGAAAACAAGAAAGGTTGTTTGATAAATAGGATTCCAGGAAAACATTAATCAATGCCCCAAGACTGATATTTGCTACAGACATATCTCAATGCTGTTTTACCAAGCTCAATTAGATGTATACATGAAACCCTCTCTATACAATCTCAAACTTTACTCGGCCAATTTTTCTTTTGTATCGTTTTAATTTAATTTTTTTATTTTATCAAAACATATCTTTGCGAATAATATGACTAAATTATTTTAAACTTGAAATCTGACTGGGATATTGAACCAATGTTTGTGGATTAATTACCTTTCCTTATTTCATAGTTATTACCTATTAACAGCTAATTATCTGAACTTATAATCTTACAACCATTTAATTAAAAATGCTTTTAGTTTCTCCCTATTTATCAAATGGGAGTGTCATTTTTGAGTTTTTGTGCATGAGATTGAAATTTTGCATTACAAAAACGTACACACACCTACTCAAATTTCACACAGTCCCTACTTATATAACAAGATCTAACTATTTAACAAATGTTGATTTTATTTATAATTGCTAATCTTTTATTTTATATACATTACACTTGTGTTTACATACATATTTAGATTCTTTTATTGTTGCACAGATCATGTAATCGGCACTGAATGGGTTAATTGAAACAAAATAGTATTTGTAGTGTTTACAGTTTTGGAACATCTTTGGTCTACAATAACAAAAACATTATGTATCAGTCTTTGATGCAATTCTTTTATAAATGTTAAATTATTAATGTTGATTTATTAAGGCAAAAAAAAAGATATGCTAGGAAAAGATACACTTTTTTAGTTAAAGCAGAACAATAATATAAAGGGAATAACCCCCCCCCCCATTGGCTTTATAGACTATGGAAATCTCTAGCTACTCCAAAGGGGGATTCGTGACTAGTTTTTTTACGTAGAGAGTGATCAACCCAACGTACAACCCCTGTTAACCAAGAAGGACCTAGAATGAATGGGTTGTCTTCAGTAGACTGACAGGACTCATTATATCCAGGGGGTCTTATTTCACCCATGGTCAGCTTGCCTATGGATGATGAATAAGAGGGTCATAATCGTTAGTCATCCTGAGGGACTGTTTGGCTTATATATTCGTGTGTGTGATCAATATCACAACAGGTTTTCAGAGGTAGGTAGGTAAGGATGGGTTAAGTAAATGGGAAAATCCAAGGGAACAATGTCATTGAACCAATAGGATTTTGAAAATTTTCACATAGTGGGAGAGATGTTGTTTATTTACTTGTTTTGTAGTTTGTGCTGTTAGGATTGATGATATGCAATGTTTCAAAAATGAGATGTTTGTAATGAATTTCTTCTGTCTGATTTAGAGGTATTGTTAAAATCAAAATAGTGGTTACCGATAAAAAGTTTTCCGAGTGCCAATCTGAATCTATGTCTTGCTTTATAATTGTTTGTTTTTGCTGGTAAATTCGGTTTTTGAGATCTTTAGTTTCTCCTGTGTACACTCCATTACTCAGAGGTGGTGAGCAAGGTACCTGGAGAAATGTTATATATTATAAATTCTTGTCTTGCTTTTATTGAAATTCTTTTGTTTTTATGCTGGCATATCATATTTTTTCTTCATTTTATTATTCATAATAGCATTATTAATATGACTAACAATTATACAAGTGTTCCCTGATGGAAGATGGGTAGCAAAGACATTCAAAACCGTAAGCTCAAAACTATACTTATTTGATTATTTCATTAACCCATACTCAAGAGTCCTAAATATTATTTAAGAACCAATGGTCAACTTACAGACATATTGCCAGACTGCTAAAAAGACATGAGTATTTAAGAGACAACAGATACCTTCCTAGTAAATTTTCTATTTAGAACCACTTTCCCTTTAATTTTTTGCTTTTAGCAGTCTTTTTTAAAATGAAGTGCTAAAGAGCTTGCATTCAATTTTTTCACATATTTTTTTTAAACATATAGGTTGCTGTAAAAGCAAACAAATGACATCTTTTATTTTTTGTTTTTTTACTTAAGGTTAAATACCATCCACTATAGAATTGCACCCCATCAGCTTCCGCCTCCCTTCCCCTCCTTTTTTAACTATTTAATCAAATTAAAATAATATCTTATTAATTTAATTCTTTGACACTGGTTCTTCTAAATCACGGATGGGCCTCAGGTTAGCCATGTGAGTTAAAGTGTTGGTCTTAATCTCACATGGTAAACCTAGAGTGGGAGTGCGATTCCCTCATGAGCAATAGGAATTTATTTAGTGACAAATTCATTAAGTAAAATCCTTAGTCCCAACCTGGCTATAGAAGGGATGGTAACTTGTAGATAACTTGTTCAAGTTAGCCTTAGAAGCAGAAAATGGTCATTAATAAATAAAGCAAAATTATTAATGCATTTTTTTGATGATATACATCATTGAAATTAATCCTCAGTTACTGAGTTATTTTGACTCAAGTAGTCCCTGTGACTAATGGGCTGAATTCAAATTTATGTTTATCTTACTATGATATTTATTTACAAAACTTTTCAACTGGCATATTCTAATGCCCTCCATCCAGGATCATTATTTGGGGATCATAAGTATTTGTATATAATTTTGTTATTGGCACTTTCAATCGTAGAAAAAATAACTCAAATTAATAATTTATTCTCGCCAATGTTAAAACAAAATTGGACTACTGCTTAATATAGGGATGGAATAGAACACTGATTTCAGAGTGTAGCTACAAAGTTCTCCACACAGCTAAGCTTTGAAGATGTTGGTATGAACTACTAAAAGCTGCTAAGCTTATGTAACAAACTTTGTGAAGGATTGACAGAGTTCTCTTTCATCCCTCCATTGATTGTCCTTCACTCCGGATAATAACCATCTATTATTATTTAATAGGTTTTTTTACATGCCTCAAGTATCATTCTATACAGTTCCTATCATATGGTAATATTTTTGAATTACGAAACTCTCAGAAATCAAAGCTTGCATTGGTCCAGGCTGAAAAAATTATATTTTGATATTGATGCAAATCTCAACTCCTACAACTGTTAATAAGAAAACTTATAGTTTGCTGATTGTGCCCTTCCCACTTACTTAGCATGTTGGGAATCTTTTTATCCTGCTTGGTCATTTTTGTGAATTACCTTGACCTCTTTCTGTCTCCTTAAAATAAATGTTGACTGTTGTGCACAAAAGTTTATGCCATTTAGATTATGTGGATTTAAAATATAATTATTTTATATGCTGAGCACATGTACAGCTTATTTAAAAGTATGATTAATATATTTTATTAATATTACATATTGTTAAATTCTAAATATGTTTTATATATGAATTAGGCGGAACTGAAATCACAGACTAGTTGTCCAGAACTTAAGGCTGGCTTAGATAAATCATCTGAACCACCTAAAAATATTGGAAGAGTACTTACTGAAGCTGAAAGAAAAGCCCTTATTGAATCCAGAAATGGTGCACTTCAAAGAGTTAAGGTAAACCTATTTAATTTTTTGTTCAATCCTTACTATTAGTTTTTTAAAATAAATTATTTTTACTTTAATCCTAATAATGACATAATTTTTTTAAATAATTACTTATTCGTATAGTTCGAAATACTTTGAAGGAATATGTACTCGCATAGCTTCTTGGCTCCTTACCCATGACAATAGATTTGGTTACAGCCATTTGGCTGTTGCAGCTAATTGGCATTTAGGCTTGAAGTAAAGCATTATGTCATATATTGGCTTGCTGTTAATGTAAGGTGAATTGGAGTGAGGAAGGGCTTACTGAAGACTGAAAATGTAAAAATACAAGTAATTCCATTAAATTTGAAACAGAAAAATCCATAGAGCACAATTCCATAAATTAAATTATCAACAATTTTGATAATAAACATTTTTCTGTCAAAGTTATTGTAACAGAGATTTTTGTTATTGTGCGTTTTATTCTGCATATAAAGCCCCATTCTATGTGGCTTGACTTCTGCCATTAAAGAACTCATTAGTTTTACACGAAATGATTAAATATAGAGTATAGCATACATACTTATAGAGATGGGCTCTAAAGAATGGAATGTTTATGAAAATTCATATAAATAATTTATCCTTGTATCTCGTATAATAAATATTCAATAAAAACATTACCTGGTATTTAAGCTTGAAACGAAACCTCATGTGACATATTGACTTATTGTTAATGTGAGATTAATAGGAGTGAGGGTTAGCTGAAGGCTGAAATAAAAAAAAGATACAACTTGGTTTATATATGCGAGTTTATGGAAAAACTAAGAGCAATTGTAGAATGCTACATTTGCTGTAAGATTGGTTGCTTGATCATTTGTTATCTAACTCATAATAATAGATATTTTTCATTTTAATAGATTTTCAGCAAAGGAAATTGGCTATTGAGGTCACAATTTTTTAAACATTTCATCAGAAGTCCATCACCTTACCTAAATTATGAAAATGAAGCCTCTTGATATATATTTTTTATCATCAGTTAATAAAACATAAAACAATTTTACCATTCATAAATTTAAACCATGTATGACCATGTTAATAATCATCACCCAATTATTCTTGATTATCATCTAATCCAAACCATTACAGACTATAGAATTGTCTTCTTTTATTTAATTATGAATTTGTAACTAATTAAACATTGAAAAATTCTATAGAAGTAAAGAAGAGAATTCAGGTTCACCTATAGGCCTATATAGGCCTAAATAATTCTTGATTTTCATGTTTATGGATGTCTAAAATGTCATTGCCTTATAATGGTAATAATTAAAATGTTTAAAAACAGTGGTAATCTATTTTAAAATCTATCGTGGCTCATTGCGTTTTAAGAAATGGGAACAATGCCATAGATAAAAAAAAAAGAGTTCTTCTGAAAATCCCAGAATGAACAAAGTAAATGAAGGTAGTCAATTATATGAGAATACTATTGCACAATTTATTACAAACATGACTTGCCTTAAGTATAAAAGTCCGGCATGCAGTGGCTGCGTAAACTAAGCAGATTTCCCTCGTGAAGTTTAATAATAGATAAATCTACATACTGGTAACACAAAACCACCGTGAATAAATACAAACGGAAATAAGAAATGTTTCATCCAATTTCAATAGCCTGCCGACAGGAAGCGTTAGGTTAGAAATGTAAACAAACGGGTCTGCCCACCTCACACCAGAAACACAATTACTGAAATATATCAGAATATAACATATTAATTTTATTGAGAACTATTTACTATATCTAGTACTGTAATTAATAATGAGTCAGAATAATTGTGATCTCAAACAATCAAATTTTAGTAGTCCAAAACCTTAAGACAGGGGGGTCACCAGGACATATTTGCATCTATCTCGTATAATAAAGGTCTTTTAAATACAATTTTTGGTATTCAAACTTTGAATAATGTGATTTATTATGTAGCATAATATGACATGATTAGAAGTAGTGGTGATGGCTGAAAACTGAAAAATGCAAATATCTCGGTTAATATTCAAGATAGTGAATAAAGTATAGTACTTTTAATTTGCAATAAGATTGGTTTATACAATTTTTCGATCTGACCTATGGTAATGGAGATATCTCGAGTTTTCTTAAATCCTCCCCTCTAAACCCCCACTCCCGCTGGCCCGATTTCAGCCATTAACGAACTTGATCTTTCTTTTTACATAAAACGACTAAATATCGAGTTTGGTAATGATTAAACAATAATTGTGACCGCTAGAGCGGTAACAGACAAATATATATATATATATATATATATATATATATATATATATATATATATATATATACAGGTTTGAACAGACCTCATTTTCGTCACTGGGTAGGATCGACGGACATTTGAAGAAAAATTTTCGAAAATCGCGTCATGAGTACGACCTCAATAGCTGATTTCCCTTAAGGGAAATCTGCTAAAACCTGAAACCCTGGTCCATACCTTGGACAATTGTTTAGATAATATACTCTATATCTCACATCAACATAATACAAAGTACTCTTTCTTAATGAGTATGTTAGTCGACCAAGATGACTCATTCATGGAAGAGGTGTATGAACCTGTTTGATGTGCAGATATACTTATAGCATTTTCCAAGGATGTGGAATAGACAATCATTCAAGGTCTGCTAGAAATAATTATTTAACATTTGCACGAAGCTCAAAGCATTAAGATGTCCACATTTTTATATGTTTATTGGGTTGCCTGGAAATAAATGCAGGTTTATAATGCTTTCAAATTTTTTTTTTTCGGCAAAGAAGAGAAGTACAAACCTCATTCCAATGATTTTAGCAGATTTCCCCTAAGGTGTCAGCTATTGAGATCGCAATTGCGATACGTGATTTTCCAAAAATTTCTACAAATGTCCATCGATCCTACCTAGTAGATGACAAAAAAGTCTGTCACGCAAGGGCTGCGTAAAGTAAGTAGATTTCCCACATGAAGTTATACAATAGAGAAATCTCCATACAAGAGCCGAACAGTTACGGCAAAGGGCCGAACTAGCTTTTGGCGGGAAACAGTTGTCCAAATTTAATAAAAATGCAAATATCTCGGTTAATATTCAATATAAAGAATAAATGTATAGAACAATATTTATAGTAAATTTAATTTGCAATAAGATTGGTTCTATACAATGTTTTGATCCGACGTATGGTAACGGAGATATTTCGAAAATCCCCCCCTCCCACTGGTCCGATTCAGCCATTAACGAACTTGATCTTTTTGCATAAAACGTTTAAATATCGAGTCTGGTAGTGATCAAACAAAAATTGCGACCGCTAGAGCGTTAACAGACAAATATATAAAATTGTAACATCTGTCTTTACATCTTAACATTGATCTTTTTCATGAAATTTCACGATAACTTTTCGTTTCACATGTCAAAGACACTCGAACTGCATTTTGTTTCTTTCGTGTCTGTTTGTTTGTTTGTTACCTTTTCACGCATAAACGGCTGAACCGAATTTTATGAAACTTGGTATGTATATTTCTACTAACCCAACTTAGACTTTCTCTGAGACGAACAGGAGTGGCGGCTATAAGGGAGGGCTCAAATTAAAAATAGCAATATTTCGTTTCCTATTGCATTTTCGGCAATTATGCACATAACAAAAGTTGTTTATTTTGTTATTTGGAGTAACTTTTGTTGTATACCTAAGTATAAATGAGTTATACGTTAAAAACTACTGCGGAAATCAACAATTTTATTTGCCACAAAAAACTCAACCGAACTAAATCAAACTCGGTATGTGTATTAGCACTAACGCCTTCCTTACAATAAGTCATACTAACATTTCTAGGGACAGGCAGGAGTGGGGGTTATAAGGGAGGCCTGAAATTAAAAATAGTGATATTTCGTTTCCTATTGGGGTTTCGGCAAATATGTACATAACAAAAGTTGTTTATTTTGTTATTTAGAGAAATTTGATCAACAACTCTTTTCAATAAGAACTACCTGGAAAAAATAATTCAAATGTATGTTAATATTTTGTCCTTAATAATTTAAATCTATGCACAGGAAACGGGAAGTATGACAATATGGAGGACAGTGAAGTCTTACATAAAAAATTAATTTTATTATTAAACAAATCCACAGAAACGACGGGTATCAACCCTAAACACTGTGATGGGTAAATGTCAAAATATTGTGCAAAGTAAAGCCTTGCCAAAAAAATTCCATCACCATTCAGCCTCAAATGAATTGAAATGACGGGTATCTGAGCTAGTATATATATAATTTTGAACGGACCTCATTTTCGTCATCTCCTGGGTAGGATCGATGGACATTTGAAGAAAATTTTCAAAAATCGCGTCATGAGTACGACCTCAATAGCTGATTTCCCCTAAGGGAAATCTGCTAAAATGAGGTCCATTCAAAATAATATATATACATGTCGGTTACTGCTCTTGCAGTCACAATTTTGGTTTTGATCATTCCCAAACTCAATATGTAATTGTTTCATGCAAATCTATAGATCAAGTTCGTTAATGTCTAAAATTGAACCAGTGGGAGAGGTGATTAGATTGTGGAATTCCAAAAATTTGGAATATCTCCGTTATTATACTTTGGATTGAAAAATGGTGTAGAATCAATCTGATTGCAATGTGATGTTCTATTAATTTTGTTATATACATTATTTCTGTATCTCTTGATATTAACCAAGAAATTTGCATTTTTTAATTTTCAGCCTTCAGTAAACTCCCCTTCTTTTTTAATCTACTTTAAGAATCATGAACCATTCTTATTTGAAGCCAAAATAGCAAATATTGTGTTCAACAAATCTTTTCTAGATGAGATACATCCAAATAAGTTCTGATGACTACCCTCCTCTTCTTTATTTGTTTTTGGATTACTAAAATTAAGAGTGATTGAGATAAAAATTATTCTGATTTATTATAAACTACAGTACTAGATATAACTAATTTTCAATAAAATTAACATATTGTATTCAGATTTATTTCAATAATTGTTTTTCTTTTTGGTCAAGAATATCTTTATCTATATATCTATTCAGCTCTGAGACTTTGGCTGACCTGTTTGTTTACAAGTTAGATGCTTCCTGTTTTAGAGGTTATTAAAATATAAATTGACTAAAACATTTCTCATTATCATTTGTATTTATTCACTTAATATTTCCGGTGGTGTTGTGTCATCAGTATGTAAACTTATCTATTATAAATCTTTACATGAGAAATCTGCTTAGTTTACGCGGCCCCTGCATGATGGACTTTTTTAACACTTGATGAACTCACTGATTAAGTTTTTTCATAGGAAAATTATACAATAATCACATTTTGACATCCTTCTAAGTACTGACAATGCCAACTAAGTAGGTACAAGAAATATAGGCAACCAATCTTTTTATTTTGAAGGGGTATCAGTATTGTTATAACCTCCATAAACACAAAGTCATACCTTATGTTATAAAGGCATGAAATTTAAAATTATATAAAGCCCTGCATTATCTTGCGGACAACCCAATAGTTTCTTTATTCAGTTATCTTTCCTTTTTCTTATTTTAACTCATTTTAGTTTTGTTTGATTAAGTCTATTTTACTGATGGAGCTCCATGTCAGTTAAGGTGTAGGTTTTTATTAAACTTAAACTTGGTAAACCTAGAGCCATGGAGTCCGGTTCCTGTTTGCGGAACAGGAATTTATTTAGTGGTCAACTTGTTAAATAAAATCCTTTGTCCCATTCTGGCTAGAAAATAGTGATGCCTTGGAGACAACCCATCCACATTAGACTTAGAAACACAAAGTGGACATTAATAAGTAACATTATTTTACTGACTAGTACATTGTGTTTTTGCAATTCTAGAAATTTGACCTCTCATAGACTCATTTAAATAAATGAAATGTTCTCTAGGATAAACCTATCAGCGGCAATGCATTCTGAATTGTGAGCAACTCTCCCTATCTGGTTTACCATACAACATTTTCTGGATAGTCTGTCGGGCTTAGTGATCCTTTTGGTGGGCCCCAACCATCTAATTTACCATTTTTAATAGCAAAGATCAGTGTTACATTTAATTTGAATATTGAACAAATTTTCTATTTGTAAGATCAGAGCTGATATCTATCATATATAAGTATTTAACATCAGAACCACATGGAGTGCAGTGCTTTACGGGAGCAAAAGTTGGGCTCTCCAGAAAAGGGAATATAATAGGTTGGAAGCAATGGAAATGTGGATCTGGCACAGAATCACCAGAACAAGTTGGACTCCATAATGGAAGTCCTAAATTAGGTAAGTGAGAACAAAAGTCTTACCAAGGCCATTGAAAAGGGGAGAGTGAAACAAACCTCTTTGGCATATCAAAAGGCCTAGTGATATATTTGAAGGTTATAGTTAGGTTATACGAGTTGGGAATAGAGGAAAAGTAAGGCCTAGGAAACCCTATTTTGAAGACATCAGGCATCTTATGGATTTCGCGGAGTATAGTAATATGAACAGAGCAGCTTTCAATAGAACACAATGGTTGCGACTACAAGGCGTAGCCTTTAGACCATGATGATGATTACACCTGACCTGGACTGTTTTATCTTTATTGATCTACCAAATAATTTTTGTGAAACTAATTACAGCAAGTATTATTATATTTTTTTTTTTTTTTTAATTTTCAGAAGGCGGTCCAAAGTTCTTTTGATATAGGTGTATCTAAACATCCCCTTGACTCAGACCAGGTTGCAACAAGTTTTGAAGGCACTGTACGCTTGAAGTCAATTGCACCTACTCTCAGAAGGTCTGAAACCGTCACACCTCAAATAAACTTTAATCATGAATCAATTAAAAATAAATGTCAATTCAGAAGAGCCGACACAGCAGAACTTCGAATTATTGAGCCTCAAGATATTGTCTCAGCTAAAATTCAGTCAACGAAGGACAGAGTAAGCAAATTGTTTGAATTTGAGAAACCTTTTGGCAAAGAAACAGAGATGTTGATAAAATCTCAAGCATTACAAAAACCAAATGGCTTTTTAACATAAGATGATATAGGAGGAACCTTCAATTGGGTTGTAGAATAATTCATGGTACATTTATTGAAGATGAATAACCATGATTATGCTTGATTATATGAAATTATTTTATACTAATTTCAAACATACTTTTGTATGCTATTGTTAAAAAAACAAATATTTTTATATTGTTGTAAATATATAAATACATGTTTGTAATTATCCCTTTCTTTGGAGGTTATTTTTTGTTTATTGTTTTTTATTTGACAAAACCATCCTCCACTTTGTCACTATAGTTATTGGAAATTTTTATTACTGAATATACCAAGTTTTGTTATAATGTATAATATAATTTATTTGTATACAAACTTGTCTCAAATTACTCGTTATTGATATTAATTAAATATTTATTTTCTTTTTGACTAAAAGGGATATTTATATATATTTATCAATTTAGTCATTGTTTTTTTTTTTTTTTGTGATATTGCTTGTAGTAAAGCTTAGTTTATTTAATGATTAGGTGCTCCTTGTCATATTATTTTAAGTGCTTATTGTTAAAATTGATCAAATTTTTGTTAGTATTTCTTGAAGATTATAATGTTTTGTTTAGACATCGCTATGTACAAGTGCCAAATTAGAACATGTTTTGTTTTTCTGGTGTATGTTGTTTTAAATGAGCTAAAGCCAATTCAAACAATACAAAACTATAGTTAAATGGACTTTAGATAGATCAATGCCATAGGACTCATTCTAATAAATAAAACACATTTTACCTGAGATGCTTAATCTACCATACTTTTAACACCATAACATTTATCCACATTTGATTTCGGCTTCAGGGAAATTATTTTATACTTAGATATCAAAATTTGTTTTGCAAAGAAATGGCCATCTTTTGATTATCATTGAAATAATGCTCTTATTTCTCTGTATAATTCTTTAAAACTTCGTAAGGTTACCATTTTTTTTAAGTAAGTACATATTATTTCAAGATTAAAAGTAACACCACCATAAAAACAACACCAAGAATTTAAATAATTCACTGCTCCCCAAACATCATCAAATTTATATACATCTGTCATTATTAGATTTGTAAATGTGGATTTGAATTGATGAAAATGTGAATTTTATTTGGAGTTACAAAACCAAGGGAATCAAAGAAATCAAATGAAGTCCTAAATGAGGTAAGGGTAGAAGCTTAATCTAAACCTAGGCCTGGATGTTAATGAGTGCACTGTGTTATACTCCACTCTGCTCAACTGGTATTGAGGTAATACATTAAACTTTGGTCAGGGGTTAGAATACATAATCCTAGATAATCTCTGTCCATTTTTAGACAAAGATTAATTTGGCCCTAGCCAAAGATAAAACATAAACAATATACTCAGCTCAATAATAAGGTTATACAAAAGGCGCTATATAAAAACAAAATATTCTGTTTTCTAATATTTTTATTTGTCTGTCGCAAGTTACATTTTAAAAAATCAATTTAGAGATGCATTTAAGGTTCAAAAGCAGATTTCATGTTGTCATGATGTTTCAATGATCTCTAAATTACATATAACTACAAATAATATTTAAAGCTTCTATAGATTTTCATCAATCTAAACTATCACAGGTAGTTGTATACACACAATAAGTTAATTTTAGGTAGGTCCAAAATTTCCAAGCCTTACCCCTTTCCAGATGCTGATTTCAACTTTCCACAGAATTCAATACTGTTTAAAGGTGCAGCTCAATATGGTTGTTTTTCTAAAAACTGAATATAGGCCTAGTGAATGTTAATTTAGTAAAACAACATATAATAAAAAAAACATACTTTAATTCAGTTATCCATGCTTTTTAAGGGGGGGGGGTGTCATTCTCAATGTCATCTTTTTATTCATATTGCATCTCACTCGATTGTCGATACTAAGTGGAGAAGGGGGAAATAGATAGAATTCTGACAACGAAGCTTTTCATCAGAGAAGAAACCCAGAATTAAAACTCAGATGATCATCATTACTGACCAATTGTGAAACTGTGAATTCTTGAAGAGGAAATCATACCTTCACTTTCAACTAGCCACTTGATGTCTATTCATCAATTAATAAATTCCAAAGTTTTCCAGAATTTTGATTATTTGCACAACATGTCTCTTTTTAATCTCCTCGATAGGAACAAATTAAATAAAAACTCTGATTCATGAATATGGGACTTACTCTTTATTGAAATGTACACTTTATTAATTATGGCCTTACTAAAGCCAGTAATGCCTATCTAATATTAAATTATGGCTTAGTGTGCATTGTGAAATATTAATCACCAACAAATTTTTACTGCTGGTGTGAGTCCACTGAGCCATGGATCCCAAAAATAAATATTTGTTAATTTTAGATCCTGAGATTATTGAAGGGACCAATGAGCATTGCAGAGATCAAACACTAAGATACAATAAGTAATTGGAATGTGTATTAGTTCCAATTTCACATCCAAAATTGAAGTTCCTTACTGTTACCTCAGGAATAGGAATGTTGGAATGCATATCAGGAGTAAAATACCTTATGATTTTTACCTCAAGGATACCACTTTTTGGCCTACTACTTAATGTAATTTATATTCTGACCTTAAAATGTCTTAATTGTGATAGTGGGAGGGGCTATTTTAACACTAGCAGTATGAGCTGTTTATATGTTTGTATACATACTTAATAGCAATGGAAATCAACAAATACTGTCAGATGGCTGGAAGTTCGTATAATTACACTTATGAATTCACTGTATAAAAATGTTTACTATAAAAAAAAAATTCTGTACTCTTTTGAGAGTACTAAGATTCATTTTACAGTAATGGCCATGATTGAGGAGTTGGGTAGCAACAGCTTATAACAATCAAATTTGCTTTTATTTTCTATTATATATATATATATATATATATATATATATATATATATATATATTGTCCTATGGTCATACTAGTATGTTCGATATTGACTAGATCTTTATGAAATTAAAAAAAAAATTTCAACCAAAGAAAAAAGTATATTACCTAAAATAGGAAGAAATAATAAATATTGGGATATACTATTGAACATGTTACGGATAAAAGACTTTCCTAGAATTATTTGACACTTTAAAATAAATTAACTTTTCGTTTTGTTTCAGGATATGGAGGAATATTTTCCTCCAAAATATAGTACTGAATAGACTAGGATAGGAGTAGGACCATTTCTTACAGAGTTAACACTTAGGATATTTTTCTAAATTTCATTGCCTTTGGATTTTTACCTTTGAGCTGACAATTCAAGATACTTTCTTATAGAATTTAAGAAAATAATATAAATAATATTTTGGTTAATTGTGAATAAATATATTGTTTGCACATCTTGACCATTCCACTCTACAATATCCGTTTTACTTTATTTATCAATGAACAAATAGAAATGAATTCAATATTCCACTCGATTAAAATATTCTGTTATAAAAATGAAAATCTGTAGGTCACCAGTCTAAGAAGGGCCACATCTTGTCACATGGCTACAAAGAATTATTAGCAATTTTTAGAAATGAAACTAAAAATAAGCTCAATAGCCTCACTTATTTAGAAGTTTTTTAGGTCTAAATACATAAACCAATGATTTCCTTCTGCAAGACTTGTACAAGTATTTATATTCTTAATTCACAATTAGTCAAGAGAGAATAAATTCATTAGAACAAGTTAGTTCTGGAAATGTTAAATTAATGATATAATTAAAATAAATTAAGGAATAAATTTACTTTCTCACTACCACCTTTTCATAAGCAACAAGATAATAGTAGAAACAAAATAACCCTCATTCAGAGTCAGCTTCTAATAGTTATATCACATAAAATATAACCTTCTACAAAATATGAGATAGTCCAACATTATAACTTTGTTTCAATACCAGTACATAGAGTTAAAATCTAAGAAGAGTTATAAATCTAATTTTAAATCTCATAATATTTGAGCTAAACAAAGCTTGAAACAAAGATGGACCAAAGCTACAATGTATGAGAAAATTTAACAAATATGTATATATAATTTATTCATAAAGACCTTTGGTAACTAAGTAAGACACAATTGGTAATGAAAAGTGTACCAATAAATAAATATACAGAAATGATGTTTCTATTACTTAGTTATTTTCATATACACTCCATAAGTCATCTTGTACTATATACCTTGTAAACTACACAAATAAGGCCTTAAGGGTTTTTAGTGAAAGAATAATGACACTTTATCGAGTGTCAACATAATATATACTGATTTAGTTTTTCATTTTTAGACTTTTCATTATTAAAAAAAGTTGCTTCATAGAGTGGAGGTATAGTCACACCAATCATTGACAAATAAATAACTAAGAAGGTCCCATTAGAACTATGTTTATAAATGGAAGGAGGGAAATGTTACATTTGAAAGCATAGTAATAAAAACTTATCTATACATTCTCCCTCTTGGAAATTTAAGGGAATGATAAATGTTTCTTTAAAATTCAGCATAAGAACTAAGTGCATAATAACTTGAAATGGTATCTATTGAAATAGGTGCTTTAAAAAATAGTTTCAGCAGAAAATATACTTCTATATTAGTAATAAATATTTTCATAAATACTAATATTAAAAATTTGATAATTCATAAATCACACTTATAAAAATATAAAAATTTTTTGACTAGCTAGAAAGCCATGGATGATGTAAAGAGTAATGAATTAAACAAAATATTAACTGAAATTGTGGCGATGAAATCCATAATTCAAAATGGAAAAATGTTCAGCAATTCTACAAAGTTTTTTTTATGGAAATTTAATATTCGACCTGTCTACTAGTATTTTCAAATCCAATAATTAATATTTTTATAAAACTCTTAGACAAGCAGAAACGAAATTCAAAAAAATACATAGAGTGAAATTTGAGGAAACCAAAAAATGTAAATATCCTCCTGCTCAAAATGTCTTTGTATCATTCAAATTCATAATTCTGCTACCTTGTCATGTGAAAGGACAAGTTACATTATTGTGCAGAACAAAGTAGATATAATCATGCCCTGGGAAATGTTCCATAGGCTGGAGTTGGGTAGCAAAGCTATTCCAAAATATAGCTCCAACTATTCATACACAAAAGATTTCCTGGACCTGCTCTAAAAGAGTTTTAATAGCATCTACTTTGCTCTCAATTTTAAATGTGTAATTTCTAAATTCTTTTGATGCCTGTTAAAATTTTATTCTTGTGAAATTCTAATTACTGGATTGTTTGTTTATTATTATTTACATAATTACTGGATTGAATAATCTGAAAACAGGCTGAAAGTAAACTTTACAAATAACCAACAATCTTGTTGAATAAAAAAATGTATTATGCTACAATAAAAATTTTATAAATGAATAAGTCTTCCTCGGTAAGCTTAAGCAAAGTTGTTTTCAGAAATCTTTCTAAGCCTTCATGAAAACTCTATATGAATGGCAGGCTTTAATGACCAACAAGCAAGATCTAAGTAATGTGAATGTTTATTTTTTACTACTGTGATGTAAGTTCATAAAAATACAAGTTTTAAATTCAGAAATTCAAAAATTGAAATGTAACCGATTTGTTTTAGCAGTTATAGAATATATCATACAAAGAAAAATAATGCTTAAATATATGAATAAATAGAAATTTTAAACATTACAGGCCATGATATCTAAAAGGTTTGATAAAACACAGCCAAAGCAACAACCTGAGTACAATTGTATACTCAATTTCATTTACAACATAAAGTTATTATATTTATATAACTACTTTGATTTTATCAAACTTATGGGTACAAACAAATTTCATATATAATAACAAGAACAATACATACTTTAAAGCTTTGAAAAAATGAAGGAAAAATAAAATATAATAAGTCTAATGATAAATATGATATTTTTCATAATCCATGAAAACTATTAAATATAGGTTACATCACAATGAAGTTTGTTTAAGAACAAAAAACAATGAAAGATACATGAAAATTTTGATTTATTGATGTTAAAGAAATGTCTTTAATGTGAAAATATGAGCTACTAAATTTAAAATTAAAGAATTCATGTTTGAAGCTAATTAAGGAATTGCATTGCCATATGGCATATTAATACATGGAGGAGAATAAAAATTCATCCGTTTAAAAAAATAAAACTTTACTTATCATTACATAAATTAAATATGATTTTAAACTGTTTACAAATTCAATGAATTTCATTGAATAACAACTTAGGGGTTATATGTTTTTACCTGCATTTATCACATAAACTCAGGTACAAATCACCCACAACTAAACAGTGTACTTAAAACAAATAGCACACATGACTTGTGTGCTTTACTCAGGCCACAAAGTACTTGAGACAAATTTATTTGTGAACAGTTCAATGATCGGCCATTTTTTGAACAGGTTTACATTTTACCTCATCTCAGCTAAGCTTTACATCATCATCGTCTTCTTCATCATTATCACCTGATTTTACATTACCCCTTAAAAGTTTTCGAATGACAAATCTGCCAATAGAATAGATGAATGCAAGTGATATTAAATACAGAAGAATGGTACACATTTTGACTGGTAGTGCAGATTTGTGACTTCGTAACACCTGTAAAAAAAAAATGAAATTTGTTTTTAATCACAAAATTATTATGATTGATCACAAATAAAATTGTGTACATACATGCAGACATTCATTCATACAAGATATTCAGAGCTACATTAAAAGAGATATAATTTTGAACTGCCACAGTACTATTATTATTACTGGAGAAAGAAAATCATCAATCAAATAATTAATGACTCTAAAGACACAATTGGGTGGAGTATTGTTACTGATATAATTCAGTCTTGTGACAAGTTGAAGGTTAAATTTAGCTTAAAAATAATGAGTGTTAATGAAAATGGTAAGGTTTGAGCATCTAACATGTCATTTTGCCTAGAACTTCAAAAGTTTGGCAAGAGTCTTCTTGGGTGGCAGAAATTACGAAGACAGGTTCTTATGGGAAATGGAATTTTCAAACTATTTTCTCCTTTCTGTTTGTTTCGATTTTTGTGTCATCAGAAACTGTAAAAAATGACATTTTCAAACCAATCTTCATTAATATCCCTAAGAAGATGTGTTTAAGTGATCTAAATCATTATTAATATTTTACTAATATTGCACTGGTAACCGGCTAATGGTGTGTGTGTGTCTCTGGCAATTCTCTTAAACTCCTTTGAATATATGCTAGAGCAGTGTCTAGGACTTAAAACAATTCTTTCATATGTGATATACGTTGAATAGAAACCGAAACTTGAAGTCCTCACTATTGCTCTTCATACTCAGATGGATTAAGAACTGAGCACAATAACAGCATATCCATAAATGTTGAGTATTTTCGCATTTTCAAGGAACCACGTTCATTTAGATATTAACAATTCTGTTGTTTGTTTTTTTGTTTACTCTTAACAAATAAAAATATTATTAACTCTAGAAATTAGAGAACTAAAAAGAACATTGAAAAAATTACACACACATGCTATATTAATTTCTATCATAACATGATGTACTGACATATTATTAGCAAAATGTTAGAAATGATTTAGGTCATGTAAATTCTTCTTCCTAGACATTTCAATGAAGATTTCTTTGATAAAGTATGATGTTTTGGGTAGCTGACAACTTGTACACAAAAGGGTTTGGGAAATTGAAAGCAAACATAAAGCATAAAATAGTTTGAGAATTCAATTTCAGTTTCCTTGGTCAACCAAGGAGACTCACTTGCAAAAGTTTTGAAATTCTAGGTACAATGATAGGTTAGACATACAAGCCTTTTCATCTCTGTTAGTGCTTAAAATTGTTTAAAGGGACTCATTTTTAAGATAAATTTAACCTTCAGTATGTATAAATTTGGTTTCTGACACAATGCTTCCTTCTGAAGTTAAAAGACTTAGTCTGAAATAGTATGGTTTATTATGGTTTTTGGCGATGTTAATGGATATACAGAGCAAGAAAAAATGCCAACTTCTCTATATTCCTGTGTCTAATAATAGTACCCATAGTGCTGTGCAGTAGGTGTTAGTGTGCAATTTCAGGAAGTAAAGACACCTTTTGTGACCTTGTTATCTATGAGGAACCACTTCAGTCAAGTAGTACAAAACAAAGGCCTACATGACATCCCCTTTCCTCCTAATTTTCTTCAACATTCTCCCTCGGTGGCTGCGCCAGTTTAGTCAGCTGTCCTACTATCTTCATGTCACTTTGATCTGCTACTCACTCACGAACCGCCAGTCTTCAAACTTTATAGAGAAGCTGCTTCTATCTACTATCAGATGCTACCATGAACGTTTAGACTTACAGGAAGTCGTCTTCACTGATCTGGCAAGCAACTAAGAAAACGATCGCAGAGTGGCTCTACTAACCCTGACCAGCTGCTACTGGCTCATACCACTATCAGTTAAAACTGTCTAACGATGACCATTTTAACTATTATTTATTATAATTACTAACTAAGAGAATTATAGAGTATATTTCATCTTTTACAATTTTCTGACAATATTCAAACAACTGATGGGAATTAATTTATCACTCTGTTTCCCGCCTATGCTTCCTTTTATTACACAATAGACATTTAATGCCTTTACTGAAATAAAATACAATTTGTTGTATTTAAAGAACATGCAATTTGTGCCATCATGATGTGTCAGATCAAAAAGAAACATCATCGATTATATAGTTCTTTTAAAAGTAGATTTTCTCCGAGAATCCTTCAATAAAAATATGGTCTTCAATTGGAAATTCCAGAGTTAGGTGTGCTGGTCTTTATTTTACTATACCATATGTTTCACTAACTTAAAAATTTTCTCTTCAAAACAAGTATTGTGCAGGATATAAAACATTAGCATTGTCATGTATGAAATTATTTTCAAATTTAAAGATTTCATTTTTAAAATTTGCACATTTTTTTTTTTAATAAAGTTATAAACGACCTTATTATTGCAAGTTGATAGCATCAGAGTAATGAAAATTTATATATGAACAATCAATAGTCTACTATGTTTGAGTTTGTAATAAAAAACAATTCGGTTAGGCAATTTCTGTAATTTTGTTAACGTAAATAACCAAAGATTTGAGATGAATTAAAACGCTAAATAAATGATTAAATGATACTAAAAAGTTCTAATAATAAAAACTTACAGACATTAAGAGCCATGATCCATAACCCAACCGTACAATTAAGAAAAGTAAGAAGAATGTGATTTCAACAACTTTATATATAGTTGTGTTCATATAACCTAACGTTCTTAGGAACCACCTAGCCTGAAGAAGCGGGTTAGTCAGCTCTAAAGAACCGAGTCCACCAACTGCTTCACTGCCTAAAAAAAAAAAAGTAAATAAATAAAAAGTTATGCAGGATGTTAAAAAGTTACAGACACATTAAAACTCAACTAGGCTTATATAAATTAAAATCTCGGAAGCCCTCCAATGGTGATATTTTGGCAAAATAATCAGGGTTCCATGATATATGTCAATGGATATAGTGCATATTTGTTAAATCTACTTGCTGAAGATGTAGTTGTGAAAGGAGTCACTAAACATGTCATAAAAGTCGTGAAATATTTGTGAAATAATCATTTGACAGCAACGTGGTATAAAGAAGCAAAAGGCAAAAAGTTAGTCGTGCCTATTGCCGTATGTTGGAACTCAATTCAGGATACAGTACGATTATTCCTAGAAAATCGCCGAATTCTAGTGCAGATTTGCCAAAATCATCAAGATGCAATTGATAGTGACATTTACCGAATTGTCTACGATATTCAAATTGCTAACAATTCATTGGATTTGCTAGCAAGACTGGATCCAATCGCAAAAGCTTTAGATCACTCCTAACGAGATGGCAGAACGATTTCAGTAGCTGTCAAAATTTGGAACAATTTAGAGAAAGATTTATCAAGTCAACCAGCTCAAGTGAAATCTTCTTTCAACAAAAGGCCCGATATGACGTTAATTGCCCAACATTTTTGATCAATGATTTGCAGGCAAAAACTTGACCCGTAAACAACGGAACACAGCATTTGCTAAATAAATAAGCTTTATGTCAATCGTTACATTGATAATGACCCAAGAATTAATTTTTCTGCAATTTCTTTTTGGGACTCAGTTTCAAACAGCCCCACCGCTGGATTGGAGGGAACTTCTAAACTTGAACCCCACAGATTTTTAATGGGAGCAATGGGAACACAAAAAAAAGGTTCCTAAATATGTGTGAACAGCTCTTGACTGCTTCTGATTCAATAGCGGGTCTTGAAAGGATTTTTTCAAGTTTTGGTCTGCTGCAGTCAGTATTTTGATTTTTATAATAAATATCGGATATTTATGAACCCTGAAAAAAATACTTATTACACCATAGACGTTTTAGAATTGTTGTGGTTTCTCGGTATTTAATTGTTGCATTTATACACAATACCTAATATTGTATATAACATGCATTGGGGGAGGGGGCAGTCATGTTTGAATGTTTCCAAAGGAATATATATAGTAAAAAGTTTAATAAAAGTCAAAGCTCTACAAAAGATAATTTTATTCAAGTTCTAAGCCCTTTCAGAGGTACAGGACTACATTCTCAGCTGCCGAACAAACAAAAACAAAGCATTGTAATAAAAAATTCAGAGGTTCCTCTTACATTTCCATCATTCCAAAAAATATCAACACTGAAAGGTAAGTTATGAATAGTCGACAATTAATTTGAATGAGCATATATATATATATATATATATATATATATATATATATATATATATATATATAAAATTTTGAATGGAACTGATTTTCATTATCTCCTAGACAGGGTCAATGGACTTTTGAGACAATTTTTTGAATATCTCAACATAAGTACAATCTCAATAGTTGATTTCTCTTAAGAGAAATCAGCTTAAAAGGAACATAGTAATATTTTCTGGACTTAGAATAAAGGAAAATCAAGAATATACAATTTCCTGAATAACATATTTAAGGAAATATTAAAAATAGATCAAGAGTTGAAAATTGTTTCACAGCTTATTTATAAATTGTTCAAAGTTATTTTCATAAACTATACTGAAAACATTGAAATTAAGGGCATCTATGAATAACATAATAACCGAATTTCAGACAGGCTTCAGGAAAGGTTAATCGACATTTGAGAATATTTATAATTTAATGAACACTATGAAGCTTAAGCTATAAAGCAAACGTAAAAAAATATACACTTTATTGTTGGAAATGATGTCCCATTATTAACAAAGCTCTAACTATTTCACTCTGTAATAAGGAGCGTGCTATGTTATGATGGACAGGCTTGAGAAGGAATAAAGTTAAAACAAATCGAAGAATTGCAAGGACATTTTTTATTAAGAGTTTGTTAGGTATTTTCCTACATAGGTCTAAATAAATGCACTATATCTGGAGAAATAAGAAACACCATTATTCTTATTTACTGTTTCATTACAATTGAGATACATAGTTAATGTATTAAACACAAGTGATGGATGAAAGGCTAACATGAATGAAACTGATAATAAAAATGTTTAAAGAAAAAAATATTTTGGTACGTTAACGTAGCTGAAATTTGTCAAACAGTTTGTTTATTATTATTTACATCCACTTTATGCTACTATGGCTAATCGGGACGGGTTATCTACAGGTTACCACCCTTTTCTAGCCTGGATGGGTCTAAGGAGTCTATTTAATGAGTCCGTCACTAAATAAATTTCTACTGCCCAGGGTGGGAATCGAACCCGCCACTCTAGGTCTACTACACAAAATTAAGACCAATGCCGTAACTCTTGTAAAATAGAAAACCTTCTCACAGATGAATTTTTCAAAACCCTTATCAGTGAGAATAACAAAATTGCAAAGAAATCACTGATGTAGATACAGCCAATAGGAACTGATAAATTTAAACAAAACCTACCTTGCCAATGCACAATTCTACGATTTAACAAAGAACTCTCATTTCTCTCAGAAGCATTAGAATACACTAAAGTAGGCAATCTCCACTACATCTTAGTATTAGCCACCAGAACCAGGACAGAAACTCTCAACTTGAATAAAAAGCATTGGATTAGCAATAATAAGAGTAAAGCCAGCGCAGCGTGGCAGTAGATGATGTTATCCTTGCCCTGGACTGGGGACCTCGCTGCCAGTGAATCCAGCCACGAGGGGGACCGACAGGAAAGAGCAAGAAGAGCTAGAAGAACATGGAAGCCTAGTGCGGCACGTAAAAAGACAGCTTCTCATCGCAAGTGAAAACCCCCAAAAATGTGCGAGTAGGCGCAAAAGTGGGTGATGCAGCTGAGAAGCGGGGAAGAACTATGAAGATATGAATCACGTGAGTACTCACATTCAAAATCACAACTTCAAACTCCACATGTGCAAGGCAACTGTAAACATTTCCCCCCACATATAAGGCGCAACCGACCTTCATCAGATGCAGAGGAGACACATCAATAAATTCATCATCATCATCTTCCTCAAGTACCACTATAACTAACACACTAGCCATAACTGTCCCCAAATAGGCTTACCCCCAGAAACATGTACAGTAAAATAATATATTGGCTCTTATAATTATATCTAATCTAATATCAACCCTATACAGGGTAGAGAGGGGGGGGGTAGAGTCAACTCTCTCTAAAATCACAAATGATGCGAAGAGGCATCTCCCTATACTCATTTTTATGGGAAGCCTCATCTACCCCGAAACAAGCAATGACACCGCCAACTGCTCACAGTGTAATCTCCATGAACCTGAAGACACCTATCACTTCCCTGCTGTTGTCCCTTTCTCCGGGAGCTCTACCTTGAAGCATTTGGGTTAATTTCCCTCAGCAGGGATCAAGTAATAGCCATCCTGAATGGAGGAGATTACATTAACTTGTATAAATATCTGAAGAGTACTGGAAGATATCACTGACTCCTTTGTTTTGGGTTTAATTATAACTCCAGTTGTCTTTTTGTTTTATGATCTCATACAACGGAAAAATTACTACTGTTACTTTTTTTTTTTTAATTCAACATTAATATTTTGTAATATTACAAATTTGCATTATAATCTTATTTTAAATGTTTATATTGAAGAATGATTCATTATGCACTGTATTTTATGCCACACATGCTAATGGTAAATACCAAGCACTTTATAAATTATTATGTACTCCTAAAATAATTATAATTCAAATTTCTGGAAAAATAAATTTACTTTACTATTGCTACTGCTTTTACTACCACATATAAGTTAAATAATAAGATTTGCCTAATAGAATTAAGTATTATTATAAAACAAAGTATATTACCAGAGCTTCCATGAAGAAGGATGTAATATATTGCAACAATTGATGCTAAATGATGGTACAACATTATCCTTGGTGTGGGCTGATACTTCACACACCAAAAGAAATCATACACAAAGTATCCAATGCTGACGAACATGGTGATCACCTGAAGATTAGTATTGGGTTCCCCTTAAAAAAAAAAAAAAAAAGTAAATCATGCAAAGCTTTTTATAAAACATTATATATATTGATAGTGTAGCCTAACTGGGTCAAAAAAAAAAAGAAGAAGGTTTTTCTTCTTTAAAACATCTTATTCTTGTCCCTGACACGTTTCAAGCATTATATCTCCTGATCAAGGAGTTCCTTTTACACCAAAATTACAATTTAATTTTTTTTTGTCAATTCTGTATACATTCCATTAACAATATTGAACTCTTATGTATTAAAATTTGTTTTCAATTTTGAAAATCACAACTATACTCGTATTGATTGTAATGAATAAGAAGAGTTGACTAGCCAATGCTTTCAACAGAATATCTTTATAATGAGAAGGCTACTTCTAGACTATTGCTATTAATTCAGTATATTTTACTTCTAAAATAAATAAATCAATTAAAAAATAGTTCAAAAGATGGAAGATGAATCAATAATACCCATATGCACACACCCATATTCATATACAAACATTCATATATATACCCAATACTCCAATAATTTATTTCATTAAAGGCCTATCAAAATACAAAATTTAATTTTGTATAAAGAAAACATGAAATTATATAATTTATAAAATTTTAACAAATAAATATATATACACACACTTCCCATACCATTCACAAATCAAACACCCATAACATAAACTTATTCTCCCTCTACAACTATACCACACTAAAACTCATTCCTTTAAAAGGTTCCCACATAAGTTTGACACCCCTTTCCCCCCAAAAAATATAATTTAATATTCCATATATTAAACCATGAAAGACTTTATGTAGATTTTGCATGTTTTTTTTTTTTTCATATTAATACTCTGAACAACCTCTTATAAACATACTTTCTTTAATTTTCCTTTTAATGTTTTTTTTTCTTTTCCTGGGATTTCTATTTTACCAAAGTATGGTTATTTATTTATTGCATATTCTGAAAGATTAGTCTTTCTCTGAGACGGATCCACTGTACTTTTACTAGGTTGAATATTCTCTACTTCAGCAGTTGTTCTGATCACCCCCACATGCATACCATTACAATTGTTGCATAGAATCTATATATTCCAGAGTATATCGAATTTTGCTCATTAGCTTTTGAATTATTTTAATATACCTCCAACTTATTCTTCCTACAAACTGCCCCCAAGTTTTCTTTATTATAGGATAATATTTGAAAGAGTTAAACTTTGTGTTCTCCTTTAGTCGTCGACTTTTATTTTTAGTTATCTAGTCTTGTGGGGAATTCCTCCATAATAAATGATTGTTGCATTCTTTTCGATTGACCAGATCTATTGTTTTCATTTAAATCTCTTTCCAGTTCAGTTTGTTTTGCATTTTTTTTTCCTTTTTAGAAGATTTCCCTCAAAGGAAAAAAGCTACTTTGATTATACTCTTGACGCAAATTTCAAAAATTTCTTCAAATGTATATGTGACTTCATAGACTTCCTCGCTGAGCAAATGTATCTTTTGACTTGCTCTGGCTTTCCGCTCCAAAAATTAGCATCCCAATAAGCATGAAGACCACTGGAGCGAATGCTGGAGCAAATCAGAAGAGAGTTTATATGTATATACATACTTTATCCTTACTGAGATCAATAAAAGTATTTGACAAAAAAAAAAATCTTAAGATTTCATTTAACCCTCTCTATTATTTTCAACAGGCAAACATTTCACTCTCCTGAGCATTTAGAATATAGAATTTTAAATTATCCCCCTCACTAAAACAATAAAACACAACATGAGAATAAAAAAACTAATGATAATGAGTCTTAACCAATGAGGTAATTTGTTAACAATAAGTTTTAAGATTAGCAATTTTTAATAAATTAGCACTTTGGTTAAGGCTATTTATCATAAGTTTTAACAGATTTCCCTCAAAGGAAATCAGCTATTGAGGTTGTACTCATGACGCGATTTATGAAATTTTTATTCTAATGTCCATCCATCCTACCCAGGAGATGACGAAAATGAGGTCCGTTCAAAACTGTATATATTTGTCTGTTACCACTCTAGTGGTCGCAATTATTGTTTAAACGTTACGAAAATCGATATTTACTCGTTTTATGTAAAAAGAAAGATCAAGTTCATTAACGGCTGAAATCGGGCCAGGGGGAGGGGGGATTTAGAGGTCAGGACTTTCGAAAATTCGAAATATCTCCCTTACCATAGGTTGAATTGAGAAATTGTATACAGCCAATCCTATTGAAAATTAAATTTACTATAAATATTGTTATATACATTTATTCAATATCTTAAATATTAACTGAGATATTTGCATTTTTCAGTTTTCAGCCATCAGCAAACCACCACTTCTACTCATCTTACATTAACAATACTCTGCTACATAATAAACCACATTAATCGAATTTTAAATACCAAAAATTGTATTCAAGAGACCTTTATTATACGAGATACATGCAAATATGTCCTGGTGACCCCCCTGTCTTAAGGTTTTGGACTACTAAAATTTGATTGTTTGAGATAAAAATTATTCTGACTCATTATTAATTACAGTACTAGATATAGTAAATAGTTCTCAATAAAATTAATATGTTATATTCTGATATATTTCAGTAATTGTGTTTCTGGTGTGAGGTGGGCAGACCCGTTTGTTTACATTTCTAATCTAACGCTTCCTGTTGGCAGGTTATTGAAATTGGATGAAACATTTCTTATTATCGTTTGTATTTATTCTCGGTGGTGTTGTGTTACCAGTATGTAGATTTATCTATTACTAAACTACACGAGGGAAATCTGCTTAGTTTACGCAGCCCCTGCGTGACGGACTTCTTCTCTATCTTGAAAATTACAATTAGCTTTACAATTGTTCTACACATATTTTTGTAACTTAAATAGTAAGAGAGATATTTGTGCTCTTCTGTTTTCAGCCTCTAATAAACCCCCACTTCTAATCATTGGATTTTTACATAGAAATAGAAATTAATGGGGGAGGTGAGGTCAATAGTGTGTCATACTTTTTTTTTTTATTATTCTCAAGTTTTGGAAAATATTTCTTTCTTCATTCAAATCAAACATTGTTAGTTAAATTATTCCTTTCTATATGAATATGCTCTTCTTTTCACAGTTATGTATTTTATGAATTTTCTTTACTGTGTTAGATTTTGAGAAAACTGGTTTTCAAGGAACATTGCTTTAATTTTATTCATAATATCATTATAATATGTATTTTGGAGATGTCCTCTAGAATGTTGTGTATAGCCTATTGAATACTAATTTTTCTTTGAATTTAATCGGATTGAATAAAAATTAATTGTTCTATTAATTGACCTAGCATTATGTGCCCAATTCTAATTTATTAGTACGTTCTTTGTCCATATCAAGGAGCCTTATTCTATTATTGGTTTCTATCTCTTTTATAAGTTTTATTGTTTTATGTTCATTGTTAAATTTATCCAATAATGTATCTATTTACTGCATGCCCAAATATATATATATATATATATATATATATATATATATATATATATTTTAAATAGCTTACTCTTTAAACGGTTTAAATGATCGGGTGTGCGTTTGCACAATTCATCTTCCATGTTCTAAACTATTTTTTTTTTAAATTTTGTTCTTTATTTATTTGTAAAATAAAATATACAGAATTAATAGAATTAATATAGATAGTAACAGCTCATTATAAAGATTATAAACATTACCTATCCAACTCTTCATAATCATTGACCTGTTATGCTGAGGATACAACCCATATAGATGTGATTTTAATGGAATTGAAAATAAATGTTTACACGTTACTGTGATAAGAAAACAAAATCAATGCGTAGATGCTAATTAAGCATATACATATTGATCATAAACATTAGTTCAAGGAATGATAATAAGAGATATATTGTAAATAGAATGTATTCAAAATTAACCGAAATGATTAAACTGTAATTTTCGAGAAAAAGGAACCCCTTGATAAGACCTACAATGGTAATACACACACACACACACACACACACACACACACATATATATATATATATATATATATATATATATATATATATATATATATATATATTTACTTATAATATGATAAAACCTTAATCGCCCCTTGAATGTGTTTTCTATGCACAAATCTCTCATTTCGATATTCACATTATTTTGTAATAATTTCTAACATGCAGTCATTGTTCCCCCCCCCCCCTTTTTCATTGAACAGATTAGTCTAGAAGTCTCTCCTGCCAATTCAAATAATGTATAACAGCTTTGCCTGATAACAATTTTAAACCTCTTCTCTTCCCTACTATAAAGAAAATATATAAAAACAATTATAGAAATACACAATGAAAAATATTTGAGTATTTATTACAAATATATTATTTTCAATATTTATACTGTCAAACTCATAAGAGGGATTTTGTAGTAAATGTGAAGCAAAAATGTGTAAGAATGATTAAGGAAATGAATATATAATTCAATTTATTATTAGCATGCTTCAAGCATACATAAATCCCAAGTAGGATTTTCATTTGCTTACCAAAGCATCAATATTTCAATTGTTGATAATTTTATATAAAGGACCTTCAGAAGGAGGAAATAGTATTGACACCTGAGAATAACCTTCAAGATGATTCCATTGTCCATGGCTGATTTAATTAATCTTAGTGGAATGAACTTTTTAGTCTACATCCAAAGGACATTTCATTTCATAAGAATAGAACCTGACCTTATAGCCAAAATTTTGAACAGGGAACATAGACAATTAGACATATACTAGAAACTATGATAGACTAGAGCTGTAATATCTCTCTCTGTTAGGACTATCAATTGAACAAAATATAAAGACAGGGAGGTAATTAAATATATTTAATTATACACATGCACACGCATACACACACACATTTATATATATAATATATACATACTTATACATATACACAAACTGTCATTGCATGATGAAAACTGACAATTACAAGAAATCTCCATTCTATGTTGTTGCTTTAAGAAGGATTAAAAAACAAACATACAGTATAAAAAGAAATCTTTGTGCTCTTTTAAGTACCATAACTTACATTTAAAAATGTTTAAGTTTAAATTCATATTAATTATTTCATTTTGACAATTTACCTGCCAAATAGAGAGGGTCTGGTCCATATTTAATGCAAATAAAAGCCAAACAAACAACCAGGATAGCATGAATAGCAGCAACTACTCTAGAAGTAAATTCGGGTTCCAAGGAGTAAGTTGATTTGATTTTTCTGTATAAGCTGAACCAGCATACCGTTGAAATCCCAGAAATAGAAGTCACAGATAATAACGTATTCGAAAATAACATATTTACATCTTATGGTTAACGACTCTTCACAAATGGTGGCTAATCTTGAGCTTTATAGTAGATCCACAACTGAATAAATTAAACTCATTACAGAAGCTCTAAATTGCATAATTAATAAGATGTGATCCAGATAGCTACTTATGACTGCGTTAAAGATTGCTAACCTTAATCTAGGTAACCCTAGGAAGGTAGTCGACTTATTTTATTGAAAATCCGCGCATCAGCTGATCCTCCTATTTTGAATTCCTGTTTAGACCACCCTAGTGACAATATCTAGTTATTTAAGTAATCAATAAAAATTGTTATAGCCTTTTCTCAATGTTAGTTGCTCATTCTATTTCAAATCTCTCAAATTCTCAACTTTCTTCTCTTAAAGTGCTGAATATTATAATATATATTTTTTGGAAATAGTGTGCAATTAGAAAAGGTTGCGTTATTACTGCAGACTTAATGCATAAGACGCTTTAAAAATATATATTAATACAAAATAGTAAAAAAAAAGCGATTGAAACATAAAAATTAAATTTTAGTTATTCCTCTTAATGTGTTTTGACAGAATTGTATATACACATAAATATATTCTTCCTTATAACATACTACTTTTAAATGTTTTATATATTTAATTTATTCTTTTAACCGTTTTTACTTTAATAAAGTTGGACAGAAATAAAAAAGTTTAAACGTGTTTTATGACCAATAGCAGAATGAGATCAAGAAGGAGACGATCTTATTGACCGGACTGTGTTAACCTTGCGCACATCGAATAGACGTGTTCTGGAGCTATCTTTTGAGTTTCTCGTGTTTAAATAGTATTCGTTATTGTGCATTTTTGAAGGTTGGTTCACGTTTCGTAATTCTTGATTTTCTCTGACATATATTTATTTTATTTTTCTTGTAAATAATATTTTTGTAATTATGGCCTTAATCTTAAGACGGCCCATGCTGAATCGCCATTTTCTTTTCTAGGCGCGAAAACGACTGTGAGGTTGAGCTTGAGGATTTTCGCCATGGGTGTTTGCAAGCTATTAGATCTCTATCGTCCTCTGTTCTGTGCTATTGAGTACAACTGTTCAAGGGCTCCTTTCCGTTGGGAAATTGAAATTACGTAGGTGAGTAGGTTGTATGTAGCTTGTAAAGTATTACACTAATCCATAAGATAGTAAAATGCGGGATCGGGGCCTTGCCTTCAGTAGAATCACGTTGTGCCGTTCTGTCTTTTACTTAGTTTATCTTGAAATCTTAACATTGCATTATTACTTTTCTGAGAAATGTGGGTGATTTTTTTAATTTAATTTCAAACTATGTTATGAATTAATTGTACTAAATGAAATCCTTGGCTAGATTTTTTTTTTTTTTTTAACGTTTATTGTTCTTCATAATTTAACTACTTAGATTGGTTGTTTATAGTAGTATTAGGACTTAAGTTTTATTTAAATTAATTTTTTTATTACATTTGCACACTTAGTTGGCTAATATGGGCTTCTAAATACAAAATTTCAGCATATGTCACTTGTCTGGCATTCTTTATAATGCCTTTATGCTTTTTAATATTCAGTCCCAGCCAGTGTTTACTTTTAGTTAGCTACATTTCCTAACATTTTGTATTATACCTCTCAGTATCTTTAATATTTCTACTATTATTTTTATATTTCATAAGTATCTTATGAACATTATCATATTCAGGTTGTAAATTTAGGCACTTTTACATTGCATTTCTATATTAGTTTTAGTTTTTATGAGTGTGAGCACATGACATTATTTGACTTATTCATTGTACTGTTAATAAGAATTTTATTAATAATTCTTAGGATCTTATTACTATTGACTAAATATAATTTTCTAGTGACTATTATCAAGGTTAACCTTTACTTTGCTCAGTCTTTGTTACAGTTGCTTGGTTTCTTTGAGATGTTTAGTTACCATGTTAATCTTATTTACATCCCTGAAGTGGTCTTGATCAACTTAATCTAGTCATGTATAACTGCTATAAAATTCTGATATTGTTGTTAGGCCAGAAGCTCTTAATTTTTTATTAGTGTATATTTTGATGTTAAGCTATTGGTTTTAGGTGAATTCTAGAACCTGTTCCCCATGTGTAGAATTAGGTAATGCTAATGCTCCCAATTCACATCCATGTGTATCATTTGATGTTTTAACCTCTTATATATTTTAAATATGCTAATTTATGGGTCATATCTCCTTCCTTTCCATCTATATTTACTTGATACATTTTAAGTAATTTTATTGTTAGGTTAAAACATACTCCTTTAAATAAATTTATTCCATTTGTATTACTTTCACTTAGTATTGCTGGTCATTTGCTTTTTTTTTTATTATTATTAAATTTGGTCTCAGTTTTTGTAGGAATTATTATTACAATATTTTCTGCAGAAAATTTGAGGTTTAACCATAAATGTTGGCTAAACTAGTTGTATATATTTTTCGCTTCTCTGCTATTAAAGTTTTTTAAATTAAAATTATAGGTTATATAGTGTTATCCAGAGTATTATAAATAAGCTTTTTATGTTCACTTATCTAAATATGTGTACTTATGTGATATTGAGACATTTCAATTTTCAAAATACCCCCAGATAAAAAAACAAAATATCTGTTGGGGGGGGGGGTTACCCATAGAGCGCCCTAAGCCTGCTTTCTTTTTAACTGCCCCAATTCTTGGAACTTAAAAACTATTATTTCAATCACTCTTGATTCTTCTGCATTGAGGATGCCCTCAAAGTTATGAGAATTTAAAAAAAAAAAAAATATCAGAAACAATTTTAATTTCTATTGTACTTGTATTTTTACAGGATTTATAGTGTTTTTGGTGATTAGTTTCATTTGCAATGACCAATTGCATATAAAATATCAAAATCAAAACACTCAGCCAGAAAGTTATTTGCACTTCTTACATTTTAGATTTTGTAATCATATCTTTTTATTCTTAATTCATGATAATGTTTATTTGTGGACATTAGAATTACATACAGAGACCAGACTATCAACTCTAGTGAAATTAATTTTCATGAACGATGACACCCTTCTACTTATACACTTGATAACTAGGAAAGATTCTGTCCATGTTTTGGATTACACAGGGAAAACAATCTGTAAATTCCCTATTTTTCTTAAATTTGATTTTGCCGAGTTTAATATTTTTCAACGGTAGAAACCATGGGTAATGGTGCAAATGGAGTCCAGTGTTATCTTAAAAAGATGAGGACCTGGTGTTACAAAGATAAAAATAAATCCTCTAATTTATTGTTATGTTCTATGATAAATATTCATTAAACATATCTTATTAAATATATTGAAGCAAGTCTCACCTAATTTTTAAAATGAAACAAAAGTTAGTTGCTTAAAGAAAATGTTTTTTGCTTAAATATGTATCCAGAACATTTTAATAAAGATTAGAGACTGGCAGAGATATGAGCACAAATTAATAAATTTATCTGTAGACCTTTTCTTTAACTAGATGGTTTTTAGTCTTAGATAATTGATCAGTAGAAGGAGCAGATGCATTGGCATTCCATAACATAACATTTCAGTAATTATTTTAATTTCTTTGCTGGCTCCTCTACTATTCTTGATCTGCTATAGAATATGTAACATGTTACAAGTTCTTAAAAAAATAATAATAGCCTATAACAAGAGCAAAATATTGTTACTTTTATATTTACCAGGGTTTTCATAGATTCAAAGAAATGCACTCATGAAGAGGTTTGAACAATATTCAGTAGTTTCTCTTTGACTTCTGTATGAAATGAAGGCTATTTTGAAAAAGTATTGTGCCAAATAGTTAACTGACAAGTAATAAATATAGGGGTTACCTAGTATGTGCATACTTATGACAATTAAAACTATAATGCACATCCAGTGTATTTGTAATGACTTTGAGAAAGGAGGTAATGAAATTACAAATTGAATGCTGGTGTCTTTGGTAAGTTAGTCAGGATTTTATCTGATTTCTCTTGAGGGAACTTATCTTATTTTCTTGTGCTAATTATGGAAATTTTGAAAACTTCACTAATATTTATCGTTACTACCTAGTAGATGATGGAAAAAAGGGTTGTTCAGAGTTTGTGTCTCTGCTCATCTTAATGTTCTAGTGCTTCTATCTTCTTTTGTTTGTTACCAAAATAGTCATTTAAACTTTTTATCTAAGGTAAGGAAGTGTTCATTAATAGCTGAATTTATATCTAGAGGAGGAGGTGTACAGGGAAAGTGTTAAATGTAAGTTCTTAAATATGTTCATTGCGGTGAGTTGTATTTCTTTGAATAGTACCTTGATCCCACTTAACTCAATAGACTGCAGTTTGTGGTCCAAGGTGAACACTATAAACACATTAAATTTTTTTAATATTTATTGGGGCTCTACATGTTTCACTTCATATTTCAACTTATATATAACACATCTACATCATTGAAATGCAAATTCTTGGTTTTGGCATTATTTTTGATCTTGTCTCTGTACCGGGAATTTGTCTTTCATCTTTGATGTAGTTGTATATAAGTTGTGAAGAGACGTGAAACATGTTCAACCAAAAACGAGTAATCTGGGAGATTTTATTGTGTAGATCTAGTGCCACAAACTTCAATTTATATTTTTTAAATTTTAGTCTTCAGTAAATCTTCACTCTTATTTATGAGATTTCCATTTCTAAAAATTGCATAACTGTCTCATATTTAGGACCTATTAGGGGATAAATTGAGTTATATGTGCCATATGATGTCAACTATACACAGAAAATATGCTTATTTAAAATGCCTATATGACACAGAATTCCCATTGCATCCTTACAGCCCAAAACTATTATGAAGCCTTGTACAGATTTTTTTAATTGTGGTTCTCGTATTTATTTAAAGCAATTTTTCATATAGGTGTAATAAACAACAGTTTTTTTTTTTTTTTGTATTAACTTTCTCCAGAGGAGTAGCAATTGATTATGATAATGTTGACATCATGTCCCCCGAATTACATCCCTCCAAAGTGTTATAAAGTCTGTTACAATTAAGTATATTAAATCTGGCAGTGTTTTAACACGAGTCTGATGAAAGAACATTGAAATTCAACTTCCTAAATTTAATCTAGTGTAATACTTTACTAATATTAAAAAGAAGAAAAGATAACTAGGATTTTGTTAAGATTGATCGATTCAAAAGTAAAAATCCAAAGTATGAGTGAAAATAATAAAGGTTAATTAAAAATACTCTGTAATGATTGACAAAAGAGACCTATTTATTTTTAATTCTCCAAAATAAAAACCACAGATTTAAACTAACTCTGAATGACAATGAATTTTAAGCAATCAGTTGATTAATTAATTTAATTTATTTTGCGTATATAATTAGTTCTATTTTATGAGCAATAAAATAAATAATTATTATTATTATTATTATAATTATACTTTTACCACCAAAATAAGAAAATTTTATTTCTCTAGTCACAGTTTAAACTGTATTTAATATTAATAATTAATAATTTTCTTAGATTATGAGGCAGAACTTACATTATTAATTTAATTATGATTATTAATTTAACGGTTCTGAAATTTTTGTTATAACCCATAACAGATTTATTTCTTCCAATTTCTTTTTCATTGAGGACAGATGCATTGAAGAATTTAAATCTTGACCCCCTTTCCTGTTAGTGGTGTAGTATGAAATAGTGTAGACTGACTTTGCTAAACTTCTTTCCAGAAATAGAAAAATAATTCACAATACTGTTTAGTCTTTCCTATTATACTAGAGAGGCTTTATTTGTTGCTTGGAAACCTTTACTTGTTGACTTCTACTTGTTAAGAACATTTAAGTACTTAGAAATGTATTTTAAATTTCCATATAGACAGTGTTGTACCAGAGTAGTTGAAGACAAATGTAAAATTTCTTTAGAACGGTTTTTTATTGGTTTCAGTGTGAGTGGTATAACTATCATGAAAAGGGTGGCCAGAGAGATAACACACTATTTATGAATGCCCACTTTCTTTCAATACCACTAATTGAGAAGGTTTATATACATGTTACCATCCCTTTCTAGCCAGGGTGAGAATAAGGATTTTATTTAATGAATTTGTCAGTAAGTAAATTTCTATTACCCATGATGGAGTTGCAACCCAATTTAATTTAGGGCTAGTTTCTACACTAATTATAATTACAATAACACAATCATGTCACATGTAATTATATTATCTTTTGTGTTGTAAATTATCATTAGTTTAATAGGCTAAAAATCTAGTTGAAAAAATTCAAATATTACATGAAAATATTCCCACCTAAGTTTTGATAAATCTTATTATATGCATTGTTATTCAAGTGAGAATTAAGTCCCTAGGTTTTTATTTTTTGAACTGACGTGTTAAACTAGTGTACAAAACATCAGAAGTGAAAAGAATACTTTTTTGTTCTCGCTCATTGCACTTTTGATAGATTTCATATATATGAAGCAAAAATGGTACAAAACTCCATCATTCGTTTTGTACTCGTTCATTAAAAATGATTGGTCATGAAACAGCAGAGACCCTTAAAAACTGGTTTTTAAATACCATTTGCAGAGGATCCAAAGTGGAAGATAATTAAGAACTTCTGCTGTAGACAAAAAAGTGGAAGTGTGCACTCTTGACTTTTTCTTGCATTTTTTTTTGGAAGATTCCACTAAAGACTCATGGGTTTCTTCAATGACATGAAATTTACTTCTTGCTCTACTGTATGCATTTACTTTAGGCACATATTAAGTGACCTGTGCACAGTCCTCTAGATGTACGATTTTCTAGTGTTATATTCAGTTGTTTCAAATTTCTTTTTTTCACACTTTTATTTTAATTAATTATTTATGGAACTTAAAACTTATTTCCATTTTTATATGTCTCATTTTATAATAGGTCATGTTTCTTTGGTAAACTTGCAGTTATTATTTTGTTATCACTAATTATTCTAGTACATACAATAAAGAATAGATTATTTTGGCAGTTCAATGGATTACTTTAGTATTGTTTCATTCATCAGGATTAATTTTCCATGGATTGCCATTGTTAATTCTATCAGAAATAGTTTAAGAGTTTAAAAAAAAATGAATGAAAAAAAAAAAACTTCCGTTCAGTATTAATTTGTAGATTTGTTTCAAAGCAATATTTTATGAATGGCTTAGAACATCTCTGTGCTCAGTTATAATGTTTAAATTCTATTTTCTGTTTTTAGTAGATGGAGATCACTTGACTTGTAACGATAAAAATGGGCGATTTTGTTGAAGATTGGGCTATTTCCCATACACTTGGAGAAGGTGCCTATGGAGAGTAAGTTATATTAAAATTAATTTTTAAAAGTTTTATTGTTGCTTATTAAGGTTTAACTTCCAGATGCATGCAGGTCCTATGCTGTTTTTAAAAGGTCTATTGTTTTAAAGAGTAGAATATGAATATCTTTGATTTCTTGCCACAACTAACTGTTCACAACAAATAAACAGACAAGACAGCTATTTCATCAGTTGTTTATTTTGTGTATTGTTAATAGCATCTTTCATTTCTAAGGGTATAGTTTGAGAAGTATTACAGGTAGAAACATGTTATTTAGTAGTACCAGTTATATATACATTACATCTTTAAATTAACACTAGTCTTAAGGTTTTCCCAAATTAAAGCTAGTTAAAGCCTAAAATGGAATTTATTAAATAGTTACATATTAGGCTGCTTTCTTATTGTTTCCTTCTGCATTTGGGAATCATCAGTATCTTTTACTGAAAATAATACATTTATATTCAGTTTAGTTACATACAATTGGATGATTCTAGTTCATATTACAAACATCTCACTACATTTTCTTCAGCTGTGCTATTATCTGGTTTAGAGAATGGACATTTTTCTTTCTTTCAGAGGCTATTTAGCATAATTAAATAAGTGCTTGAATGAAGATGTAGCAGACTTCCATCTAATCGAACCCACAGGAGTATCCTGCTACGAAATGCAATTTGTCTTGGCTTGGCCATCATAAATTGTTGAATGAATAATTTCATTTTGAACTCATCTTTATGAACGACCAAATTCTGTTGCACAAGACTACTTTCTTTTTTGGCCTGTTGAGTAAATCATTTTCATTTTGATCTCACAATTATATATATATGACATACACAGGATTGTAGTTTTTATGTGCATGTGTATACAGCAATTTTTGTTTGGTTGTTATCAATTATATTTAGTTGTTTCATGTAAAACCCAAGATCTAGTTAATTAATGGCCAAAATCAGACTAAGATGAATGTGGGCTTAGAGAGTGTTGTACGATATTATCAGCTTTTCATTTTGGCATGTGGAAAATCTGCTTAGTTTATGTGGCAAACTTCCATTTTATTTATGATTTAATTCAAATTATTGTTTTCTTTTTTTTTTTTGTTTTCTTTTTATTAAAAAGAAAAAAATCAATTCAAATTGAGAAAAATGATTGAAAAACAACTAAAGAAACTAAAAAGTAGTTGCCTTTGAAAAATAATGAAACTAAAAAGAAGTAATCCTTTGAAAAAGGAAGAAAAAAAAACTTAAGAAACTAATTAGTAGTAGTCATTCAGGTTTTACCTTATGATAATTTAATTTATCAGGAAGATGACTATCTTTAGTTTGCTTATCAGTATAGCCGTTAAAAGTGGGTGTTCTAAAGCTAAGTGTCGACTTGAGACAAAATATCGAAATTGGTCTCAGGTTCTTGTCCATTTGAGATCTCTTGTGATCTCGAGACTGGTGCGGAAAATTCGACGGAGACTTTAGTCTCGAGACCAAGACATTTGCGTGTCAACTAGAGACACATCTTGCAGTATTTTGTGTGACACCAAGACAGAGAGTTATATTGCAGTTTGATTGTTTGTGGTTATAAGCATTTTTATTTTGCAGAATGGATTCGCGTCATTCGCTTATAAGATTCTCGTTTTAATTGCATATAAGATTGTACAAAAACAGAAAATTTAAAAAAAAAAAAAAAAAAAAGTGCTGGGTAAGGAAATGGGTGGATCGTCGAATTAATTTGGGAGCCTGTTCAACTCTCATTAATGAGTTACGGTTGGAGGATGTACATCAGTTTCAAAATTTTATTAGGATGTCTGCAGTGCAATTCGAATTGTTAGATTTAGTAAAACATCAGATTATCAAGCAAGATACAAAATTGTGTGATTTCACCATTTCTTCATATGCACTAATTTTCAAATCTCGATTCCTGTATAATTTGTGTTTCATATTCCACAAAAATTCCTTTTCCTCGTAAAGATTAATCAAATTGAAAATTTCTTCGTCTGTCCACTGCCATACACCACTCATTTCACCAAATTTAATAAACACAAAAGAATAAATTTTGAAAAAAACACCCTCTTTGATAGCAATCTCCTAAGCAAGCCTCAGACTGAGGTCTTAGCTCTTCCAACATTGACGGAAGACTTGAGACTAGAGCCCCTGTCCACTCGTGACAAATCCTGTCTCAGAGTCTAGTACTCTCCGCTCTCAGACTCATATACATTTGAGAGTCAAGTCTCGAGACTATTTTGTCTCAAGTGGACACTTACCTTAAGGAAAATCAAACTGTGTCATGGATTTCTCTTATAGGTATGAAATAAGAATGTTATTGGTCCTAAATTGTTGATTTTTGTATGGCGAAAAAAAAAATCTACACACACACATATGCATGCATGCATATTCATAAGTCCTAATAGCAATGGAAAAGTTATGGATTTCTTCCTAGTTTCCAGCAAAAATTAAAACTCCCCTTAATCAATGTTGCAGGCTATAGATTAAGTTGGGGGGGGGGGTTATGTTTCTAGTTTAATGGATATTTCTTTAAAAAAATATGTAGATTTACAGTGCACTTTTGTACATGTATAAGTAGTGAATAATTTTTGTATGTATAAGATACACACTGTCATACCATATATCCTACAGTAATTGGGCTATACTTAACACCAAATAAATTAAATGTGCAGGCATAACAAAGAATGTCATTTGTGTATAAACTCCAACACTAGACCATCTGATTCTCTTTTCTATCTTAACTGTTGATTATGGGAGTTTTTAATGTTATTTTTGATGAAACAAACATTTATCTGTTACGCGATAATTTTAGGAGTGGATTTATTATCTATAACAGACCTTTTAATCACAATTGTGTGGGAGCCTCAATCATTACTTCTTTATAACTATGCAAATAAATTCATCAAACCTTTTGCTATTCGTTATCTTTCCTCTGTATACATTGGTTTTACCTATCGTTTCTGGTAAATTTATTTCTTTTTAGGCCATTAGTAAAAATATTTTCCTTTGAGTAATTCATTGTGTGTTCACTTCATTTCTCATGAGCTAAAGATTACCATGTTTGAACTGTGGTTCAGAAAGGGAGAATTACTTTAAATCCTACTGTTTTCTCCTTTTGTATCATTACATGCTAATTCTGGTTTATGCGATATATTTTGTGTATAAGTGTGTGTAGACGCTGCTATTACTACCTGATTGGCGAGTACACTTGGCAAGTGCTTTTTATTCATCAGGCTTGAAAATAGCATTCTCAAATCAAAAGTACTTGTTGTGAGTAACCAATGATCAGCCAATAATGATGGCATCTACCGACAGATTTGACTATGAGAGAGAGAGAGAGATTTGGTTGTATCATTTGATCATTACTCTATTGCTTGTGTAGGGTGAAGTTGGTAGTCAACAAAACAAGTGGTGATTGTGTTGCTATGAAAGCAATTGACCTTTTAAAGGGAGGTGCTAGTGTAAAAAGCGTTGTTGAAAAAGAGGTCAAGATCCATAAATTCCTTAAGGATAAACATATAATCAGATGTTATGGGTCCAGAGAACAGTCAACTTATTATTACATATTTCTTGAATATGCACCAAATGGAGAATTGTTTGACAGAATTGGTAAGTGTTTTTTGTTATTTTTTAAAATATTATTATTATTTTCACTTTTATTATTTAGTAATATTATTATTATTTATTAACGTCCACTTTTTGCAACTCAGGCTAATTGGGACGGGTTATCTACACAGGTTACCACCCTTTTCTAGCCAGGGTGGGACTTAGGATGTTATTTAATGAATTTCGTCACTAAATAATTAATATTAGATTTATAGTAATTATAGTAATATTAGATTTTGTGCCTTCATTAATGATACGTGAAATAGAATACATATGATTCATATTCTAATATTTAGCAAAGTATATACTTTTTATCCTCATGTTTTAGAATAGTTCTTTAATGTACACCTTAATTTTATGTCAAATGCCATTTTTTATTTGAATGTTAACATATATTTATTTATTCTTTCAAGAGCCTGACATTGGCATGCAACCAGATCTTGCACAAAAGTTTATGAGGCAGTTAATAGCTGGAGTGGTAAGTTAATTTAAGAAATTTTTAACTTTTGCTTTATAATTAAACTTTAATTTAGCTGAAAAAGGTAGAGGACAAATAATATTAGTAAAGGTTTTAATTATATGAATTTCTTCCTATCATAACTAATTTGTGAACTTAAATTTAAAAACACAATTCCAAACATATTTTTTGTATGATAATTTATTAAAATTTGATCTTACTATTTCTGCTGAGAAAATGGGTTCCAGCCTTTTCAATTTCGAATGATTACTTATTAATTAATTAATTGTGTTATAGTTAGAGATTTCTTTGTTTTCAGGACTATCTTCATGGTTGTGGAATTGCACATCGAGACTTAAAACCAGAAAATCTTCTATTGGATAAAAATGATAATTTGAAAATATCTGATTTTGGACTCGCAACAATTTTCAGGCTTAATGGAAAGGTGAGCCTTTTCCCTTTTTATTCAATAATTTTTTCTTTCAGTGTTGAGTCAATAGAGATGTAAAGTAATTATTGGAATTTATCTCGGATGTTTTGGAAGTATTGAACTGTAGTTAAGTTTATTACCTTTTGCGGATAAAAACTCCTTTAAGAAGTGCCTGCAATGAGCCAGCTGAATACTTAGGTCATTAGGTTTTACATTTGGTTTGTAGGAATGGTCAATCTAATTTTTCTCTATCAAAAAAAAAAGTTATTACGTATATCACTTTGGCTAGAATCGGATAATAATTTTTAGGTAACCCTTACCAATAATCCATAGTAGCATAAATTGGATTTAGTTTATAAAATAAAATAACTTTTCATAATGAGGAAGGGTTATAATTTTTTTTTAAATTAATACGAAGGAACTTAAAAACATACTAATCTTGCGATAAGAAGTAGTTGAAGAATAACATAAACAAAGCAGAAAAACATATAGCTTTCGGATACAAAAATATTTAATTAAAAATTGAATACTGATGTTATCCGTGTGAGTTGGTCAACACTCACTTGAAAAAGGTGATCCAAGGGCAAGTATAATGAAAATGTAGTTCTAACGTATAAAACTGTTTAGGAATATTTTCATGTCTAGATCTAGAAAATTTTAAATATCTTTATTAATTGTAAAATAAAATAATAACAAGTAGACCGGTAAAATTAAATAAAACCATACATATATACTTTCAAGTTCATTGGCTAACTAAAAACATATCTATTATTTCAGAGAAATGGTTGATCGTTTTTATTAATTTTCTTAATATTTTATTCTTTTAAATTTAGGAAAGAGCCCTTGAAAAGAAATGTGGCACTCTACCTTATGTCGCTCCAGAGGTATTAACGAGGCCCTATGCAGCTGGACCTGCTGATGTGTGGTCCTGTGGCATTGTTCTTGTTGCTATGCTTGCTGGAGGTATGCCCAGAAAGTAATTTTTTATTGCACTGATATATTCATGAATGTGTGTGTTTTGTATATTTTTTTTCGATTTATTCACTTATAAGAATTATTAGTTTTGATTTGTACTGTAATATTAATATTTAATTGTTCTAACCTTTCCATAATACAAATATACCCATGGGATCCCAATCTTTTATCCAGTAGTGAGAGTTCTATAGCAATTAGTACCTTGAAAACTAATATTCCCGGTATTTTTAGTTGTTAATGGATTTTCTGTTAAATCAAGGGACTGCAAAACAGAAAAAATATTTCTACTTATCAATTTAGCATGTTTGTTAGATAGAAAATGGAGACTAAACACAAGATTATTACATCTTTATTTCCATATTGACTTCTTGGTTCTTATTATTGAATTAATGTAGCAACCTTTCTTCTTACATTTATATAGAAGAGCGAGGAGTTAATTTGCAAACTCTCATTGTTAGAAAAGTACTTGGCACTCTGATACAGTTTTTCTTCTTCTTCCTCCCCCATAAAAAAATATCTGTATAAATCCAGAACGTACCCCCACTCCCCAGTTAGAATTAGAATGAAGAATGATGTTTTTGCTGTCTGAAAAGGTATCTTAGTCCTGGGTAACTGAGGGAGGGTTCCTGCCCATCTCTAAGAGAAAATTGTCTTACAACCACTTATTATTTACTTATTTATTGGCAGATAGTCGTAATTTTTTGACATCATACTCTTTCCTAATTTAAGAAGAATTCTAAGAATCATTAGTATGATATCCTTATTTTTGTCCTTTTAACAACAAATGCTGAAGAGTTTTTGAAATCAGCATTTCCATGTTAATTCTCAACCAGCATACACGTGCTGTTGTGAGTATTTTTAATATTTTAAAACTTATCTTTTTATTTTTGTCCATTTTAATTATTAATATCTGTAGTAATTTTGATTGTGTTAAAATTTTCTAAGGAAGATTAGGGCTCATCATTTTTAAATGTATTGTGAATGTTGCACCCACATCATGAAAATTAATTGCATTTTATTTAGCATGCATGTATGTGCTCTTATTTTAATAATTGCTTGATGAAAACTGTTTGTAAAATAAATTTAAAAAATCTTTTTACCTATGTTATTCTTCTTTTTTCTTTGTAAAGCTAAAGCAGGCATGTCTCATTCATTTGTGTTCATATCTTAGTTTTAATTTCAGTTTTTTAAATATATATATATATATATATATATATATATATATATATATATATATATATATATATATATATATATATATATATATTGTTCAAAAACATAACTCAGTGAAAATTAGTTTTTTATTATTGTTTTATTTTTTAATTATGATTTGTTTGACATTCCTGCTCTATCGGTTTTTGATATTACTTGCTGCCTCTTATCACCAGTAGGCCCATTTCTTTCTGTCCTGGTCACTTCATTATCTTTGGTATCCTAGCTGTAGGTTGTTTATTCCTAAAGCTATTATACCAATTGTAATGAGGCTTGACTACATACTCTTCAGGATTGATATCTTCACATCTGCTTTGCATCACTAGAAGCATGTATCTTAAATCAATACTTTAAATCAACCTTGGATTACCTCCAACTAATATATTCCAGTAGCAAATAAAATTCCTTTTAAAATATATAAAAAATTTTGATATGAAATTTATTTTAAGCATTTATGATTTAGAATTGTCATGTTTAATTGCAAGAGATATCTGAACAACTAACATTCTCCCCATTTTTGATATTCTCATTAAGTCTTTAAGGTAAAAATTGTAACGTAAATTAATGAACTTATTGAAATTAAATGTGAAGTCCATTGATGTGTCCTATTTTCATATAAAGTTTCATAATTTTTTGTTATCTTTGGATATGTAGCTGAAACTTTACGATAATGTTCCACCTTTCTTGGTAATCCTTGGGTGAGTTAAAATAAATTTGTATCTACTTTTGTATATTTATTTATCACCACTCTTTACAGACACCTTTTGCATTCATTCTTGTTTTTGATTTGATTTAAAACTGCACTTATAGTTTGCATTTGTTGCACAATGTATGGATTATTTATTATCGCACGGGTATAGTTTTTGTAATATGTACATGTTCATCCCAGGTATATACGCCTGTACTAGGAGGGGGGGGGGTCCTTAGATAAAACAGACTATATGAGTAATCACTTGCTAATATAATTCAAATATATTGCTTTTATCGGATGTGTTATTTTTATTTGCTCACTGATTTATATTAGTTACTATGTTGTTCATTTAGTTACTGTATATTACAAGTCATATTTTGAATTACTTTGTTCTTCATATTCTTATTATATAATTATTTTTCCAATCTTTGTGAAATATGGAAATGGTGAATATTAATGGGAAGTCTGCTATACTTCTGTATGTTTAGTGGCCATTTTATTTAGCAAAACTTTGAATTCTATTGTACATTATATAGCATATCTTATTGTTGTAGTATAAACAAGATAAATGTGCATGGCAATAAAATGCATTATATTTTATAATGTTTTGAAGGATTTCTTATGAGGCTAATTGATAAGTGAGCAGATCCATATAAGTGTCACTTATCGTAGAACGTTTCATTTGTCGCTCTGACCTCAAAGTTGTGTTACTTGCTGGAGTTATAAAAATTAGTTCTCATTTTTCTTGCTAATGTAGTTATCTAAAACAAAAAGATATTAAATAAAGATTTATTAAAAATAAAAAAAAATAAAAAAATAAATGTACACCTCCACAATTTCTTTGCTTACCCTATACATGCATTGAACTGAACTGAAAGTGGATTCTTTATAGGCAAAACATAAGTGGCTCAAATGGGACCCCATCAAAAAGCTACTTGCTCCAGTAACTCTCTAATTTCCTACTTGAACAAAAATCATTTAATTAATAGCAATGTCTAAGTTTGTGTTTTGAAATGAGGTGCTTTTATAAACAGTCACTTACAAATTACGATAAATAAGATAATATGCTGTTAGTGAAAAACATAACGTTGACCGTAATCCCTAATCCTGAATAAATAATGCTAGGAAATTTACAAATATTTTATATACTATCTGATATCCTCTTCATTTCCAATCATTACTGAGTGTTTTTAATTATAACTGTATTAAATTGATTGGGTATTAGATTTTATAAGGAGCAAATCAAATTGTTGTTGTGTAACTTGTGTAAGTTATCAAGAAATAAATATGTGCTCCATAACTGATTTTTTTTTTTTTTTCAGCATTTAAATATGTAATAAAGGAGACATTTTAAAAGTTCTGTTGAATAACTGTAATTATATCTTTTTACATTGTTGAGTTATTGTCATTGTTTTTCTGTTAGTATTATTTATTTTGCTGCAGGTATTAGTAATATTGTAAAAGTAATTTTAAAAATGTATGTACAGAATTACATATGTTTTATAGTTTTTGTATATAATTTACGATTTCTTTTTATCCTTTGTAGCTTACATATGAATTCTGCTAAGAATGTTGAAACTCTGCTTATAATTCCTTGCCTGTTTGATTCTAATTTTTTTAATTTCAAGTTTTTGCCAAATTCAATTTTAAGCAAAGTTTCATCTTATTTATTTTAAATGTATGCATCCTTATTAGTGAATTCTTAACATAACATGTTATTTTTGCAGTCAGCTAATGAGATTCACACACTTGTAAGTAAATTATTTGTAAATATTTTATATATTCTTAAGTATATTCTAATAATGATGTGCTTTGAATACTGTAAGAGAATATTAGGACTCTGATTCAGTTACACCAAGAATATTTACAATAATAATTTAAATAGTAAAAAAACTATCAATTTATTTTCATTTAGCATTTGAGGCCATCCACTAAATTTCTTTCATAGATTTGTTAGTAGTATTTGCAAATAATTTTAATCTGCATTCTCATGATCCATCTGTAGGGGGGTGGGTGGGAGATAATGACCATTTGTTTTCTTTTTTTTCCTCTGCCAATGGAGACTCCTATAAAGTGAAGAACACAGAAATAAAATTGGGGAAGGAAGGAGATTTTCTTGACAGAATGGACTTTTAATATGGCATTCAGATTTGAATAACAGGATAGCTACGCTAGATTTTCTTTGGCGAGTGATTAACAGGTTTCGAGATATGAGTTCTATCCAATTCCAATGTTCCTGCATGGTACCTATTCAGGGTCATGGTATTTAAATTGCTATTTGTATGATGTTACAAAGTATGCAACAAACTGCATGATATTGCAGTCCCTTGAATTAATACCACTGCTTCCGCTATAAAATCAACCAGTTTAGGTTGATTAGGTTATTTTCTAACTGTGCCCATTTGCTTTATCTAGGACTGTTGTTATGCCTTAACTATGACTGTTAATTATTATATTCATGACACAGCATGTTTTTGCATCTTGTAACATTGCAGATTTATACTCTCTAATGGTGATTTATTGTTGGAATTACTTATTGACGAATCATTAAAATCGTCAGAATTTCAATCTAAGAGTTTCATTAAGTGTTGAAATGTTACAGATTATTAGCACATTTTTTTACAGGTTGGCCAGATAAAATAATTTTGCTAGTCCAAATGTGCTTAATTCATTTCTTTGTGACGTGTTTTATAGACATCGAGCCTCTGTAAAAACACAATTTAAAATTGGTCATTAAAAGAAGTTGAAAAAAAAAAACGGTATTTAAATTTATATTTTAGAAATTATAAGCATGCTTTATGTTTAAATGAGGTTGTTTTGTAATAAAATGCTTGTGAATATGCTAAATATAACTTGGTTGAGTTTTAGAACTTCTAAATTAAATCTATTAAATGAAATGAAATATTTGATTTCCGATTTTCTGCCCCTCCACCCCCAACTTCAGGGGTTTAAACACTGTATGGGAAACAAATTTGTTTTATTTGGATATAACCATGTGTATTGCTCTCCGCCCTAATTAAATACTTTATATAATTCCTTATGACATTTTAGCCTTTATTGGCCATCTTCAAATAATCCTTATATCAGAGTTAGACAGTAGTGTCTAGACAAAAATTCCCATTTACATTTGCCAAATGAGTTTGGCTTTTTTAGGTAATTTTAAGTGAGATTGACAAAGATCTGATCATGTTCCTGATAAGGAATATAACTGTTTTAGGACTCTGATATAAGGATTATTTGAAGATGTGCAATAAAGGCCCAAGGGTCATAACAAATTAAATAAAGTATTTAATTTGGATGGAGAGAGAGCTGTACACATGGTTATTTCCTATAAGGATTCATTTTCGCTCAAAAATAGAAAACCTGAAATTAATAGCTAATTTGTTTTGAAGGGACAATATTGTACTTCTCAAACCTAGCTTGAACTGTTATATTTCAGCCTACCTTAAATTATAATTGTTCAGGTTTGTACATTTATTTTTTCTTTGAATATTTTTCAAGAAAGGTTTGTTCCGGCTTTATTCTAATGGTTAGTAATATTAGTTATTTATAGAAATAAAAATGGACAACTGCTAATAAGAAAGAAATAATTCAGCAAAAATCAACCAATTTGTATGCTTTATATTTTGTGTGATTAAAAATGGTTTTGTATGTTGTATTGGTAGCTGGTTAAATTAATGAAGGCATTTTTTCCCCAGCTGGATTGGTCCCATTCCAGTCTGCCTTTAATAAATTCATAAAACGATGATGCTAATATCTAGTTATTTTGTGTACTTTAAATATTCTATTCATTCTATATTAAATATTTAAATTAAGGTGATGAGTCCCTGCCTATAGTTTTATTTCATTAAGTTTGCACAACTTGATAATGTGATTGTATGCACTTAATATATTTTTCTAACTTGAGCGGATAAACATTAACTACATATATTTGTGTAGTAGCATGACTTGAGGGATTAAAAAATAATTGCTTTATATTTTGGCTTCAGATTTTACACTACATTAGAGCTTTTACAACATAGAAGTAGAATTTAGAATTAACAATTATTCAAAATTAAAGAAGAAGAAAATTTTTTTTGGTGTTCCTCTTTTTTTCATTACTTCATTTTTTATGCTCTATATATCACCATTAGGTACATAGTTTAATGATTATTTTATAAATATGAAGTTTTACTCAGGTTCGCCCATGGTCCATGTGTTTCTATTCTTCTTAATTATTTTTCTTCTCACAAATTGGAATCTTCTCCAAATTTACTGACTTTTTTTCAATGTGTCTAGAAGTTCTCATGGTCTAAGTCCTTATATATTTTACCTGTAGAACATACTCTTTCTTAACCCCTGTTCTCTTTATTTTATCTTGCATATTGACCAAATAGGAGTAGAATGATTCTCTCTCTCTCTCTCTCTCTCTCTCTCTCTCTCTCTCTCTCTCTCTCTCTCTCTCTCTCTCTCTCTCTCTACCTCTCTCTCTCTCTCTCTCTCTCTCTCTCTCTCTCTCTCTCTCTCTCTCTCTCTCTCTCTCTCTCTCTCTCTCTCTCTCTCTCTCTCTCTCTCTCTCTCTCCTCACTTTCTCTCTCTCTCTCTCTCTCTCTCCCCCCCCTCTCTCTCTCTCTATCTCTGTGTTTCCTCAAATTGAGCATGCACTCTCGTAAATGATTTTTAAAAATATTTTCCCCAAATATCATTTAAAGCTTTTTCACCCAATTTATATTTATTAACATCTACTTCAGGGTGCTGTGAATAATTGGGCTAATATTTATAAAACATGATTTAATGCAGAGGTGGCCAACCCCTTCTGAACCTTCTCCCACGAGTTTCATCACTCTTTTAGAAAATGTATTCATTTCAGGTCAAACTAGTGACACTAATTTATTTAAAAACACATTATTTATTCAAGAAATAAGTTTTGAAATTATGAGAAAAAGTTAACATTAATTTTAAAATAATATTTTGCAAATATATGACAGATATTGCTGCATGTTTTATTTATGAACTTGCAATCATTAGTTCTCAAAATAATTAAATTATATTCTATGAACTCATAATGCCAGCATATCTTGGTACATCTAATTTATATAACAGGTCTTATTTTCACTGTTAATGTTCTGTGTGGCCAGCAGAGTTTTTATGCCTTTCCAATGTTGCTAGCAAGTTCATTTAGGTTGGCCATCCATGGTTTAATGCTTAATATTATTTCTTTATTTTTACCGAAGATTTTGTAACATTAAATTAATTATATGAGCTCAAAATATATTTAGAGAGATGAAATCTTCAAATAGGGAGAAGGGTGATATGATCCTAGCACTTTTATTGAACTAAAACCAACCTTTTTCATCAACTAAAATTTAATATTTAGTAATCTATTAAAGAATATATTTTGTTTAGAACTTCCCTGGGATAAGCCTTCGGAGGACTGCTTTGAATATACAGCTTGGAAGAAAGGAGACTACATGAACAGAGCGCCTTGGTTAAAGCTTGATAATTTATCATTATCTCTTGTTAAGAGTATTCTCAATCATATACCTTCATCTCGTCCCACGCCTCAACAAATTAGTCAACATCGATGGCTTAGATCATCACTTAAGAAATCATCTAAAATATCTGGTAATTTTTTTGTTAATTAACAGTTTATTCAAAATGAGTATGTGTATTTTAAATAAACTACACATACTTATTTTTTAGCCTTTTTATTTATATATCCAAGCCCAGATTAAGTGTTTATTTATTCTTAATGTTTAAACTATAATAATTTAACTTTTCCTTAGTAGCCATAAATGATAGACAGATGGTTCATGAAATTTTGACTTGATGTTAATAAAAATAATTGTTAATGTGCATTTGCTAAGACAGGCTATACTACTCACTAGTTTTAAAAAATTTAGGAGCTTTCATATTCAGCAGACTTCTATGTAGCTTGTGTTTAGATATACCTGAAGTTGTTGAGTTTTAATATTATGAAGTGGAAAATTCTCTACTTTAATATTCATTACCACACGATATTAGTGTGATTAAATAAAGGTATTTGCACTCATTAACTTTAAAATACCCACATCTAGTCATAATTCTCTCTTCCTTAAAATTACCAAATGTATTAAAAGGCTGAGACTTGGTGTGCAATAATTGTGACCCCTGAAGAATCTTTTCAGTCCATATTCAACCTCGTAACTTCCTCCATCGATCATAACTTTAGAATTTCTAATGGAAAGCTATACTTTTTATGACTGATTCTTGTAGAAAATCAAATTCTAAAATGAGTTTATATCTGTGAATATTTTGGTTTGACGTATCCTTTAGCTGTAAAACTCACAAATCTTTATTTCAGTAGCGGCACATTTTATTGAAAAATGGTGCGACATAAAAGTTGTAGCCAACAAAATTTTCTTTGACTCTAGTATACAGGAAAAGGAATGGATTCTGAAATAGGAAAGGGGGGGGCTAAATAACTTGAAAGTGAATGAATCCAAAAAATGTTTACTAATTTTTAAACAAGAATACGTCATAAAAAGTATGACATGCCATTGGAAATTCCAAAGTTATGATCGCTGGGGAAGGTTACGAGTTTGAATATTGACTGGAAATATTTTCAGAGATCACAATTATTGCACACCAAATCTCAGCCTTTTATTAATACAATTGGTGATTTTATGGTGGTGGTATAGGAACTTAAGACGCCCTGTTTATTATACAGTTATTATATATATTAAAATACTACTAATTACCAGCAGATTTTTAAAATAAAATTTTTTTTTGAGATTATATACATTGTAATTATTATTTATTAATGTCCACTTTTTGCTACTATGGCTAATTGGGATTATACATTGTAAGCATCATTATTTATTTTATTTTCTTTGACAAATTGTTATGACTATTAAAAGTATTTGGAAACATATAATTAAAATAAGTTGTCCTATTGTAATTTAAGTTGAATATTTAATGTTTTATAATGACTAAGGTTGATAAGTTTGATTATTTGTTACTATGACCAAAAGTACTTGGTTACATTGAATTACATTCTGTTTCTTAATTATTCAGGAAAAGCACACCAATACACACACATTGTAGAACATTTTACATGTGAGTTTTATTGAACTTTTCTTTACTGAGAAGAGTTTTCAATTTGTTTTAGGATTGAATTATAATAATTTAGTAGATAAGTGACTTAATTTCGCTGTAGAAAGTTTAATAATTGACTGGAGTATGAACTAAAAAAAATGCAAATTTTCTAAGTTATTTGATACTGATATTTGCCAGTTGTATGTATTTAAGACAACTCCAAATTATGTACGATACGGAATTAACTTGAACTTTTATAACTTTTTTTTTTTTTTGTATTCATGTTATTTATAAATGTGCATTCTATACTTAAAGGGCCTATACAAGAAAGTTACAGAATTATGAGCTGAAGAAGGAAAAATTATCGACAGAGTATTTTGAATGGCTGGTCCAGGTACTAAGTGACTCTGAGTATTTTGGCCTCAGTAGGCACTGAGTACCTCGCTCTAGCTTTTCAAATTAGCTACCTACATCGCTGGCAGTTCTCAGTGGGTGAGCATGCTGACGGTGCTTTGGTAAGACAGCTGTATGGCAGTAATTAAAACCATAAAGCTAGATTACCAAAGCATTGTCTGATGCACTTATACATCACAGAAAGTTTGAATCAACTAGTCTGCTTCTGGCTGTACTGTTGTCCTCTCTTTGGTGATCTAAGCTGTATGACCTTCTTGGTGAATTCATAAAGCTAGATTACCGAAGTCAGGAAAACAGGATGCTCGAATGTCTTCAAAACTACTAAACCTAAGACATTCTTGTATTCTATTTACTATCAACATTCAGAAATTGTATTTTTTATACTTAAGGTATATTGTGTAGTAGGTGTTTTAAGTATGAAATAGGAAGTGTCACCTTAAATTCAATTTTCTATTTCTCCCATATTGTTGCCATTGTAAACAAGACATGAAATTATAGCTAGACCATTATATGTTTAACTGAAAGCTTAAAATAAGAAAATGCACAAACCCTCAAATTAAAATAAAAATAAAAAGTTGTGTATATGCTATTTTTCAAAGGAGGCCCAAGATATTTAGAGTTCTTGATATTTCCTTCTCTAACCCTCCCCTTTCCAATCACCCATTATCAAATTATTCATTACTTTTATATGAATCTTGTCCACTGTCATAGTTCTTGAATGATAGGATTATTATGTTATATTTACTTCACTAATATTAGTAGTAATTAATATTTCTTTGGATTAAAAGTAATTTTGACAATGAGTTTTTACTTACACTATTTTAACAACATGTTTAAATTGTTTATTGCTAAGTTTCATAATACTTTCTTGTTTCTCATTTATTAAAAATTATTAGGTAAAACATATTTTTTTAAAAAATTGTTCTGAAAATACATAATTTTGGTAAATGATTGCGTTATATATATCAAGAATTGTCTGTTATAAAATATCAAAAGTTTTTATGATAACAGACGTTTGAGGCAGGTTATATTTCTGTCATTGTTAATACTAGCCAAAAGTGAAAGACAATAACTCAGTTGAAGCATTTTGACCGATATTATTACTTGCCAGCTCTTTAACTAATCAATCAGAATCAAGTGCCCATCCCAGTCACAAGGAAACTAATAGGAATTAGTTCTTGCAGTTAATGTAGATTGTTTTATTTACTTTTTAGATTACTTCCTATTTTTTGTATGCACTAAAGTTACTAGTTTAAACATAAAATAAGTATTGAATTATCAGTTGCATGGATGCTTCTTTGAAAAATAAAGCCATACTTTAAATATATAAATGTATTATCGGCTAGCGATTCTTTTAACATAAAGCAAGTTTTTTGTTACATCAAGATCTGTCCATTCATGTCCTTGTCAAATTCAAAACAACTGTATTTAGCTTTTAAATGTATATAAATTCCAGAGTTGTATATTTTTTTGACATATTATTTGTTTGGTTTATGTATACATTTTTTAAAAAGGCAACTATTACATAAAGATAAGGCATAGTACTGTCAATGTTTTCTTTTCTTTTGTTGTTTTATCTATCAACTTTTTCTGCTTTTAGTGCACTTTAGCTTGCAGTTTTTATTCAAAGAAAGTAGCTATTGAGTTCACTTGTCGAAAATTGTTGTTAATGAGTGCCAAACAAGATAAGTTTGAATTTAAAAATCATATATATATGCAAAAAAACTTGTATAGAATATTTTTGCTAATTATAAGAAGATTATAAATTATGTTTTAAATAATATATATTCATTTGATGCATTGAAATGGAGAAGTCATATTCACTTGAAGTGCAACTTAACATTTTGTTCATTTTATTTAATTTAGTAAGAGTATAAGGTGCTCACATCAATTTTTTTTTGTTTTATTATTAAATAACCTCAGATTGTGGGCCTCCATCAGTTTATCATTAAATTAATAAAGCTGTAGTGCAGAACATTCTACGAATGCTTTATCTATAGTGTCCAGATTTTGACTATTTTTACTTTATATTTTCTTGACATTTATGGTTTTTAGCAGATTTCCCTTAAGGGAAATCAGCTATTGAGGTGTACTCATAATGCGATTTTCAAAACTACTATATATATATATATATATATATATATATATATATATATATATATATATATATATATATATATAAGAGAGAGAGAGAGAGAGAGAGAGAGAGAGAGAGAGACAGATAGATAGATATTTGTCTGTTTTCGCTCTAGTTTAATCATTGCCAAACTCGATATTTAGTCGTTTTATGTAAAAAGAAAGATCAAGTTCATTAACGGCTGAAATCGGGCCAGGGGGGAGGGGGTTTAGAGGGGAGGATTTTCGAAAATTAAAAATATCTCAGTTACCATAGGTCGGACCGAAAAATTGTATAGAACCAATCTTATTGCAAATTAAATTTACTATAAATATTGTTATATACATTTATTCAATATCTTGAATATTAACCGAGATATTTGCATTTTTCAGCCATCAGCAAACCGCCACTTCTACTAATGTTACATAAACAATACTCTGCTACATAATAAATTACATTATTCGAAGTTTAAATACCAAAAATTGTATTGAAGAGACCTTTATTATACGAGATACATGAAAATATGTTCTGGTGACCTCCCCCCCTCGCCTTAAGGTTTTGGACTACTAAAATTTGATTGATTGAGATAACAATTATTCTGACTCATTATTAATTACAGTACTAGATATAATAAATAGTTCTCAATAAAATTAATATGTTATATTTCAGTAATTGTTTTTCTTTCCGGTGTGAGGCGAGCAGACCCGTTTGTTTACATTTCTAACCCAACACTTCCTGTCAGCAGGTTATTGAACTTGGATGAAACATTTCTTATATCCGTTTGTATTTATTAACGGTGGTGTTGTGTTAGCAGTATGTATATTTATCTATTACTAAACTTCACGAGGGAAATCTGCTTAGTTTACGCAGCCCCTGCGTGACGGACTTTTGTATATATTCTGGTGCTCATAAAGTAGTGCTTCTGCAATATTATTAAGTACACTCTGGTGAAAGCCTGTATTTGTTTAGATGCTTTTCTTAGTACTCTTTAGAGCTATATACTAGTACAGTATATAGCTACATGTTCTGTGTCCTTGGCTTCTGTTTATTTATGCCTATTTATTTGATATTCTGAAATCTGTTGATTCAACTAGTTGCAAATGTATGCATCATGTATTATGTCTAGTGTAAGGTTTTTCTAATAGTCAAAGGTATTTTTGGGGGGATATTTGAGTTTTCTTTGTTGGATAGTATGGAGGAAAGGTAATTTTTACCAACAGGCAATCTACTTTTTATGAAATTTCCCTGAAGTTCTTTTATTACTATTATCATTTCTAATTTAGAAATTCTCAGATTTATTCCATCTCCATCATTATATACACGCCATCTTCCTTTTTCATTTAATTTGAAACAGTTCTTACAGCTTGAAAGAGGAGAGAAAGGTATGAATTCTACATCACATAACCCAGTAAATTTAAATTTTGCTTTTATTTTGTGAGGACGACAAATTCTATACGAGTTGTATTTAATAGATTTGAAACATTTCATGTATATTATAATAATGTTGTGGGCAAATTATTAATCAGCTTAAATTCTTCCAATTGACTTCAGATGCACCTTCAGTATATTAGTAATAACAAAACATCATGCAATCACTATGCCAACAAATCAAGATTTTCTCTTGGTAAATAATTAGTAGTGATGACATGCTGTATTGGCTCATAAATAATGATAGAAAGCTATCACTTCAAATGATAACTTATTTTTTAATTGAAATTACATGTTGGCAAAAATGTCTTAGTTATTTTGAAAATCCCTCTACAGGAAATTAGTATTTCCAATTTTATTTTTTGATAAGAAGTGCTTAAGTCTTGATAATGAGTTTATTTAGGAAATAAACAAAATTTTAGAATCATTATTTAAGAGTTGAGCGTGACTGAGACCTTAAAAATGTGTGTATTTTATTATTTTGGTAATATAAGTCCCTGTGTTATTCCTTATACGGAGATAAGGCATTGGCATAGGCTGATAATGTAAATGAAATATCGACATATGCATTTGAACAAATACAATTTATAATATAATAAAATCATTTAAAAAGAGATAATAATTAAAATACACTAAAAGAAAGTTGTGTAACTGTTATAATTGTTCTAAATATCGCTTAAAATAATTTATGAAATATGCCCCAATAATTATTACTATGGGGAGATTTGTTCTCAGAAAACTGGACGGGAATCCAACTGAAGTTAGTAATCGTGGCACATATATGTTACGGAAATTAAAAAATGTGCTCACAATTCTCGCACTATCAAAAAGAAGTACCCCTTGCTGTGCTTCGTTAAACTAAATAGCTAATTCTTAGTGTTTTCTTCATTATTAGGCATAGGGTTTTCAAATGTTCTCATCATTGGGAACTGCAATATCAATAATATCGGCAGTCATCAATCTTGTCAAAATGAGAATATTGGGTGTTGTTATGTTCACAGTATGGTTAGTTATAGCCTCATTCCAATATAAATTTGCATTATTTTTTTTCTAATAATTTTAGAACGTTTTGAATGTTTTTTTTTGTTTTTTTTGCGTGTTTGAATATTTTTCTGGAGTATACATCCCGCTCTGAACTTCTGCTATAGATGTACCTTGTAGTAAAAAAGTAGCATTGAACTCACTTTCTGTATAAATCTTTAATGAGCTTCTTATTCCTCCAACTTTCAGAGAAATTTCTTTTCCCATTCATAAAATAAACCACATTTTTAAATGACAAGTTTATTAACTACCCAAGCACAGAAATGTTAACGTTTTCATGTATACTGGACCCAATAAAATGTCACAGATTTACTGCTGAAAGAAAGTATCCATTCAACACTACAACAATATATTCGGACAATTCCTCATTTACAGCAGTTAAAATTAGAATGTAAACAAAGTTAATGTAGTATTATAATTATTTTGCTGGAAAATAGAAGAAAACTCAAGACATGATATAAACACATGTTCATTTTGAAATATACTTTATTTAGTAACAAGACAAGGTTGTTCAACCTTTGAATGATCCTACTATAATATATTGGCATTTTTAAATTCCTAACTAGAGAATATGCGGGCAGAGGTGTAGAAGCTGCCAACTTCCATCCTCATCCCTCTATTTCTGCTCTTCAGTAGGTGATTTTTTTAAAAGCCCACAGTTATAATAACTGTGGGCTTTTAAAAAATTAGATACCAAATATATGTTGTAATTAGTTCAGTTTGCCACAGTGACATTTTTTATGTCTTCCTTCAATTAAAAACTTGAGTATGCCCCACATTCATAAACTAATTAATATTGGTAGGGTACCTTTTAAGAATACAAGTGAAAGGAGGCTCTCCTCCATTTTGAGTACATTGTTTACATTCAGCACTTGGTTATTTATCTTATTTAATCTATTTATTAGCGAGGGAATAAAGTTTTGTTCTATGCAGGTCCTGAAAGAAAGAGACTAAAGGAAGCTGGCATAACATTGTCTCAAACCACTGTTCGCACCAGTGATGTAATTGATGACCAGATAGCTTCATCCTATTCACAACCAATAGCTCCTCTTGAAGATATACTTCTGTCTACTCAACACATTTTAGCTACACAAACTACAGTTCAGGTATAGATATTTTACTATTGGGTACTTGAATCAGTTTGTAGCATTTTCTCAAAGTTGGCACTATTTTTGGGGTTTTGTCTTAATCCTTTCAATCTCCTGCAGTCAATATGTCTAACTTTGAACCAGATAAAGTGCTTTTTCAAGATTTCATTATTTTAACATGAAGAAAAGCATTGTCGAAAGCCACCAGATTTTAGTGGATGTTTATGGAGAGAATTGCTCTAGTGGAGCAAACATGTTAGAAATGATTTTCTTGGCTTAAAAGTGGTGATTTTAATCTGAGACAAAGAATGACCTGGGAATTAATTGTTACCAATTAATTCCCAGGTCGTTCCTTGTCTTTTTTTTCTTTTCTTCGACAGTTGAGGCTTTTATTTTACAAAAATGCTTTTAATTATATTATTCAAAGTATTGTCCATTATTAGCTACAACCTTTTCCCATCTTCCTGACATACCATGCATATTCCATGACGGAAGAACAACTTGCCCAGTTTTTCCACAGGCCATGGGTCATCGCTTGAAACAGGTGGTAATCAGTAAGAGCAATGTCTGGAGAATACAGCGGTGGGGTAGGACCTCCAATTTGGTTGTTTTGACAGGTTTTGCGATGTGCGTATTGTCATGGTGGAAAATGATTTTGTCGTGTCTATCACCAATCACCATAATCCAGCTGTTTTTCCTTTAATGTGTAAGTCAAATACAGATCATAAGCTTGGTTCCATGGATATTTGATAGCTGTTGTTGATGGTTAGCCAGGCTTAACCCCCATGACTTTCTTCATTTGGGATTGTCATTATGGATCCACTTTTCACCTGCAATCACAATTTCATGCAAATGTCCCTTCAATTTCTTCCATTTAACCAGCTATTCACAAATGAAGAAAACCCTTTTCACATCTCTTGTTTTCAATTCATATGGGGACCAATTTCCCTGCTTTTGGGATCATTTCCATCGCTTTTAGGCGTTTGCTGACAGTTGAAAAGTCCATTCAAACTGATTGAGTAAAATGGTTGAGCATTTGTTTTTCAATATAGCTAGAGATGTGTTACATTTCGACAGATAAGATGTTGGTATTGACAGGTTCTACTCTTCTAGTCCTCATCAGATTTCAGTCCCTTCTTGTTCTTTAATGAGGTTAGTTCTGTACAATTTTTTGATCCGACGCACAATAACAGATATTGAGTATTTTTAAATTCCCTCTCACTGGTCAGATTTCAAACATTAACAAACTTGAACTTTAGTTTTACATAACCTTTAAAAATCAAGGTTGTGGCAAATGGAATTTATGCAAGTTTGTGGTAATATCTTTAGTCACTCATAAGGTTCCATCAGATCAGTAAATGATGCTGAATGTTGTCTGTTAGTTTTTTTTTGTAATTGACTTCAGCATATTTAATTACATAAAATATAACTGTCGAATTTGTCATTAAATGATTAATTTATATTTTAGAATTGCCTCCAGAAGCTGGTTAGGAGGATGACAAGGTTCTATGTTTCTCTGGGAGCAACCGAAGCCATAAAGGAATTAACTTCAGTTTTAGAAAAATTATGCTTGGATTGGACCTTAGCATCTGAAACAGTGGTAAGATGCGTGTGTGCATGGCCACACTTAAGACCTTAATTATAAGAATATCTTATTACTGGGAGCATATTATGTAACTTAATTAGTTAGTCATTTATATGGAATAAAATTATAAATCCTAATTATTTCTTTTACATATTTCTCACCTTCACTGTCTGAGGGTAAGCCATGTTGATTAATGGTTCTAAAAATGACTGTTTTCATCAGTCTTAATTCGGTTGTTTTTCATTTTAGGAGACCTGTGTATCAATTGCTAATTAATTCTATTACTTTTGTGAATACATTTATTGGTAGCAAAGCCTATACTTTTTATTGTCATACCTGTCAGTAGATTCTGTCATTACTGGCTGATTATCGAGTATATATGGCAGGCGCTTTTGGTGCAATGCCACCATTCTGTTGTTAGTTTTATTGGGTAGTTCCTTGAAATTTCCTGATTTTAAGTAGTTCTTTGGTCAGCTAATAGTTATAAGTACTTTCAATTTGGGGAAGTTTGATTATCTCGTGGTATAGTTGTTTACTCAACTGTATATGACATCAATGCTTGTTTGAAAATATCAATATTTGAGTTGGTAATTGGGTTACCAATTTTTAATTCTTATACCATGGGACAAAGATGATATCAATCAAGTTGTTCAACTAAGAGTTAGATACGTAACAGTCTGCTGTTGCATGCTTTCATGCGAGAAACCAATGTTCCAGCAGAGGATTGGTGATGTAGCATAATGTAAATTGAATTATTTAATTAAATTAGCATTGAGTCCTTTGTCCTCTCGCCAAATCCTAATAGCTCAGGCCCACTTAGTGCAGGTGCCAGAGGAAGTTGAGCATGCAAAATATGAGGGACATTCTGTAAATGCGTTTGAAGTCAGAAACCTTGCAGATATCATATTTTAGTTATATGATTTTTATAATTAGGTTGACAATATGTAATTATTGATTTAGATTTGCCATTTTCATTTCTTTTTCTTTTTTAGGTTACTGTATCATCAATTGATAGAAGAAAAAGTCCTTTGGTATTTAAAGCTACTGTGTTTGAAATTGAGGGAGGGCCTACTTTAGTTGATTTCAGATTGTCAAAAGGAGACGGACTTGAGTTCAAGAGGCATTTCCTTTCTGTTCGTTCATCTATAAAACCATTCATTGTAAGGCCACCGAGTGATACTAGCTACAAATTTCCTTCTACTCCATCACCATAATTTTATATGTCAAGTTTTGTGAATAGCCTTAATTTAGAAACACTAATCATAAGGTTGGAACAGTATTTGTGAATTTATTTTAAGTTTCCTTGATGCTCATGAAAGAAAAATTTTCAAATTGTTATTTATTTTTAAGGGAGCACAATGATTGGATGTGACTTTTGATATTTTTTGTCAACCAAATGTCATTTAGTCTCTTAAATTAGGAATTTGATTTTTTTTTTTTTTTATTCTTAAAGCATCCATTAAATACCTAGCAGATACTAGTCTTTTGAATTTCGTGAGACAGCTAGTGTATTCTGCTGAAAAAAGTATGGCTAAAATAATCAAATCCTATGTTTCTCTTATCATTTATTGAATTATGCATTTAATTTTGCTATTATATTTAAGCATGTTTATATTATGACAATGTTATTTGTTGATATTATTTATACTTTAGTTTGAAGGGCTTTAATAAATTTTATATTCTAAAACTTGCTTTATTCTCCTTCTATAACAATCCTATATTGCTCCTGCTGTTTGTGCTATTCTTGTCAATAGTAAACTTAATTGTTACACTCGGGATTTGGGCTGGCTGGTGGAGGTCCATCATCAACGGAAGGATCTAAAGATCAAACACACCTCCACTCTTAATGCTTCGTTTATTAAAAGACTTTTACTTTAATAACGAGTATTTTTGGGGCGAACCGTCCCATCTTCAGTGCTCTAGAGCTGGTCCCTATTGAGCCGACATCTTCGGCAAGATGCGGGGTCTCGCCGGAGATGTCGGCTCAATAGGGACCAGCTCTAGAGCACTGAAGATGAAACGGTTCGCCCCGAAAGTACTCTGTCTGTAATAAACGAAGCATTAAGAGTGGAGGTGTGTTTGGCCTTTTGATCCTTCCGTTAATTGTAACAATATACACTGTATGCCTGAAAAGGTAACTCAAATAATTGTATATATTGCTAGCTAATTTGTGGAAAGAGCATCTTCCCAGACAGACTCAAAGAGTAGCTTCAACAACTGGGCTTAACGTTGAATAAATATCTGAAGTCAAACTTATCTCTTGCATAAAACCATTGCAATTTATTCACTACTTAGGAGAAACTTTTAAGGTAAAGAAGAAAAATAAACTTCGAATTGAAAGTTTGGTGGCATTTGAATTAAAAAAAGGTTTGGTATTTAAATAATTTCATAAACTAAATTCATAATATTGGCAGTATCATCATTAAGTCAGATAATGATGGACTTATTTTTTGACGTAATGTAACTCCGTAACCTCACTTCTTTTTAGTAGTATCTAAAGTAAATAAAAATGTCTATGTTGTATCTCATACTTCATTTTGTCTGATGCTAAATATCCTTTATTTATTTCCAGCTTCGTATCTTAACAATCTAGGCATAAAAAATAAATATATAGGGTAGGAATAGGCTTATCTGATAAAATGTCAAGGTAAATTAAAAGATTGTATTTAAGGTTAAACATTATTTTTATTCTTTGGTATTATCTATTTTTGAACCAGGTGTTAAAAGGTCGTTCAATTCTGTTAAAAAACATGGCAGAATCTGTCTATTGGAAGTATTTTTTGGGGACATTTTTTAAAGGTTAATAAAATGAAAGTTCTTCAAGACTTCTGAATATTCTTATCAATGAATTGCACATCATTGATAACTTCATCTTGTCAATGATCAGTAGACCAGCTCTTAGTTTATTAAGGGCCCTCTCTGAAGTTAATCCCTCTGTAATAGTACTGGCACAGACCCTGGAAGTTATGCTATACTGGAACCTTTAGTCAATTTAAAGTCATATTCCAATACAGTTAACACTTTAGTAATCAATTTTTTGTCACCCTAGTTCCTTTCTTTGAAACTGCCCTTAACTCTCTGTGACAAGTATTGAGAGACTATATTGATAACTTGACTACCCTCTTGTAAGTAATGGCGGATTCCAGAGGCTCAGTAAGTCCTTCAATACTAAACTGCTAACTATGGATGTCAGTAAATAATTTCAAAATGTATCAAACTATTTTACCTGCATCTCTGATAGAAGGCTTATGCAGGAAAAAAAAAGTTCGTCACGCAGGGGCTGCATAAACTAAGCAGATTTCCCATGTTCTGGTATTGTGACATCATCTCACCACATATCTATTTTCATGAAAAAATTTGCTAAAAACCAATGATTAAAAAAAAATTTGCATAGAACAATCTTTGACTGTCAATAGAATAGTTTAACAAGATTGGTTCTATAACATTAACCCCCCCCCCCTTATTGGTTCATATAATAATCCTTAACTCATAAAACAAAGGATATATTTTGAATTTTCAAATCCCTTCCCCCCTCTCTAAACCCCCACTAATCCACGTCCGATTTCAGCCAATAACAAATATGATCTATAGTGTTGACAAAAAAGGTTAAATGTCGAGTATGGTATAAATCAAATAAACATTTTACGAGTTAGAACGTAAAATCTTGTTGTCATCACACAACGAATTTGCATGTATCTCGCATAATAAAGGTGTGAATGCTATAAGAGCTTATTGTTAATATGACATGAATTGGAGTGCGGGTTTACTGAAGGCTGAAAACTAGAAAATCCAAATATCTCTATTAATATTCAAGATAGAGAAACTATGTATATAAGATTTATATATAAATATAGTTCTGAGCGGACTTCATTTTCATCATCTGGGCAGTATTGAAGGACATTTTTAAAAAATTGTGTCGAGTACAACCTCAATAGCTGATTTCCCTTAATTTTTAAAAGAATAAGTGGGTCTGGAATTCCAACATTACCACTTGTAGGGATTTTGTCTATGTTGCTACTGAATGTTGACACAAGGGATTCAGGGAAAAGTAGTTTCATGATAACAGGTTTAACCATTCTGAAATAAAATTTCCTTATATTTTTATATTAAGTAATGACTACATTGATTGAAGTTTTAACTCCTGTAGCTCAAATAGAGAATCCTTGGGTGCCAACAAAAACTCTTGGTAAATGACAGTGTGCCTAGACACTTAGCTTAGCAGGACTAACAAACATCGACGTGCACTCTTCAAATATCGTCATTAATGAGCAAGACATGAAACCTGTTTTTAATTAAATGAAAATATTAATATATATGATGTTTTGTTTAGCAGGATATAAGAGAAGAAAAAAACTTCTGAATAGATTAAATCTTATGTAATTAAGAAAAATATAAATAAGAAGTATTCAGTTCATACAAAAATATTAAATTAAACAAATAAATATCTACAAATAAATTAATTTGATTTAACTTATGGCTTGTACTATGGTATATAAGGTGGTCTTTTTCTTCCAGGAAATCCTTGAGCATATGGTTTATAAGCATTGGTTGAGAGGTAAAATATTCCACGAGCTCTGAAATTTAAAAAAAGATATTCTTTGATTTATATCAAAATTCTCTAAATTATTATTTTTATATTAAAATTCTCTAAGCATTGTAATAACTTAAGTTTAATTTAATGAGTTAGTAACTTACTTGTGGGATACATGCTCCCCCATTAGGACATACTGTTTGTCTGAGGAGGGTGTGCAAAGTCCTAGATTGTATTGTATTCTATTTGGACATGGTGCTGCCCAGAATCCAGCTTTAGTATTTATAGATTCAATGAAGTAGGGTGTGACTTTTGTATGATCACAGGATAATGTTTCTGAAAAAAAAAAAAAAAAAAAAAATGAATTTGATCCTAATATGCACGAATCACTTGACATATTGTATTTTACTCTACATCCAATTATTTACTACCCCGAAAATTTGCCCTTATAACATTTATAATTGGCTGAATAGGTGCAAAAATGACAGTTTTTTTTTTTTTTTTTTTTTATGCCCACATTTGATGAATATAAACTACATAGAACTTCAAAAGAGTTCAGTGAAAAAATGATGAACCACAAATAGTGGAATTTGCTTGGACAAAACAATGTTACATATTAATGCCCACATTATGCTACTAAGGCTAATCCTGTCAGAGTCTCAACAGGTCACCACCCCGTTTTAGCCAAGATGAAATTAAATAAATTCCCATCACCTATATTGGTATCAAACTCACAAGTTTATGTGTTATCAAGACCAATCAATGCCTTTGCCTCAGACAAAATAGTAAACTTGAAGGCTCATGAATTATTTCTTATTTTTTAATAGGTTTCACAACCTGAGGAATCAGCAGGAAATAAGATATGATTATATTTCTCGGTCACCCAAGTTCAACATTCAAATTACAATAGGAATGGGTTGGTCTTCAAAATACTAATGAGTTCCTTTATTGTTTTGTTATATTGTTTATGTGCCTCCAATGGAGTTCATCTCCCACAGAGAGCCAATGCTGAAAACATATAGAGCCAAGGGAGTGTTTTTGATAAAATACAAAACACTAGTATAAAATTCAATACGGGGTAGGGTATTCCATCAATAATTGATTTCATTAACACATTGCAGTATTTCTTACATATACAATGTTTTCTTTTGTGTCCACTTTGCATTCAAAGAGAATTATTTCCTTTACCATCAATGCAAACGTTTTTCCTCGCTCTAGTAAATGTTTTTTTTCTTTTGAGATGTGGGGTTATTTTTACACCTATTACCTGTAAATTATGTATTCCCTATAATAAAATTTTTAGCTTAGTAACCCATTGCACAAAGCCGTTTTATTTATTGAATTGCCACCAGACTGTTTTTATTTCAGAATTTTTGTTTCGGAATCTCCTCCACAAAGCCTTGAAATTGTTATGTTGTAATGTATTGGATATTTTTTTTTAAGTTTTTATTGTATGTCAAAATAAATTTTTCAAAACCTATCCTTTTTTTACTTATTTTTGTTTTATGTTCTGTTCAATGGTTGAACCTGAACCTCTTCTACACAATAATTACACTTAATTCATGACTCAAATTCGAGCTAACTGCTTTAATTGATAACAGATGACATTTTAAAATTCATAGACAAATATATAGCTTTAAAGGAGCCTTTGGCAAAGAAAGTGATTCACAAATGTTGTAAAAATGACAGCTGCTTCTTCTATGTTCTTCCAGCTATCGCTATTTTCCAAGATTTCCTCACTAAACTAAAAAAGTAGTGTATAAATTTGTAACATTACATACTGATAAGATTTGTTGAAAGACAACCAGGTTGGCTTGTGCCTCCATTCACATAAAAGTCTGCATGGCCATTAGGACCCCATTGCCCTAGGATACCAGCACCAGTGTGAATCACATCGACAAACAAAGCATCTGAAGGATCAAGGTCATGTGATCGATTGTTTCCCATATAAAATATAATTGTTGGGTCTAAACCTGCAAAATAAAATAAATAATAATATATGTGAACATAATCTTTATTACATTAAATTATATTGTTAGTTAACATTCAGCACAAAAGTATTTAACTCAGTCTAACATGAGGTTTATCAGCCCTAACATACGTGTTCATGATGTAGGTCTCACAACGTCTAGTCACAAGAAGCCTTGGATATTTTTGTTTATGGTTCCACAGTCAATCTGTTATAGAAATCATAGTATAGTATTTAACTTGCTAGACACAAATTACTAATCTAAGAATCGAATTTGATTTTAATAAGATCTTAACTTGGTATGAGCTTTGAACTTTGGTTTGCCGTGCAAACCTTGTTAAAGGAGGGGAGGGGTGATATTTTGATTCATAGCCTAGCCAGGAAAGGGCAACAGAAGCAGTAGAACACAATCGTACTATGATTGGAAGGATTTTACTTTTGTGCTTCCCATTCTCTGATGATGCATTACCAGCCAGCCTAAAATTTATGTTTGTCAATATTCAATAAGCATGCAACTGTTTCTTTGGTTTTATTAATGTCTTTGTGACACAGCATAGGTCAATCTCTGTCAAGAATTTACATTTAAAACAAATTTTAGGCTAAAGGTACACCATTTGTTTACAGTGAGCTGAGAAACAAAGGAATTACTGATACTTCTCCATACCATATTTATTTTATCAATAATCAAAAGCAGCCGAGGCAGCATAAATGTGGAGTATCAGCTTGCTAGGATTTACATCAATTCTTCAAGAATTTATGAGTAAATTTGCTTAACACCACTTACACTGCTCAAAATTCACATTTCTAGTGAAGAAAATTATTTTGAAAAATTAACATGTTACTTATCAAGACCCATTTTATTCTAACATCAAGAGAGTTTATCTACAAGTTGCCACTCCTTTCTCGCTAGGTTGAGTTCGGCAGTAAATCAATTCTTTTTTTCCTCATGCATGACTTCAGTTTTACGAAGATCATTGAGACTTCAGCCAAAAAGCTGTGGTTGAGAGCCCATAACATTTACAATGTATTGTGTTCATTCAGCCTTCTTGGACAAATGGGGAACCACAATATTTTTGCCTCTAATGGGATTAATATTTTTAAGAAATTGTTCAGCAGGAAGTTAATGAGCATCTCTGATTGCAGTTTTTTCTAATTGTTAGCATTGCTTTCCATTATAAAGAGTACGGAAAAGAAAAGTGCTCTGAGCATAAGATTTTACATTCCTAGAAAAGTAAATAACATAATGTAGCTAAATAATGAAAGACCATCCTCCTTCCATTATCTCACAAAATACAAATACTATATATACCTGAGTTCATTTTTCAATATTTTCCTTCAACTTTTCCAGAATTTGGTCAGCTGTCATTTTTGAATCACTGACAAGAATAATTTTTTGCCTTGATTTACATCCTCGATCTAATGAGACACAGGATTTCTTGACACCAAGACAACTTGCTATATATTTAACAAGCTCCGTGTTTGCCTCACCTTCAACAGGTGGAGCACTTATTTGAACCCCAACTCCTTCTTGGGATATCTCAGTTATTGCATTTATTTTAGCACCTGGTTTGGCAGCTATTTTTATCTTTATATTTCCACTCTTATCCAATTCTACAGGCGAATCTGAGGCAGGGCTATTTACAACATTGGGCTTTCCCTTTTTATGTTTTGACATTGTCCTAAAAGAACTTAATATTTTAAAATCCTTTAGAAATCCTTTTGGCATGTCATTGAATCAACATGTATAAAATAACTTTTCACTAATAATAATTCAATAGAAAAAGTAAATCACACAAATTAAAACGAGAAGGTTATAACCAACTAATTTTTACAATCGATTACTAGGAAAAGGAATCGATAAAATATGAGAACTTCTGATTACCATGACGCAATAAAGAGAACAGCGACGCTGAAAATGACGTTCCAAGTAACGCATAATAATAACGTAATAAAAATACTTTAGGGCTATAATATTATGTAATTTAAGAAAAATCAGTTCGATTGATGCTACAAAAAGTAATGATTTCAAAACACAACCAAAATATGATTTTTAAAATATATTTTGTATAAGAAAAGACATATATTTCAATAAATATTGATGTCTCTTCATTGATCTATTCACTGATAAGTACTGTTTTAGCTGATTCGTACGATGACTGCCCACCAAGCATCAGCTTAGTGTAAGATAGTTTAGTTTTAGTGTATTATAGTATGAGGACAGGGCCTTACCACCTTTACCGTTTGTCTGAGGCTTATTTATCTGGCTTTAGCGGCCATCTTTCTTCTTTCTTTACTATCTCCTCTCCTTCTATCACTATCCTTTCTTCTTTAGTTTTCTCCTGTCCTTCATAACCCGGCCGCTATCACCAGTTACTGGGTCACCTACACCCAGTGTTCCATTACCTCCATACTATCACACAATCACACTTAAAATGGAACAATAGTTCAGCAGAAGGGGAACTATCATTCTCCCCCATGGTAGGTGGCAGTACCTTCATACCATCCAAATCTGATTTAGGTGGGTCTCTGATAAAAAACAAAGCATCAGCGTGAACAACACTTAGCTGCCAATACATCAATGGAGATACATGTCAGCAGGATTATGACAATATAGTCCCAAATATGAGTTTACCTGTCATTCTGCCTATTTTTGCTCCCTCGATGTAGTTGGCAGTGAGTCCTGCTATATGGGCCCCTATGCTGTAGCCAATTAGATGAAGGGTTTCTGGTTGAACACCTCGCGGATGCTGGGAGAGGTAGAAAATCATCTGTGCTATGCATTGGGCACAGAAGCTTGGTGACCACTGCATTTGGCTCAAACATGGTAATTTTACCAAGGATGAGTAATGTACAATTATTATATTATAGTCTCCTCTTTTGAAGTAAGCTGAGGACAGAAAAAGTGAGTATATATTAGAAAACACTGATTATTAGAAGGAATACACTCTCTACCATGTATGTCCAATATCTCTTCGAAGCCTGGAATCTACAATGGAGTGATTTGACCTGAAACCCATTATGTGTTGGCAGTTGGGAATAACACTCAGAAATGAGGAAAACCTGAGGGACGAATACTAAAATAGAACGAGGCGAAGAAAGGTCAAAAGAAAAAAAAATTAAATATTTGAATACGTTGGGACTCGACTCAGTGTTATCTGTGGAGGTTATCTCTTGAAATATCTTTAAAGCGCGAAGACATGTTTTAGACTCAATCCAAATCATTACTTAACTCAAGAATTGTTATTAAGTAAATTATGGAGAAATAATTGCCCTGATACAAAAAATAACGAAATTTCCAAAATGCAAATGAATTCCCAAATTAAATAGCTAAGTTATATTGTAAATACAAAAATATAAGCTAGACGTATTACAATTTTTACAGAAAGTAAACACATTTTCTTTACCATCTCTGAGGTCAGTGCTAGGAGCTAAATGGCGGCCTCCCTGGAAGCCATGGATGATTATTTTCGTCGGGTGTCTTGGATTGAAGTGGCTTTTGTATAATGATTCAGGGTCTGTGGTATTCAGTAAATCTGGGTTTTTCTGCGTATACCTTCAAACAAAAAAAAAAAAAAACATTACAATTTAAATTTAATAATATTCTATTACTAGGGTATTAAATTACCTAAGGTACTTATCGATTATCAGGAGGCCACCCATTTAAAGACGATTATGAAGTCATAATTAAAATAAAATTACTTTATTATTTAAAATAACACTTATAGAATTTATTTGAATGACAAAATGTAATTTTAAATTAGAGTTAGCCCAAAACTGGACGAAACTGGTCCTCAGCCGTCATCTGCCCCATGAATTCTGCAAAGTAGCTGTCCAAGTGGTGTAATAATAAACGATCATCAAGTGGTTTTTAGTAAACTATTGGTGCTCAGGTTAGCCGTGTGAGTTAAAGCGTTGGCCTTAATCTCACATGGTAAACCTAGAGTGGCGAGTTCGATTCCCTCCTGGGCGAAGGAATTTATTTAGTGACGGAATTCATTAAATAAAATCTTAAGTCCCACCCTGGTTAAAAAAGGGTGGTAACCTGTAGATAACCCGTCCCAATTAGCCTTAGTTGCAAAAAGTGGACGTTAATAAATAAATAAATAAAAAATAAAATAAACGATCACTCATTTTCTGATGGCAAAAGAAACAGAATGATGACTAAGTCAAGTATGAACTATCTATAGCAATAACAGCCTACATTAATTCACAACAACAACTTAAGCAGCACCATTTAAGGGTTCTTAAATATCATCCTAGTCGTGTGGCCAGCTGGGGAATATCACTATATGTGTTCGATTTTTATGAATCTTAAATTTATCTAACATTTATAATTATTTCCCATCAGGACATAAAAACCCAGCTTACTTATTATATGAATGGTATTTAATCATCTTCGTTTATGATTTTTAAAATTTTTGTTGACAATGTTTTGAAGTCCTCCACATTAAACCCAAATGATTGGAGGTTAGTCCTTTGAAACAATTCCTCTTATAAAAAGTAGCCTCGGGGTCATTCTACTAAGTCATATTTCCCCCTAAAGTATTCACAGAAATGTTCTTATATATCTGCTTTCTCCTTTTGTATTTCAACAAACTTGATTTGTGCTGGTATCGATTTGTACTGTAGGATCAAATGAAATATCTTTGTTTTCTTTTGCTCTACTACTGTTTCCTCGTCTTCACGTTACAGCTCCAGACATCTTATATGGATCAATTTATGAGTTTTAAAGATGGAACTATCTTTGAACAGACTATCTTAGTGTTGGATATTTATCTAGATGTATCGCAGCTCCTTCGTGTCAGGCGTTTTTTTTATTTTGGTAGAGTTTTGGTGTAGAGCTATACTGTTAATGTTAATATATCCCGAAGAACCCAAATGTTGCAACTGCAATTTTTTTTTTAATATCTTGATGAGATTTTTTGTTAAGGAATATGCTTTAAACTATTTAATATATAAAGAAATAGGTAATCATTTTAGTCATCACGTTGGTAACAAATAGCAACGACTCACCTAGTGTACAGGAAGAACTGTATCCTGGGATGTGGGCAGATAAACGGAGGATCTATGCAAGAAGTGGTGTTGTACAGGTCCTGAATGTTACGAACCTGAGATTCGTTGTGAGCTCTCTGTCCTGATGCTAATTTCAGCAAAACTGCAACAATACCACAGTCTTTATACCTAATAGGTAAATAATGACTTATATAGATTAATTTAAATATTTAAAGATACGCAGCGATAGTGGGAGGATAAAATGACGCCTCTATTTCGTCCACAAGTTGTCGACACAAGAATTGGAGGGTATCGTTTTGTTCTTCAGGGCCGATGAAATGACGGGAAAATGGTACCTCTGATCACCGCCGATGGGGTTATCTTAACTTGTGTGGTTGTCGGTTACGCAGGTTGAAATGAAACTACACCAGTATGCCGATGTTTCGGAGCAATTTATTACCTTTCTCAAGGCAAAATACTAAAAGTAATATATATATATATATATATATATATATATATATATATATACTATTTCAGGAAGGGTAGTCGGGCACAGCATAGCAACAAAATCAGGTTGTCAGATTTAAAACATTTTACCGACCTAGTGAGATAAGGCCCAATGAATTATTTTCCGGCCGGTTTACACATTGCTACTACACGAATAACTCTTCTGCGATTTGGAAGTTTAGATGCAGACGCTTTTAAAAAACTTTCAAATAAAACAATGACTCCTTGAACTTTAATACTATTCACCTACACTCCTAACAATACGATCGAACATGAAACTATAATTTTTTTTTTATTTACACAGTTTTACCTTTTGCTATGTAAAAACTTTAAAAAATTAAAAACCGCCCTTTTTAATATTGACCACTATACTTTCATTTGATTTAAGTTTCATCCCGGTAAAGGTTTTTGACCATTATTATGTTATGCATAGGACCACTTAATATATGCAAGGGACTTGATTCGTGTAACGATCTTTTATTTTTTATTTTTTCACGGTCATGTGAATCGATTTTTCTCACAACGAATTGGATGAAGTAATTACTTTTATTCCTTTAAATTATTAACCAATAATTTAGAATGTCCAATTAACCAAACACATTTCAGTGGCTATGTTATGGTTTTCATTCTGTGTAAAGTTGACATATAATAATTCATTGACCTAAACCTATTTTAAAACTGCTGTGAAATGTTTAATCTAAGTCGTGGATAATATATAATATTGTATATATTACAGAATTCACAATATACTTATCGTTTAGTATCTATCTAATATCTGTCAAATCTTGAGGTTGAAGGAAATATTAGGCAGAATATTTATTAAAATCAAATTCTTCATAAAAAAGTAATCTTAAACTTCGTGAAATAAATCGTAAGACAACTCAATAATTAAAAATTAAGTTACGTACCATTTTTTTTCAACAGCAAAACATTTCACGATGAAGGTGAAGCCCTAGTTGTAATTGGCGATCACCAAAGCATTCTGTCTGGGGGTCAAGAGGGCTGGCTTTAGCTATTTAGGGCTGGTTAGGGGTGCTTTTAGGGCCAGTGGACTCCTGTGAGAATATCTTTATACTCCAAGTTATGTTAGTAACCTACTATCTCCATATCTTTATACACTGACTGAACTTGAATCAAGAAATTCAGCAGTTGTGACCTAACATTTATTCTTGGTATTCAGTGACAATTGTGTGAACGTACGGTTTAACCAATGAATTGAAAATAGCAAAAACAATTTATCAATTCCATACTAAATGTTCACAAAACATGACTCTTCTTGTAAATAACTAAATATGCTGGATTTTCAACAAGTGATTGTTTATTATCATATAAAATTCAAGGTAATTTTTATATTTCACCTAGGTTTATATTACGAGTAATATATGGCTGTTGTTATTCATTTGCGACCACTGGCTAACCTGTGTCAATATATTGAATATAGGAAAGTATCAATTCTGTTAATTCAAATGCACAACCTATGTCCTATTGTTCTAAACTGGGTTATACATACTGTCCTCTTTCGAGCGGAACCACACACAGACATCTACTCACAGACTGACGTCAATGTTCATATGAATATGTATATAACAACATTTATTCTTTTTAATCAGGACTCAATATTTATTTTATATTCTTCATATTTTATGGCAAGGGCCTCCATTAAAATTTTTTAGGTGCAAATTTTATTGAAACTGCCCTATATGTTTCGTGGCTTACTTGCCACCTCTTCAGGGGCCACCCCTTTTCAAACAAAAGAATTAATAACATTAATTTAACAAACCCCTTAATAATTCTTTTGCTAGATATTGTATAAGTACGTGCATACATCTATGATATATTTAAAATCTAATTATAGATTGCTACTTATATTTCTGAAGTGCTCGTTTCCCTTTTACATTCGTTGTGACTGTCCTCACTGAGGAGGTAGTTGATACAGAGGTTCCCGAGGTAGGTTAAGTCAGCTGACTACAAATCAATTATTTACAAGTCAATCAGGAACTCGATTGTTTCGCGTCATAATTTAAAATCGATTCATTTTAGATAAAATGTAATCGAATATATGATTGAGGAATTTAATTTCTGTTTTTTTGTTTACTGCCCTTTTCCTATTTTTTATTATGTGAAAATTCTCTTGTATTTTTGGTTTAGTATTATTTATTTCTTTATCAATTATTTGAACTTTTTCAAAATTGAAGTTGTGTTTCTTGGAGACGGCATTATTCGTCAATACAGTTTTATATTAGCAGATTTCCCTTAAGGGAAATCAGCTATTGAGGTCGTACTCATGACGTGAGTTTCAAACATTTCTTCAAATGTCCATCGATACTACCCAGGAGATGACGAAAATGAGGTACGTTCAAAATTATATCTATATATATATATATATATATAAAATTGTAACCTCTGTCTGTACATTGATTTTTTTCGCGAAATTTCACGATAACTTTTCGTTTCACATGTCATAGACACCATATCTGCATTTTGTTTCTTTCGTGTATGTTTGTTTGTTTGTTTGTTTGTTTGTTACCTTTTCACGCATAAATGGCTGAACCGAATTTTATGAAACTTGGTATGTATATTACTACTAACCCAACTTAGACTTTAGGCTATATTAATTTTCTCTGAGGCGAACAGGAGTGGGGGTTATAAGGGAAGCCTGAAATTAAAAATAGCGATATTTCGTTTTCTATTGGTTTTTCGGCAAATATGCACATAACAAAAGTTGTTTATTTTGTTATTTAGAGTAACTTTTGTTATATACGCGTTTGTCGTATACCGAAGTTTAAAAGCGTTATACGCTAAAAATTATAGCGGGAGTCAACAATATTATTTGCCAAAAAAGACTCAACCGAACTAAATAAAACTCGGTATGTGTATTAGCAGTGAGGCCTTCATTATAATAAGCCATACCAACATTTCTATGAACGGGCAGGAGTGGGGGTTATAAGGGAAGCCTGAAATTAAAAATAGCGATATTTCGTTTCCTATTGGTTTTTCCGCAAATATAAACATGACAAAAGTTGTTTATTTTGTTATTTGGAGTAACTTTTGTTATATACACTTTTGTCGTATACCTAAGTATAAATGAGTTATACCTTAAAACTTTAGCGGGCACTAACGGCTGAACCGAACTTAACAAAACTCGGTATGTCAATTAGCATTAATTCTTCCATGATTATAAGTTATATTAAAATTTTTAGGTTCGAACGGGAGGGGGGTAAAAGGGAGGCCTGGAATAAAAATTCACCATATTTACATGTATAAGAGACGGGAAATATAAAAATATCGAAGACTGTGATGCCTTATCGAACAAATAATTCTATTATTAGCAAATCCACGGCAAAGAAGGGTATCAATCCTAAACACTGGGACGGGTAAATGTCAAAATATTGTGCAATGTAAAGCCTGCTAAAAAATACCATCACCATTCAGCCTCAAATGAATTCCCGGGCGAAGCCGGGTATCTGAGCTAGTATATATATATATATATATATATATATATATATATATATATATATATATATATATATTATATTTATTTGTCTGTTAACGCTCTAGCGGTCGCAATTTTTGTTTGATCGTTACGAAACTCGATATTTAACCGTTTTATGTAAAAAGACAGATCAAGTTCGTTAATGGCTGAAACCGTACCAGAGGGAGGGGGGGGGGCATCGGATCGAAAAGTATATAGAACCAATCTTATTGAAAATTAAATTTACTATAAATATTGTTATATACACTTATTCTCTACCTTGAATACTAACCGAGATATTTGCATTTTTATGGTCTGTGGTCGGGTGTTCGGGTTAGTTCGGCCGTTTTCGTAAGTTCTCGGCTCTGGCGGAAGCTTCTAACCTAACCTGTCGTTTCTAACCTTACCTAACCTTCGTTACTTTGTATATATATATATTTGTCTGTTAACGCTCTAGCGGTCGCAATTTTGGTTTGATCGCTACGAAACTCGATATTTAACCGTCTTATGTAAAAAGACAGATCAAGTTCGTTAATGGCTGAAATCGGATTTTGTTCATCCACCCCCCCCCTTCTTTAGTTCTTGGACTACTAAAATTTGAGTTATTAAAATATAAATTATTCTTACAATTCAGAAGCCGTTTCAGTTGAGAGTTTATTAAAATTAACGGAAGGATTTCTCATTACCGTTTGTATTTACTTATGGTGGTGTTGTGTTACCAGTATGCAGATTCCTCTATTGCTAAACTTCACATAGGAAATGTGCTTAGTTTACGCAGCCCCTGCGTGACGGACTGTTTTCATTACTGTCAATACTTTTTACGTGGTGCAACCTTTTATTCATCAGCTGTTAGGATTCATCAATATAAGTTCCATTGCAGGTGTTACAGCTTATTTCATATATATTATATTTAGATTTTGATTCAGTTTCTTTATCATTCATTCTACTAATTTTTTTTTTTGTATTTTATTATTATATTTCCAGGCTATATTACATAACCCATTACAAATTAGTTTCAGTTTTCTATATGTTTGTGGGTGCTAATACAGTATTAGCAAAAGAATTATTAAGGGATTTGTTAAATTAATGTTATGAATTATATATATATATATATATATATATATATATATATATATATATTTAAAAAGGGGTGGCCCCTGAAGAGGTGGCAAGTAAGCCAGGAAAAATGTAGGGCAGTTTCAATAAAATTTGGAACCGGAAAAAAAAATTTTATTGGAGATCATTACCATAAAATATGAAGAATATATAACAACATTTTTAGAAAATTAAATTTGGAATAACATATACACTTTTTCGATCCAACGTAATATAACGAAGATATTTCGAATATTCAAAATTCCCTTCTCCTAGCCCCCCCCCCCAGTTCGATTTCAGCCGTTAACGAACTTGATCTTTCTTATTACATAAAACGCTTATATATCGAGTTTAGTAACGATCAAACAAAAATTGTGACCGCTAGAGCGGTAGCAGACAAATATATAGATTATTTGTGCGTAATTTTTGAAGTACGCAGTTGTAGAATTTTCAAATTCTAACCCTCTAAACCCCCCCTCACCACCCGTGAAGAAGCTTGATCTTTCTTATTAATGAAAACGCTTATATATCGAGTTTGGTAACGATTAAACAAAAATTGTGACCCCTAGAGCGGTAACAGATGATATATATAATTTTGAACGGACCTCATTTTCGACATCTCTTAGGACCGATGGACATTTGAGGAAAATTTTCAAAAATCGCGTCATGAGTACAACCTCAATAGCTGATTTCCCCTAAAGAAAATTTGCAAAAAGATAATTATCATTGCCTACATGAGTATACCTCACACAGAACTACCTCGCTCCCAGAGCAACTTAAGTGAGGGCTAATGCCCGCCTCCTTGGGACGTAAAAAGACTCGTTTACACTGGACTGACCCTCTACTGAACGGAACACTACTGTTTCGATTTCTCTTTCCATGCTCCTTCAGGTACTATAATTTTTTTTCCAAAAGCTATCCTTGAGAAAATTACAGTAGGCCGGAACTACTAGGCCTGCCCGACATACCCACTATCTCTCCCTACTACTAAACTATATTACTTGTATTACTCGTATTCAGCGTACGCTTAAACTCTGTTTTACTTAGCCCAAATAGTAAACGAGAAATAGAGATAATGAGTCCATGCGTATATCAGTTTGGATATAGTCAGTGTGCCTCAGGTAGACTGAGGGGGAATCTTAGGAACAGCAGGTCCTTAGGCTTTGCTAGCCCTGAAGCCTGTAGGCCATATTGATACCATGGGGTCGGATGAGGCAGCTCAGCGAGGTCAGACACTGACGGGTGAGGTGCGGATCCACTTTGCGCTTGTCGTCACAGACTTGGACTCACAAAGTAGAAGTGCCAGAAATCAATAAAGAAGAGGCTTCGAACCGCCTCGGTCTCATATGAAGAATCATCTCATCCAAGAATGGGTTGGTCGTCCGAATTTCTGGCAGGAGTTAGTATATTATTTCCTTCTCTACTATAGACTGTTGATGTCTGATAGGTGAGAAGGGGGGGGGGCTAAGGCCTGACGGTCAGGTATTCCCTCACGGTTTGCACCCTCTATTGGAGCGTACACAAATTCATTGTAAACGGCATTCGGTCAAAATTGTAACGTTATTCAGACATTGAAGCATTAAAATAACTTCACTTTTGGACTTTTAGCAGATTTACCTTAAAGGAATAAAGGAGGAAATCAGCTATTGAGGTCGTACTCATGACGGAATTTTCGAAATTTTTCTTCAAATGTCCATCGATCCTACCTAGTAGATGACGAAAATGAGGTCCGTTAAAAACTGTGATATATCTATCTATCTATATATTTGTCTCTTGCCGCTCTAGCGGTCGCAATTTTTGTTTGATCGTTACCAAACTCGATATGTAGTCGTTTTATGTAAAAAGAAAGATCAAGTTCGTTAACGGCTAAAATCGGACCAGTGGGAGGGGGGGTTTAGAGGGGAGGATTTTCGAAAATTCGAAAGATCTCCGTTACTATATGTCGGATCGAAAAATTGTACAGAATCTTATTGCAAATTAAATTTACTATAAATATTGTTATACACATTTATTCTCTATCCTGGATATTAACCCAGATATTTGCATTGTTATTAAATCTGGGCGGCTAACGGACGAGAGTGACTTTGCCGCCAAAAGCTAGTTCGGCCCTTTGCCGTAACTGTTCGGCTCTCGTATGGAGATTTCTCTATTGTATAACTTCACGTGGGAAATCTGCTTAGTTTACGCAGCCCCTGCGCGACGGACTTTATATTTTACCTTGTTACGACTATTAACCATCAAAATAGCAAGCGACGGAAAAACAAAAATCTGATGAACGGTGCGATTATCAATTAGTCTACCTACTAGGGCGTAGCTATAAAAATATGGGAAACCGCTGTTGTGTAACGGTAGAGAAAGGAATTGACCTAAGTGAAGATAATAATGGGGGCCTATGATGGGCTGGAGTGACCATGGATAGGAGGAGACTAGGTGAAGGTCCTTCATGGCCGAGTCATCCAATGGGAATCAGCTGTCAAATATTCCACTTGAAATTTGACATCCCCCACTAGTTAAAGGTTATTAGGGTCATGGAGACAAGAACCATTACGGTGGACGTTTTAGTGTTCTTTTATCATTTGCTACATACTTGTGTATTTCTTGATTTCGTAAGTTGCTTATCAATGAAGGTTTTCCCGACTGGACAAGAAGGTGTACTAGTAACCCACTCAATAATAATAATTTATTTACAATGCAAGATGGGGAAAATCTATAATAAAATACTTTAATATAGAGTTAGCATAAAATGGATTTTTGTTCCACCGCATGGGAAACTTATTAGTTAACGCATCTCCTGCATTATTATTTTTCTCATATTGACCTGGATTTACAGCCACATGATTGTACATGTACGTTTATATCTAAATGGGATTATCACTTCAATCTGTAAACTGAAATTTTATCAATTTCTCCAGTTTATAAAGAATGGGGAGCCCAGTTGGTTCTAAATGGAGCCTGTCATTTTATAATATACTGGAATGGATGTTATCCATTGACATCAGCTCTGTAAACGTTATTGTATCTACACACAACAACTACTAACTGTTGTACTAACTTAGTTATTTGTATATTTGATTTTTGATTTAATTAACACCCACTCCTTCTCATATGATTTTTAACTATAAGCTAATATATCACGAAATATGTTAATGCATGCTTAAAATTGGATTGTATCCTAACCAAACACACGCACGCACGCACGCACGCACACACACACACACATATGTTGTTCATAAATTATCAACAATGGACAATCCATTTTTTTTTTAATTTTTCTTTTTTTTAGATTGGTTGACAAATTACCACATTGGTTACTCTATAATAATAAAAATAAGTTTTTATTTTGACTTAGGAAAATAATTTTAAACTTAGCATAGTAAATACCCAGGAAGAGAAGAATTTTTGCTCTCTGGTGAGACCTGCAGATCTTTAATAAAGATAAGGTGAAAATAAATAAAAAATTAATAAATAATCAAATCTGACCAGTAATGTAAAACTATTGAAATAACAATATGCATATTAAAGAAAACACTTTTTAGTCATAACTATTTCCTATGTGGATAGGCGCGATTAGAATATAGTACCCTCCTTAATAAGTATACATAAATAGCTTTATGAAATGTCATTCTTTACCTTTAATAAGAAACACATATGCGATGAGAAAGACCCGGCACATCCTTCGGTTCCCTCTCCCTCATTTAAAATCTGTAAAAAATTAAATAATTAAAAACAATTCACTAAATATTCATGCCAATAATATCAACATAAACAACCCAGTAATTCCCAGAGTAAGGATGATTATATAGAAATGAATATTGCAAAACAACTGTTGTTTTTATCGAATTAAATTTTTTCTTAAGGCTTCCTGGTAGTTGTAATAGTAATAATGTATGCGAATATTGACGAATTTACTATCGTTCTTGGGGTCAAATAAATCCAATATCCCGCCAAAATTAATCGATTGTATTGTATCCTGTAGGCACCCGGAGGTAAAATATGATACAATTTTGTCCAACCTGTAATACCATAGAAGAATGTAGAGGTGTTGACCGAAAGCAATTAGAAACTTAGTTACCAGTCTTTATCGGTTGATATAAAAATGGTTTCCCGCGGAAATATAAATAAGATTATTCCAATCCCCACTCTATCAATAGTAGAGGAGCAATTAGTCGGAAGTCAAAATTTCGCAATGTATAAAAGTGTGTAATGTTTTAGGAGCGCTATGGTTGTTATAAACAGAATATGTTCTCTATTTTTTCTGGTTAAAACCAATATTAACAAAGATGTGTTTTGACATTGACGAAAGAAGATGTGTTTTCGTACTGACGAATGAAAAATGTGTTTTGACATCGAAGTAAACCTCCTTCTAGTTAAATATCGAATACCCAAATATTTATATATATATATATACAATCAACAATTGGCAAAGTAGTTTTAGTCTACAATTATAAAGGGCGATAAAGGTATTAAATGATATAATGAATCTGGATGTGTTAATAGATATATTATTTCTCCATTGTACGAAATAGAAAAAAGATATATTCCGAATTTATGTTTCTCGATTTGACTTAATTACTGCTTATCATTTTCCACAAGTATAAGTTCAGGTCTATATTTTATACAAAGAAATTTAAGTACATAAACGTTTTGTAGTTTAAGGGATATAGAGCCGAGCATTCTATATACTCAGCTAATGAATGACACAATATCGTGTTTCTGAACCATTTGCTCACAATCTTTCCTTGCACTGTTATATCACAATCCGGTTTTTTAGCCTTTGACTAATATTAGAAATTGAGTTGCTTAAGCTGTCATTATAATTCTCCCGGACATCCTTGCCATTTTGTCCTGGATGTTTGTAGGGATTCCCTAAAACGATTTTGTTGAGCAGTACCTACTTATATTCTTAACTTCGCTTTTTTTGGCAGATTTCCCTCAAGGGAAATCAGCTATTGAGGTCGTACTCATGATGCGAGTTTCGAAAAATTTCTTCAAATGTCCATCGATCCTACCCAGGAGATGACGAAAATGAGGTCCGTTCAAAATTATATATATATTTGTCTGTTAACGCTCTAGCGGTCGCAATTTTTGTTTGATCGTTACCAAACTCGGAATTTAATCGTTTTATGTAAAAAGGAAGATCAAGTCCGGTAATGGCTGAAATTGGACCAGTGGGAGGGGGGATTTTTGAAAATACAAAATATCTCCGTTATTATGCGTCAGATCGAAAAATTGTATAGAATGAATCTTATTGCAAATTAAATTTACTATAAATATTGTACTATACATTTATTCTGTATCTTGAATATTAACCGAGATATTTGCATTTGTATTCTGCGTGTGGTCGGCTGGAGTCGGCTGTTCGGAATTTCCGCCGAGCTCTGGCGGCCGTTTCCGTAACTATTCGTCCCTCGTGAATAGGTTTAGAGGTTTCTTACTACTACAGTTGTTATTAGGCAGATTTCTCTATTGTAAAACTTCACGTGGGAAATCTGCTTAGTTTACGCAGCCCCTTCGTGACGGACTTTTTTTATTCAGTATTTGACACTTACCAAAAAAGGAGTTCAAGTTTTTGGAGAAAATAAACATGTCAAAGATTGGTTACTAATTAAAAAAATTGCTAAAACGACCTCTCCAGGTTCATACCGTACCTACGGGTATTGGAGGTTTATTCCTCTGCAGCTATTGCATGGAGATTGAAACTTGAGACTTGTACAAAGTTTTGCCAAAAAATTACGGAATGACCGTTTTAATAAAATAATTTCGGAATTAGTTTATGTTTTTAGAGGTTTGACGCACAGGCTGGAACAGCCTCGAAGACGTTCCTGGCAGTCCTCGAAAGGCACTCCAGGATGTTTTTATTTTACCAATGTTTACAAGTGAACTGTGCTCGTCCCTAAAGTCCGTTTTGAATTCGGGAATTCAAGAGCATTCGGAGATTGAAGAAGCATACGTAGGAACAGAGGTTCTTCTACGGGTCTTGGATATATTATCTAAAATAAAAGTATGTACAACTTACCAAGATGAACAGTTCAAGGACTTCTCTTCGGCACAAGAGGCACGATTTTACCTTTTACTGGCTCAATGTTGAAGGGTCTAGAAATAACTCAAAAATATTGAGAAGAATTACTAACGGGGTTTTAAAAAACACTATATGAATTTTAAAATACCCGTTACACTAATGAATTTATAAAACAATAGAAAATTGTTCCCAATAAAAAATTATAGAAGAAGAAAGAGAGAAACATAAATTAAACATTTTTTTCATAATATGACGTGGGAAAACAAAAACTGCTATTGAAAATTACCCACAACAATGGTTCGGACATACTAATACGTACCATTTATTGTGATTCCAACATGTCTTGTGCTTTAGTTTTACTAATATTGAGGAATATTTGAAGACGTTTGTCATACTGCTTGAATGGCCTAGCAGACTGCGTTTTGGCCTTTTGATCAATTATGTCAGTATATATTGACGAAATTAAATCATCCCTCATCATTAGGAGGAATGTAATATCCAATCAATGGTTGTAAAAAAGTCCGTCACGCAGGGGCTGCGTAAACTAAGCAGATTTCCCTCGTGAAGTTTAATTTAAGATAAATCTACATACTGATAACACAACACCACCTTGTATATTAAGTGAATAAATACAAGCGGCAGTGACGGATTTACGCCTAGGCCCGTGAGGCCTGGGCCTAGGGCGGCAAATTTGAAGGGCGGCAAAAGTTTTGAAATGCCAAAATTTCAGAGGCAAAAAAAAAATAAAGACAATCATTTTCAAAAATTGGTTCAGATTAGTTCTTATAAAAAATGTTCTATAGAATATATTATAATTCATTAATTTACTTCTTAATCTCTATGGGTAAGATGGTAATTTTTTAATAGATTAATTATAGTCATTGTCGAGTAATGTTCTTTACTTTCTGTTCCTTTAGTGAGATTAACCTCACGTGTATAACGCGTTTTGAAATTACTAAATCTGAATAACTTCTCAACTTGTTTTTAGTGTGAAATAATAATAATATTGTCTATTGAAGCTCATCTAGTCCAAGAAATTAATTATGATGATGTAATCGACGTAAATCAAAGTCAGGAAAAAAAAAATTTCAAATTGATTTATATTAAAAAAAAATATTTATTATTTATCTGTCTGAAGTTTATAACTTATTTATCTGTAATGTTTATTGGTTATATTTAAAAAATTATGTTTCAATAAATAAAGTGATTTTAAAATAAAAATATTGGATCAAAATTAATGAACTTTATTATCAAAAAGGGCGGCGCATCGAACGGGGCCTAAGGCGGCAGCAAGCCTAAATCCTAGCCTGACAAGCGGTAATAAGAAATCTTTTCCCTCCTGGCGGGAAGCGTCTCAAATGTAAACAAACAGGTCTGCCAACCCGATTCTCACCGGAGAGAAAAACAATTACTGAAATATATCAGAACATAACATATTCATTTGATTGAAAACTATTTACTATATCTAGCACTGTAATTTATAATGAATCAGAATAATTTTTACCTCAATCAATCAAATTTAAGTAGTCCAAAAACTTAGGACGGGGGGAGGAGTCACCAGAACATATTTGCATATATGTCGTATAATAAAGGACTCTTGAAAGAATATTTGGTATTTAAGGTTCGAATAATGTGGTTTATTGCATAACCCAGTATTGTTAGTTTAAAATGAGTAGAAGTGGGGGTTTGCTGAAGGCTGAAAACTAAAAAATGCAAATATCTCGATTAATATTCAAGATAGAGAATAAATGTAAATAAAAATAATTATAGTACATTTAATTTGCAATAAGATTGATTCTATATAATTTGTCGATCCGAAGGAGATATTTAGAATTTTCGAAAATCTCCCCCTCTAAACCCCCCCTCCCCCCTAGTCCGATTTCAGCTGTTAACGAACTAGATCTTTCTTTTTACATAAAACGACTAAATATTAATTTTGGTAACGATTAAACAACAATTGCGACCGCTAGTTAGGTATATATATATATATATATATATATATATATATATATATATATATATATATATACTAGCTCAGATACCCGGCTTCGCTCGGGAATTCATTTGAGGCTGAATGGTGAAGGTATTTTTTTGGCAAGGCTTTACTTTCCACAATATTTTGACATTTACCCGTCCCAGTGATTAGGGTTAATACCCGTCGTTTCTGTGGATTTGTTAATAATAAAATTAATTTTTTATGTAAGACCTGTCCTCCATATTGTCATATTTCCCGTTTCCTGTGCAATATGCATAGATTTGAATTATTAAGGACAAATTATTAACATACATTTGAATTAATTTTTTCAGGTGAGGAATCTGATAGTTCATATTGAAAAGAATTGTGGAGCGAGTTTCTCTACATAACAAAATAACACAACTTTTGTTATGTGCATATTTGCCGAAACCCCAATAGGAAACGAAATACTGCTATTTTTAATTTCAGGCTTCCCTTATAACCCTCAATCCTGCCCGTTCCTAGAACTGTTAGTATGGCTTATTATAAGGAAGGCTTTATTGCTAATTTACATACCGAGTTTGGTTTAGTTCGTTTGATTCTTTTGTGCCGAATAATATTCTTGACTCCCGCTATATTTTTTAGCGTATAACTCATTTATACTTAGGTATACGACGAAAGTGTATATAACAAAAGTTACTCTAAATAATAAAATAAATAACTTTTGTTATGTGCATATTTGCCGATAAAGCAATAGGAAACGAAATATCGCTATTTTTAATTTCAGGCCTTCCTTATAACCCCCACTCCTGTTTGTCTCAGAGAATATTAGTATAGCCTAAAGTCTAAGTTGGGTTAGTAGTAATATACATATCAAGTTGCGTGAAAAGTTAACAAACTAACAAATAAACAAACAAACAAACAAACAGACACCAAAGAAACAAAATGCAGTTATGGTGTCTATGACATGTGAAACGAAAAGTTATCGTAAAATTTCGCGAAATAAATCAATGTACAGACAGAGGTTACAATTATATATATACAGTTTTGAGCGGATCTCATTTTCGTCTTCTCCTAGGTAGTATCGATCGACATTTAAAGGAAAATTTCGAAAATCGCGTCATGAGTACGACTTCAATATCATATGACATCGCCAGCTAAACCCAATGGTGTTTCCATCCAAATGTCCGAGTCTAGCTACATCCTAGGCCACATGAAAAGCAAAATAAAGTTGCTATATGTTTGCGTAAGAAAGTTTATTTATTAAGATAAACGCTTCATAATTATTCATTGCAGATATTAAGGTGGATTACCAACTACTACTGAAGATCATATCTGAATCAGCATTTGTAATCATACTGTAATGCATAAGTGATTTTGTACGACTCAAGGACTGAGGTATAAGTAAAATGTAATAAAAAGGAAGAATTCACAGTGGATTGCATAAGCCATAACATCCTTAAAAATGTTATTCAACTTCATTAGTATGTTATACTAATTACTTAATACGCCTTTGAATTAATATATTTTAAATGAAAAATTAGCAGCTAATTTGAAAAGAATACTAATAAAAATGACAGGTGTCAATTGAACTAAAGAAAAATATTACTTTTTTATTTTAACGAATGGTAAGATAGACCCCAATCGTATTTTTATGGATTCATTTCATCAATAAAGAAAGACCCTCATTATTTCGTCATAGTGCCTGTTCGATGCCCAACCATCATATTTAATCCTTTCTAGTGAGATGATAGAATTATATTTTAAATTTACAGGGGTTGGGTTAGGAAACATTATGTCGATAACATAAAACTATTCTTTTATACTATTTTGTATATATATATATATATATATATATATATATATATATATATATATATATAAAATTGTAACCTCTGTCTGTACATTGATTTTTTTCGCGAAATTTCACGATAACTTTTCGTTTCACATGTCATAGACACCATATCTGCATTTTGTTTCTTTCGTGTATGTGTGTTTGTTTGTTTGTTTGTTTGTTTGTTTGTTTGTTTGTTTGTTTGTTTGTTCCCTTTTCACGCATAAACGACTGAACCGAATTTTATGAAACTTGGTATGTACATTACTACTAACCCAACTTAGACTTTAGGCTATATTAATTTTCTCTGAGACGAACAGGAGTGGGGGCCATAAGGGAGGCCTGAAATTAAAAATAGCGATATTTCGTTTCCTATTGCTTTATCAGCAAATATGCACATAACAAAAGTTGTTTATTTTTTTATTTAGAGTAACTTTTGTTATATGCTTTTTTGCCGCATACGGAAGTATAAATGAGTTATACGCTAAAAACTACTGCGGAAGTCAACAATTTTATTTGGCACAAAAGACTCAACTGAGCTAAGCCAAACTCGGTATGTGAATTAGTACTAATGCCTTCATTATAATAAGCTATTCTAACATTTCTAGGGACGGGCAGGAGTGGGGGTTATAAGGGAGGCCTGAAATTAAAAATAGCGATATTTCGTTTCCTATTGCTTTTACAGCAAATATGCACATAACAAAAGTTGTTTATTTTGTTATTTTGAGTAACTTTTGTTATATGCACTTTTGCCGTATACGAAGCATAAATGAGTTATTCGCTATAAACTAAAGCGGGAGTTCACAATTTTATTTGGCACTAAAGACTAAACCGAATTAAACCAAACTTGGCATGTGAATTACTACTAACGCCTTCATTATAATAAGCTATACTAACATTTCTTGGATGGGCAGGAGTGTGGGTTATAAGGAAGGCCTGAAATTAATAATAGTGATATTTCGTTTCCTATTGCATTTTCGGCAAATATGCACATAACAAAAGTTGTTTATTTTGTTATTTAGAGAAATTTGCTCAACACTTCTTTTCGATATGAACTACCAGGTACCTGACCTGAAAAAATTATGCCAAATGTATGTCAATATTTTCTCCTTAATAATTCAAATCTATGCATAATGCACAGGAGACGGGAAATATGACAATATGCAGGACAGTGAAGTCTTACATAAAAAAATTATTTTATTATTAACAAATGCCAACAACGGGTATTAACCCTAAACACTGGAACGGGTAAATGTCAAAATATTGTGCAAAGTAAAGCCTTGCCAAAAATATACCATCACCATTCAGCCTCAAATGAATTCCCGAGCGAAGCCGGGTATCTGAGCTAGTATATATATATATAAATATATATATATATATATATATATATATATAAAATTGTAACCTCTGTCTGTACATTGATTTTTTTCGCGAAATTTCACGATAACTTTTCGTTTCACATGTCATAGACACCATATCTGCATTTTGTTTCTTCGTGTATGTTTGTTTGTTTGTTTGTTTGTTTGTTTGTTTGTTTGTTACTTTTTCACGCATAAACGGCTGAACCGAATTTTATGAAACTTGGTATGTATATTACTACTAGACCAACTTAGACTTTAGGCTATACTAATATTCTCTGAGAGGAACAGGAGTGGGGGTTTATAAGGGAGGCCTGAAATTAAAATAGCGATATTTCGTTTCCTATTGTTTTTTCGGCAAATATGCACAAACAAAAGTTATTTATTTTATTATTTAGAGTAACTTTTGTTATGTACACTTTCATCGTATACCAAAATAATAAATGAGTTATACGCTAAAAATTATAGCGGGACTCATCAATTTTATTTGACACAAAAGAATCAACCGAACTAAATAAAACTCGGGTACGTGTATTAGGACTAAGGCCTTTATTATAACAAGCCATACCACATTTCTAGAGAGGGCAGGAGTGGGGGTTGTAAGGGAGGCCAGACAATAAATATAGCGGTATTTCGTTTCCTATTGTTTTTTTGGCAATATAAACATCACAAAGTTGTTTATTTTGTTTATTTAGAGTAAACTTTTTGTTATATACACTTTTTTCGTATACCGAATTATAAACGAGATATACGCTAAAACCTGTAGCGGAAGTGAACATTTTATTTGGACAAAGACCCAACCAAATAAATAAAACTCGGTATGTGTATTGGCACTAACGCTTTCATTTAAACAAGCCAGACCATCATTTCTAGGGTCGGGCATGATTGGGGGTTGTAAGGGATGCCTGAAATTTAAAAATAGCGTGATTTTTGTTTTCTATTCGTTTTTCGGCAAATATGAACATAACAAAAGTTGTTTATTTGTTATTTAGAGTAATTTTGTTATATTCATTTTTGTCTTTTTAACAAAGTATAAACGAGATATACACTATAAACTAAAGCGGGAATAACTGAAATCTATGCTAAAGCAAAGAGACGGAAATATGACAATTTGGAGGACAGTGAGACTTACATAAAAAATAATTTTATTATTAACAAAGCCAACAACGGGTATTAACCCTAAACACTGGGGGTAAATGTCAAAAATTTGCAAATTAAAGCCTTGCCAAAAATTACCATCACCATTCAGCCTTAAATCAATTCCCGGGCGAAGCCGGGTATCTGAGCTAGTATATATATATATATATATATATATATATATCTATATATATATTGGGGTGACAATGAGTGGTTAGCAGAGAGTCGCGTATTTGGGAAGTGCGATATAGATCAATGAAGCCGACAGAGTGTCCTAGCTCCTACCAGTACCTTCCAGCCAGACGTCGAGGGATCCAGACAATTCCCCTTTGTTGTATGCCGAAAAGCTATATAAAGAACGGCCAGCCGCGAGCGAGTCAGTTTTTTCTCACCTGTCTTGATGTTCACATCAGTGCTACAGTGCAGTGCGGTAAAGTGTTTTTATAAGAAGAACAGTGTTGTGCCGTGACTGTAAGTAACAGTTTAGTGCCGTTTTTAAGACATTGTGCACCCATTCGAAGTGTGGCAGCAATGTAGGAGGCACCTAGCCGTGAGGCCTTAATCCAGCCTACACCTATTCAACGCTTCTCTGGTGACTGAGGATTCGCTACGATGGTTTAGCGATCCTATGGAAGGGACAGTCTCCTACTAACCAGCTCCCACACGAGTGAGCACATGTACCAGTTTCCTGGCCTGTAAGTCCTCGGGCTTTGAACACACGACCACTACGTCTATGACCGGCAGTGAAGGCAAGCCTCCACTCCGGACTCCACCCAGCCCGTAGTTCACATTGAGTAAGCCGCTAGAACTTACCCCATTAAGGCCGGAGTGATCCCCGGCCCGGAACAGCAAAGCCGACTAAGGACCTATTGTTCCTACGGTTCCCCTACCCAAGAGCTACACAGCGGGAGCTTCCTGCTGCCCTTGGAGAGAGCCGGCCCCGTGCCGGGAACCGTGCCGTGTTTAAGACAGTGCAGTGCCGCGAATTAAAGGGCAGTGCAATGCTGCGAAGTAAAGGACAGTGCAGTGCCGTTTTATTGTGAATTTCAGTGACCGTGAGTGAATTGTTGGACTGTGTAATCTGAAGAACAGTGACGCTATCAGTGTATACTGTGAGTAGTAATTAAGAATAATTACCAAGTGTATTGTGCATTGTGAAATAAATTGTGCAGTGATAAAAACTGTGAAACTTGCGAGTATTTAATTTTGCAATCCAAAAGTACTCTTATTAAAAACGTTTATTACTGGTTTTGGTAATAAAACGTAACAATATATATAAATATATAATTATTATATATATATATATATTTAATAATTATATATATATCTATATATATAAAATTGTAACCTCTGTCTGTACATTTTTTTCGCGAAATTTCACGATAAGTTTTCGTTTCACATGTCATAGACACCATAACTGCATTTTTTTTCTTTCGTGTCTGTTTGTTTATTTGTTTGTTTGTTTGTTTGTTACCTTTTCACGCATAAACGGCTGAACCAAATTTTATGAAACTTGGTATGTATATTACTACTAACCCAACTTAGACTTTAGGCTATGTTAATATTCTCTGAGGCGAAGAGGAGTGGGGGTTATAAGGGAGGGCTGAAATTAAAAATAGCGATATTTTGTTCTCTAT